>CM039504.1:18649711-19249711 GCA_022432975.1 Begonia masoniana
TTTACCTGATAGAACTCGCCCATGGGCTCCAGCTATCCTGAGGGAATTTTCGGAGGGAGCAAAAAGCGTGTGAGTGGCATTTTGTTCGTGTCTCTTACGAGGATCTCTGCTTTGTGCATTGAACTCTAGCTGCACGTTCCTTCTCATGATGTTTGCTCCTTTGGATTTCGAATTCGTTTGAGCAAATGTGCGTTGGTTTCTGTACAAGTGACTCGTAACTCGGCATTTGATATGTCTCGTGGACCCTTTCTGTCGGTGTCTTTGATGGATACACGGCGAACGTTAGCAAACAAGTACCGCGAGGGAAAGATGAAAAGGACTTTGAGAAAAGAGTCAAAGAGTACTTGAAATTGTCGGGAGGGAAGCAGATGGGGCCGGCGGTGCGTCTCGGTCGGATGTGGAACGGTGCGTAGCCGGTCTGCCAATCGACTCGGGGCATGGACCGACGCGGATTGGGGCGGCGTTGCAAGCCCGGGCCTTTGTTGTGCTCGCGGAGACATCGTCGCCTCGATCGTGGCTGGCAGCGCGCGCCCACGGCGTGCTTCGGCATCAGCCAGCTCCGAAGCTATCGTGCGCTGGATTATGACTGAACGCCTCTAAGTCAGAATCCGGGCTAAAAGCGACGCACGCGCCCGCCGCCGGATCGCCGAGCAAGTTTTGGAGACCAGTTTCGCGCATCGTTTAGCAACTTTCCATGTTTATTCTTTATCCTGGGAAATAGTAATCTCGTGCACTCTTTTATTGTCTTATGTGTGTTTGCTATGCGTGCCATTATGAGCTTCTTTATCATTTCCAACAAAGTCACGATTGGTTTATCTCGAGCTGGTAAAATTAAGGCGTCAAATGAATCACTTAGATTGTTCAAAGATATGTCGCACTTCGGCACATGAGTGAATGCAAGTTTTGCCTAGAACCTTGAGTTTGTTCTCTTAAGCTGCATGTATGCTGCTTTGTCAACAAATGACAACTTTTTCAACTCTCTCTCAAAGGGATATGTTTTCTCTTGCAGCATTCATCATTGGATCCTTGTATATCTTTCCACGAATTTTTTTCTTGAAGTTAGCGTACATATGACAAATACAATATCAAAGCTCGGCATCCGACACAAGCCGCTCAAGAGTATCAATCAGCCCCTACATACAAACAAAGTATGTCATAAACTAACTACGGAATCACATGGAACATATTAAAATAGCTTAATGGAACTTGCATGCTACATTTTGTTGATCGGAGATGAAAGTCCATCCAGCACCACCATTAATCCGTAAATCCATCAATAGTACCACCAAAAACCAATTCCAAGAGTATGTGCATTCACTTTCCACAACTCCTACAACAATCGAATAGAATCCATCGTTTCCATCAATCTCCACTACTGTAAGTAGATGGTCTGAACACTGACCCTTTAGATGACACTCATCCAAACAAATTACCGGTCTAGCCCTAGTTAGTAGTCATTGCTTGCATGCATGAAAACACATATACACTCTTGAAATGTAGAAGGTGACGTCTCAGTCAGCCTATCTACACTAACAACAAATATTTTGCCAGGATTGGCCTTAGAATCTCCTCCGTGTGAGACAAAAGTTGTTTATATTGTTTTTTACTGCAACCATCATTCAACTTTTGTGCCTTGCTTTTGGCCCTATACGCTAGTGTTGGATTAATATTGACATTGTAGTCTCATCCCACGATTTCAATAATGAAGGGAATTCATCAATCAGGCTGGCTTTTAAACCTTTCCAGTACTGTTGCAACCCAACTTGCTGAACCATGTCTACTTTTCATGCTTCGTGCGCATGTCTGAACATTATTGTATGTCTTTATCTGATATGTACCTTCATTATGCATATTAGAGGCATTCAATCTCCATTTACAGCCATCTTCACATATCGCTGTTAATCGTCTAGACTCATTTTTAACAAATTTTACATTGTGTCCATTCTTCATAGCATTATCCACTACCAAATCTTTTATTGCTGCCATTGAACCAAACATCATTCCTAACTCAACATCTTTGGATGTAGATGTGACTTCTGTCAATTCTTCTCTACAATCTTCATCTGACCCATTAAGTGAGCAAAAGTGTTCATCAAGACTTGCAGAAACTAATTTAACCTCTATTTGTAAATTCTCATATTCATTTTCCATTCCCCATTAGTCTCATTCCCTCCACTATTACTATCAGCCTCCACCCCGTCCACATAAACAACACAATCAACGTAAATCTTTATGTACATTTTTTTATTCAGACTACTAACCATGGACAATACGTATGCATTTGAACTTAAGCTCTTCAAACGTTTATGCAGTTCAAAACGTGGGTCACAAATATTGTAGTGTCTTTCACTCAATAACACCTAGTTCTCCCAACATGTCATGGATCTCAAATATTGACATCTCATTGACGTCACAACTTTCAATAATCTCTTGTTGTCCACCAATATATTGTACTATGTCTTCTCTAATGCAGGATCCACCATAATTGTATTTTATCGTAAACTGCCTATCTCCAAATAGCCTACAAGCACATGCCACTTGTCTAAGTATTTGATATCATAAGAAATAACAGCAAATTTTTTGGAAAAATATAAACATGCACAAATTAACTTGTTTAAAGCAACATAGTGCCAAAAAGAAGAAGCAAAAAACCAAAATAGTTTGAATGCCTCTAACTAAAGTAGCAACTCCTAAAATAGTTTGAGTTGTGCATGTGTGAAAAAAACAGAGCAACGAAATCATGACAGAGTGATTCACAACAGAGCCAAGAACAAGTAGATGGAACATCATAGGTATTTCTTGAAGAAAATAAAGTTGGTGTTTATCTATGATTAGTCAATTACTCTTGTATTGCTTGCCATTTTCCTTAGTAGCTGAGTTGTCAAGAGCATCTTTTAAAGTACTAGAAAACCAATTCAATATGAATCAACTTTAGGCAAAAAGTTTTCAAATCGTTCTTCAATCCTTGTGAAACAATTTTGGACGAAGAACGATTTGAAAACTTTTGATTCGACATTGGTGCTCGAAAATTGGTGAGTCGAATTCCTAAGGTGTTAATCGGGAATTCAATAAGATCGTGGTTGCTAAATAAATAAGGTATAAGGTGACAATCCTAACTCTCTAAATTACCTACAAATTGTCATTTTTAGATTCAATTTCTAACTTGGGTTGTTAGTTGTAGAAATCTTCATATTCTGCATGTACTTATTATTGTCAAGCCCAACCTGTTAAGAATCGAGACCCATCATAATAAGGACCGATTTTGAGTCTATTTTCTGGCACAAATTAAAGATACTTCACCAAATCAATATTGGATTAAATTGAGGGAATAATTAGAATTTAAATGTATCAAATTTAATCCAATATTAAACTATTTTACTCTTGGTTAGGTGTCAATTTATTGAATTAAGGTGTAGACTCATTGACTTGGACCCTTGGATTTATCGAATTTTGACCTATTGCAGGTCCACACGAGGTAGGAGTTTATTTTATTTTCAGTCAAACATTGTTTAAATGATTATTTAATTTTGTGCCATTGTTTTTTTCACATCTTTACCAATTTCATACTTTATCATTTGATGTGAACTATGTGTTTTAACTAGAAGTAATAGGATAGCTGAATGAGTCGTGTCCTTGGGTGTGAAACTCTAAACCTGATTAGGGTAATTATGTGGCTCGCAATCGCTGAGTATCGTTGTTTTAAAATCATGACTAATGGTCTAGTGTGTTCAGAGTCCATGAGAAACTTCATTTTCACTGAACTTCTATTAAAATAGTATAGCTGGATTTTCATTAAATTTATGTATAACATTTTATAAATATTGAAAACAAACTCTATCCCTATTGAGTTTAGTCGACTCACCCCAAACGACTTCCCTATTTTTTTCAGGATCTAATTAAGAGGAGTTGTAGTTATCGGCTCGGCAACAGTCTATTGACAAGAATTCTCTATTTTAATAAATTTTTCTTTAAGGACTTATCTTAAATTTTAAGGTTAGACACTATTGAGAAATTGTAAGCTTTAATCTAGCTATTTTCCTATGTTACTTTATTTGGACTTATATCATCACATTATCTAGTGTTATTTGTTGGACTTGTTTAATCCATGTGTTTCGGGCCCTAACATTATATAAATTTTCCGTTGTGTTTTTCAAGTGGATAAGATTAAGAGTTAGACGGTTTGACTTGAGTTCGTGTTGTTATTCCTCATTCTGTCTCAGGGTTCCTTTGGGGTGTGATAGAAATTTTGGTATCAGAGTCAAGTTACCCATCTTGAAAAGTAACACTTGTAAGATAGATGATGTGATGTTATACAAGAATTGTTATTATACAAAAAGAACGTATTTAACTTAAAAACGAAAATTATTTTTTTCAGATTTTTTTTTTGAAAATGTCTCCAAGAATAATCTCTAAGAACCGTACCTTTGCAACACCTACTGTACAATCGGCTGAATCGCAACCTACTTATCCAATCATAAATCTGAGAGACGCGTTGCAAAATATATCCTAAGGACGCAGCAATCTGGACATAGAGGACCGCCGCATGAACTATTTTATGTAGTGGGAGCAGATGAACTTACCCGTGTTTGTGGGCGATGCTGACCCCTAAAATTGCAGAGAATTGATTAAGAGTAATTCTTAAGAAGTTGACAGCTATGAGAGCTCCGACAGAATATTGGGTATGGATTGGTTGAATCTTTATAAGGCAATAATTGACTGTCGTCGGAGAAGTATAACCCTTACTTTGGAAGATGGAAAAGTTTTGATACATCCACGTAATTCTCGTATGTTCCTTGTTAAATCTGTTTTACGAGCTTGTTTGGTGGGTCGGAGGAGATTGGAGCTAAATGAGAATATTTTTGCTATTAGCGACAACCATGTTACAGTCAGACATGATTCTGATTTATTAGTGGTTTGTGACTACCCTGATGTTTTTCCTGAAGATTTACCTAGGGTTACCATCCGACCGTGAGATTGAGTTCAGTATTGACTTAGTGCCCAACACAGCTCCAATTTCAACTGCTTTGTACCGCATGACTCCTACTAAGTTGAGTGAGATAAGAAACCAGTTAAATAACTAGATACAAAAGGGTTTTATTCGAAATAGTATTTCGCCGTGGGGATCACCAGTCTTATTTGCAAAGAAGCAGGATAGTTAGCTTCGGTTGTATAGATTATCGCAAATAAAATCATGTGACAGTCAAGAATAAATATCCTCTACCAAGAATTGATGATCTGTTTGATCAGCTCGGAGGATCAAAGTACTTCTCGAAAATTGATTTGAGATCTTGCTACCATTAATTAAAAATTCGTGAACAAGATCTTTCTAAAACAGCTTTTTGTACTCGCTACGGACATTATGAATTTCTGGTACTTCCGTTTGGACTGACTAATGCACCAACAGCCTTTATGGATTTGATGAATCGAGTTCTTCGGCCTTATCTGATCAGTTTGTGGTGGTGTTCATAGACGATATTTTAATATATTCTAAGTCTCATGAGAAGCATATGGAACATCTAAGAATTATCCTGTAGACATTGCGTGAATACCAACTATTTACAAAGCGAGAGAAATGTGACTTTTGGATGACAGAAGTGAAGTTTTTAGGTCATTTCGTTTCTCATAATGGTATCTCAGTAGAGTGGAAACCACCCAAGAATGTTACTGAAGTACAAAATTTCTTGGATTTGGTTAGTTATTATCGATGATTCGTTCAAAATTTTTCTTGTATTGTTATGCCCTTGACTCAATTAACTAGGAAAGATATAAAATTTATTTGGGATGATAAATGTCAGATGGCTTTAAAAGAGCTTAAACAGAGGTTGACTACTACACCAATTTTAGGAGTACTCAATGAGAGTTTACCGTATGCAGTATATACAGATGCATCAGGAGTGAGATTGAGATGTGATTTAATGCAGCAAGATAGAGAAATAACATATGCATCTCGACAATTAAAGACACATGAGAAAAATTACCCTACACACGATTTGGAGTTAGCCGCTATTATTTTTGTTCTGAAAATTTAGCGAAGTTATTTGTATGGAGCTAAATTTGAAATATTTTCTAACCAGAAGAGCTTAAAGTATCTATTTACTCAGCGTGATATAAATCTCCGGCAGTGTCGATGGATGAAGTATATGGGAGATTATGATTTTACTTTAGAGTACCTTCCTGAAAAGGCCAATGTTGTAGCTGATGCTTTGAGTCATTACTCTTATGAATCTATTTCTAGTCTTTTGTTAGAAAATTAGAAGAAATGTATGGCTATAGAAAATTATGAATTGCATTACAAGAAAGATAGTCAAACAGTTCGAGTATTTAATTTGATTACTACTCCCACACTCCTTCATCGTGTTAAAGATATGTAGAAATTTGATGATGAATTAAATGAAAGACTTGAAAAAATTCGGTTATGTGAACAATTTGATGGTTGATTTTTATCATTCAAAAGGCGAGTTGTGTTGTCTAATGATTCAGAATTGAGACAAATTGTTTTAACAGAAGCCCATATGACGCGCCTCAAGGCACGATCACTAGGGTCCGATCCAAGAAGCGAATCAACCTACTCATGTCATATGTAGGTGATCAATTTGACGGTTGGAAAGTCAACCCCGATGGATTTTTATTATTCAAAAGACAAGTTGTGTTGTCTAATGATTCAGAATTGAGACAAGTTGTTTTAACAGAAGCCCATATGACGTGCCTCAAGGCACGATCACTAGGGCCCGATCCAAGAAGCCAATTGTGATGACCCAAATGTGTACGTATGAGTACGACTGCGGGGCAAATCTCGGGTTGCGGGGTGGATCTCGAACTCGAGTATAGTCGAATCCCGGGTCGTAAAGAGGGGGTCGTCACAATCTCACATCGCTTGGGGAAGTATATGGAAACATATGTAAGGAAACCCTCCCAAGATAGTAAGACGCATTTTGGAGCACAATTGGCAACGGATCCCATAAGAACTTCGAAGTTAAAAGTGCTTCGGCGAGAGTAGTACCAGTTTGGGTGATCGACTGGGAAGTCCTTGCCAAACAAAGCCGTGAGGGGAGGATATTGGGTTACAGCCCAATCCCAGAGCGGGCAATATCTTACTGGAAAAATGGGTCGTTACAAATAGTATCAGAGCCTATACCCAACCGAAAATGTGGCCAACAGGGACGTTGGGCCCTCGAGAGGGGAGGGGGGATTATGATGACCCGGATGTGTACGTGTGAGTATGACTGCGGGGCAAATCTTAGGTTGCGGGGTAGATCCCACACTCGAGTGTAGGTGAATCTCAGATTGTCAAGAGGGGGTCGTCACAATCACACATCGCTTGGAGAAGTATATGGAAATGAAACATATGTAAGGAAACCCTCATAAGATAGTAAGACGCGTTTTGGAGCACAAATTGGCAACGGATCCCATAAGAACTCCAAAGTTAAAAGTACTTCGATGACAGTAGTACCAGGTTGGGTGACCGACTGGAAAGTCCTTGCCAAACAAAGTCGTGAGGGGAGGATATTGGGTTACAGCCCAATCCCCAGAGCAGACAATATCTTACTGGGAAAAGGGGTCGTTACACGAAATACCCTACTCATGCCATATGTAGGTGAATTCCTCAAAGCTAAAGATGTATTTCATCTCACGCCTCAAGATAGAGAAAAGGCATTTCATTCACTTAAGTGGAATAAACCCGAGTTCACATCAACCCAAGAAGAAAGGATTTGTCTCCTTTGATCAACAATTATTGTAACATTTTTTATTTGCGTTTATTTTACGTATTTAGAGGGTTGCATGCATGGGAGGGTATGGTGGTAATTTACAAAGATAAGGAAGAGTTCTTTATTTCAAGGGAAGATAAGAAATGGTTCCTTATTTCAAGGGAGCGCGCGACTCATCCTTGCGCGCGCACCCATGCGTTCATCTTTTCATTTAATTCTTGCTTTAGTTTTTAGCCTATGTTTTATTTCAAGAGTGGTTTATTAAAAACCCTCGAGACTTTTATGTTTAGAAGATTTGATTGAATAGAAAAATTGAGGTTGTCTTCTCCCAAAAGTCGAGTTCTTCCTTGGAAGGTTTCATGGTGCTATTCTTCCTTCCTGGGATTAATTGTCGTTAAAATTATCTTCATATTGTGAGTCTAGTGAAGATTCTTACGAGTGCATTTCTTTCTACCGTCTTAGTTGAAAGTAGAGTGTAAACATAAGGGTGTACGAACTCTTAAACCGCCTCGTTGGAGTTCTCTTAATCTATTGGAGACAAGGTCGACAGGTATCCTACTTAGTACCTCCATCGAACTAATAAGGGTTTTAAAGTTATCATTTTTTTTATTTTGCTTCCGCATCGCGTCAGTTGATATCAGAGCCTTGAAACTTTCTTGGTGAATTATTTGCGGCTACCATTTTTTGAAAATTGATTATCGAGCATGATGACGAGGAGTGGTGCTCAACATAACAAAAATCGAGAGGCAAATCTACAAGTTGATCAACCGCCTATGGTGCCTATTTCGGTTGAAGAAGGATCGAGTTATCAAGGCCAAATCAATGAATTAAGTGGCCAATTTGATGACATGAATTTAAAATTTGAAACTTTATTGAGAAAGATGGATGAGGATCGTGCACGAGACCGTGAAAGAGCCGATGGGGATCGTGCACGAGATCGTGAAAGAACCGAGGCCTTATTAAGTGAATTAAGGGAGGGCCGAGTAAGGGAATTTCATACTCCTTTGCCTAGGGGAAGGGCCGAGCCTCCAAAATTTTTTTTTCATGAACCAACCATTGACTTGGATGGTGAAGTGGAATCCGTGGAGGGTGAATTTCATAACCTTCCTAATAGGCACGGTTATGATGATGACTTGAAGCACATCAAAATATCCTGTAATGCCCCGAAAACCCACCTGGGTTCCCAGTGCGCACAGGGACTACTCTGAGCTAAACGACTCCCTTTGACTACTATCTCGCCCCCTTAAACTGCTAACACAAGGGATCCGTTTTAATTGAACGGAGGCAGCGGAATTAAAGCTAAGTCACCTGAAGACTTTACTCATCTCATACCTGCTCCTCTAACCCACTACGTTCTCCTAATCCATTTGTTAGGCACCACGATGTCCTCCCCGAAAATTTCGGCAGAGTGACGCCTGAATTGGCGCCCCCAAAATGCTAAGTATCTGCATAACATCAATCCAGAATATTCCTAGTCATCTAACCAACCTACGAAATCTCCAGATAATCGCCATATCAGCAAGAAAATGATATCGACCAAAATGAAGAAAGTCCGCAGTATGGAGTGACATATCACTGTGAACTATGACTATATACAACAAAATACACAATGTCCCAAAACAAAACAAAAACAATCCTACTTCCTATCAACCCTATGTCACGGCTCCCTGGGTCGGGTTGTAACACCCCTAATACTGTACCCATTTTTCCGTATAAATTTTCATTTTCTTTTATACTTAGCGTTTATGCGGAAAACATTTTGAAATCAAACTAAATAAAACTTTTAGAACAATTATAAACATTTAATTTAAAACTATAAACAATTAAAACTATTTACAACATTAAATAAATCGCGGAGGGGCAAAACCGGGAAAACAGAGAGGAATGAAAGCAGCGACTGATCGCTGTAGGCTCTGCACTTTGCAGCGCCCGATCGCTGCATTGTGCAGCGACCAGTTTCTTTTGTTTCTCTCTGGAATCCGAGATTCCAGAGAGCAATCCAACCTACATTTCATACAATTCAACATACATTTTCATACAATTCAAGCGATACCTCATTCCATTTTCATTCTTTCCCTCTCGGTTAAACTTCCTAAACTCACACCATACTTTCGTAAAAACAAACCGCGTGGATACGTTTAAAAATCGACAATCCTTCCTGTTTTCAATTTACCACGCAGTTCCAAAATAGGTTTTTCCAAACAATTATAAAACAGTTCCAAAAACGTTTAAAAGCATTAAACCTATCTAATATCAGATTCCAAACATCCTAATATGTTCTAACATTATACATATTCCCTCAAAATAACCCAGCACCCTCAAAATCTATATATACGTCCCCCACGGGTCGGTAAAGCATCGACTGTACAGCACACTACCGCAAGCATCATCCATCAACCAGGTCATGTCTCAGGTGGAGGGATCTCATCCTCACCTGGCTCGATGTCACCTAAGACGTCACCTACACCATAATACACGCTATGAGATAAAAATCTCAGTAAGTTCTACGTAAATGCAAATGCGTGGTCATGCATGCTCAATGCTATGAAAACAGTCCTTGTCAGTTCACATATCAGTACGTGTCAGTCTATGGTTATCGGAAACGCTCGACAGATAGATAGGGCACGTCCAGCGGTTAGACAGCCCGCACCATCTGAAGGGAGGGAAAACCGCTCACCACAGAACGCCAGGTCTGAACCTCATCCCCGATAACCCCATGCCATGGTTGTTTACTGTGATACTTTACTTGTCTTTACGATGCATGTTCTTTTCATGAAATCCGTGCATAAATCCATTTTCATGTCGTTTTTAAAACCATGATGCATGAACAGTTCAATATAGACGTAAAATAAACAATCAACATATATATACCATCAAAGACTACAAAAGCATAACCTATAACCTGTAAAAGACTAAACCTAACTACCCATCAAAGCAATTTAAAACAAACAATCCATTTAGATCCTCGACGCGACATCGAATTACGGTGTAGGCCAATCGGCCAAAGTAAGTCACGAGAACTTACCTTGAGCGCACAGATTCTCGAGCTTCGTCCAAGAGAGTCGTTCACCTAAGCAATTCAAAGCGTTTATCGTTAAAACGAATTTAAACTTCTAAACGTCCAAATTCAACGAAACCTTAACTAAGGAATTCCTTAAAACTTCTAACTCATCAAATCGAGATACTTAAACGACTAATTCACGCTCGATGGTTCGAAATTACAATTAGCGAACTTTTCCAAAAATTCCTAATTTTAACCTTTTCACGATTTGATTTAACTTCGTCCAATAACGTCAAATACGTGCAATATATACTTAATCAAGGCTACCCTATTAATTACGAACCCTAATTGCAATTTTTGACGAAACCCTAACGAAACCCTAATTGTTTATTCTTCGTAAAACTTGAAATAAACGCTCTAAGAACGTAGATTCATACCTAGGATAGCGAGAGGAGGAAGAATCACGAAGAACGGAGGAGGAACGGAGGTCGGATCGTCGAGAAATCGCCGTCGACCGAGAGCTTTTCGTGAAGGAAGGGTTCTCTGTCGTTTTCGTGAAACAGAGAAGAAGAGAGAGAGTGAGGGAGAGAAGGAAGACTTGTGATTTTATGAAATTGGGTTGGCAGATTACCAAAATGCCCTTAGCTCTTGTTTCATCTTTCGTTTCGTTAATCGGCTAACAATTCGGATTCTTGAAAGTTCCATATTTTGCCAATAACCCCTATTCATTGCCAGGGATTTATTAAAACTGTCCGTTCGCGATTCGGACTTCATTTACTATTTTTACTAAAACGTCCTTTACATTACGAGAAGCGTATTTACTCAGAATATAACGTCTAAAATCCAAAAATTCTCAAAATTTCTTTAAAATTCCAATTATTCGTTAGGATCGTAACGACGCTTTCTTTTTGAAAAACGGACTTGATTTGACGTATTTACAAAAATGCCATCCAATAATATAATAATAGTATTCTTAAAAATCCGTACGAGCCGGATATTACACGGGTCGCCCTAACACTGCCATCAGCCGGGGTCCCGGTCGCCTGTCACCAACTGTCATCTACCCCTAGTAAGGCTCTCGGTACTCACCCTCCTGCTCAGTAGTACCTACACCACAGCACATACTGTAAGCTCAAATCTCAGAAAGTAGAGTGCTGAAAAATAAACATGAAGAATGAAAACTGGTTATGCAATCCTAATACATGCACGTCTCTACACACATTGTCATCATCTCACCGCATCGCATCTCACCGAGGTTTGGAATGCAACCGCATCGGGCAGTCAGTCCGTACACCGCACTGCTTACCGGCATATCGCCGCCATTCCGGTTCCTCCAGGAATGAGGCCCATAAGTCACACCCAAACCCCCCTGTCCCGACTCGAAATGTAACCGCCTGAGACAGTCGGTCGATACACTGCGCTGCCACCGGCATGTCGCCACCGCGACAGGTCGTCCCGGAAGTGGGGCTCACAAGTCACACTCCAGCCCACTGTCGCCTGTCCACACCGTACCTCACATCCTCTACTCTCCCGTGCTTAAAAACATGCTCAAAACATTTTTGGCGTAGCTTTCAAAACATGATGCATGTTAACCATAACGTACTCACAACGACTGTACTCACACATCACATCATGTACAGACTACTCACAACATGCACACGACTCAGAACAAGCAAACAACTGTGGTGTAGGCCCTTTTGGGCGACTCTCAGGCATTCTCTCCCACATTACTACCTACCTGGCGCCCTAGCTCGCTCGCGTTTGGCACGTAACGTCACCTACGACTTCACCTAGTACAATTCAAAATCCTCGTTAGTACTATAGGCTTAAACTCGCCAATTCATTCTAAAACTAACATTTCTAACTTAACCCAACTCACATCTAACTAAACGGGTCACTAACTCGGTTCAGTTAAAAACTGACCTGAAACTTTGGACGTGCATAACTTTCACGTCGGTTATTGGAATCGAACGATTTTAGCGACCACGTACTCCCCTAATAAACTAGTTTAACATACCAGGAGAGGATTTAAAACAAATAACCGTGGCTAGGTCAAAAACCCCAAAAACAGAACCGGTTCTTAAGGTTCAAAATTTCCTCTTTCGGTTTTCATCAATTTTCACCCATTTTTTCACCAATTGACCACCTTTAAACCTAATTAGCATAATCTAACAAAACATCCAAGGTATCACACGAGAAAACCTGAGGCTCAAAACTCGGGTCCTTAGTTTTCAGCTCAACCCAAGCTCCTTATTGCCCGGTGATCCTCGCCGGCATTAAGCTCGACCATTCGACGCCGAGAACAGCCAAAAATGGCCGATGGTTGTAGCGCAATTCAGCTCGTCACTCCCGGCCTCGAACAAAACTAGAACAAGCCGAAAAAGAAAATCGAGCCTTACCGGTCGGTTTGTGCATGGAGACGGGCCAGAATTTGCTTGCCACTGATGTCTGGTCAGAGAATGTTGAGAATCGTCAATGATTTTTGGGCTCAGCCGATCGTCGCTCCCCCCCCCCCTTCCTTTCTGTGTTATGTTCTCTGTCTACTAGGAAAACAGCCTAATGGCTTCTTAACGAAGCCATTCGGTTGTTTAAAAAAAAACAATTAATGTTTTCTTTTAAAACAAAACAAAATAATAAAAAATAACATTTACCGCTTTGTCCTTTCAAAATTCTGTTAAACCTCGTTCTTCATTCGTCGAACTTCCATAAATTGACTCTCACTCCACCCTCGGGTTGAACTTCTCCATCGGAACTCCCGAGAGATCCGACAAAATAACCGAATAATTAACATAGTTTAATTAATTAATTTATCCTAAAAAATTCAGGGTATTACATATTCATTCCACCTTTCAACGGTTCTTGCAATGGAGAAGCGTTCTTAGAGTGGGAAGGAAAAGTAGATATATTTTTTGAGATCTACAACTATACCGAGAAGAGGAAACTCCAATTGGTGTCTTTTGCACTCTCTGGTTATGCCAACTTATGGTGGGACAATACAAAGACCATACAATTGCACAACAATGAAGGGACGATTACTACTTGGCATGTCATGAAGACCCTTATGAGAGGTAGATTTATTCTTTACCAATATAGGCAAGAGCTATTTCTCCGAGTGCAAAATTTGAAGCAAAATTCCCTTAATGTTGATGACTATGTGTCTGAGTTTGAATCACTCAAGATTAAGAGTGGTGTAGTGAAAATTGAAGAGCAAACCGTTGCACGGTTTGTGAGAGGATTAAATTGAGAACTTGGAGATGTAGTCGAGCTTCAATCATGGTCCACTATGAATGATGTGATCCAACTTGCCTTAAAGGTGGAAAGACAAGTAAAAAGAAAATGAAGGAACTTTAATCCTCAGGTTTGCACCAAAAACCGAGAACCCTCCAAAATTTGCCTCAGAAATCGAAGAGAAGAAGCCTATTCCAAACATTTGGCCACAAAAGAAAGAAGAGGGAAAGAAGTTTGTCGATGAAAGCACTCCGTTAAAGGCTAGAGAAATCAAATGCTTGAAGTGCCTAGGCCATGATCACATAATGACACAATGTTTGAATCAAAGAATCATGGTTCTCAAGGGAGACTCAAAGAAAGGCTTAGATCCGGAGGAATTAAGTAGTGAACAAGAAAAGAAGGGAGAAGACAATGAAAATTTTGATGTTCAACAGGATTCAATTCTTCCACCCGAGGGGCCAATGATGATAATTAGGCGCACTCTCATGACAAATCAAAGTGAAGAACAATGCCAACGAGAAAATATCTTTCATGGCCGATGCTTCATCAATGATAAGCTTTGTGCTCTCATCATAGATGGGGAAAGTTGCACCAACACGGCTTCAAGGCAACTAGTGGATAAACTTGGCTTGGAAACCACAAAGCATCCTACTCCTTACAAATTGAGATGGTTGAACAACAAGAATGATGTAAAGGTGCCGAGCAAGTAAGTGTGGAATTTACCATTGAGAATTACAAAGATAAGGTGTTATGTGATGTGGTCCCCATGGGTAAAATCTATCTTTTACTCGAAAGACCGTGGCAA
This sequence comes from Begonia masoniana, assembly GCA_022432975.1. Taxonomy (NCBI): domain Eukaryota; kingdom Viridiplantae; phylum Streptophyta; class Magnoliopsida; order Cucurbitales; family Begoniaceae; genus Begonia; species Begonia masoniana. The sequence continues at coordinate 18,664,452 of CM039504.1, forward strand.
TATGATCAAAAAACAACACATGATGGTTTCACAAATTATTATTCATTCTGCTACAAAAGTAGAAAAATCAATCTCATTTCTCTGCAACCCGATCAAGTTACACGAGATGGTGAGACAAGAAAGAAAAATAGGGAGAAAACTAATCTTTTCCTATAAAAAAGAGAATTGAGAAATTCTCTTCTTGAAGGAGGACCTATTATCCTTATGCTTTTCCGAGATAGAATGGAGAATTTGGGAAGTGTTCCTCAACCTGTGCAAAACCTTCTCCTCACGTATCAAGATGTGTTTTCGGAGGAGTTACCACAAGTGTTATCACCCCTCCGTGGTATTGAGCATCAAATTTATCTCCAACCGGGTGAACTACTTCCAAATCGGCAGGCCTATCGAATGAACCCTGAGGAGACAAAAGAATTGCAACATCACGTGGGGGAATTGCTTAAAAGGGGATATATAAGAGAATCTATGAGTCATTGTTCCATGCCCTCACTTTTGGTGCACAAAAAAGATGGTTCCATGCGAATGTGTGTGGATAGTAGAACCATTAACCAAATCACAATCAAGTACCGTTTTCCTATTCCAAGGCTTGACGACATACTTGATGAGTTAAGTGGAGCATCGTTCATTTCAAAGGTGGATCTTAAGAGTGGGTACCACCAAATTCAAATTAAGGAAGGGGAAGAATGGAAGACAGCTTTCAAAACAAAGTATGGTTTATTCGAATGGCTAGTAATGCCCTTCGGCCTCTCTAATGCACAAATCACCTTCATGAGGCTCATGCATTATGTTCTTAAGGATTCCTTGAGCAAGTTTATAGTGGTGTATTTTGATCACATCCTTATTTATAGTATGGATTTCGAATCTCATGTGGAACACCTCGACATTTTTTTCAACACTCTTCGAGTTGCTAAGCTTTACGGCAATCTCAAAAAGTGTTCATTTGCTCAACAAAAGGTGTACTTTCTCATTTTTATTATCTCCGAAAGTGGCATGGAGGTGGATGACTCAAAGATCTCGGCAATCACGGGTGACCAATTCCAACCAATATTTTTGAGCTTGATCTTTTGGGAAGAGATTATAGAGTATCAGGCACTTTCAATGTAAAAGACTTGTCACCGTATGTTGAAGACCAGACCATGAAGAGAAGGAGATGGATCAACAAATGGATTGAGGACAAATCCTCAATTACCTGGAGAGGATGACGTGCCTCAAGGTCCGATCACTAGGGCTCGATCCAAAAAGTTAATTAACCTACTCATGCCATATGTAGGTGAATTCCTCAAAGCTAATGATGTATTTGATCCCACACCTCAAGATAGAGAAAAGACATTTCATTCACTTAAGTGGAATAAACCCGAGTTCACATCAACCCAAGAAGAATGGATTTGTTTCCCTTGATCAACAATTATTGTAACCTTTTTTATTTGCATTTATTTGACGTATTTAGATGGTTTCATGCATGGGAGGGTATGGTGGTAATTTACAAAGATAAGGAAGAGTTCCTTATTTCAAAGGAAGATAAATAAGGGTTCCTTAGTAAATTACAAAGATAAGGAAGGGTTCCTGGCTCATCTTTGCGAGCGCACCCATGCGTTCATCTTTTAATTTAATTCTTGCTTTAGTTTTTAGCCTATGTTTTATTTCAAGAGTGGTTTATTAAAAACCCTCAAGACTCTTTTGTTTAGAAGATTTGATTGAATAGAAAAATTAAGGTTTTCCTCTCCCAAAAGTCGAGTTCTTCCTTGGAAGGTTTCACACAGCTATTCTTCCTTCCTGGGATTAATTGTCCTTAAAATTATCTTCACATTGTGAGTCTAGTGAAGATTCTTAGTTGAGGGCAGACGTAAACATAAGGGTGTATGAACTCTCAAACCGTCTCGTTGGAGTTCTTCTAATCTATTGGAGACAAGGTCGACAGGTATCCTACTTAGTATCTCCATCGAACCAACCAGGGTTTTAAAGTTATCATTTTTTTTATTTTGCTTCCGCATCGCGTCACCATAAGTCCAAATTTGCTATACACTTAGGTAACACTAAGATGTACCATGACCTGAGGCATCAGTATTGGTGAGTTGGAATGAAACGAGATGTAGTAGAATACGTCTCCCAATGTTTGACTTGTCAGCAGGTTAAGGCTGAGCATCTAAGACCAGCTGGATTATTGCAACCCTTACCTATCCCTGAGTCGAAGTGGGATAGGATCACCATGGATTTTGTAATGGGTTTACCAAGGATAGTGCAGAAATTTGATGTTGTGTGGGTAGTTGTTGATAGATTGACAAAGTCTGTTCATTTTGTACTAGTCAAGATGGACTTTTTCTTGACGAAGTTAAGTAAGTTGTATGTTGAAAACATTGTCTGTCTTCACGGTGTCCACTCGAGAATAGAGTTCGATAGAGACCCGAGATTCACATCAAAGTTTTGAAAGCCCTTTAGAGAGCTTTGGGCACCAAACTAATTTTGAGTACAATACATCACTCTCAGACAGATGGTCAGTCTGAGCGTACTATTCAAATTCTTGCAGACATGCTGAGATCATGTGTTCTGCATTTTTGAGGTAGTTGGATACACCATTTGCCTTTAGTAGAGTTTGTCTACACCAATAGTTACCAGACCAGTATTAGAATATCGTCATATGAAGCTTTATATGGAAGACCTTGTATATCACCTTTATGTTAAGCTGAGACCGAGGAACATGTTACTCTTGGACCCAATATGATTCGAGAGACAACTGATAATGTTCAAATAATTAAAGAAAGATTGAGAACAGTTCAAAGCCGTTAGAAAAGTTATGCTGATCTTTTGAGAAGAGATGTTGAGTTTAAGGTGAAGGACTTTGTGTTTTTGAAAATAAGACCTAGTTGTGGTGTAAGTCATTTTGGTGTAAAAGGAAAATTGGCTCCCAGATATATTTGCCCATTTCAAATCGTAGAGCGAGTTGGTTCAGTAGCTTACCGTTTAGAATTACCACCGCAATTGAATTATGTCCATAATGTCTTCTATGTTTCTATGTTGAGGAAATATGTCACTGACCCATCACATGTCATATCATGGACCATGGTACCAATACAGGAAAATGTCTCCTACGAGGAAGAACTTGAGAAAATTTAAGCCAAGACATCAAGGTACTACGTCGTCGTGAGGTATCCTTGGTAAGAGTGCAATGGAAGAATTATAGTGAAAAAGAATTCATTTGGGAAATTGAATAGGAAATGAGAATAAAGTATCCCCAACTGTTTAATGATGTGTCGATAGTTGATCCAAATTTCAGGACGAAATTTCATTAAGTGTGGGAGAATGTGAGACCCACCCTTTAATTTGGGGAAGACACCGACAGATGAGTAGTGGAAGGAGCAGTAAAGTCTAAACGTATACATTTCATCTTCCTCTCATTAAATTCCCACAGGTACAATCTCTCTCTCTCTCTCTCTCTCCATAAATCTCCACCTATCTCCTCTCTCCCTCCAGAAACTCCTCACTCAGCTTTTTGTTTGCTGAGGGCACCGCTCATGAAGAAGAGAAAGAGGGAAAAATCTGCCGACAACCAATTCGATCCCTCATTCCAATGATTTTAGTTTTAAAACATTCTTTGTGTATGGCTCTTCAATCCTTGTAAAACAATTTTGGACGAAGAACGATTTGGAGACTTCTGATTGGACACTGGTGCTCGAAAATTGGTGAGTCGAATTCCTAAGGTGTTAATTGGGAATTCAATAAGACCATGGTTGCTAAATAAATAAGATATAAGGTGACACTCTTAACTCTCTAAATTACTTACAAATTGTCGATTTTTAGATTCGATTTCTTACTTGGGTTGTTAGTTGTAGAAATCTTCATATTCTGCATGTACTTATTATCGCCAAGCCCAACCCGTTAAGGACCGAGACCATCATAATAAGAATCGATTTTGAGTATATTTTCTGGCACAAATTGAACCTACTTCACAAAATCAATATTGGATTAAATTGGGTGAATAATTAGAATTTAAATGTATCAAATTTAATCTAATATTAAACGATTTTACTCTTGGTGAGGTGCCAATTTATTGAATTAAGGTGTGGGCTCATTGGCTTGGACCCTTAGATTTATCGGGTTTTGACCTATTGTAAGTCCACATGAGGTAGGAGTTTATTTTATTTTCGGTTAAACATTGTTTTTAATTCAATAATTAAATTCATTTATTTAGCATAAAATGATTATTTAATTTTGTGTCATTGTTTTTTTTTCACATCTTTACCAATTTCATACATTATCATTTGATGTGAACTGTGTGTTTTAACTAGAAGTTAATAGGACAGCTGAATGAGCTGTGTCATTGGGCACGAAACCCTAAACCTGATTAGGGTAATTATGTAGCTTGCGATGGCCGAGCGTCGTTGTTTTAAAATCACGGTCAATGATTTAGTATTTTCGGAGTCTATGAGAGACTTAATTTTTACTGAACTTCTATTAAAATAGTATAGCAAGATTTTATTAAATTTATGTATAACATTTTATAAACGCTGGAAACAAACTCTACGTCTATTGAGTTTAGTCGACTTATCCCAAATGACTTCCCTATTTTTTTTCAGGATCTAATAAAAAAGAAGTTAGGAACAGTTTCTTGATAAGAATTCTTTATTTTAATAAATTTTTCTTTGAAGACTTATCTTAAATTTTAAGGTTAGATACTATTGAGAAATTGTAAACTTTAATCCTAGCTATTCCTATGTTAGCGTTATTGGATTATCATCATTATCTGATTTGACTTATATCATCACATTATCTGATGTTATTTGTTGGACCTATTTAATCCATGTGTTTCAGGCCGTGACTTTAAATAAATTTTTCGCTGTGTTTTTCAACGAATAAGATTAAGAGTTGGACAGTTTGACCCGAGTTCGGGTTGTCGTTCATTATGTCTCGGTTCCTCTTTTGGGTGTGACATCGTGCATGTGTCAGATTGTTGGGTTGTCATTCTCTCTATAGTCGGTCGATCTAAGCAAGTCCTCTCCTCGATGTAGTCAGATTGTTGGGTTTGAAGAATTTTTTAGCTACATATGAAATGTGGTATTTGACATTGTGTCGTATTTAATAGTCCTAAAGTTAATAATTTATTTGTTTAAACGCGATTAAGGAAGATACGCATAGAGCATTATAAACACATAGACTTCTTAAGAAAATTTTCATTATGAATCAACGGCGAACATGCAAAAAAAAATCATGTTTTTACAGAGGTATCGATGAGCGACGTAATAAGAAGATGGATTGCCTAGACTTGAGGACGTGAAATTAGATTTGTTTATCTATTCCTTTCTTATTTTTTATTTCTGACTTTTTTGAATATGCCTTCATGAAAATTTGCTATTTTAGAATCATAGTTTTTTTTTTTATTAGCATGATTTAAATTAGTCATCTAAGATTCTATTGAATCCATTATTTAATCTACTTTTTATTTTTTCTTGTTGCGAATGGAACTTATTTATAATGTATTTATTTTATCATGTTTTAATGTACAGTATTCCTTGATCACATCGAATGTCTTTGAAAATAGAAATAGGTTTTAGATCTGGATAGGATAACTCATATTGGTTTATCAATGGACTAATAAAACAATTTAGCGCATAACATAAGATTATAGTTAGTGTGACACTTGCATTGGAAAAAGTTTGTGTTTCTACTAAGTTATTCATAATTTTGTTGTCACGAGAATATGAAAATATTAATTAAGAATAATAGTTTGTAAGATATCATATGAGTTTTGCAAATAAAATTAAGGGAAAAGTTCAATTAGACCCTAACGTATGGGATCAGTGACCATTTGGTACCTAACGTTTTTTTTTTTTTACCCAATCAAACCCTATCGTATAAAACGTTTGCAATTTAAACCCTCCTGTCAATTTTTCAGTTAAATTTGACAGAAGTCTTTCAAAATGCTCAAATTACTCTCTCTCTCTCTCTCTCTCTCTCTCTCTCTCTCTCTCTCTCTCTCTCTCTCTCTCTCTCTCTCTCTCTCTCTCTCTCTCTCTCTCTCTCTCTTCTGAACAGAGGAGTTTTTCCAATCTTGTTTCATAAACAGGAAGATCATTCGGGGACAAATTTGACAGAAGTCTTTCAAAATGCCCAAATTACTCTCTCTCTCCGAACAGAGGATTTTCCCCTCTGTCTCCGTCTACTGATCCGCCATGAAAGCACTTCTTCTCTTCTGCTTCGTGTTTTCCTCTCCAGGTCATCTTCTGATCTTTCTCTAAAAGGCCATTACCAACGATCTTCTTCTGTTTTTCTGAAAACTCATTTCTGAACTTGAACTTTTCGTTCACTAAAGCTGAATCTTTCTTCTCTTTCTCTTCTGAAAGATCTGGTTTAGCATTGTGCTTCAATGGAGTCACCTTATGCTTGAACTCCTTGAAGTTTTTTACAAAGGATTTCGCCTGTTTCAATATCTCACTAGTACTGCAGTCATTGGTTGAGGTTCTTTTTCCTTTCTTCCGAAGAAGACTCGGTGATTCGTGAAGTAGTTGGCGAGGCCAGTTCATCGTTTCTGCCGGAGATGGAAACTTGGCTCAAACCATTATGGCCGAAGCTCAACCGGTGGAACACCATAAATAACTTTTATCAACCCTCCTCCTCTTCCTCTTCTTCTTCTGACTCGAGTCTTTGAACGCGCTCTCTAGACCTTCATCCAACGAGCTTCAGAGTCAAAGGCGATGATGGTGAGCTCGATCTCATTTGTGGATGTTTGGGGATTTCTAGTCCCGATGATTTCGCGATCCCCGCTGCTGAATGGGAAGCCTTACGGTCAGACTACTCCTCTCGTGCCCGCTCAAAGCATCAGAACGGCGATGATTTAGAGCTTCGCCGATTGTATCAGAAGGCAAAAAATGATTTTTAATTTGAATAATTTGTCCCCGAATGATCTTCCTGTTTATGAGTGTGAGAGAGAGACGAAAAAGGTAATTTGAGCATTTTGAAAGTCTTCTGTCAAATTTAAGTGAAAAACTAACGAGAGGGTTTAAATTGCAAACGTTTTATACGATATAGTTTGATTGGGTACAAAAAAAACGTTAGTTACCAAATGATCACTGACCTCATACGTTAGGGTCTAAATTGAACTTTTCCCCAAAATTAAATATGACTAATTCTTTGAGGTGGGGATCTAAATAACAAACGAGAACTGAAATTACAGAGAATAACGTAACAAAGTTGAAATCCTAGATTTTTAATTAATTAAGTCAGAAAAAAATTATTTTTTATTGTTTACGTTAATTATAAAAATTTAAATTGATCGATAAATAAGTGTATGAAAAATAATTTTGATAATTAATGAGATAATTCTTTTTATAAAAATGATCTCTGATTTTTAATTACTAAATTTATAGAAGATACGAGCATGACAAAATCTGCAACAAAACTCTTAGTATTGCTCAACCCAAGAATGATTATCAGCCCAAATATGATTTTGGATTTCTGTTGAGAGGTATTGAGAAAATTGTAATAAAACATTGTCTTTATTCCTAAGAATTTAGTGAAAGATTTAGAGCAGAAGAATGTCATTTGATTAAAGATGAATTAAGTTGTTTATAGTATTTAAGATTAGTAATAGATTTTGTCAGTCCAACCTAACCAAATGAATGTTTTAGATGACTAGTTGGCGTGGGTTGCTGTTGATTATATGATTGTTCGTTCATTTTTAATTAATTAAGTCAGAAAAAAATTATTTTTTATTGTTTACGTTAATTATAAAAATTTAAATTGATCGATAAATAAGTGTATGAAAAATAAATTTTGATAATTAATGAGATAATTCTTTTTATAAAAATGATCTCTGATTTTTAATTACTAAATTTATAAGAAGATACGAGCAATGACAAAATCTGCAACAAAAACTCTTAGTATTGCTCAACCCAAGAAATGATTAATCAGCCCAAATATTATTTTTGGATTTTCTGTTGAGAGGTATTGAGAAAATTGTAATAAAACATTGTCTTTATTCCTAAGAATTTAGTGAAAGATTTAGAGCAGAAGAATGTCATTTGATTAAAGATGAATTAAGTTGTTTATAGTATTTAAGATTAGTAATAGATTTTGTCAGTCCAACCTAACCAAATGAATGTTTTAGATGACTAGTTGGCGTGGGTTGCTGTTGATTATTATGATTGTTCTTTCATTTCAAGCAATTTGCTTGGCTGCAAAAACAAATGTTTGATTGCTGTTCTGGGTAAAGTTGAGTTGGTGATTAATCGTGTTTAAGCGACTGGAATCTGTGATTCAATTCAAAAAGTTTCCATTTTTGAACTAGGAACAGAACCCAGAGCCAACGTTGTCAGCAGTTTACGTTTGTCTCGTCCGAAGTCCACCTTTCTCTTCCACCTGCTTCAACCAAACCGTCGTCGACGTCTGGTAGTTGAAGAGAGAGATAGAGTGGACGCCCAGAGAGAGAGAGAGAGAGAGAGAGAGAGAGAGAGAGAGGAATTTGTTTTCGATGTTTCCGCTACGCGTCTCTCTCGTACCTTCTCTTCAAAGTTTCAACTCCCAACTCCCCCAAAAATGCTTCCTTTCTGCCCTCATCGCCTCACAACTTTGCTTTCTCTTTCTAGTTCATTCATGTCCATTCTACCGATCTCAAAATCCATCTTCAAATTACCTCAATGGGAAGGCCCAGATTTCCTACCTTATTCACTCCCCAAAATCATTTCAACCTCCCCTCTTCCCTCCCCATTCGCCAGACTCTCCTCGACCAAGTGCAGCAGCAGGAGCCAGGATCCCAGAGCAATGGATTCCTCTTTTCCACTGTTGAGTTTTTGCGCCGATTCATGTCTGGAAGTATGTAATCTTGGATTTTTGTTTTGCTCTTGTGTTTATAGCTCTGATTGAGAGGAGTTTGCTTGTATTTTGGGGTAAATGGTGTAGAAAGACTGGATGGGGGGTCGAGGACAGAGGAAGAAGAAAAAGTCTACGCTTGGCTCTATGCATTAGCACAAACGGAGAGGAACATTGCTTTTGAGTATGTTCGATCCACTGAGAGAGGTGAGCTTCCTGAAGAATTGAAAAACTTAAACTTTAATCTATGTTGTTCAGTGAAAGGGGTTTGATGTATGTTTGTTGAAATGCCACAGTGAAGACATCATTATCAAATTTTTGTCATTGCAGGCCTGAGTTTTACTGAAGCCGAGAGGAGACTGAAGGAAAATGGTCCAAATGTCCCCGTTGACTATTCCTTTCCAAGATGGTGGGAGCTACTATGGAACGCTTTTTTCACCCTTTCAATATCATTTTGATTGTTTTGTCCATACTCTCATACATAACCAGTGATAATCCAAATGGATGCGTCATGCTTGTGTTAGTTTTCATAAGTGTTTCCCTCAGGTTCTATCAGGTATTTCACTTTTAACTTGCCCTCCCCTTTTTCGGCATATCAATGTCCTTAACATTTGGTTTTGATTTGATTTGTCTCGCAGGAGTATAGCAGTTCGAAAGCAGCCATGAAACTGTCTGAATTTGTTAGATGCCCAGTTAAAGTTCAAAGATGTGCCGGTAGAGTATTACAGACTGAGCTGATAGTTCAAGTTGATCAAAGAGATGTCGTCCCTGGCGATATCGTCGTTTTTGAGCCTGGGGACCTTTTCCCAGGAGACGTGAGATTATTAACTTCAAAACACCTTGTCGTAAGGTATTGGTTCGATTTTTTCTTTTGGGTTTTCTAGATAAGGCTTTTGAGTTCAATAATGCCAGTTCTCTTTTTCTATACAGCTGATTATAAATCACATGATCACATACTCATTCTTGCAGTCAGTCTTCATTAACAGGAGAGTCCTGGTCAACTGAAAAATCAGCAGACATTAGAGAAGATCAGACCACACCTTTGCTTGATTTGAAAAATATTTGTTTCATGGTGTGTATATTCAAAACCCAGCATTGATTTTCCTGTTGTAAACAATATAGCACTAATATTCATGGAACGAATTTAAATCATGGTAATGCTAGGTTTATCTTTTAATTTTACACTATAATTTTAACCTGCTAACGTGACGTTCATATATATTGGTGTAATAGTTAAGATAAATTATAAAAGTTAAGAAGAAATATTAATTGTACCAATTAATGATTGTCACGTCAGCAAATAAAATAGAGTAAAATGAGTAGGTAAATCTATCATTATTCTTAATTAATATCCATAACGTAATAAGCATTTGTTGTATTTAGTTTGTTGTTCTCAAACGGTTAGAATATACTACCTATTTGTTAAAATCAGAAGTTTATATTTATTTCTTAATTTTAATTCATGTATATATTGAACTAATATTTGTACGGAGGCGATAGTTTTATCTAAAACAACTACAACAATTGGTGAAGTTGCGAAACAATCAAAAACATTTCATTTGGAGATTTGATAACTCTTATACTTTCGCTCCCTATCATGTTTCGCTGGCTTAATTTACTTCTTCACTCAATATTGTATTTCAGGGAACAAGTGTAATATCTGGTGGTGGAACTGGTCTAGTAGTTTCCACCGGATCCAAAACTTATATGAGTACCATGTTTTCTACAATAGGCAAGAATAAACAACCAGACAGTTTCGAGGATGGAATTCGACGCATATCATTTGTTCTTATCGGTGTTATGCTTGTAGTCGTCGCCATCATAGTGATAACTGATTACGTAACATCTCATGATTTGAGCGAGAGCTTCCTTTTTGGAATCTCCGTTGCCTGTGCATTAACTCCTCAGATGCTTCCCATTATCATAAATACGGGTCTTGCAAAAGGAGCACTTGCCATGGCGAAAGACAGATGCATAGTCAAAAGCGCTACTGCAATACGGAACATGGGATCAATGTAAGCTCAATTTTTGCTTAAAACTTTCATATTTTCTCAGGTAATATTAGAAAGTTGTCCTTTTTCGTAGTAGTCATGTACCTTAATGGGCTCATCCTCTCCTTGAAGAAAACATCCATTTTCATTTTAAAGTAGTTTGTGACTCATTGACAAATTTTTTTCTAACATTTAATCTTTGAAGAATACTAAGTTTACCATCTAATCTTACAATATAATTTTACCTCTTCATTAATATAACATCATATTTTAACTATTTATACTTTATTTTACTTCTTGCACCAATTCATTTATTTAACAAACTTCTTCCTGGTTTTTTATATTTGAGTAATTCTAAATTTACACTCTAAATTTATCTCTAGGCGTGGTGTTCATTAATATGATGTCATATTTTAGCTATTGATAATTTATTTACCTATTAGAGCAGTTCCACTAACTATTCTTTATTGCAGGGACATCCTCTGCTTAGACAAAACAGGTACATTAACAATAGACCGAGCAATCATGGTTAATCATCTCGATAGCTTCGGTGCTTCCAAAGAAAGAGTTTTACGCTTTGCCTTTCTCAATTCTTATTTCAAGACCGATCAGAAGTATCCTTTGGACGACGCAATATTAGCACATGTATACACATATGGATTTAGGTTCCAACCATCCAAGTGGAGAAAGGTCGATGAAATCCCATTCGATTTCATACGAAGACGAGTATCTGTTATAATAGAAACTGATGTAGAAGGCGGTGATTATAAATTTCCTGTAAGATATATGGTAACTAAAGGAGCACTAGAAGAAGTTATGAAAGTTTGTTCTTTTATCGAGCAAGTCGATAAGTCTATGCACACCAAATTTTCTCCGGAAGACTATAAGAGGATATTGGATATGGCGGAAGACGTAAGTAACGAGGGCTTACGAGTTATTGGAGTGGCGATAAAGGGGCTTGATTTAGTATGTCTATTCTCTTCTTTGATTTGTGTTTTCACTTAGATCGTCTATCAAATACCATTTTAGCCGACATTGGGGATATCTATATTGTTGCATGGTTAAGTTTAGGATTACTTTTTATGCGAAAAGACTATTTCCTGAATTCGTCTTAAAGCATGTTGGATAAAATTAAGCTTATATGCTTTTTTTTTTTTAATGAAGATTTAAGTGATGAGTTAAATAAGCCTCAAATACTATTGATTGCATAGTCTTTTTTTGCTTATTCAAGCAAATAAGTTAATTTATAAAGTTGAACCAGCAAGATTAGATGTTTGAAACAAAGCTTTTTCCAATTCCTGATGAATAATGTGTTCTCTTGGTTTTTCTTTACGGTTGCAGCAAAACGGCGTTGAAAACACAAATTTTGATGAGAATTTCGAATCGGACATGGTTTTCGTCGGTCTTATAACGTTCTTCGACCCACCGAAGGACTCGGCAAAGCAAGCCCTGTGGAGGCTGGCAGAGAAAGGAGTGAAAGCAAAAGTACTAACGGGTGACTCACTCTCGCTGTCTGTGAAGGTCTGCAAGGAAGTTGGCATTAGGACAACTCATGTAATTACTGGACCGGACTTAGAGCTACTCGACCAAGATGCCTTTCATGAGACGGTTAAACGAGCCACGGTCCTTGCTCGGCTAACTCCGACCCAAAAACTACGAGTAGTCCAATCCTTGCAGACTAAAGGTAAGCATGTCGTTGGATTCCTCGGAGACGGAATCAACGACTCATTGGCATTGGATGCTGCCAACATAGGAATCTCGGTTGACTCTGGAATGTCGGTTGCTAAAGACTTTGCTGATATTATTCTACTCGAGAAAGACCTGAACGTTTTGGTGGCCGGAGTTGACCAGGGGAGGAAAACTTTCGGTAACACCATGAAATATATAAAAATGTCTGTCATTGCCAACTTAGGAGGCGTGATTGCGATTCTCATCGCCACCATTTTCCTCAAATTCGAGCCTTTAACTCCGAGGCAGCTTCTTACGCAGAACTTCTTGTACGGTGTGGGGCAGATTGCGATTCCGTGGGATAAGATGGAAGAAGATTATGTGAAAATCCCTCAAAAATGGTCGAAAAAAAGTCTACCGATGTTCCTCCTATGGAACGCCCCGGTTTGTACTTTATGCGATGTGGCCACCCTCGTGTTCCTGTGGTTGTATTATGTGACATACAATGATTTAGTTTTGGACAAGGAATTCATTCACTCTGCATGGTTTATCGAGGGGCTTCTCATGCAGACTTTGATCATCCACTTGATCCGTACGGAGAAAATTCCGTTTGTTCAAGAGATTGCCTCGTGGCCCGTCATTTGTTCGACGGTCGTAATTTCCGCCATTGGAATCGCCATCCCATTCACTCCGCTCGGTAATGTCTTGGGGTTTGTTCACTTGCCCTTGTCTTATTTTGGGTTTTTAGTCTTGCTTTTTCTTGGCTATTTTTCGATTGGTCAGGCTGTGAAGAGATTGTACATTCATGTCTATAAAAGATGGTTATAGATAACAGACAATAATTGACATCTACACCTTTAGGAAGAATGTTTTACTTGTAACTATTATAAATGACTGGGTCAAACAAAAGATAGTTTAGGAAGAAATCTACAGTTCTGGCAGATTTTCTCATTGTTTTCTCGAGTTTTAGAAGCCATTAATTCAGTAGTTTCATTTCCAACTCGAGTGATGTAACTGAGTAATTTGCATAGCACTTCTATTGGGGTACAAGTAGTGGATGTGTTTTATTTCCAGCCATCATTATTATGGTTAAAACGAGTGCAGGCACTGTCCAGATCAATCCGGTTCAGGGCCGAATTGAAATGAACTGTAAAGTAATTGCTCCCATGGTTTAGAATTAGAACCGGAACTGGACTTGTGAAATGTGGTTAGGTTCTAAAATGAAAATAAAAATTATACGTTCAATCCGAACATTGTTCCTGCCCGTAGATTTGAGAATCGACATTGAGGTGAGATTTTCTAATTTTCAAAAGCTTCTTGCCGAACCGGCTTCTATTTCAATCCGTGCTGTTGATATACCAATAATAAAGTATGAACCAGCTTCTATTTCAATCTGTGTTGTCGTTGTATGGATAATAAAGTATTCAGTCAACTGGAGGAATACATAGCATCAACCTGGGATCATTAGCAAATCTGGTACATCAGCAAAGTGACTTAAAAAATGTGTTAGGCAATCACAAATAGCTCAATAGATGACAAAGATAACAAATGGTGCGAGAAAAGCAAGATATATGACTTCATTATTTGTGACAATCATACCAAGGCTTGGCACCACTAAAATGACTTGTATCCTCCTCCCTAAAATAATTAAAATCTAATTGGCTAGTTTTATTGTTATTGGCTTCTCACTTTGTTATTAAGTTGGGCTTTATCTTTTCATTTATTATTATTTTTTTGAAAAAACAAAGTTGCTTGAGGACTTGAAGATGTCAAATGAGAGAGTCGAACTGAGTTTGGAAAAACCCGACTTCTCGAGATAACGAGTCAGGCTAATCAAGCAAAGAAATCATGAAAGTTAAACGACTCAAATAAGTAGAACTGGCTAGTTATGATCGTGATTAACATTTATGTCAGTCGTTTTGTAGTTAGTAGTATTATATTATCATAAAATCTCAAATAGAGATCGGATATCACTTCGTTTAGCTTAAACAGGTGAAAGGAGACGTCATGTTTAGTTCAGAAGTCTAGATCTTGAACTCCGCTCATTTTGTTTAACTTTAAAGAATTAGACTAGTTGACTTGTTTAGCTAGGGTGAAAAAATGAGTTGGCTCGTAAGATAATACCGAGTAAAACAACTAAGTTGAAGAACTCTTCTTCTAAGAGCCAAGAGTGTCACGACCCGGGACAGAGCCTAATGGAAATGTCGGGTCAAACGATCTAATATTCAAATAAAATCCAATCACGCCCCCGAGACATGATTTATAATTGAAAACTTGACAAAAATTAAAAACATAGTCACACGAGATGATCTGATTCCACATAGTAATCATAAAATAATAAGATAGTGCAATAGTTAAAACCTAAAAAATATGACCAGTCATTGTAAAATGATATGAAATAAATAAACACCCAGACAATGTTTGTGATTTTGCACTTGAAGACACATCGTCACTAACTTATTACTCTATCGTATGGTAACAACAAAAACATCTTAATGCATAAGAAGATGTATAACAAGTAAATGACCCAAATCATGGTTGAAAACAGGCAGAGGTTCGTCCGGTGTATAAATGAAATATCGTGTATGTGTAAAATAAACGAGTAAAACTATCATTCATATATTATAAAACCGACATGATATTAAACATGACATGTCTGGTTTTATATGTGATGATACATATGCACTACAATAAAAAGACCTCACCTCAATGACGATTCGCAAATCTACCGGCAGGAACAATGTTCTCGAGAACAGACTTGATATAAGTAAAATAATCATAACTTAAAACAAAACCGATGTAAGAATTCCATTAAAACTCAAAGGGTAATGAATAGGTCATATATCGTAAATAGGAACCCAAGCTGGAAGGAACGATAAATGGTTGTGAACTTTGCCGAGGCGACAAATATACGAGTTTGACTAATATCCTCACAACCAAGTTCACAACAAGCCCAAGGAACGACCACAAAATGAGATCCAAACAAATGGGGCGAAATGGCCCAAAAAGGCCCAACACCGCAGCTCATGAAGCCAACGCCTCTCCCCCGAAAACTACACATCGTCGCGGCACAAATCATCGAGTGCCTTGGTGTGAAGTGCCTGGCAAAAGCACCATGTGGCGAGCATCATTCGCCCACGTGTAACAGGCTTGCGCCGTAGCTTAGCACATACTAAGCCGCAACTTAAACTGCATTTTTGGATAACTCGTTGGAAAACTCCGATATTTTTGACGATCCATGGCAAAACTCGACCCAAAACTCATACTAACACATATAAAATTCAGAATCGACCGACATACTTTGATTTCAACCAACGATTTCAAGTTTTCAAACTCGAAATCGGATTTCCCAACAGAAACATGAAAACGAACAAACCATAGAGTTAAAAATGATGTACCCTCAAAGAACATTGCCAAATCACGACGAATATGACAACAGAAACTCAAATCGTATCAAGGATCTCCTCCTCACTCTCTCGACTTCTGTCCCTTGCCCTCTCTTCTTTCAGCCGGAACAATGGGAGGAAGTTTCATCACTTTTTTTTTTTAAATTAATACTTTATTAAACTTTTATTTAAACTTTAAATAGAAATTTATACTTCAACTAAAACTCTATGCGAGTGGAGATTACTAACCCTATATTTTGTAATTTAACTGTACGATAACTCTTAATTTTTATTAGTTTAATCATTTGATTGAAAAATCACACATGACCGAAGATTAAGAAATTACGACAATTCAAATAAAAAAATTATCAGTTATGCGATGTCACACAAAGTGTTTTGTGTGACGCCGATAATTAATGTAATGATGGACAATTATAAATATGCGAAAATTAAAGATACAAGAGGTTGGTAACGCAGTTCGGCAAATCGCCTACGTCTGCGGGGCCACGCCCAAATATAAAAACATTTCACGAGTTCACAAAGTTACAAGCAAAATGGTCATAAACAAATAAAGACTCCATCTTATTTTTGTCGCCGCCACTTCCTAACTTCTCAAATAAAACTGTTTTTGCGAGCTCCCCTCGACTTGAAATCAATCTCTCATGAGATCTAAAAAGAACAAGATCCCCTTGTTGTTGATGATTCCTCCCGGAATCCGTGTATGGCAAGATCAAATTGCCCACGATCAAAATGACAAGCTCCCATTGTCGATAAACAGAACTCCTCCTGAGTTCAAATTGATAACTCTTAAATTAGAGTTATTTTATATTCTTTTTAATTGATATGATTAATCAGAAATTCAAGGAGATTGCTGCTGCCAAAAAGGAAGGATAGAAATCAAGAAGAAAAGGAAAAAAGAATCGTTGCTAAAAAAAAAAAATAAATCATTCAGAATATGATAAAAGAGAAAGGAGGCTAAAATCAAGGAAAAACAAATAAATAGAAGGAAATCTGGAGAGAGAAAGGATAATACAGGGGGCACGCAGAACGAACTAAGGAGGATTTTTGGATAAAAAATAGGAGTTTTTGCTGGTCTGCGGCAGAGACATCCAAACATTCTTCTTCTTCTTCCCTTCTACTGTTGATGTTGTTTATGATTATTATTATTTTTAGTTTTATTATTATGATGTTAGACTAAACTTCTTTTTATCTTGGTTAAGAGAGAGAGTACTCTTTACATGTTTTTATTCTGATTTATAAATACTACGTATTTTTCATTGAACAATTTCTCATTATTTTTATTGCGTAAATTGAATTGTGTCGAATAACAAATTCAATATCAAATGTTCATATTGTATCGATAGGTAAATAAGAATTTAAGATGCAGTAGTAATTAAATAAATTAATTTTGTTGCGAAGTAGCTAACATTAATTTATTTGGGATTAAGAATAGTTTTACATGAAAATTTAAATTAAGTTTTTATCTTTTCAAAGCTGAAAAGAAAATTCAAAAACGAGTTTAACTAGGCAATTCGATAGGACCCTAGAAAATTTATTGGTTCTTGCTGTTTTGTGACGAATGCTGTAGCATCAGTAGTAAATGAATGTAATGAGGAAATCAACCCTAACCAAGACTTCTACCATATTTACCTTCTTAAATCATCTTAATTTCAGTCTTTATTAATTCCGAGCAATTTTATTTTATTATTTCTTATCACATACCTATTTTCATTATTCTCATTTTTATAGAATTTTATAGCAATTTAATTTGATTAAGCATATCCTCGTGAGATCGATTTTTATTTACTCTATTACATCGTTAACGACACGTGCACTTGCGTTAGGGTGTAGAAAATTACTAACACAAATGCAGCCTCCTCCCGAGACTGAGCTTCAATGAAGAATAAGGGCGATTGCCTATTGGGACACCGTCTGTAACCCCAGGTCGTTGTCTTTGGACGCAATAAATCAACACACTCGAATAATCGATGAATTCCACAACATATGAAAAGTGTGTAAAATAATCATGCAAGAACTAAATGAATAATCACAAACTCATACACAGAAGCGTTGGGAGAGAAAGAACGGCGACGACTCAACAAAGAAGAAATATTCTCTCAAGAATAATCAAAAATTCGTCAGTTGTTTCCACAGAAACGAAGGTTTAAATATGATTGGTAACTGCCATATCTCAGATTTAATTTAGTTACCAAATCAGATTTAACGCCACGAGGAATAAGGAATCAAATCTCAACAAATCGGTTGTGTGACACCTCGTATGATATTTTAGGAAAGTATTGTCAACTACTTGGATATAGATCCAAAAACTTAGGGAAGTATCCCATGATTAATGAGATCTGAAAGCCTGAAATATTTTAACAAATCTTTATCAAATCGGCATTTCAAAAGAAAATTTTCCAAAAAACAAATGCCTCTAGAATATCAAATACTTTTCTTGATCTTCAAGATTCCTTATTTTTATTTTCACTAATATCTTCATGATTTTCAATAATCATTCCATCAAATAATCTGAATAGATTATTTCTTGATTACCAAGAAATAAACTATCAATTTGAAAAATAATGGAATAAAATATTATTACCATAAATGTAATTTGCCAAAAAATCAATGCTAACATATTTGCAATATATTTGCATTTACAATCTCCCCCTTTGGTATTTTTTGGCAAAATCAATAAAACCAATAACTCCCCTAGATTAACTCCCCTGGATTTGTGGCTTCAATACATCATCAACTATCATTCAATTATCATCAAAATACTCCACTTTTTTGCCATAAAAAGTAAAAAAGATAGATCAATCACCATACCATAAACACCAAATAATCACCATAATCACCATAGAAAGATAACCAATATCACGAAAAATATAATATCTAGATAAGCACCAGAATCGTTGTAACACCCGTCATTTTGGCAGTGTAATAATCTGTTGAATTATTGTATGGATTTAAATTGCCATAAATACAATAACTATTTTATTGTAAATTTTGGAGCATTTAGTGTGGGGAGAACCTAACTAATGTGTAACTAACTAAACACTAAGTTTAGAATGCATGGAAGGGTAAATTAGAGAGAAATTAAGGTTGGTGGGAGTTTGCCAATGGTTGAGTGACATCTGGCAACTTGTTGAAGAAGCTAAGTTCCTCCTTCTACGTGAAACCCTCTTCATTTCACTTCTCTGCTCTCTCTCCATTCTCTTCTCGGCATTCTCTCTTCTAGTCGACAATCAGCCATCGAAGCTACTTCGATCTCCTCGGCTCCTTTCTGTTTTTCTACTAGGGTAAGCATCTTTTAAATGCTAACAAGTTTGGACAAGTTTAAAGTGAGTTTTGGTTAGAGTGAAGGATTGTGATACTTTGGTAAAACTCACTGTTTTTGGATGAAAACACACCGATTTGTTTTCTAAGGGTTTGAATGAGTTGGAACAAATTCTTCTAACTTATTTGTTAGTATTTACAGCTTGTTTATTTTCTGAACGTGCATGTACAGGTTCGAGCATTTTCGAGACGTTCAGGACTATCAACTCTGCAGCAACAGGTAAGTTCATATCTGTAGGTTGGCCCTTAAGGCCCTACATCATGGAGACTCTAGGTTTTCTTCTGTCGGGAGGTTTCGGGTAGAGAAAGTTAGAGTTAAGTTCTGAGTTATCTGTTTTCTCTATAGATTCTGTTGTATTATTCTGTTAACTGATGTTTCAAGTTGAGCACTGTGAAAGTTCATGCATACACGATTTTCTGAAAGTTCATGCAAAACTGTTTTCTGTACACGGTTTTGAAGTTAAGCAAGATAAAAATCTGACTGAAATGTACCGGTTAAGTGCGGGACGGGGACTGGCCTCAGATCTGTTTCTGTACTGTACTGTATTACTGTTTGTGCCTGATAGTGCACCCACTGTTCGCCAGTTTCCCTATAAGCCCCACTTATACCCCTCTGCCACTGAAACGTAATGTTCTGTATTGTCACTGTATTCTAAAAACTGCATGCATAGTATTTTGCATCACTGCATATATATATATATATATATATATATATATATATATAATCTTACTGAGTTTTAGACTCATAGGTGAACTCCCCGATGTAGGTACTGAACCCGAAAATGAGGACTTCGTGCCTCAGTCTGATGAATAGGTGGCTGGTGGATCGAGCTCATGGGGGTTTGGTTGCTGCAGTCAGACAAATTCTGACCGGAGGTCTAAGTTTTCTGTAATGTCTATATCTGTAAAGTCTTCTGGAAGTCTGGTTGTGTTGTAAAATTTTGTAAAAACTCTTCTTTTGGTAGATTCTGCAATTGCATGTTAGGTTCTGTACTGATTCAGAGGTTTTACTTTTAGAACAATGTACAAGTTCTGATGTCTCAGCTTTAGATATCACTGTATTTGACAGTTGAACTCATGTCCTGAATGTTCTGAAATGTTTTAGAATATTTTCCTGTTTTAAGGTTTGCATGGATGGTCTCGAATTCTAGAGCTATCCATACAGTCTGTCTTTCTTAAATCTGTCAGTTGAAATCTATCATCTGCAAAGTGTGTTTCAAAAATCTTGTTTTGAATCGGGTTTTGAAGGTTTGAAACCCTTATGCCTTCTGTTTTGATGCTCCCTGCCTATATGTCTTTCTGTTAAAAGTTGTCAAACTCTGCCCCTTTTTGACTATATCATCTGATCACGTCCACTGCTGTTTAAGTGTATATCCACCGGTGACGTCATCCACCTCCACTGCCCAGTTCAATTATCTCATCCGATGACGTCTTCATCTCATCTGGTGTTGTTTGTTGTCTGTATCTTCCGGCTGACGTCATCCATCTTCCGGCTGACGTCATCACCTCATCCGATCTCATCTGCTGTCTGTATCTTCCGGTTGACGTCATCCATCTTCCGCCTGACGTCATCACCTCATCCGATCTCATCTGCTGTCTGTATCTTCCGGTTGACGTCATCCATCTTCCGGCTGACGTCATCACCTCATCCGAATTCCGTCTGCTGTCTGTATCCTCTGCCTGACGTCACCCATCTTCCGGCTGACATCACCACCTCTTCCGCCCAGTTTTACTCAGCCTCTTCCGCTGAATACTGTTCGTCTTTTGTTGTATCTGAATCCACCGATAGCTTTAATCTTCCGCCTGAAGTCATCCTTACTTCTGTCTTTGCAAATGCATCTTCCGCTTGACGTCAGCTCACATCTTCCACCCAACAGTATTTTATTGGTTTTTAAACTAAGTCTTCTGCTTACGTCTTCCTGTTTTATTCTGTTTCTATGTTTTATCGCCCATTTCTGTTTTCTGTTTTACCTTTTTCTCTTATATTATTCATCCCCGATTGTCTATGGTTTCTGTTATACACTGTAGCCTTCCACAGTATGTTTCTTCTCCAGTTTAAGTTTCTCTTTAATATCCCTGTCTTCCTGCTTTCCTTCTGTCACTTTGTTGTATTCTGATTCCTAATTGTTTTCCGTCTACATTCCTGCATTTCGGTTTCTTTCTGCCATCTTTCATTGAAACCCGTTTTGCTTTCAAACCAGAGAACATCTTCTCTCCCTCTGTGTATAGTTTTGTAAATGTTCAGTCTGTTTTGATAAAAAAAATAGTCACCGTTTTCCGTTAAATGTCCGGTGTGACGGCTTGGCTCTCGAATTCTGATCGGAATCCGGTTTCGGGTTGTCACAATCGTCATATGAGTACCATAGAGAAAATAGCCAAAACATGAGAAATATAATACCCAAATTGCAAAAAGATTATTCAAGTAGGAAATATTCAGAACCAGACAAATTGTTCAAGAAATATCCAAAAAATAGAAAAAGTTCAGTAGTACTCAATGAGTGAGATCATTTTGGAGTAACCCGTCCAACTGTAGAACTCGGATCATCAACATTCTATGGATCCTTTTTTGGAACTCCTTTTGTGACATCAGGTGGAACCCCGGATGTACCTGCTCCTTCATCTGACTTGTAATGTGAACCCGTGGCTTCCATGTGTGGATTTTTCTTATAGATATCATTTAGGAGTTCAAAAATAACAGACTTATATTTTTCAAGATCATATATTAGACTATTTATAGATTTTGACATGTCAACTAAAAATTTCACTAACCAAGCCAATAGTGCAGAGTCTGTTCTTGATGTAGAGATGGACAGACCTTCTATAAATCCTTTAAGATCATTAATGTGCTCTCCCATACGAAGTTTGTAACTTATGCGAATTTCCTCTTTATCTTCAAACAACACTTCATTCTCTCTTATAATAGATTGTTGGGAAGACAAAATACCATATAAGAGAGGGAAATGAGAGAGCTAACCTTGTATTTTTCCCATCTTTATGCTTCATGCTTTGGTCAAATAAATGTTTTACAAAATTGAAAGAAATTGAATTTCCAATTTTAAATAGTAAAACAGCCATGGCCTTGTTCACTCTAGTTCCATGAGATGTTGGCATCAACTTTCTCATGGTGATTTTGTGCAGAATTCCATACTTTACTGTAAGTTGTGAAGCTGGAAAATCTTTTCCATGGGGCCAGATGCGTTTGACACCCCCAGTGACATCGAAAATGATTTTGTTGTAATCAGACACAAAATTCTCAGACTCAGACATATTACAGCACAAATATTCATTAATCACATACGGAGAAAAATTAAAAGTGTGTCCTCTGACATAAACTTGGCCATAACTAGAGTAAGAAGAATTTTTCACATCTGGATCCAGATTGCAGTAAAATTCCAGAATTACTTTCCAAACAAATGGCTTAAGATCTCAAAAGGTTTTTCCCAATCCTATACTCATAAGATGATAAATTATGGCCTCACACTGAGTGAAATCACCTTCGTGAATTTTTCTCTCAGGTCAAATACGTCTTTTAGAAAAACTAGGCCAACGACTAGCATGAAGTCTAGATTTAAAATTTTCAATAGAAACTTTATCAGAAAACTTACTTTGACAAGTACTTGACTCACCCTGATGTGTAGATTTGGAGGTAACTGAGCATTTAGGAGTAGGACCTTCACTGGTCTTCTTTCTTTTGGATTTTGGAGCTTTTGAAGGACTTGATTTTGGCGGTTTGACAGCAGCTGACTTTTGAATCTTTTCAACAGAGGGCTTCAAGGATTTTGGGGCTGCGGACTTCGAGGATTTTGAAACAGTAAGCTTCAAGGATTTCAGAGCAGAGGACTTAGAACTCTTGGCAGCAGCTAACCTAGAGGATTTTCTTTTGGAAATTGACCGAATGTTCCGGGTTGATTTCTTTGAAGATGATTCAATGAGTTCTTCTTCATTATCTGTTTCTAGTTCAATGATGTCTTCTTGCAGCTATGAACTATCAGAGGAAGTTTCTTTTTCAACTCTTGACCGTTTTCCCATTGAAGCCAAAGAGAGTTTGGATTCTTTAGGTGCCTTGGGAGGCACTGAGCTCATTTTAAATCTGTCTCCCCTTGATTTTTAAAATTTCTGTTGAATCCCCGACGAGTCTACTTGTCGGATTGGAACTACGTCTTCAATAATTTTTGGAGTTTCCCTTTTGTAAACAGAGGGATTTACTGACGTAAAAAGCAACGAATAAACTACCGTTGCCAATTTTGAGCTCGACAACTTCTTTGCGACAGGCACTAGAACACTGCCTGTAAACTGCTTATCGAAAACTTCTTCGATAATCACCATTGCGAAGAGAGATAGTAGAAAGCCCTAGTTTGTCGATTGTAGAAGGAGAAGAAGCAAGAGAGTATTATGGAAATCCTTTAAATTTGAAATATATCTATCACCTCTCATAAATAGCCATCAAATCCCAAAATAAAGAGAAATCCCAATTATGTAGGATATTTTCAGAAAATAAATCCGAAAATCTATATAATTTTCATAAATCACATAATCTCTCATGCATCTTTTGAAAAATAATTCAAATCTCTGTCAGGTGGGAAATAAACTCAATAGAATAATGTTGCTCCAATCTTCATTGAATATAAACTTTCAAATTTTTTATAAGGATAACAGAATTTCTCATGTCACATATGGTGTTGTTCCATAGAAGAATATTGAATCACTGTCTGCAGGGGGTGAGTAATACATAGAAGATTGCCCAAAAAAAAATAAACGCCTAAAGCAAGTGGCGATTTTTTTTTAAATAAAACAAACATTGAGCAACTTACATAATACAGAAGCTCAGGGCAGACCTCAGCTCTTCAAACCTTACACCATCCAACGCCTTGGTGAAAATATTGGCAATTTATTTTTCGATCACCATATATTTCAAATTAATAATTTTATCCTCCACAAGAGATCGAATAAAGTGATGTCGGATATCAATATGCTTGGTCTGAGAATGTTGAACAGGATTTTTAAAAATGTTGATAGCACTCAAATTATCACAATAGAGTGTCATGGCATCCTGTGTGACACTGTAGTCTTTCATCATTTGTTTTATCCAAAAAAGCTGAGTACAGTTTCTACCTGCTGCAATATATTCTGCCTCGGCAATAGACAGAGAAATAGAATTTTTCTTCTTACTGAACCATGACACCAACTTGTGTCCCACATAAAAACATCCTCCAGAAGTGCTTTTTAGATCATCAGAACTTTCTGCCCAGTCAATATCACAATAACCCACCAGATTTGTATTAGAGTCGAATGAATACCATATACTATAGTCGGCTGTTCTGCTAACATATTTGAGAATCCGCTTGACTGACACTAGGTGAGACTCCCTAGGATTTGCTTGAAATCGAGCGCATAAACCCACGCTATAACAAATATTTTGTCGGCTGGCAGTCAGATATAAGAGACTTCCAATTATACTTCTATATAAACGCGGATCAACAGCAATTTCCTTTTCATCTTTAGAAAGTTTCTCATGTGTCCCAATGGGTGTTCTACTCGGTCGTGCATTTTCAATCTTGAACTTTTTCAATAAATTCTTGGCATAGTTGACTTGAGAAATAAAAATACCATTCTTTTCTTGCTGAATTTGGAGTCCAAGAAAATAATTGAGTTCTCCTACTATACTCATCTCAAATTTTCCAGTCATTTGAGCTACAAATTCATCCACCATCACCTGTGACACCGAGCCAAACACTATGTCATCAACATAAATTTGAGCGAGTAAAAACTTACCTTTGTCTTGACGAACGAAAAGAATTTTATGTACTCCCCCTCGCTCATATCCCTCGGTTACTAGATATTACGTGAGTCGTTCATACCACGCACGAGGGGCTTGTTTAATCCCATATAACGCCTTCTTCAATTTATAAACATGCTCGGGATGATGAGGGTCTTCAAAACCCTTTGGTTGAGCTACATAAACTTCTTCATTAAGAAAACCATTGAGAAAAGCATTCTTCACATCCATTTGATATAGCTTGAACCGCATAACACAAGCAATAGCCAATAAAAGCCGAATAGATTCAAGACGAGCAACTAGAGCGAATGTTTCATCAAAATCAACTCCTTCAATTTGTGAATACCCTTGAGCAACTGTTGCGAGTGATGTTGCCATGCTCATCGCTCTTGTTCTTGTAGATCCACTTAGTACCAATAACATCTACATCGGGAGGACACGGTACTAAGTCTCAAACTTGATTTCGGAAAAATTAACTGAAATCTTCTTACATAGCTCTTATCTAGTATTCATCTAGTAATGCTTCTTTCACATTCTTGGGCTGGATAGTTGATGTAAAGCACGCCATTTGAATCATTTCTCGATAATTCACCATCGGCTTATCTCTAGTTCGTATACCATCATTCAGACCACCAATAACCTTATCTGTAGGATGATTCTTTTGAACACGTGTAGATGGTTGCCTATTGTGTGAAGTAGTCACCTCCGCTTCATCAATTGTCTCAGTCTGATCTGTGACACCGCTTGAGACACCATCTGTGACACCGTTTGAGACACTAGTGTCTTCATCATTTGAAATCTGGTTTGCATCTTCTTTTGGATTTTATGTCATGTCCAGAGAGTCGTCTATTTCAACATTTACAGATTCGATGACAGTTCGAGTTCTTTTGTTATAAGCTCGATAAGCACAGCTATTTGTAGCATAACCGAGAAAGATAGCCTCATCACTCTTGGGATCAAGTTTCCCCTTGTGTTCCCTGTCATTCAACATAAAGCAAATGTTGCCAAACAGATAAAAATAATTAAGATTCGGAGTTTTACCTTACCATATCTCATAGGGTGTCATAGAAGTTTTTACTCGGAGATACACCCGATTTATGGTATAACAGGCGGTATTCATAGCTTCAGCCCAGAATTCTTGAGAAACATCCCTTTCATGTAACATTACGCGAGTCATCTCTGCCAATGTACGGTTCTTTCTTTCAACAACTCCATTTTGTTGAGGAGTCTTATGTGCCGAGAATTCGTGAACAATCCCTAGTTGTTTACAGAAATCCGAGAATTCAGAATTTTCAAACTCTCTCCCATGGTCACTGCAGATGCGAATGATTTTCATGATAACACAATCTTTTTCACGTTGGAATCGAGTACACATTGATTTGAAAGCTTTGAAAGTGTCGAACTTTTCTCTAAGAAACTCCACCCATGTGTAGCATAAGAAATCATCAACAATAACGAAGACATACTGTTTTCCTCCTATACTTTCAATAGGCATTTGACCCATTAGATCCATGTGAAGCAACTCAAGCACACGAGTAGTTGTAGATGACTGTGACATCGGGTGCGACACCTTGGTTTGCCTTCCAATTTGACATGGTCCATATAATTTGTCTTCATCAAACTTTAATGCAGGAATTCCCCAGACAACACCTTTTGAAACAATCTTTTCCAGCATTCTGAAATTTACATGTCCCAACTTTCTATGCTATAGAACAGTGTCCTCCATACTCGATCGAAAATAGGTAGATGAGGAAGAAATAAGATCACAATTGTTTGATAATCTAACTCCTTCAATAACACACTTATTGTTTTGATCGGACACCACACATTTTTCACGTATAAATTGCACATTTAGATCTTGATCACATAGCTGGCTAATACTGATTAGATTAGATTCCAGACCATTTATTAAAAAAAACATTACTTAACTTTGGTAGACCAGAAACATTTAGCGTTCCCCTTCCAATGACATTCGTTGAGACATCACTGTCGAATGTTACTTTTTCCACGGTTGCAGGTATGATATCCTTCAAATATCTCTTTTCAACTGTCATGTGTCTAGAACATCCGCTATCAAAATACCATGCATTTGTTGTGATTGCCTTTAGTGAAAGATGTGTAACATTACACTTCAAACTTGATTTTTTCACCCATTTTTTATAAAGGAATCTATAAGAAGAAGTATTTCTAACAATACCTAGTCTTAGGTTAGCAAGATAGGCGAAGCATTTAGGACGAATATGACCACGGCGATTGTAATAATGACAAACGGAAACATATTTGTTACCTTTATTGCTTGGAACATGATAGGAGTCACAAGAATTTGATTTTCTGTTAGTTCTTGGAGTTCGTCTTGCAACTTGCTTTCCCTTGTGATCAAATTCCTTGGTTGACACTGGCTGTGACACCTAGCTTGTAACGCCCCGAGTTATCTGAATCCGATTCGCTACAAAAGATACTGAACCGAACTATGGCTTTTTGAGAAAATTTTAAAATTTCATTCAATGATCAAAATTTGACTCTTAAAACGTTGAAACTTGCAGCGGAAAAATCATCGTATAAAAAAAACAATATTTATTAAATAGCTAAATATTCAAGGCAGTTGGTTGAAGGAGAAAAGAAAAAAGAACACATCGACCGATCGCTAAACGACAAAAGTCATTTACTCACAAACAGAACAGAACACCTCGACCGGTCACTAAACGACAAAACATTCTCAGCTCATATCTGCCGATAGAACAAACTACGTCTTCCGATCGATAGACGACAAATTCCTCACTTCACATCTACCGATCGCAAAACGACAAACATTCTTCCTACATCATCCGATTACCAAAACGACAAGCTACTAAAGACTTATACCGAAGACATCTGCAGATGACTTCTACTGAAGACATCTTTCGATGGCTTCTTCTGAAGACATCTTCCGATGGCTTCTTCTGACAAAACGACAATTCTAATACTCACATCCACCGATGGACTATATCCACCGATAGACAAAACTCTCGACTTCTACCGATAAACATCATCTACCAATATATAAAAAATACTCAATATCTACCGATAGACATCATCTACCGATAGATCAAAATACTCAACATCTGCCGATAAACATCATCTACCGACAGATCAAAATAACTCAACATCTGCCGATAGACATCATCTACCGACAGATTAAAAATACTCAACGAAAAGAAGCATAGCAACGATTTCACTATAAACAAAGAAGACTCTGACTACCAAAAGAACTTGAGCATTTTACTAAAATCGTTCAAAACTACTTAAATTCATGTCCTACTCCAAAATTTGGTAAAAACCACTATTAAAACCAACAGAGTATCATTATCTGAAAAAGTCTCAAATTGTTTTCAAAACATCAAAACTACTACTGTCACTAAAACTCTCAATATATTTAAATTGAATCATGGTTCACTAAACCTTCTCATCTACTGACACCAGTTAAACCGCCCCATCAGTTCGCCAAGTCGAGACATGAATGTGCTCCCCCAACCAGCCTATTCCTCAACATGCTCAGAAAACACACCTGCAGTCACTTCTTCACCTACATCACAAAACTCATCTATTAGCCTAATACTAAGTAAGTAAAGCAATAATGAAATGAAATGCTGAAATATAAATTCCTAAACATGCAGTTTCTATTTTCTCATCTCAGTTGCATATGCATTCGTTTCTGATCTGATCCCCCTGTGAAATTGGGAGTTGGATCACTTCTCCCAAACTCATACACCCTCTCTCTCGATTAAGGGCGGATTAGTTACCTTAACAAACTATTCAGATCCCCCTGTGAAATTGGGAGTTGGATCACTCCTCCCAAAGTGTAAATCCCTTCATAAGTTAAGGGGTTGATTAGTTTCCTTAATAGCTTGTCTGTTCATTCCTTACCATGTCATATCATGTAAATTCATTTTCGCATACTTTCAAAATATGATGCATGACATACAAATTTATTCAAGCAAACATAACCCTACTGTTTTGTGATGTAGGCCCGAAGGCACAAGCATACTTCACTTACCTGGTCTCTTGGAAATCGCTCGGCTGTAAGCTACTTTAGAAGCTCGCTCACCTAAAGTCATAACAGTACATTAATCAAACATTCACTAATCTTTACCAAGAATGAATCAGAAGTTTGAGGAAATCAGTTTGAAACCCTGCTACCTGTGCATTCCTATTTATCACCAAAACCCGAACCTATTCTCAATCACAGCATCCTCGAAATTTCTCACATTGTACTCCCTCAGTTACCTAACTGCTAAAATACAAGAAAACGAGGAAAAACTTACCTAGGTTAAAAGGGAATCAAGCAAGAGAATCGCCAAAAAGGGGTTCTGCTGGGGAGCTGAAGGCCGTAAGGGAAATGATAAACAGAATAGTGGCGGCTACAGTGCATTAAACCCAAATCTCTCTCCTTAAATACGTTATCCATTTTTAAATTTTCAATTACCCTTATACCCTTGCCTAGTCATCCATTAACCCTACTTTTATTATTGTCATTTAAAGTGTGCCATTAATTTAAAAGAATGGAGAACTGGTTCGATAGAACCGGGTGTTACAATCTACCCTCCTTAAAAGAATTTTGTCCTCAAAATTCAGTACCTAAATAATTCTGGATGTTGGTCCATCAAGTATTGCTGGCGCTCCCAAGTTGTCTCCTCTATGTTCTGGTTATGCCATAAGACTTTCACCAGTGGAACTTCTTTTGTGATGACCCGGATGTGTACGTATGAATACGACTGCGGGGCAAACCTCGAGACCTAATCCGAGTGTAGGCGAATCCCGGACTCGAGTATAAGCGAATCCCGGGTCGTAAAGAGGGGGTCGTCACAATACCACATCGCTTGGGGAAGTATGTGGAAATGAAACATATGTAAGAGATCCCTCCCAAGATAGTAAGACGCGTTTTGGAGCACAATTGACAACAGATCCCATAAGAACTCCGAAGTTAAGAGTGCTTCGGTGAGAGCAATTTCAGGTTGGGTGACCTTCCAAGAAGTTCTCGCCAAACAAAGCCGTGAAGGGAGGATATTGGGTTACGGCCTAATCCCCAGAGCGGACAATATCTTGCTGGGAAAAGGGGTCGTTACAAATAGTATCAGAGCCTGTACCTAACCAGAAATGTGGCTAACGAGGACGTTGGGCCCCCGAGAGGGGGTGATTGTGTTGACCCGGATGTGTACGTATGAGTACGACTGCCGGGAAAACCTCGAGTTGCGGGGCAAACCTCGGGACCTAATCCGAGTGTAGGCGAATCCCAGACTCGAGTATAGGCGAATCCCGAGTCGTAAAGAGTGAGTCGTCACAATACCACATCGCTTGGGAAAGTATGTGGAAATGAAATATATGTAAGAGATCCCTCCCAAGATAGTAAGACGCGTTTTGGAGTACAATTAACAACGGATCCCATAAGAACTCCGAAGTTAAGAGTGTTTCGACGAAAGCAATTCTAGGTTGGGTGACCTTCTGGGAAGTTCTTGCCAAACAAAGCCGTGAGGGGAGGATATTGGGTTATGGCCCAATCCCCAGAGCGGACAATATCTTGCTGGAAAAAGGGGTCGTTACATCTTTGTTGCGTAACACTTTCACAGCATAGTCTAGGATCCTTACTGGTTTCTCCTCATATGTAAGAGTAGGATGAACTTCAATAATCTGCTGTTCCACAATCTGTGACGGATCTCGCACACACTTCTTCAACATGGATACATGGAACACATTATGGATTCCTTCCACAGAGGTTGGTAGCTGTAATTCGTAAGTTGCCTTCCCAATCCTTTTCAAGATTGAAAATGGTCCAATAAATCTGGGGTTCAACTTGCCTTTCTTACCAAATCTCACAACTCCTTTGAATTGTGATACCTTAAGAAAAACTTCATCACCTACTTCAAACTCTAATTCTCTGCGCCTTCTGTCGGCATAGCTTTTATGTCGGCTTTGAGCTGTTAAGATCCTCTGGCGGATGAGGGCAACCTTCTCAACAGTTTGTTGCACAATATCAAGACCAAGCAACTGTGTTTCACCAACTTCATCCCAGTACAAAGAAGATCTGCACTTTCGTCCATACAATGTTTCATATGGTGCCATACCAGTAGTTGCCTGAAAACTGTTATTATAGGAAAATTCCACTAATGATAGGTACTTACTCCAAGAACCCTGAAATTCTAGTACACATGCACGAAGCATATCCTCTAGTGTCTGGATAGTTCTTTCAGATTGTCCGTCTTTTTTAGGGTGAAAAGTTGTGCTAAAACTAAGCTGTGAATCAAGAATCTCAGTCTGAAACTATGGTACCTAGAACTCCATGTAACCTAACAATCTCTTGCACATACAATTCAGCAAGCTGATCCATCGAGTATGTCATCTTCATCGGCAGAAAGTGGGCAGATTTGGTTAATTGATCAACTATCACCCAAATTGCATCATATCCCTTTGCTGTTTTAGGCAATCCCACAACAAAGTCCATCGTTATTTGTTCTTATTTCCATTCAGGAACTGGTAAAGGTTGCAAATGTTCCTGAGGGTCTCTGATGCTCAACTTTAATCTGCTAACAACACAAACATAATCCTACATACTTTGCCACACACCTTTTCATACTTGGCCACTAATAATGTTGTCTAAGATCCTTGTACATCTTCGTACTCCCAGGGTGAATAGAGAATCTAGAAGAATGTGCTTCAGAAAGAATCTCGTCTCGAAGTTCTTTAATGACAGGAACAAACCATCTATTTCTAAACTTAAGGATCCCATCATTGGAATAATTGAAA
The DNA here is from genome assembly GCA_022432975.1 of Begonia masoniana. Lineage (NCBI taxonomy): Eukaryota > Viridiplantae > Streptophyta > Magnoliopsida > Cucurbitales > Begoniaceae > Begonia > Begonia masoniana. The sequence continues at coordinate 18,696,185 of CM039504.1, forward strand.
TCTGAATTAACAATAGATTCTATGATTAACCTGTATTTGTTGCACTCTACATCATTTATCTGAGCTTCCTTTATTTTCTCTAGAATGGTAGGTCTCAAGGATATGGCAGTAAGCATGGCTGACACACTGTGCACTGCTTCTAGATTAAACCTTTGAAATTCAGACTCTAAGGCTAATGGTAAGTCAAGAATCAGGGTTGAGGTTGAAGTTGTCACTCTACTCAAAGCATCTGCCACAACATTTGCTTTGCCGGGATGGTATTTAATCTCAAAATCATAATCCTTGACGAACTCCAACCACCGATGTTGCCTCATATTTAATTCCTTCTGTGTGAAGATATATTTCAGACTTTTATGGTCCGAGAATATTTCACAAGTTTGTCCATACATGTAATGCCTCCAAATCTTAAGTGCAAATACTACTGCAACTAATTCTAAGTCATGTGTAGGGTAATTCTTCTCATGTGTTTTCAACTGTCTAGAAGCATAGGCTATTACCTTTCCCTCGTGCATCAAGACACAGCCAAGTCCAATCCTGGATGCATCACAGTAAATGCTAAATTTACCATTCTCAACGAGAAGTGTTAATATTGGGGCATTGGTTAGTTTCTTTTTCAAGGTCTGGAAACTGGATTCACACTCCTCTGTCCAAGCATACTTGATATCTTTCCTTGTTAACCGAGTGAGGGGTGTTGCAATATTTGAAAATCCTTCAATAAATTTTCTGTAATATCCTGTTAATCTAAGGAAACTACGAATATGTAACACCCGACATTTCGGCCAGGTGATTTTCTGACCATTTTCATTGTCACCCTCTTATTTAACCTTTATGATTTAAAATTTAATGTTAAGATAAATTATTACAAGTTAAGTAAAACTAGGTTGGGTGGCAGTTTTGTAAATTAAAATCGATGGATTTAGTATAAATAGGAAATGGAAACCTTAAATCTCATTTATTGCCACTGTAGCCGACATTCCCTCTCGGCGATTTCTTCTCTTCCAAGTTCTTGCTCTCGGCTACCAGAACTTTCCTCTGCCGACGACCGGTTTCGAGCTTGCTCTTCTCTGCAAATCCACACCCGAGGTATGAAATGGACAATGTAGTCATTCATTAGTAAATAGAGCTCTGTTTCAGCTCGGCACTGAGTTCGGATATTTTTAGCAGTGGCCGAGTAGCTTTAGACTTTTTAAACATCTGAGAGTAGAAATGTCATCCCGAATCGATTCTGAGCATTTTAAGTAACCAACTCGGATTTAATCAATGGTAAAACCTGTCCACCTAGTTTCGGATTTCAGACTGCAGTGTGTCAACAGAGGAATCGGAATGACTTTAGCTATTAGATCCTAGGATGGTTTATGATTAGGACTATTAGGACTTTGTTTTAACTACTGTAATGTACATGTTTTAGGTGAAGAAGTTTAAAGAAAAGAAGCTCGGATTGCTAAGGAATCCAGGTAAGTGAATGTGTTAAGATTTCCGGCCACTAGGGCCCTACACCGCAAGGGTATTAGGAAATCACTGAAATGTTAACTTGTTGACTATGATTTGTTATTTCCACGACATGAAGAAGTTGTGTAAGTAAATGTAAAGTTACAGGATGTTCTACTTGTCCTTATGGTATGACTTTTCTCTGTGAACCTCATGTCTATGCATTATGCCCACGTTTATGATTAAGTAGAGAACATGAAAAGTAAATGTAACCATAATTAAGTGCAGAACGGGGAAAAGACTATGCTATGTATGACTCGCGAATTCTCCCACTGGTGGAGGCGAGTAATGATATGTATGACTCGCGAAATCTCCCACTGGTGGAGGCCGAGTTAATGATATGTATGGCTCGCGAATTCTCCCACTGGGGAGGCCGAGTGATGTATCATGATTGCCGCGATAGGCAAATGATTATGTACGACTGCCGCGATAGGCAAATGACTATGTACCCCAGTCTTCCTTCCTCGTTCCCTGCCTTAATACATGTTATGTAAAGGATAAAGATGAACATGAATGAAGAATGGTTTATGAACTTATGTCCCTTTAAATTGTGTACTCATGTATATCTGTCAGCATGCATTCCTTACTAAGCATTAGGCTTATAGTTAAACCTTATGGTGTAGGTGAAGAAGGTTTAGGTGAGGATGTTATGTTCAAAGAGGATGCTTAAGGCTGGTTGCTGGAGGATGCTCAAGGTGACAGTGCGGGACTGGAGAGGCGATTTATGACCCCTGGTTAAGACCTCTATGTTACAGTATGTTAAAGAATATTGTAGTTTAAGTAGGATGAGATATTTTAAAACGTTGAGCTTTTGAAACTGTCTAGTGGATCACTGAGTCAGGGACATGATTATCTAGATTTATAACTGGTCAGTTGCTTAAGTCTTCCGCTATATGCATTTTGAATGAGTTGTGTTCTCTTTCTGTTGGAAGGAGTCATTTGATGATTAGAGTTCTCTACGTAAGACGGAAGCTGGAAAGAGGTAGTCTTCGGCTGACGTCCATCGGCAGATGCGAACTGACGTCATCGGCAGATGCCGAGAGTTAATTGTTTGATGGTTTAGTCTTCCGGCTGACGTCATCGGCAGATGCCGAAGGAATAGTTGTTGATGGTTTAGTCTTCCGGCTGACGTCATCGGCAGATGCCGAAGGAATAGTTGTTGATGGTTTAGTCTTCCGGCTGACGTCATCGGCAGATGCCGAAGGAATAGTTGTTGATGGTTTAGTCTTCCGGCTGACGTCATCGGCAGATGCCGAAGGAATAGTTGTTGATGGTTTAGTCTTCCGGCTGACGTCATCGGCAGATGCCGAAGGAATAGTTGTTGATGGTTTAGTCTTCCGGCTGACGTCATCGGCAGATGCCGAAGGAATAGTTGTTGATGGTTTAGTCTTCCGGCTGACGTCATCGGCAGATGCCGAAGGAATAGTTGTTGATGGTTTAGTCTTCCGGCTGACGTCATCGGCAGATGCCGAAGGAATAGTTGTTGATGGTTTAGTCTTCCGGCTGACGTCATCGGCAGATGCCGAAGGAATAGTTGTTGATGGTTTAGTCTTCCGGCTGACGTCATCGGCAGATGCCGAAGGAATAGTTGTTGATGGTTTAGTCTTCCGGCTGACGTCATCGGCAGATGCCGAAGGAATAGTTGTTGATGGTTTAGTCTTCCGGCTGACGTCATCGGCAGATGCCGAAGGAATAGTTGTTGATGGTTTAGTCTTCCGGCTGACGTCATCGGCAGATGCCGAAGGAATAGTTGTTGATGGTTTAGTCTTCCGGCTGACGTCATCGGCAGATGCCGAAGGAATAGTTGTTGATGGTTTAGTCTTCCGGCTGACGTCATCGGCAGATGCCGAAGGAATAGTTGTTGATGGTTTAGTCTTCCGGCTGACGTCATCGGCAGATGCCGAAGGAATAGTTGTTGATGGTTTAGTCTTCCGGCTGACGTCATCGGCAGATGCCGAAGGAATAGTTGTTGATGGTTTAGTCTTCCGGCTGACGTCATCGGCAGATGCCGAAGGAATATTTAATTTAGCACGCGAGGCCCACGTGCCCACGGAAGATGTTCCTTTTAGGTGATGATAAGCGAGTCACGCGTAATACACGTGATGACCGGACGACTAAATTTCTGAGGGTTGTCAACGCATGCAACCTATGCAGACCCGCGTGGTATTTTGTTAAGAGAATTGAGGGCACTTCCTCTTTTCCCGAAATTGTCAAGAAACGATGAACGAGTCCAGTCGCTCGACTCTGTGAAGTTTGAACGACGAGGCGTGGGAAGTTGGGCATGAGAGGGTTCGTCTTCCTTAATGGTTCTGCATCTCTATTACCAGTTTAGAAAAAAAATATATATGTAAATGTGAAAGTCTGTTGAGAGATAGTAAGTGAATGTAATAATAGTATAAAAGTCAAGCAAACGATTAATGAAGGACATGAACACGTGACGGCTCCTGGCCGGGGGTTGTTACAATTGTGGTATCAGAGCAAAACCAGGTTCTAAAACCGATTCTGCAGACTGCCTCCCAGCACTGACTGTCACTTGAGCACACCTCAGCAACTGTAAAGTGTTTATGATTTCATGTATGTCATTAAGTTAAGTTATGCCTGTAATGATTTGCCAGGAATCCCAAGATGGTTAGAGGTCACAGAGAGAGGCCAATGAGGATAGCAATGCTATTGCTCAGTTGACTGAGTTGGTCATGCGCCAATCTCACCAGATAGAACGACTGATGACAGCTAGAGAAGAACAAGGCAACTCCAGTACTAACGCAACTCATGATCACGGGGGTGAGCGCTTTCACCGGCTTCGACCCCCGGTGTTTAATGGGTATGTTTCAGATCCTGTCCATGCTGAGGAGTGGATCCGAAAGATTGAAGACATGTTTAAGTATGCAAAGGTTGACGAAGGGGATAAGGTCACCTATGCTGTCTTTCATTTGGAGTTAAGTGCAAGGCATTGGTGGGACTCGATCCAGAGCACCCCTAATGCCGAAGCTATGACCTGGGGGATGTTCAAGACTGCCTTCTTCGACAAGTACTTCAATAGGACTGTTCGGGCCAACAAGAAGAAGGAGTTTATGAATCTACGACAAACTGGCTCTGTGACGGATTATATATGTGAATTTGATGCTTTATCACGGTTTGCTCCCGTATGATTGAGGATGAGGAAGATAAGATTTACCAGTTTGTTCAAGGACTGAAGCCAAGTCTGTACATGAAAGTGAAGACTGCCGGGATACATAATGTACCTTATGGTGAAGTGACGGCTAAGGCCTTGGAGCTAGAAGAGGCAGAAATGACAGCATATGCACAACGCGAACAGCCAAAGAAACTCATGAAGGACGCTCAGCCGCCACCACGTCAGAACAAGGGTTGGCAGCCACGACAGAACAGGGGACCACAGCAACAACAGCATGGAATGAAGAGGCCCCTCAACCAGAATGATGACCAGGGAAAAGGAAAGAGACCTCTGGCGCCTCTATGCCCTACATGTCAGAGGAACCACCCTGGTGAGTGCAAGTTGCTTTCTGGCCGCTGTTTCAGGTGTGATAAGACCGGACACATGGTCAGAGATTGTCCCATGCCGCCAGACCCGAACCGTGCAAGGGTTGTACCCAGAGTGTATGCATTGATGGAAGATGAGGGAGCTGATCAACATACAGTCATATCAGGTACCATCATGATTTGTGGTTTTGCTGCTTATACACTCATAGATACAGGGGCCACACACTCGTTTATATCAACCTTGTTGTATGCAAACATAGCATAGGACCCTTACCAGCTGAAAGGTTATAGTGTTGTGTTGCCATCAGGGAGGTCCCTACATTCAGAGCAGATGTTAAGGGTGACGTCGTGTCCTTAGGGTTTTTTTTTTTTTTTTTTTTTTTTTTTTTTTTTTTTTTTTTTTTTTTTTTTTTTTTTTTTTTTTTTTTTTTTTTTTTTTTTTTTTTTTTTTTTTTTTTTTTTTTTTTTTTTTTTTTTTTTTTTTTTTTTTTTTTTTTTTTTTTTTTTTTTTTTTTTTTTTTTTTTTTTTTTTTTTTTTTTTTTTTTTTTTTTTTTTTTTTTTTTTTTTTTTTTTTTTTTTTTTTTTTTTTTTTTTTTTTTTTTTTTTTTTTTTTTTTTTTTTTTTTTTTTTTTTTTTTTTTTTTTTTTTTTTTTTTTTTTTTTTTTTTTTTTTTTTTTTTTTTTTTTTTTTTTTTTTTTTTTTTTTTTTTTTTTTTTTTTTTTTTTTTTTTTTTTTTTTTTTTTTTTTTTTTTTTTTTTTTTTTTTTTTTTTTTTTTTTTTTTTTTTTTTTTTTTTTTTTTTTTTTTTTTTTTTTTTTTTTTTTTTTTTTTTTTTTTTTTTTTTTTTTTTTTTTTTTTTTGGGATTCAAGAATCTCTATGCGGAATTAATTGTCATTGACATAAGAGGGTATGAAGTAATATTAGGGATGGACTTGGTTATTTAGACATCATGCCACGATAAGTTGTCGATCTGGAATAGTTGATTTAGACCCCCAAATGATAACCATTATTCTTCCAAGCTATTCCTAAATAAGTAAGATACCAATTCTATCCTCACTAGAAATATACGAATGCTGAGAGGTGGTTGTGAGGTGAGAGTACTGGTAGTGTAATAGCTGACCGGGTGAAGAATAAAATTGAGCTACAGGATATTCCTATAGTCCGAGAGTTTCCCGAGGCATTCTTAGATGATTTACCGGGTATACCACCTGATAGGGAAATAGAATTTGTGATTGATACATACCCCGAGGCATCACCTGTATCCAAAAATCCTTACCGTATGGCACCTGTTGAGTTGAAAGAATTGAAGGTTCAACTGCAGGAATTGGTGACAAGGGATTTATTCGCCCCAGCAGTTCTCCTTGGGGTGCACCAGTTTATTTGTAAGGAAGAAGGATGGTTCTCTTAGAATGTGCATAGACTACAGGGAACTAAATAAGTTGACAATATAGGTACCCCTTACCCAGGATTGACGATTTGTTTGACCAATTGCAAGGAGCTAAGGTATTTTCAAAGATAGATTTACGTTCGGGTTATTACCAACTGAAGGTTAAAGAAGGAGATATACCAAAGACAGCCTTCAGAACCCGCTATGGACATTATGAATTCTTAGTCATGTCGTTTGGTTTGACAAACGCCCCTGCCGCTTTTATGGATCTAATGAACCGTGTGTTTCGTGAGTATTTGGATAAGTTTGTGATTGTATTCATAGATGATATCTTGATATATTCCCGAACTGTGGCTGACCATGAAGAACATTTGAAAGTAGTTTTGACGACATTGAAGGCGCATCAACTTTACGCCAAGCTGTCTAAGTGTGAGTTTTGGTTAGATAAGGTTAATTTCCTTGGCCATGTAGTTTCTGCTAATGGCATATCTGTGGACCCAACCAAAATTCAGGCAGTAAAAGATTGGCTTCAACCTAAGAATGCCAGTGAAGTCCGCAGCTTCCTTGGATTGGCAGGCTATTACAGAAAATTCATCAAGGGATTTTCTATGATAGCTAAACCCCTGACAGGTTTGACAAAGAAGGACATTAAGTATTCCTGGACTGAAGCCTGTGAAGATAGCTTCCAGACGTTAAAACTGAAGTTAACAACAGCTCCTGTTTTGACCCTCCCAACCGAAGAAGGAAAATTTAGTGTTTACTGTGATGCTTCTAAAGTCGGTTTAGGTTGTGTTCTGATGCAAGAGGGTAAAGTTATAGCGTATGCTTCTAGGCAGCTAAAAAGTTACGAGCAAAATTACCCCGCCCATGATCTAGAATTAGCTGCCGTTGTTTTTGCCTTGAAGATTTGGAGACACTATCTATATGGACAGCAATGTGAGGTGTTTTCTGACTATAAAAGTCTAAAGTACCTCTTCACACAGAAGGAATTGAACATGAGACAGAGACGTTGGTTGGAATTTGTCAAGGACTATGATTTTGAGATCAAGTATCACCCCGGGAAGGCTAACTCTGTAGCTGATGCGTTGAGTAGGATGTCAACAACAATGCAGCCCGTGATTTCAACCATGTCTATACCCTTAAGAACAGAAGTTCAGAAATTTGACTTGGAGATAGTTCCGGAGTTATCAGTCTTGCTCGCTAAGTTAACTATTCAGCCAACAATTTTGGAAAGATCAAGGATGCACAACAGAAGGATTCAGTGGAAAATATCAGCATGATGGATAAGTTGAAGGACACCACCTCCGAGTTCAGTCTCTCCAAGGATGGGATCCTGAGGTTTAGAAATCGGTGGTGCATTCCTAATGATGTGGATTTGCGTAAGTTGATCTTGGCTGATGCGCACTCCTCTTCTTTTTCCGTACATCCTGGCTGCACCAAGATGTACCGAGACCTGAAGTTACAGTACTGGTGGCCTAACCTAAAAAGGGATGTTGCTAAGTATGTAGAGTCCTGTTTAGTATGCCAACAAGTCAAAGCCGAGCACCAACGTCCAGGAGGTACTCTTCAGCCGTTGCCTATTCCCGAGTGGAAGTGGGAACACATAGCCATGGATTTCGTAGTAGGACTACCTAAGACGACAAAAGGGCATGATTGTATTTGGGTTGTGGTGGATAGACTGACAAAATCGGCCCATTTCTTACCTGTAAGGACCACCTATACGATGGACCAATTTGCTGATCTTTATGTTCAGGAAATTATTAGGTTGCATGGGATCCCTGTATCCATTGTCTCTGACCGTGACCCCAGGTTCACCTCTCGATTCTGGAAAAGTTTGCAAGGTACATTGGGTACAAGGTTATCTTTCAGCACAGCTTTTCACCCACAGACCGATGGCCAGTCAGAAAGGACGATTCAAATACTCGAAGATATGTTGAGAGCATGTGTACTGACTTTCAGACAACTTGGAGCAGACAATTACCTCTAGTTGAGTTCTCCTACAATAACAGTTATCAGTCCACCATTGGTATGGCACCTTATGAAGCACTGTATGGTAGGAAATATAGGTCACCTCTTTATTGGGACGAGGTTGGTGAAGCAAAACTCCTTGGGCCTGATATTCTGCAGCAAATGTCAGATAAGATTACCACTATTCGGAAAAGAATGATGACTGCACAAAGCCGACAGAAGTGTTACGCAGATCAAAGGAGAAGGGAACTCGAGTTTTCGGTAGGAGATGAAGTATTCTTAAAGGTGTCACCATTTAGAGGAGTCTTAAGATTTGGCAAGAAGGGAAAACTTAATCCTAGATTCATTGGACCCTTTCCTGTCTTGGCAAAAATCGGGAGTACAGCTTACAGACTGCAACTGCCTCCATCATTGGATAAAGTTCATAATGTCTTCCATGTGTCAATGTTAAGGAAGTGCATGCGTGATCCGATGCAGGTCATCCAGCCATCGGATATTGGTTTAGAGCCGACACTAGAGTATGAAGGGAAAAAAAAAAAAAAAAAAAAAAAAAAAAAAAAAAAAAAAAAAAAAAAAAAAAAAAAAAAAAAAAAAAAAAAAAAAAAAAAAAAAAAAAAAAAAAAAAAAAAAAAAAAAAAAAAAAAAAAAAAAAAAAAAAAAAAAAAAAAAAAAAAAAAAAAAAAAAAAAAAAAAAAAAAAAAAAAAAAAAAAAAAAAAAAAAAAAAAAAAAAAAAAAAAAAAAAAAAAAAAAAAAAAAAAAAAAAAAAAAAAAAAAAAAAAAAAAAAAAAAAAAAAAAAAAAAAAAAAAAAAAAAAAAAAAAAAAAAAAAAAAAAAAAAAAAAAAAAAAAAAAAAAAAAAAAAAAAAAAAAAAAAAAAAAAAAAAAAAAAAAAAAAAAAAAAAAAAAAAAAAAAAAAAAAAAAAAAAAAAAAAAAAAAAAAAAAAAAAAAAAAAAAAAAAAAAAAAAAAAAAAAAAAAAAAAAAAAAAAAAAAAAAAAAAAAAAAAAAAAAAAAAAAAAAAAAAAAAAAAAAAAAAAAAAAAAAAAAAAAAAAAAAAAAAAAAAAAAAAAAAAAAAAAAAAAAAAAAAAAAAAAAAAAAAAAAAAAAAAAAAAAAAAAAAAAAAAAAAAAAAAAAAAAAAAAAAAAAAAAAAAAAAAAAAAAAAAAAAAAAAAAAAAAAAAAAAAAAAAAAAAAAAAAAAAAAAAAAAAAAAAAAAAAAAAAAAAAAAAAAAAAAAAAAAAAAAAAAAAAAAAAAAAAAAAAAAAAAAAAAAAAAAAAAAAAAAAAAAAAAAAAAAAAAAAAAAAAAAAAAAAAAAAAAAAAAAAAAAAAAAAAAAAAAAAAAAAAAAAAAAAAAAAAAAAAAAAAAAAAAAAAAAAAAAAAAAAAAAAAAAAAAAAAAAAAAAAAAAAAAAAAAAAAAAAAAAAAAAAAAAAAAAAAAAAAAAAAAAAAAAAAAAAAAAAAAAAAAAAAAAAAAAAAAAAAAAAAAAAAAAAAAAAAAAAAAAAAAAAAAAAAAAAAAAAAAAAAAAAAAAAAAAAAAAAAAAAAAAAAAAAAAAAAAAAAAAAAAAAAAAAAAAAAAAAAAAAAAAAAAAAAAAAAAAAAAAAAAAAAAAAAAAAAAAAAAAAAAAAAAAAAAAAAAAAAAAAAAAAAAAAAAAAAAAAAAAAAAAAAAAAAAAAAAAAAAAAAAAAAAAAAAAAAAAAAAAAAAAAAAAAAAAAAAAAAAAAAAAAAAAAAAAAAAAAAAAAAAAAAAAAAAAAAAAAAAAAAAAAAAAAAAAAAAAAAAAAAAAAAAAAAAAAAAAAAAAAAAAAAAAAAAAAAAAAAAAAAAAAAAAAAAAAAAAAAAAAAAAAAAAAAAAAAAAAAAAAAAAAAAAAAAAAAAAAAAAAAAAAAAAAAAAAAAAAAAAAAAAAAAAAAAAAAAAAAAAAAAAAAAAAAAAAAAAAAAAAAAAAAAAAAAAAAAAAAAAAAAAAAAAAAAAAAAAAAAAAAAAAAAAAAAAAAAAAAAAAAAAAAAAAAAAAAAAAAATGCCTGTTTCAGCTCGGCACTGAGTTCGGATATTTTTAGCAGTGGCCGAGTAGCTTAGACTTTTAAAATCTGAGAGTAGAAATGTCATCCCGAATCGATTCTGAGCATTTAAGTAACCAACTCGGATTTAATCAATGGTAAAACATGGTCCACCTAGTTTCGGATTCAGACTGCAGTGTGTCAACAGAGGAATCGGAATGACTTTAGCTATTAGATCCTAGGATGGTTATGATTAGGATATTATGGACTTTGTTTAACTACTGTAATGTACATGTTTAGGTGAAGAAGTTTAAATGGAAAGAAGCCTCGGATGCTAAGGAATCCAGGTAGTGAATGTGTTAAGATTTCCGGCCACTAGGGCCCCTACACCGCAAGGGTATTAGGAAATCACTGAAATGTTAAGTGGTGACTATGATTGTTATTGCACGACATGAAGAAGTTGTGTAAGTAATGTAAAGTTACAGGATGTTCTACTTGTCCTTATGGTATGATTTCTCTGTGAACCTCATGTCTATGCATTATGCCCAAGTTATGATTAAGTAGAGAACATGAAAAGTAAATGTACATAATTAGTGCAGAACGGGAAAGACTATGTTATGCATGACTCGCGAATTCTCCCACTGGTGGAGGCCGAGTTAATGATATGTATGGCTCGCGAATTCTCCCACTGGTGGAGGCCGAGTTAATGATATGTATGGCTCGCGAATTCTCCCACTGGTGGAGGCCGAGTTAATGATATGTATGGCTCGCGAATTCTCCCACTGGTGGAGGCCGAGTTAATGATATGTATGGCTCGCGAATTCTCCCACTGGTGGAGGCCGAGTTAATGATATGTATGGCTCGCGAATTCTCCCACTGGTGGAGGCCGAGTTAATGATATGTATGGCTCGCGAATTCTCCCACTGGTGGAGGCCGAGTTAATGATATGTATGGCTCGCGAATTCTCCCACTGGTGGAGGCCGAGTTAATGATATGTATGGCTCGCGAATTCTCCCACTGGTGGAGGCCGAGTTAATGATATGTATGGCTCGCGAATTCTCCCACTGGTGGAGGCCGAGTTAATGATATGTATGGCTCGCGAATTCTCCCACTGGTGGAGGCCGAGTTAATGATATGTATGGCTCGCGAATTCTCCCACTGGTGGAGGCCGAGTTAATGATATGTATGGCTCGCGAATTCTCCCACTGGTGGAGGCCGAGTTAATGATATGTATGGCTCGCGAATTCTCCCACTGGTGGAGGCCGAGTTAATGATATGTATGGCTCGCGAATTCTCCCACTGGTGGAGGCCGAGTTAATGATATGTATGGCTCGCGAATTCTCCCACTGGTGGAGGCCGAGTTAATGATATGTATGGCTCGCGAATTCTCCCACTGGTGGAGGCCGAGTTAATGATATGTATGGCTCGCGAATTCTCCCACTGGTGGAGGCCGAGTTAATGATATGTATGGCTCGCGAATTCTCCCACTGGTGGAGGCCGAGTTAATGATATGTATGGCTCGCGAATTCTCCCACTGGTGGAGGCCGAGTTAATGATATGTATGGCTCGCGAATTCTCCCACTGACGTCATCGGCAGATGCCGAAGGAATAGTTGTTGATGGTTTAGTCTTCCGGCTGACGTCATCGGCAGATGCCGAAGGAATAGTTGTTGATGGTTTAGTCTTCCGGCTGACGTCATCGGCAGATGCCGAAGGAATAGTTGTTGATGGTTTAGTCTTCCGGCTGACGTCATCGGCAGATGCCGAAGGAATAGTTGTTGATGGTTTAGTCTTCCGGCTGACGTCATCGGCAGATGCCGAAGGAATAGTTGTTGATGGTTTAGTCTTCCGGCTGACGTCATCGGCAGATGCCGAAGGAATAGTTGTTGATGGTTTAGTCTTCCGGCTGACGTCATCGGCAGATGCCGAAGGAATAGTTGTTGATGGTTTAGTCTTCCGGCTGACGTCATCGGCAGATGCCGAAGGAATAGTTGTTGATGGTTTAGTCTTCCGGCTGACGTCATCGGCAGATGCCGAAGGAATAGTTGTTGATGGTTTAGTCTTCCGGCTGACGTCATCGGCAGATGCCGAAGGAATAGTTGTTGATGGTTTAGTCTTCCGGCTGACGTCATCGGCAGATGCCGAAGGAATAGTTGTTGATGGTTTAGTCTTCCGGCTGACGTCACCGGAAGATGTAAAATGTGTTTTGTCGCTTAGCGACCGGAAGATGTAAAATGTGTTTTGTCGCTTAGCGACCGGAAGATGTAAAATGTGTTTTGTCGCTTAGCGACCGGAAGATGTAAAATGTGTTTTGTCGCTTAGCGACCGGAAGATGTAAAATGTGTTTTGTCGCTTAGCGACCGGAAGATGTAAAATGTGTTTTGTCGCTTAGCGACCGGAAGATGTAAAATGTGTTTTGTCGCTTAGCGACCGGAAGATGTAAAATGTGTTTTGTCGCTTAGCGACCGGAAGATGTAAAATGTGTTTTGTCGCTTAGCGACCGGAAGATGTAAAATGTGTTTTGTCGCTTAGCGACCGGAAGATGTAAAATGTGTTTTGTCGCTTAGCGACCGGAAGATGTAAAATGTGTTTTGTCGCTTAGCGACCGGAAGATGTAAAATGTGTTTTGTCGCTTAGCGACCGGAAGATGTAAAATGTGTTTTGTCGCTTAGCGACCGGAAGATGTAAAATGTGTTTTGTCGCTTAGCGACCGGAAGATGTAAAATGTGTTTTGTCGCTTAGCGACCGGAAGATGTAAAATGTGTTTTGTCGCTTAGCGACCGGAAGATGTAAAATGTGTTTTGTCGCTTAGCGACCGGAAGATGTAAAATGTGTTTTGTCGCTTAGCGACCGGAAGATGTAAAATGTGTTTTGTCGCTTAGCGACCGGAAGATGTAAAATGTGTTTTGTCGCTTAGCGACCGGAAGATGTAAAATGTGTTTTGTCGCTTAGCGACCGGAAGATGTAAAATGTGTTTTGTCGCTTAGCGACCGGAAGATGTAAAATGTGTTTTGTCGCTTAGCGACCGGAAGATGTAAAATGTGTTTTGTCGCTTAGCGACCGGAAGATGTAAAATGTGTTTTGTCGCTTAGCGACCGGAAGATGTAAAATGTGTTTTGTCGCTTAGCGACCGGAAGATGTAAAATGTGTTTTGTCGCTTAGCGACCGGAAGATGTAAAATGTGTTTTGTCGCTTAGCGACCGGAAGATGTAAAATGTGTTTTGTCGCTTAGCGACCGGAAGATGTAAAATGTGTTTTGTCGCTTAGCGACCGGAAGATGTAAAATGTGTTTTGTCGCTTAGCGACCGGAAGATGTAAAATGTGTTTTGTCGCTTAGCGACCGGAAGATGTAAAATGTGTTTTGTCGCTTAGCGACCGGAAGATGTAAAATGTGTTTTGTCGCTTAGCGACCGGAAGATCTAAATTTCTGAGGGTTGTCAACGCATGCAACCTATGCAGACCCGAGTGGTATTTTGTTAAGAGAATTGAGGGCACTTCCTCTTTTCCCGAAATTGTCAAGAAACCGATGACCGAGTCCAGTCGCTCGACTCTGTGAAAGTTTGAACCGACGAGGCGTGGGAAGTTGGGCATGAGAGGGTTCGTCTTCCTTAATGGTTCTGCGTCTCTATTACCAGTTTAGAAAAAAAATATATATGTAAAATGTGAAAGTCTGTTGAGAGATAGTAAGTGAATGTAATAATAGTAAAAGTCAAGCAAACGATTAATGAAAGGACATGAACACGTGACGGCTCCTGGCCGGGGTTGTTACAGAATATCTGCAGCACTCCTCGGTCGGGGCCACTCCTTGACTGCTTGAACCTTGGCTGGATCGACAGATATTCCATCACCAGAGATCACATGACCAAGAAAGTGAACTCCGTCCAACCAAAACTCACATCTGGAAAACTTAGCATAAAGTTGGTGCTGTCTAAGTAATCCTAACACCAAGCTCAAATGCCTTGCATGCTCATCCTTAGTATTAGAATAGATCAAAATGTCATCTATAAACACAATGACAAACTTGTCCAAATACTCATGAAACAGTCTATTCATAAAATCCATGAAGACTGCCGGTGCATTAGTCAATCCAAAGGACATAACCAAAAACTCATAATGTCCATATCTTGTGCGAAAGGCAGTCTTTGGGATATTTTCAGATTTAACCTTCAACTTGTAATAACCGGACCTAAGGTCAATCTTAAAGAAAACTCTTGCACCATTAAGTTGGTCGATTAAATCGTCAATCCTTGGCAATGGATACTTGTTCTTGACAGTTAGCTTATTTAGTTCCCGATAATCAATGCACATCCGCATCGATCCATCCTTCTTTTTGACAAAAAGGACAGGTACACCCCACGGTGAAAAACTAGGGCGTATGAACCCTTTCTCTAACAGATCCTCCAACTGCTTCTTTAATTCCTTAAGTTCTGTTGGTGCTAGCCTATATGGATTTTTAGACACAGGCTCGGCGCCGGGGTAAACATCTACAACGAATTCAATTTCTCTATCTAGTGGTAAACCAGGAAGGTTATCTAAGAATACTTCAGGAAAGTCTTGGACGACTAAGACATTTTGAGGATTTGCTTTTCCTACAAGTTGTGTGTCTAAAACGCTAGCTAAGAAGCACAAATACGCTCCACATGAGGAAGGTCTAGTGTTAATAGAAGTCATCACAGACATTTCCTTACTTTTCTTTGAAGCTTGGAAGATATGTTTCAAACTACCAGGGGGTTGGAAGCTAACTATTCCAGTCCTACAATCAATTGTGGCGTGGTGCTTAAACAACCAGTCCATTCCTAGGATTACATCAAATCCCATTATATCCATAATAATGAGATCAGCAGGTAAATTCTTGTTTCCCACTATCACCACACTATTAAGTATCACTCGGCTAGAGTGCATGCATTCACCAGAGGGTAACGTGACATTAAACATATGTTCAGATGGCGTAGGTTGTACATCTAACTTAACAGCAAATGCAGATGCTATAAATGAATGTATTGCACCAGAATATATTAAAGTAAAAGCAGGTATAGAGTTGATCAATATAGTACCTGATACAACAGTGGGCTGTTCCTCACCCGACTCCATCATGGAGAATATCCTTAGTTTAATCATAGCAGGGCCACTCCTAGGAGCTGGGCAGTCTCTGCTAATATGACCGACTTTGTTACAATTGTAGCATCTGGTGATTCTAGGCTTCGGGCATTCTTTGATCGTGTGTCCAACCTCCTCATAGTTGAAACACTTCCCAAAGCCCAATCTGCACTCTCCCGGGTGGTTCTTCAAACACTTAGGACACTGGGGAAATTTCCTAACATTCTGTATCTTCCCTCCTGTTCCTTGGCTATTCTGGCCTTCATTAGGCCTCTTCATTCCTCTTTGTTGGTGCGGCTGGACAAACTTTTGTGGGACCTCCTTTGGCCCAGCACACTTTCTTTCAGCTTCTTCCACTTCCAGAGCAGTGGACACAACTTCACTGAATGTCAAGCCTTTAATACCACAAAATTTAACTCCTCGGTAAATTTCTGGCTTCAACCCATGCACAAATTTTAACACCTTATCCTCGTCCCTGTGAGCAAAATGTCCAGCAAACCTGGATAGGGACTCGAATTTCCTACTGTACTCGGCCACAGACCCTGTCAGCTTCAAGTTCAGAAATTCCAACTTCTTTGCAGTTTGTACAGTGCTGTTAAAATACTTCTCGTAGAAAATATCCTTGAATTGTGACCAAGGCATCGCCAAAACATCAGTGGTGGTCTCTATTGTTTCCCACCAGAGTTGAGCATCACCAGCCAAATGAAACGTTGCCAACGTGACCTTGTCTCCTTCTCCAATGTTGGCGCACCTAAACATACTCTCAATCTTTCTAAGCCACCCTTCAACAATAACCGGATCAGATGACTGTCCATCAAACGTGGGTGGTCGTAACCTCCTGAATCTATCTCCAGAATGTTCATTGCTAGAACTCGAGTTGGCACTTCCTTGTACCTCTCGGTTCAACAGCACTCCTAACCGATCAGACTGCTGACGCACTAGGTCTGTTTGCTGACGCACCAAATCTGTCAGCTGCCTAATCACGCTAGGATCTTCTTCACGTTCCGGATTCAATATCTCTCTTGGTACTCTTGGTCTGCCTGGTCGTCTAGACATCTTACTAGATTTCCTGCACAGGGTTAACTACTCTCATAAACATCTAATAACTAAGACTAACATAAACACTTACAGTTGTTGGACTACTCCCATGCGACGATCGGCACTGATGAGTAATCTTTTGAACGATTTAACTGAATGTCTCTGATACCATACTATAAGACCCCGAGTTATCTGAACCCGGTTCGCTACACAAGATACTGAACCAAACTATGGCTTTTTGAGAAAATTTTAAAATTTTATTCAATGATCAAAATTTGACTATTAAAATGTTGAAACTTGCAGCGGAAAAATCATCGTATAAAAAAAAACAATATTTATTAAATAGCTAAATATTCACGACAGTTGGTTGAAAGAGAAAAGAAAACAGAACACATCGACTGATCGCTAAACGACAAAAGTCATTTACTCACAAACAGAACAGAACACCTCGACCGGTCACTAAACGACAAAACATTCTCAGCTCATATCTGCCGATAGAACAAACTACGTCTTCCGATCGCTAGACGACAACTTCCTCACTTCACATCTACCGATCGCAAAACGACAAACATTCTTCCTACATCATCCGATTACCAAAACGACAAGCTACTAAAGACTTATACCGAAGACATCTGCCGATGACTTCTACTGAAGAAAACTTTTGATGGCTTCTTCTGAAGACATCTTCCGATGGCTTCTTCTGAAGACATCTTCCGATTACAAAACGACAATTCTAATACTCACATCCACCGATGGACTATATCCACCGATAGATAAAACTCTCGACTTCTACCGATAGACATCATTTACCGATAGATAAAAAATATTCAACATCTGCCGATAGACATCATCTACCGATAGATCAAAATACTCAACATCTGCCGATAAACATCATCTACCGACAGATCAAAAATACTCAACATCTGCTGATAGACATCATCTACCGACAGATCAAAAATACTCAACGAAAACAGCATAGCAACAATTTCACTATAAACAAAGAAGACTCTGATTACCAAAAGAACTTGAGCATTTTACTAAAACCGTTCAAAACTACTTAAATTCATGTACTACTCCAAAATTTGGTAAAAAACCACTATTAAAACCAACAAAGTATCATTATCAGAAAAAGTCTCAAATTGTATTCAAAACATCAAAACTACTACTGCCACTAAAACTCTCAATATATTTAAATTGAATCATAGTTCACTAAACCTTCTTATCTACTGACACCAGTTAAACCGCCCCATCAGTTCGCCAAGTCGAGACATGAATGTGCTCCCCCAACCAGCTTATTCCTCAACATGCTTAGAAAACACACCTGCAGTCACTTCTTCACCTACATCACAAAACTCATCTATTAGCTTAATGCTAAGTAAGTAAAGCAATAATGAAATGAAATGCTGAAATATAAATTCCTAAACATGCAGTTTCTATTTTCTCATCTCAGTTGCATATGCATTCGTTTCTGATCTGATCCCCCTATGAAATTGGGAGTTGGATCACTTCTCCCAAAGTCATACATCCTCTCTCTCGATTAAGGAGCGGATTAGTTCCCTTAACAAACTGTTCAGATCTCCCTGTGAAATTGGGAGTTGGATCACTCCTCCCAAAGTATAAATCCCTTCATAAGTTAAGGGGTGGATTAGTTTCCTTAATAGCTTGTCTGTTCATTCCTTACCATACCATATCATGTAAATTCATTTTCGCATACTTTCAAAATATGATGCATGACATACAAATTTATTCAAGCTAACATAACCCTACTGTTTTGTGATGTAGGCCCGAAGGCACAAGCATACTTCACTTACCTGGTCTCCTGGAAATCGCTCGGCTGTAAGCTACTTTAGAAGCTCGCTCACCTAAAGTCATTACAGTACATTAATCAAGCCTTCACTAATCTTTACCAAGAATCAATCAGAAGTTTGAGGAAATCAGTTTGAAACCCTGCTACCCGTGCATTCCTATTTATCACCAAAACCTGAACCTACTCTCAATCACAGCATCCTCAAAATTTCTCACATTGTACTCCCTCAGTTACGTAACTGCTAAAATACAAGAAAACGAGGAAAAACTTACCTAGGTTAAAAGGGAATCGAGCAAGAGAATCGCCAAAAAGGGGTTCTGCTAGGGAGCTGAAGGCCGTAAGGGAAATGATAAACAGAATAGTGGCGGCTACAGTGCATTAAACCCAAATCTCTCTCCTTAAATACGTTATCCACTTTTAAATTTTCAATTACCCTTATCCCTTGCCTAGTCATCCATTAACCCTACTTTTATTATTGTCATTTAAAGTGTGCCATTAATTTAAAAGAATTGAGAACTGGTTCGATAGAACCGGGTGTTACAGAGCTTTCCCTTACGAATTTCAAAATAGAGTGATTTTTCTTCACTGCAACAGTCTGTGAAACTGAACTTTCTCCTTTGAACCCCAATCCAGATCGATTTACACTTGATTTGCTAATATTTAGAATATCATCCAGTTTAGAAGAACCCGAATTTAACATTTTAACATTCTTCTTCATGAGACTTATCTCATTGGTCAGATCATTAACTTCATCCTGATTCGTTTTCAGATTGATCTCCAAATCAAAAATAATATTTTGAAGATTGTTCTTCTCCTCTTTCAAATTTCTAATCTGGATGTGTAGATGTTGATTTACTTTAACAAGCTCAGTCCATTTCTCATGAAGAAACTTGTATTTTCCAATAAGGTCTTCTTCTGTGACTGCTTCTTCGTCTTCATCACTACTATTGGAAAAGTCGTCTGTGACACCGTGTAGAGCATCACCATTTTCTTTATGTTCTGTCTTGCCAACAAGTGCCACATGGTTGCTCTGAAATTCATCTTCCTTCTCTGACTCATCCTCACTCCAAGTTGTGTTAAGAGAATTCTTCTTTTTCTTCAAGGTATTAGCACATTTTGCTTGTATATGCCTGAAACCTTCACACTCTCTACACTGAATGTCTTTGTTCTTGAATGGTTGATCAGACACATGAGTTTCTTCCATGTGCTTCTTGTTACTTGAAGAACCATTTTTGAAGTTAGTGACATTGTGTTTGACACCGCGAGTATTTCTACCAAAGTTCTTTATAACTCTACTAAAATTCTTTGAAAGCAGGGCTAGAGACTTCTCCAAGTCATCCTCATCATGTTCGTTGAAGTTCTGTACCTCAATTTTTAGAGCAACTCCTCTTGCCTTCTTCGCTTCCGTGTCTCCTCCAAGATTCATCTCGAAGATTCTAAGAGATCCCATCAATTCTTCTAACTTCATTTTAGAGACATCTTTAGCTTCTTCTATAACGGTGACTTTATAGGCAAGTCGTTGTGGCAAGGACCGTAGCGTTTTTCTTACAAGTTTTTCTTCAGAAAACATCTCACCGAGAGCAAACGCTTCATTTGCTATATCACACAGTTTGGCATTGAACTCACCAATACTCTCATCTTCATGCATCTTCAGCTTCTCAAATCTAGTAATTAGCATTTGCATCTTGGACAACTTTACGGTTGATGTTCCTTCATAGGTGGTTTGAAGAATCTCCCATGCTTTTTTTGTTGATTCACAAGTGGAGATGAGTCTGAACTGAATAGGATCAACGACATTGAAGATAGCATTGAGAACCTTTGAATTGCTGTGTGCCAAAGCATCTTCATTTATGGACTAATTTTCTTCGAGTTTTGGAGATGTGATACCTTCTGCATTAGTGTCCATAAGGTGATTCCATCCTGTTAAAATAGATCTCCATGCTTTCTCGAAAATAACTTTAATGAATGCTCTCATCCTTACCTTCCAATAAGTATAATTACTTCCATCAAATAATAGTGGACGCATTGTAGAGCTTCATTCTTTCATAGAGTCCATCGCTCACGAACTGTGATCTTGTCTCGCAGATCCCGCTTAAGAAACATAAACGACCCGCTCTAATACCAATAGAAAGATTAAGATCAGTTATGCGATGTCACACAGAGTGTTTCGTGCGACACCGATAATTAATGCAATGATGGACAATTATAAATCTGCGAAAATTAAAGAGACAGGAGGTTGGTAACGGAGTTCGGCAAATCGCGTACGTCTACGGGGCCACGCCCAGATATAAAAACATTTCACAAGTTCACAAAGTTACAAGCAAAATGGTCTTAAACAAATAAAGACTCCCTCTTATCGTTGTCGCTGCCACTTCCTAACTTCCCCAATGAAACCATTTTTTCGAGCTCCCCTCGACTTGAGATCAATCTCTCCCGAGATCTAAAAAGCAACAAAATCCCCTTGTTGTTGATGACTCCTCCCGAAATCCATGTATGGCAAGCTCCCCTTGTCGATAAACAGAACTCCTCCTGAGTTCAAATGCAGCGTCCTCCTGAGACTGAGCTTCAATGAAGAATAAGGGCGATTGCCTCTTGGGACATCATCTGTAACACCAGGTTATCTTCGGACGCAATAAATCAACACACTCGAATAATCGATGAATTCCACAGCATAAGAAGAGTGTGTAAAACAAGAACTAAATGAATAATCACAAACTTATACGCAGAAGCGTTGGGAGAGAAAGAACGGCGATGGCTCAACATAGAAGAAATTTTCTCTCAAGAATAATCAAAAATCCATCAGTTGTTTCCACAGAAATGAAGGCTTAAATATAATTGGTAACTGTCATATCTCAGATTTAATTTAGTTATCAAATCAGATTTAACGCCACAAGAAATAATGAATTAAATCTCAACAAATCGGTTGTGTGACACCTCGTGTGATATTTTTGGAAAGTATTACCAACTACTTGGATATAGATCCAAAAACTTAGGAAAGTATCTCATGATTAATGAGATCTCAAAGCCTAAAATATTTCAACAAATCTTTATCAAATCGGCCTTCCAAAAGAAAGTTTTTCAAAAAACAAATGCCTCTAGAATATCAAATACTTTCCTTGATCTTCAAGATTCCTTCTTTTATTTTCACCAATATCTTCATGATATTCAATAGTCATCCATCCAATAATCTAAATAGATTATTTCTTAATTACCAAAAAATAAACTATCAATTTAGAAAATAATGAAATAAAATATTATTACCATAAATGTAATTTGTCAAAAAATTAATGTCAATATATTTACAATATATTTGTATTTACAAATTTGATATCAAATATAGTAAAAAATTTATTCACAAAGGGTCAATGTGATAAAACCAGAGAATTTTAGAAAGAGAAATGAAACCCAACGTTTGATATAAGAGAATTAGTTGGTTCTCCGGGGGAACTAAGAATTTAAAACACGTCTCATTTTTAAGAGCAGTCAATTTTTCTGACACATCAATAACAGTAGAGCTGAACCATAAAAAATGGCTGATAAGGTTTAGCTATATTCTTGTCCAAGAAAGCCAGACAAAAATCCATTTATCAATCAAATCGAACCTAACGTACGTAAGAAATATTGATGACAAACATGACACAAATATTATGAAACCCATGACAAACAGAAGGTGATTCTTTTCAATGCAGCAGCGATCTTTGTTTTTATCGTGTTCAGAGAGAGATGAACAAGCCGGACAGATGAAATTTAGGGTTTTGCTAACCAGTTTCTGTGTATTTGAACAGCTTCATATTCAACAAATATCAGGATAAAAATCAAATAGAACACTGAATTAACTAAATTCAGACAGAAATTTTTTTTTCGTGAATTCGTACGTCAAATTATCCAAGGTAATCAAATCCAACCCTAAATTTACTTTAATAAAATTGCACGTTATTTGCGCGCAACTGTTTCCTTTTCTGAAATGTCCGCCATTTTCACTCTGCGTCGTGTTTTCTGCACCTGGGTTACTCTCAGAGTGTGCTTAAATAGCTCAGAGCTTTGTTTCTTCCCCTGCCATGGCTGCCGAGGGGAGGCTGATGAAGAAAGCTCTGTTTTCGCTGAAAACAACTTGATTCACTGTCGAGAAGTCTCTTCTCAGACCTACATTGATTATTTATTTACTCGGAGACTTAGAGATCTGCCTAAAGATCTACCAAGAACCAGCAACAGAAAAGATGTTGCCCAGGTACAGAAATTTTTGACCTTTTTCAAAGATCTTCCGCTGTTTTTCCATGGTTCTTCGTCTAATTTCGATTGTTCTTCTGATTTTGTTGCTTTTTTCACTCGTTTCTGTTTTTTTTTTTTCAATTTCAATTCATCGGATGCATCGTCGAAGTTCTCAGAAGTTGATTGATTCTTCGTGAGTTTCTATTATTCTTCTTCAAATACTGGCGTTCAGGGGATTTGTCTTCCCCTTCCTTTCTTCTAAATTCCCCTTTGAAACCCAATGCTATTCCCTTCTCCTCTGTAACACTTCTGAAAAATCTAGGTTAGCGACTCGGTATTACAAAAGGTTGCAACACTTCGTGTGACATCAATAATTAATGCGATATTAGACAATATTTAAACTGCAGAAATTAATGAGACCTAAGATTGGTAACGCAGTTCAGCAATCAGCTTACATCTGCGAGGCTACGCTCAGATATAAAAACATTTTAAGAGTCTGAACAAAGTTACAAGACACTCGGAATAATTCAAAGTAAGACTCCCTCTTAACATTGACGTCGCCTCTTCCAACCTTTACTAATGAAACTATTTTTGCGAGATCCTCTCGACTTAAAAACAATTCCTCCTGGATCTAAACGCGACAAGCTCTCCTTATCGAAGATGACTCCTCCTGGAATCCTTGTATAGCAAGCTCCTCTTACCCAAGATCAGAATGACAAGCTCCCATTGTCAATAAACAAAACTCCTCCTGAGTTCCAAGGCAACCTCCTCCCGAGACTGAGTTTCAATAAAGAATATCAATAAACGCACATGTGATACCGTCTGTAACACTAGCCGTTGTCTCTAGATGCAACCAATCAACACACTCAGAATATCATCTGATTCAGCCACGAACAGAGTGTGTATACATCCAATCAATGATCAAATGAATAATAACATATACCACACGAAACCGTGGGTGAAGAATAAATTGCTCGAATGAATAAGACTTTTGGCACTCAAGAATAATGGCTTCACAACTTTTAATTGTGAAGAAAGAATGCATAATATACTGTCCATCGAATATTTCTCTTTTTGATCTTCAATATTCTCTCCAAAGAAATCGGACATAATAAGAAAACCGAATGCCATGAAAATCAGATCAGTGACACCGGTGTGACATTTTTGGAAAGTGTTGTCTACTTAATAGGAATGGATCCCAACGAATTAGGAATGGATCCCACAATTGTTGTGATCGTATATCTTGCTATAATTTAGTAAGTAATTATCAAATCAACTTCCAAATACGATTTTCGAAAATAACACATGGAAAATCCAAGCAATCGACGAGCAAACGAATCGGGATCAAATCCCTTAGATGCTGTGATTTTGAATCTTGTTGTAATCGAACTTAACAAACTCGTAATCTTCAAATCTACTTTCAAAAATAGCATCGAATCTTATAATGTCGAATATGTTAACAATAGTTTGTTCTCCATGTAACATCATTCCAAAAAGATTTGATCTTCCAAAAATAACAAACTTCCAAAATTCAAAAAGTTTCAATTTTAATTTTCATTGATATCTTCTTGATTTATTTGAACTTCCAAAATTCAAATGTATAGTTACTTGATTTTCAAGAAACAACATTCCAAAATATAAATAGATAATTTCTTGATTTTCAAGAAATCACATTCTTTGTGCCATAAGCTTCATTAAGTATCATTCCAAATAATTATTTTGCTAAATATAGAATAAATCGCAATTTTCCTTAATTGCCCATTGCTAAAAAATCAATGCCAATAATATTTACATTTTTTATCTCCCCCTTTGGTACTTTTTGGAAAAATCACAAACTCCCGCTGTATGTTGGCAATTAACCAGAACTCCCCCTTAATCGGAAATCACTTGTAACATTGTAGATAACACCAACACCATAACACTTGCAACTTGCAAAATACTCCATCTTTTTGTCATAAAAAGACAAAATGGTATAAAAATAAAGTATCCACCATGTAGTCACCATACAGAAATATCAAGGCATATAACCACCATAGCAAAATATCCATCAACAACGATAGCTAATGAGAGAATTCACAATAATTTTCATTAGACAGATTCATCATCATACGAAACTAACCCGATTATAGTTGTTGGCAACTGCTCACTAGTATCATTTTCCTTGGACAGATTCTCCTTCAACATAAAATACTGGGGCTTCCTTCTCTGCTATCCTAGGAACATCTTCAATGACATCTTCAGTGACATCAGTAGTAATTATCTTGTTGAAATTAGGAGTAAAATCCTTACAATCAAGCTAGTGACTGCTCAGATGTGTATTGATCAAATAGAGGAGAATGTATTAAAAACACTTATCCTTGAAAGTTGGTGTCGGAAACTCTGCAAGTGACATCTTCGATATTGGGGGCACTTGACCCGAATTGCTTCACGGAGGCCAGACAGTCCAACTAAACTGGCTGGCCTCTCTCCCTCTATTTAACCCCCCTCCCCCCTTCTCCCTTTTTCAAATCACACCTAAATCTAAATCTCTTCATCCTCTCTCAATTACTTCCCTTGCTACGGCGATATTTCTGTACGGTTCACAATAGGTATAAGTTTTATCTTTTTATTTAATCATTTACTTTAGGAATTTAAAAATATTGAAATTTAATTTTTTAATTTTTGTTAATATTTTACTATTATTCTATGATATAAAGCGCGACTTTTGCTCTCTCCGGCGAATTTTCCACGTTAGCGACTAGGTATGAAGTTGTTTTTTTTTTATTAAAATTTATCTATCATACTTAGTTATTGAATCATATATGTTATCGTCTCCGTACTGATTATGGAGTGTGTGATTGTACTGGTATAAGTAAGTTTGTTAGGAGACTGGAATTAAGTGGAGTTACTGACCTCAACTTTATGGGAATATTTGGAAAGAAAATTGGTCTAAGGAGATTGTCAAGAGAATTTTTCATAGAATTATCCTGATCAGTACTTACAAACGGTCTAATTTTTGAATTAATTGTATTTTCTTAGTTATTTTTTATTTTAATTAACTTATAATTTTTGTTATTATTACATTTTACGCAAAAAAAAAGTTGTTTTTTCTATCTAAATTCTAAAAATATAGACATTTTATGTAACGGCCCCCGGGGCGCCCTTATGGCACGTCATCCCCTAGTTTTAACCTCGACCACGTTACACTCTCTCAGAGCACGTCACCTCATATGGCCATGTGACACCATTCTTCACGATCTTCTCCCCCTGGAAAAGGGAGTTTTTACCTTCCCCAGTACTCGAATCTAAGATCTCCAGGCTATAATTCATGGGTTACATGTGCTGGTACCACTTGAGCTTAAGTGGTACCAGCACTTGTAGCCCATGCATTATAGCCTGAAGGTCTTGGGTTAGAGTGTTGGGGAAGACAAAAACCCCTTTTCCAGGGGAGAAAAGATCGTGAGGAACGGTACCACCTGGCCACGTGGGTGACGTACTCTGAGAGAGTGCCACGTGATCGAGGTTAAAACTGGGGGATGACAAGCCATGAGGGCGCCCCGGGGACTGTGTCATCCCCCGATTTTAACCTCAACCACGTGACACTCTCTCAGAGCACGTCATCCCACGTGACCAGGTGGTACCGTTCCTCACGATCTTCTCCTCCCTGGAAAGAGAGTTTTTGCCTTCCCCAGCACTCGAACCCAGGACCTCCAAGCTATAATCTATGGGCTACAAGTGCTGGTACCACTTGAGCTAGTTACCAGCACTTGTAGCCCATGGATTATAGCTTGGAGGTTCTAGGTTCGAGTGCTGGGGAAGACAAAAACTCCCTAGGAGGGAGAAAGTCACGAGGAATGGTGCCACCTGGCCATGTGGGGTGACGTGCTCTGAGAGAGTGTCACGTGGTCGAGGTTAAAACTGGAGGATGACGTGCCGTGAGGGCTCCCCAGGGGCCGTTACAAAAAAGGCGCCTTTTTTGTAACGGTCCCCGAGGCGCTCTCACAGCACGTCATCCCCCCGTTTTAACATCGACCACGGGTCACTCTCTCTAAGAGCTTGTCATCCCCCGTGGCCAGGTGGCACCGTTCCTCACGACTTTCTCTCCCTTAGAAAGAGAGTTTTTGTCTTTCCCAGCACTCAAACCCAGGACCTCTAGGCTATAATCCATGGGCTACTAGTGTTGGTATCACTTGAGCCTTTTTTGTAACGGTCCCTGGGGTGCCTATTAGTGATTTTTACACACTTACACGCAAGTACACGTGTCGCTAACGAAGTAATAAGTAAGTAGAGTATCGATCCCACGAGGATATTTTTAATTGTATGTAAATTGCTATAAAAATCTTATAAAAATATTAAAATAATAAATGAAAATAAATAGAAATAAAATCAAAATGACGATGAAACACAGTAAATCAGAATAAACGAGGTAAAAAAGATAAAAGAAGGCCTTGGCTAGGATCGATTTCTTCGTTACGATAATTTCACTACTGATGCTCTGCAGTATTGTCTATGAACAGTAAGAATTAAATAATTCTAGAATTCTTTCGAATTGCCTAGATAAATTCAAATTAGAATTTCCTTCGACCTAGAATGAATGTAAGTAATATTGAATTTCAGATTTGTCTCATTCTTATTACCAATTGAATTAATGTTAACCACGTTGTAACAATTTAATCCAATTAATTATTTATACATCTAAGAATTTATATATATCTATCGATACAATATAAACATGAATCGTCAACCTATCTATCGATATGATCTGACTTAGCAAGAAGCATCACAAACAATTATTCAATAGAAAATTGCATAACATAACCAAGATCGTAGCAAAAATCGTAACGAGTACTATCGTCCTAACCAAGATAATAAAATTTAGCCTAAAATCATGATAACAATACTAAATAAAAATAAAGTTTTCAGTAACATAAAAATAGTAATAAAGAAGAAGAAGAAGAAGAAAATTTAGCAAGGTCGTTGTTCTCCTCCTCTGTTCAGAGATCCTTCTCCAGCAAGCAGTCCTTTAGAAAAAAATCTCTTTTAATTCTGCATGCTATCTTCTCTTTCTCTCTCCATTCTCATTTATTGTTCTACCTTTTTAGTGGTTATTTCTAGAATGACTTTTCTCTCTCCACAAATCTCTCCGTTGATATTTTGGTTTCGTCTTTTAGTGCTGCCCCCTCATCACGTCTTCCGCTGCCCAGTGACCATCTTCTATTTTCTTCTTTCAGCATCTACCGATGGATTTTGTCTTTTTCTGCTGCCCAGTTTTTGCCTTCTTTCGCTACTTTGTCATCCGCTGCCCTATTTTTTAAATCTTCCGCTGGTCAACTTTTGTTTAATTCTACCGCTGCCCAATTTTTTATTTCTTTCAGCTTCTACCGCCACTTTTATCTTTTAGTGCTGCCCATTCTTTAAATCAACCGCTGCCCAGCTTTCTTTACATCTACCGATGCCCTGTGCTCTTTTCCACATCCACCACTATTAATTCCAAATTTATTGCTTCCATTTATTTCAAATTTCAATTAATTTGTTTCCATAATTCCTTCAATTTCTCTCTCCATAATCATCAGCGAATTTCCTCAATTTACGTGATTTGCTTCTTCTCCATAATCTTCAGCTTTTGAATTTGATTTTCCCTTTAATAAAATTACATTCAAATACGAAAATATGAAATTCAAATTAAAGAGAAAAATCTGCTTTTAATGGAAAATCTACATAAATATTTTAAATTGAATCAAAACAATAATGTTGCAGCATTATATAGTAATTGTATTAAATTCATGCCAATTTATTATTGCAATCACTCAATTCATATAAGTTTTCTTATGTAAAATTAGCATAAAATGACTCTAAAATAAGAGTCATCAAATACCCCCAAACTTAAACCATTACTCGTCCTCGAGTGATGCAAAACAAAAATAAGTTCCCAAAGTAACATTAAAAATTGATGTAATTTTTGAAATATCTCGTAACTAGTAAATTATTGAAAAATTTCACTATCACATTCAAAAGCAATCAATATAGATTTAATTCTCAATAAACTAATTTTCTAAGTGTGTGTGTTCAAACTCCATTTGAATTGCTAAGTTCAATAATCAAAACTAGAAATCACAATACATATCATAGAGTGTCAACTCTTTAACGCTTTCCCTAAATCCATTAGCTTTCAAAGATTTTTTTTTCTTTTTTTTTTATAAATAAGTAAAGGGGTTACACAATGATGATTTTTAGCATTGACTTTATCTTTAAGTCACACTACTTTTTTACGCAATTGACAACATTGGTGATGAAGTCTTCCGGTTACTCAGTAATGTCACCTCAAGATATATACTCATATATAAAATAGAGGAGTATAGCCAAAAAATTATGCAACGGAGTTCCTCTCAAAGTTCCTCCAATTTATTTCTACCCATCGAGTATCCAAAAGGCTCACTCGAAATTGAAAGTAGATTAGGAAGTTGCATTTTTTTTTTTAGTAATAACCCCCAAACTTATTATTTATTATATATTATTATTTTTTTAGAAGAAGTCTTTCATTGTTAATTTCTTTCATCAAACACTAAATTATTGACACTTATATATAATTGCAATGTCTAAAAATGATGATATTCCTAAGCAACCAATAAGGAGTTTGTGTGTTATGAACAACTAAGCTTATGGGAACAAATCTTAATTAATTTCTAATAATGTGTGATAATGATATTATTCAATAACTCACTAAATTAAAGGATATTAGGAAAATTCAATTTTCTTCATTTTTCAAAATTTTTTATCATGAATAGTCTATAGACCAAACAGAACACTAATAACCAAACAGAGCAAATAACACAAATTAACAGAATAAATAAAATAAAACAGCGAACTCAACAACCTTGGGCACAAAACTAAACAGAATAATTATTCTAAACAGTTTTCAAACACTCAAATTAAACAAAAAATAAACATCCAAGTTAAACAATCCACTTCCAGAAATCCAAATTAAACAAGGACACTACATGCATGCTAAAATACCCCCAAACTTAAAATTGGTAGTGTCCCCACTGCCAAACAATATTAAATTCAACGACAAACTCAAAGAGAATTAACTTCAAAGAAAACAAAAAGAAAAGAAAATTGAAGATTTAGAACTTCCCTGGTACTCATGCTTCAGGTTCTGACTCATCATCCGAGTCCTTTAAAAGTGTTGTTGGGAAATGTGGTAAAATAGGAGCTGGATCCTCCAGCTTTTTCGCAAAGCTGGCTGCCAATGTTGAATCACGTAGCTTGGTATACTGCCAGAATATTCTATTTTTACGCTTTAAACTCTTCATAGCCTTTCTCATCTGGTATTGGAGATTTTCTTGAAGTCGAAATTTCGTCTTCAAAGTTAAAAGGTCATTGTTAATCCAATCAAGCCTATTACGCACTGACACCAGACTGTCAAGTATTTGCTGTTGGATGTTGCTGTTGCTGGATGATGCTGCAGCTCCACTTGCAGCATTCTCCTCAGATTCTGGTTCTCCTGCTCCCAACCCCTCCGAAGCAATTCTCCTTATAATAGATGGTGTCATCACTGGACTAGGGGTGAGTTCTTCTTCATTAGCTTCATGCATTACGCCAGCCAGATCATATAATCCAGAGACTAAAGAAGGAAACAACAGCTGCCCTTTTGGCTTGAGAGCATTTGCACATAAGTTTCGGTATATCACCAGACCCACATTGATTTTTTTTTGTTTGTCAAAATGCAATAGAGTAAGATGGCTCGTTCTCTTGTCAAGTGCTAGCCGTGAGATGAAGGAAATAAATGGAGTTTTAAAAAGTGATACTATACCTTTGCCTTCGGCAGTAGAGCGAGCCTTGGAATAGAGATACATTTAGTTTTTGACCATATTCATTCTGTGTCGGGCACTGCTATTTCCGTCAATACTGATTTTAGAAATCCTGGTGATCCATAATCTTCGTATTTATAAAATTCATCCTCAACTTTCTCCAACTCGTAAAATTTATTGATTTCAGATGGCCTTATTTTTACCTCACATTCTCTAACCCGAATACTTGGGGGCAATTCTCCTTCGAAATTTGCATAAAATTCGCGCACAATATTTTTCACAGCGGTTTGAGGCACAGCACACAAATTTTTCCAACCTCGTTCTTGAATAATAGTACTAATATAACTAGGGTACCTCGATAATTGCTCTGCTTCGACTATAAAACCTTTTTCTTGGGAAAAAGATCGCTGTTGTAAAGTTTGCTCGTATCGCAGCTTCGCCTCCTCGGAGATGAAAGTCATTCTGTTCACTTTCTTGGTGTTTTTCTGTCCCTTCTGTTTTGGCCTCATTGTTGCAGACAGAATAGTGCGTAATGCTGTAGCGTTAGTAGAAGCGGCATGGAGTAAAGGAAAAAAAATTGCCGAAAATTTTGGTCGGAGACTCAAAAGAAAAATTTCATTGAAGGTCGGCAGTGGGTTGCAGTTAGTAATTAACCCTAAATTTGATTCGAGAGAATTTGGGTTTAGAGAAGTAAGAGTGAAATTAAAAAATAACTCATTTAAACAAAAAATATTATAATAAAAGAAAAATAGATAAAAATTCAACTAAAATTTACACATAAAAGGATATTATTGAGGGTTGCCTCCCTCACAGCGCTAAGTTTTTACTTAAGTCTTCAGCCAGACTTCCCATTTGCTCATTTTTCTTCTAGATTTTGTAGAGAAATTGACATAATTTTTGTCAACTTTTCTCCAAAATAATGTTTAATTCGTTGACCATTCACTTTAAAATTTCTTCCATTTTTTTCATCATGCAATTCTACTATTCCATATGGAAACACCTCTACTATGAGAAAGGGCCCAGACCACCTTGATTTGAGCTTCCCTGGAAAAAGCTTCATCCTGGAATTAAATAGCAAGACTTTTTCACCTTTCAAAAATGTTCTTGCCTGCAACTTTCTATCATGCCATTTCTTCACTTTTTCCTTATAAATTTTTGCATTTTCATACGCTCTTAATCTCAACTCTTCCAGCTCCTGTAACTGCAAAAACCTATGTTTCCCTGCTCCTTGTAAATCCAAATTTAAGGTTTTGATTGCCCAATATGCTTTATGCTCAAACTCTACTGGTAAATGACAAGCTTTCCCATAAATCAAATTATAAGGTGTGGTGCCCAAAGGTGTTTTATATGCTGTTCTATATGCCCATAATGCATCCTCCAATTTCTGAGACCAATCTTTTCTATTAGGGTGTACTACTTTTTCTAAAATTCTCTTTATCTCCTGGTTAGAAACTTCTGCTTGCCCATTACTCTGTGAATGGTAAGCTGTCGTAACTTTATGTCTGACTCCATATTTTCCCAGTAATCCTGTGAATATCCTATTGCAAAAGTGAGAACCTCCATTGCTTATAAATTGCTCGCGGTGTTCCAAAACGTGTGAAAATATTTTTCTGCAGAAATTTCAGAACACTCTTCCCTTCATTATTTGGAAGTGTCACTGCTTCAACCCATTTAGATACATAATCCACAGCCAACAAAATATATTGATTCCCGAAAGAAGGTGGAAAAGGTCTCATGAAGTCTATCCCCCATACATCGAATATTTCCACTTCTAAAATATTTGTAAGTGGCAGCTCGTGTTTCCTTGAGATATTTCCTACTCTTTGACATCTGTCACAATTTTGAACAAAATTGTTAGCATCTTTAAAGAGTGTAGGCCAGTACAAACCTGATTGTAAAACTTTTGCTGCTGTACGTGTTCCACCATAATGGCCGCCATATGATGCTGCGTGGCATTTCTGCAGCACTGACTGCATTTCCTCCTCTGGGACACACCTTCTCATCAGCTGATCAGCGCATTGCTTGAAGAGAAACGGCTCGTCCCAACAATATTGTTTAACATCTTTCAGAAACTTCCTTCTCTGTTGATAATCTAAATCGACAGGAATTATTTCACTTACAATAAAATTAACAAAATCCGCGTACCAGGGAGCTGAAGAAACTTCCAGCTTCAGTATCTGTTCATCAGGGAAGGATTCTCTTATAATCCCTTCATCTATTTTTTTACCCATATTCTCCAGACGAGATAAATGATCAGCCACTAGGTTTTCGCACCCCTTTCTGTCTCGAATCTCCACATCGAATTCTTGAAGTAATAGCACCCATCGAATAAGCCTCGGTTTAGCATCCTTCTTTGCAACCAAATATTTTATTGCTGCATGGTTAGTGTAAACGACAACCTTTGCGCCAATTAAATATACTCTGAATTTGTCAAATGCAAACACCACGGCTAGTAGCTCTTTCTCTATTGTTGTGTAGTTCTTTTGAGCTTCATTCAAGGTTTTGCTAGCGTAGTAAATAGAGTGAAAATTTTTCTCTTTCTTCTGCCCAAGAACCACTCCTACTGCATAGTCACTTGCATCACACATTAAAATAAAAGGCGAGTTCCAGTCTGGTGCAGCTATCACAGGTGCAGTAATCAACTTTTGCTTCGGCAGGTTAAAGGCTTCAAGACAGTTTTTGTCAAAGTTGAATGAGGTATTCTGCTCCAGTAAACTGCATAGGGGCTTAGATATTTTAGAAAAATCCTTAATGAAGCGCCTATAGAACCCTACATGTCCCAGGAAGCTTCTTATTCATTTCACTATTTTCGGTGGTGGTAGTTTCTCAATAACTTCAATTTTAGCTTTATCCACCTCTAAACCTTTTGCTGAAATTCTATGCCCCAAAACTATTCCTTCTGGAACCATGAAATAGCACTTTTCCCAGTTTAAAACTAGGTTAGTTTCCATACATCTCTTCAGTACTTTCTCTAAATTTTCCAGACAATTCTCGAAAGAGTCTCCAACAATGGAGAAATCATCCATAAAAATTCCCAAACCTTCTTCAATCATGTCTAAAAAAATTGTCATCATGCAGTGCTGGAATGTGGCAGGAGCATTACATAGCCCAAAAGGCATCCTTCTAAAAGCAAAAGTTCCATATGGGCAGTTGAAAGTTGTTTTCTCCTGATCCTCTGGGGCTATTGTAATCTGATTGTACCCCGAATAGCCATCTAAAAAGCAATAAAACTCTTTACCAGCTAATCTGTCCAGCATTTGATCTTTGAAGGGAAGTGGAAAATGGTCCGTTCTGGTAGCTTTATTCAGCTTCCTGTAGTCCATGCAAATCCGTCATCTTGTTACTGTCCTTGTTGGTATCAATTCATTTTTTTCATTAGCTATGACAGTTGTCCCTCCTTTCTTTGGAACACAATGGACTGGACTAATCCAAGAGCTGTCTGAAATAGGGTAAATTATTCCTGCATCCAACCATTTGAGTATCTCTTTCTTCATAACGTCTTTCATAATAGGATTCAGTCTTCTCTGCTGATCTATTGTTGCGGTAGCTCATTCTTCCAATCTGATCTTATGCATACAAATGCTTGGGCTTATCCCTTTTATGTCTTTCACTGTCCATGCTAAAGCTTGCTTGTATCTTTTCAGCACATCTATTAAATCGTGCTCCTGCATGTTAGATAAAGTGGCAAAAATAATAGTAGGAAATGTCGCTTTGAGTCCAAGAAATACATACTTCAGGTGAGGTGGCAATTGTTTGAGTTCCACTGCGGGTGCTTCTTCGCTGGAATGTTACCGATCTTCTTTGCCATCTTCGGTTCTGATTAATGCTTCAAACTTCCTTCTATACCCGCCAGAATATTGTTTTATTTCTGTTGCCTTAATTTCTTCAGAAATATTGAAACACTCTTCATCATCATATGGACATTTCATTGCTTTTAAAACATTGAAAGTAATTTGTTGGTCATTAACTCTCATTGTGAGTTCTCCTCTCTGGACATCAATAAGCGTTCTGCCAGTAGCCAAAAATGGCTGCCCCAAAATTATCGGTACCTCCTGATCTGCTTCATAGTCAAGAATGATGAAATCTGCAAGAAATATGAACTTGTCCACCTTTACTAGTACATCTTCAATCTTTCCTTGAGGGTGAGTTAGTGATCGGTCCGCTAGCTGCAGGGTTACTGTTGTTGGCCGAGCTTCTCCAATTCCTAGCTTCTTAAAAATTGACATGGGCATCTGATTTATGCTAGCTCCAAGATCATAGAGAGCTTTTTCAAAATAATTATTGCCAATTACACAAGAAATAGTGAAGCTATCAGGGTCCTTCAAATTTGGTGGAATTTTATTCTGCAATATATAGCTGGTTTCCTCAGTCATAGCCACCATCTCATATTCTCCTAACCTCCTCTTTTTGGATAAGATGTCTTTCATGAATTTAGTGTAATTTGGCATCTGTTCAAGAGCTTCCACCAGAGGTACATTGATATGGAGTTGCTTCAAAACGTCCAAAAATTTTTTAAACTATTTTTCCTGGTTGTGTTTTTGAACTCTCTGTGGAAATGGTCGAGGTGGTTTCTGGAATTGCATTTCTGCAGGTCGATGCTGTTGCGATGCTGCGGGCGGAATTGCAACATTGATATTAATTTCTCCAGATTCAGAATTATTCACTTCGGCCTCCTGAGTTCTTTCTTTCTCAATCATCATTTCTCTTTCCTGTAAACCCTCAGTACTGGGTTGCTGTTTTGCTTCTTTTTCTTGGCTATTTTTCTTTTGTTTCTCCACCCTCTATGGCTTCTCTGGAATCTCCACTTCTCTTCCATTCCTTAATATAATAGCCTTGCAGTGTTCCTTTCCCGGTCTTTGTGGAATCTCAGTGTCGCTTGGTTGTTGTCCCATGCTCCTTGAGTTCGAAGATTGCGCTAGCTGCCCTAGTTGGGTTTCAATGTTCTTTATCGAAGCTGCTAAATTCTGCAATATTATGTCTGTCTTGGAAGCATATTCCCTTGCAAAATTATCTGGTTTCTCTTGAGTTACTGGTTTCTGAGCTTGTTGGGTGTAATTCTGAGCATAATTATCCGTAGATCTTGCAGGTATGGCAGTGTTCTGTTGTTGAGAATTCCATTGGAAGTTCTGATGCTGTCTCCATCCTGGGTTATACGTCTGTGAAAATGGGTTATTATTTCGATTATAACCCACATAATTTGCTGATTCAGGATTCGTTGGGCATGAACTATCATCATGGTTCTCCCCGCAAAAGATGCATGAAACCTCCCGTATTGGTTGCTGCTGTCTGTTCATGACCTTTATGACATTTTCCAATGAAGTTATCTTTGCATTAAGAGCAGCTACTTCATCCACTTCATAAACTCCAGGAGCTCTTCTTGCTGTTGTACTTCTGTCTGATGGCCATTGATAACTGTTCACCGTCATTCTTTCCAGTAAGTCATATGCTTCGTTGAAAGATTTTGACAGCAGTGTTCCATTAGCAGCTGCATCAATAATCGATCGGGTCTGTCCATTCAATCCGTTGTAAAATGTTTCCAGTTGAATCCAGTGAGGGATCTCATGATTTGGACACTGTCTCAGCAACTCTTTGAATCTATCCCACGCTTCGTAGAGTGATTCTCCATCTCTTTGCTGGAAGCTTGTAATTTCATTCCTCATCCTTGCATTTCTTATCGGTGGATGATATTTCATAATGAATTTCTTCGCCAAATCCCCCCAAGTGGTGATTGTATCTGAAGGAATGCTATTTAACCAATCCCTGGCGCGATCTCTCAAGGAATATGGAAAGAGTTTTAATCTCAAAGCTTCTGCAGATACACCAGGGAAGTTAAATGAGTCACTAACTTCTCCAAAAACCTTCAAATGGCGATGAGGATTATCTGTGATATCTCCAGTAAATTGTCCAACTGTTTGGAGCATTTGGAACATTACTGGTTTCAGCTCAAATCTTATGGCACGAAGATCAGGTCTGACTATTCCAGGATTAAGATCATTGAGTGTAGGAATTGCAAAATCCTGTATAGGTATATCTCTATCATCAATAATTCTTTCAGCGTTGTCTCTTTCTCTCTCTACGTTCGCCATTTTCTCTCCTTCAAGAAACTGATGCTGCTGTTGTCTTCTTCTAGCTCTGAATGTTCTTTCAATTTCTGGATCTATGGGTACAAGATCCTGTGCGTCTTCTTCGTCCGGCATAAATCAATAATATCTGAAAATAGATAAACAAACTAAAATAAAATAATGTAAAATAAAATAAAATGATTATAGCAAAATAATCACAACTAAACAATATCCCCGGCAACGGCGCCAAAAACTTGTTAGTGATTTTTACACACTTACACGCAAGTGCACGTGTTGCTAACGAAGTAATAAGTAAGTAGAGTATCTGTAACGCCCCGAATTATCTGAACCTGGTTCGTTACACAAAAGCCCGTACATGACTAAGAAATTTCAACCATATTTTAAAACTTCTCTCAACGTTCAACATTTGACATTTGCTAAAATCTCAATACATTTAATAATTTGCAGCGGAAATCATTTGAGCAACAATAAAGTTAAACAAGAGTATGAAACATTGTTTGAAATGTTAAGAAACAATCGGCAAATAGGAAATAAAAGGTTAAACCGTGGAATACTTGAGAAGTCGCAGAAGTCAAACGTATCTGCCGATGAATAAAGTCAACGGAAGAAGCAGAAACAGAAAATAGAAAGCTTCTACCGATGACGTCAACCAGAAGAGTTGGAAACAAAAGACATCTCTCGGTGAACTGCATCTGCCGATGACGTCAGCCGGATAAATCAATTATCCAACATCAACCGATTGCAAAATGGCAAGTTTTGCGACTCGCATCTTCCGACGACAAAACGACAAAAAAAATCTCTCATTCCCTTCTTCCGATAGAATAAACTGCATACACCGATCACTAAACGACAAAGCATGATACCCACTCATACCGATAGTGCAAAATCTACATCTTCCGATAGAATTAAGCCTACGTCATCTGATTGAATGAACTTCATGTACCGATGACTTTACTGAGACATCATCCGATAGACAACATAACTATAACTCAACATCTACCAATAGACAACATCTACCGATAGAGGATAGAACGACATTTCAACTATTTCTTGCTATGCCAACACAACTCTAAGTACAGAAAAGAATTTACTACTCCACTGAAACCATTCAGAAATAATTCGAATCATTGCATTACCCAAATCTAGTAAGAACCAACATTTAAAAACTCAATAGAATATCATTATCAGAAAATCTCAAAACGTATTCAAAATATTAAAACCACTACTGTCATGAAAACTCAATATACTTAAATTGAAACATTGTCAACTAAAACTTCGCACCAACTGACATCAGTTAAAACCGCCTCATCAAGTACCAGATTCATGGCATGAATGTGCTTCTCAAACCAGCTTATCCATCAACAAACTTAGAGAAATCACCTGCTGTCACTTCCTCACCTACACCACAAAACTCATCTATTAGCCTAATGCTAAATAAGTGAAGCAATAATGAAATGATATGCTGAAACCTAAATCCTAAATATGCAGTTTCTACTTTCTCATCTCAGTTGCACATTCGTTCGTTCACTGATCTGATCCCTCGGTTTCCTTGGGAGTGGGATCAATTCTCCCAATGTTATACATCCTCTTCATCAGTTAAGGGGTGGATGAATTCCCTTAATAGCTATTCTGATCCCTTGGGAGTGAGATCAGTTCTCCCAATGTTATAAATCCTCTTCATCAGTTAAGGGGTAAATTAGTTCCCTTAACAGCCAATGCATTTCAATCTGTACTTGCCTTTCCATAACACTACATGAAAGTTCATTTTCGTATTCTTTCAAAAACATGATGCATGACATAAAGGAAAACACTCAAACATGCATAACCCTACTGTTTTGTGATGTAGGCCCGAAGGTACACACAATACTTCACTTACCTGGCTCTCCTGGAAATGCTCGGTTTCAACTACTCCAGAAGCTCGCTCACCTAAGGTCATGATAGTACATTAATTCAACTCTCACTAAACCTTACCAAAAATCAATAATATGCTTGAGGAAACCGATTTGAAACTCTGCTACCCATGCATTCCCATTTATCACCAAGAACCCAAACCTACCCTCAATCACAGCATCCTCAAAATCTTCACATTGTATTCTCTCAGTTATCTAATCGCTAAAATACAAGAAAAACAAGGGAGACTTACCTAGGTTGAAGGAGAATCGGGCGAGAGAATCGCCTAGAGAGCTCTACTGCACGAGCTGAAAACCGAAAGAGGGAAATAGGGAATAGTGGCGGCTACAGTGTATTAACACTTCCCTTAAATACGTTATCCGTTTTAAAACCTCACTTTACATAAATACCCTCGCCTAGTCACTCATTAACCTAATAAATAATTCTCCCAATTCTTTCATAAAATTGCACATCATTATTTGATAAGTCAAATTTGGTTTAGCGGAACCGGGTGCTACAGTATCGATCCCACGATGATATTTTTAATTGTATGTAAATTGCTATAAAAATATTAAAATAATAAATAGAAATAAAATCAGAATGACGATGAAACAAAGTAAATCAAAATAAAAGAGGTAAAAACGATAAAAGAAGGTCTTGGCTAGGATCGATTTCTTCGTTACGATAATTTCACTACTGATGCTCTGGTAATGCTCTGCAGCATTGTCTATGAACAACAATAATTAAATAATTCTAGGATTCTTTCGAATTTCCTAGATAAATTCAAATTAGAATTTCCTTTGACCTAGAATGAATGTAACTAATATTGAATTTCAGATTTGTCCCATTCTTATTACCAATTGAATTAATGTTAACCACGTTGTAACAATTTAATCCAATTAATTATTTATGCATCTAAGAATTTATATCTATCTATCGATACAATATAAACATGAATCGTCAACCTATCTATCGATATGATCTGACTTAGCAAGAAGCATCACAAACAATTGTTCAATAGAAAATTGCATAACAAAACCAAGATCGTAGCAAAAACCGTAACGAGTACTATCGTCCTAACCAAGATAATAAAATTTAGCCTAAAATCATGATAACAATACTAAATAAAAATAAAGTTTTCAATAACATAAAAATAGTAATAAAGAAGAAAAAGAGGAAAATTCAGCAAGGTCGTTGTTCTCCTCCTCTGTTCAGAGCTCCTTCTTCAGCAAGCAATCCTTCAGAAAAAAATCTCTTTTAATTCTGCATGCTATCTTCTCTTTCTCTCTCCATTCTCATTTATTGTTCCATCTTTTTAGTGGTTATTTCCAGAATGACTTTTCTCTCTCCACAAATCTCTCTATTGATATTTTGGTTTCGTATTTTAGTGCTGCCCCCTCATCACGTCTTCCGCTGCCCAGTGACCATCTTCTATTTTCTTCTTTCAGCACTACCGATGGATTTTGTCTTTTTCTGCTGCCCAGTTTTTGCCTTCTTCCGCTACTTTGTCATCCGCTGCCCTATTTTTTAAATCATCCACTGGTCAACTTTTGTTTAATTCTATCGCTGCCCAATTTTTTATTTCTTTTAGCTTCTACCGCCACTTTTATCTTTTAGTGCTGCCCGTTCTTTAAATCAACCGCTGCCCAGTTTTCTTTATTTCCTTCACATCTTCCGCTGCCCAGCTTTCTTTACATCTACCGATGCCCTGTGCTCTTTTCCACATCCACTGCTATTAATTCCAAATTTATTGCTTCCATTTATTTCAAATTTCAATTAATTTGTTTCCATAATTCCAGCAATTTCTCTCTCCATAATCAGCAGCGAATTTCCTCAATTTACGTGATTTGCTTCTTCTCCATAATCTTCAGCTTTTGAATTTGAATTTCCCTCTAATAAAATTACATTCAAATACGAAAATATGAAATTCAAATTAAAGAGAAAAATATGCTTTTAATGGAAAATCTGCAGCATTATATTAAATTGAATCAAAACACTAATGTTGCAGCATTATATAGCAATTGTATTAAATTCATACCAATTTATTATTGCAATCACTCAATTCATATAAGTTTTCTTATGTAAAATTAGCATAAAATGACTCTAAAATAAGAGTCATCAGTGCCCTTACAGCACGTCATCCCCCGATTTTAACCTCGACCACAGGGCACTCTCTCTAAGAGCACGTCATCTCCCGTGGCCAGGTGGCATCGTTCCTCACGATCTTCTCCCCTATGGAAAGAGAGTTTTGTTTTCCCCATCACTCGAACTCAGGACTTCCAAGCTATAATCCATGAGGTACAAGTGCTGGTACCACTTAGGGGATGACGTGCTATGAGGGCACCCCGGGGACCGTTACAGATTTGACCATCACATCTGAGCACCATATTACTTTTAGTACCCTTCATCTCACCTATCAAACCTTTGATCCAAATAACTTCTTTAAATGCAAACACTTTGAGCATCACTTCTGAGCCACAATGGATTGAAGGCTTCATTTCTAGCTAATTGTATTGCTATGCAGAAAGAAGACATAGCAAGTTTGTAACCTTATTTTATCAAGATTACCAGCATAATCTGTATAAACAAATCCTTCTGTTTCATTTGAAGATTATATAGCTTTTCCATAAGTCAACCCCAGATCTTGAAACCCTTTCAGACACCTAAAGATGCTTTTAACAACTCTCATGATTTTTCTACCATGAATCCATTTCTTTTCACCATTTATCACTTTCAATTCCCTTAATGGCTTCATTGAAAGTATGAAGCTCTTCTTTTGCTAATTCTTCAGCTACTATAAGACTATGTGCTACAAGTTCAACATATCCCAGCCTCGATAGAGGTTTTATCTGTCTTTTTTATCTGTCTTTAACAAGTTGGTAGTTTTCTAATTCATCTAGACCATTTAAAAAGAATGAGCCGTTCTTCTGAAAATTAAAACTACATTCTTTACAACCACACTGGTTTACGAGAAGCAAAAACACACAACTTATCTACAGCTTTCTCAACTAGGTTTTATTCAATAATGGGTCATTACCCATTATTGATCCGAGCCCATACATGTGGCACAAATACCAACAAACTCTTCCTCCGGCTCATGTGGAGGGCTCCAACAAACTTGCTCTTCGCCGACAAGCCTCGAGCTTCTCCTTCGGCAAAGCTTTCGTCAACATATCTGAACCGTTCTCATTAATGTGCACTTTCGCCAAGTGTTACTGCTTCGTCTCGAGCACATCTTGAACTCAATGATACCTCACATAATTATGCTGGACCTAGAATGAAATGACAAATTCTTGGAGAGGTGGATAGCACTCTGGCTATCGCTGAATACAACATACTTCTCTTTGCGCAAACCAAATTCCTCAAGGAATTTCCTCATCCACAAAACCTCCTTGCAACCCTTAGTAATCGCAATGTACTCGGCTTCTGTGGTGGACAGCGCAACACACTCTTGCAACTTCGATTGCCAAGACACAGCTCCCAAAAGTCATCAAGAATCCTGAAACGGACTTCTTGGAATCAACGTCACCGGCCATATTTGAATCGGTATATCCAACTAACATAGGATCACTGCCACCGAAACACAAACACAACCTGTAAGTACCTTGGAGATATCTGAGTATCCACTTTACCGCTTCCCTGTATTATTTGCCAGGATTGGAGAGGAACTGGCTAACTACTCAAGTGGAATGAGCAATATCGGGTCGAGTACAAACCATAGCATACATCAAACTGCCAACTGCAGATGCATAAGGAACTCGACTCATATCTGCCTTGTCTTTCTCACTTGTACGACGTTGCTCCGTATTGAACTTGAAGTGACCTGCGAGTGGAGAACACACATTTTTGGCCTTCCTCATGTTGAACCTTTTAAGTACCTTCTTGATGTAGTCTTCTTGAGACAACCAAATTTTCTCATTCGTCTTATCATGAGAGATCATCATACCAAGTATCTTCTTCACCACACCCAAGTCTTTCATTGCAAAAGACTTGCTCAACTCTCCTTTTAATTTAGCAATCTTGCTAGTATCATAACCTATAATCAACATATCGTCAACGTATAAGAGGAGAATAATGAAGTTATCATCGGAATACATCTTGATGAAAACACAATGGTCTGACGATGTGACTCACCATGAAAGATTCGAACTTCTTGTAACGTTGCGTGGAGCCTGTTTGAGGCCATACAGGCTCTTCTTCAACTTGCACACAAGCTGCTCTTTTCTTCTAACTTTGAATCCCTCGGGCTGTTCCATGTAGTTCTCTTCCTCCTAGTCAACATGAAGAAATGTAGTTTTCACATTGAGTTGCTCGATCTCTAGGTTCAAGCGAGCCGCTAAACCA
This sequence comes from Begonia masoniana, assembly GCA_022432975.1. NCBI lineage: Eukaryota > Viridiplantae > Streptophyta > Magnoliopsida > Cucurbitales > Begoniaceae > Begonia > Begonia masoniana. The sequence continues at coordinate 18,738,785 of CM039504.1, forward strand.
AGAGTAACTCAGATCGAGGACATCTTCACCGCTGGTGAGAATATTTCTTTAAAGTTGATTCTCTTCTTCTGATCGTACCCCTTCACAACCAACCGAGCCTTGTATCTTAGTTGTGAGCTTGCATTTTCAGTCTTCAACCTATAGACCCATCTGTTCGTGAGAGCTTTCTCGCCTTGAGGTAACTTCACCAAGTCATACATGTGATTCTCGTGAAGAGATTGCATCTCTTCTTCCATGGCTTTCAACCACTCTTTCTTCTCATTAACGGAAGTCGCCTCTTGGTAAGTGTATGGCTCTCTGGCATCTGTGAGCATCACATACTCATTTGAGGAGTATCTTGTTGAAAGACGCCGCTCTCTAGTGGATCTTCTTAAAGGAGGTTCGTCTGGCAACTCTTGAACCTCTTTTTCTACTTGATCAGTCGGTTCAACATCATCAGTTGTGGGGACTTCGCCATTTGCAGGACCTATATCATGCTCCAGTTCCACTCTCCCTTGATCAGAATACTCTGCAACTGGAAGTTTGATCCAAATCGATCAAATCATCACTATACCTATCTGCCATTTTCACTTTATCGATTTCTTTGATGCCTTGGTCTTCGACGAACACGGTATCTCTGCTTCTGACAAGCCTTTTCTGCACCAAATTGTAGAACCTGTAGCTAAACTCATCAAGACCATAATCGATGAACACACACAGTCTTGTCTTCGCATCGAGCTTCGACCGCTCGTCTTTCGGAATGTGAACAAAGGCCATGCACCCAAAAATCCGCAAATGACTATAATAGCATCTTTTTTGGACCATATCCTATCTGGAACTTCAAAACCCAACGAAACACTCGGCGTGAGATTCAAAACATGAACCACTGTACTCAAGGTGTTAGGGCCCAGTCCCGATCCCCGAACCGGATCCCAACGGATTAGGATTCCCGAGGTGGGAAATTTGAACCACGACAACGATGACGACCTGGTCAACTAACAAACGTTCCGTAAGTGGGAATCTTTACATACAATTCTACCTGGCTCCAGAATTAGGATATCATCAATTCAATCCAACCAAAAGATATATATTTTATAAATTGAAATATCCACATCATCATTATCACATCATCCTCATCAAAGTACTTTAGCAGAAGCGTAAATAAAATATATAAATAAAGATTAGTCACGTCATGTGACTTTTCACAACCCCAAATCTCCTATGCCTTATTGCACTGTACCTTGCCTTGGTTTCTCCGTCCTGGTGAATGTTCTCATTATCTTAAAAATATAAATATCCACATAATGAGTCATTGGCCTAGCAAATAAATCTAGCGACTAGAATACCTAATCCAGAATCTATCCACACTATCTAGGCCCATACTTCATCCACCACCTAACATTTGATTATTTTGTAATCAACTTAAATCAAATATATTTTTTATTTGAAATCCATGTCATTTATATAAAAATGCATGTAGGTTCGTAATTCGAACCATTTAAAATCCATCATCCACATTTTAAAATCTTTTCCAACAAATAGATAAATCAAATGCATTAAATTAAATATGCACGGTTTAAAACTATATTTTTCATCACATTTTTCTAAAATAGCTTTTCACATTCAAATTGATATGTAAAAAGTGCAATGCTCTCTAAACCGATACATATGACTATCACACACCTTACACGTCTCCGGGCTTTCACCGATAAGGCTGTAGGACCCCACATATTGCTGTCTCGCAAAATTTTAGGGACTTTCAACCCAAGGAGGACATAAAGTTAATATCTCAATATTTTCATAGTCATATTTACCACACACGACAAGGCGAGACTAGGCCAATGGTTTCTCGTGTTACCACGTCATTCGTTTTGTCTCCTTCTTAAATGCATGCTTTAAAAATATTTATAAAGCAATGCTATGCATGTACAAAACACGCACTCACCCATGAATTTGATATTTAAAATTCAATATGCTCAATTCAATCAATTGACATTTAAAATCAATGTTCAATTCAACGTAAATAAGCGTTTTCAAAATTCTTTCATTTCAATATTTCTTTAAAAATCAGAAATATACCATTTACTGTTCAATTTTTCGTAAAAACAACATTTGATTCATTTAATCGTTAAAAACGACATCAATTTAGACACTTCAACATATCCATCTCAACCTAATCCACCAAAATATCTAAACATATCTAGATCCAAGCAGAAATAAAATCTATCTCCACTTATCAAGGTAATAAAATCCAATCTAACTATTCTGATAATTAGAAATATTTACCGTATGTCGGTTCCACCACTTTCCTAAAATCTCCACCGACCCAAACAATTTCTATGCCAAAACGCTCCTCTCGACGTGCTGATCACTTTACTCTAAAGGGCGGATCGACGATTTGCACGTCTACCCCTCCTTTTCCCTCTCTTCCCTCACGATTCCTCGTCGGTATTCCTTCTCTAGAGATTTCTCTTCTTTCCTCTCTCTTCTGGTTCTCTCTTTTTCCTTGCTTTTCCACGTAAACTGACTGAAAGGACAGCCAACTCATCTTATTTCAATAGTGTTCAAGGGTTAATTATATATTAAGCATACTTATCTTTTGTAAATGACCATTTTGCCCGTAGCTCTTTAGTTATTTACCATAAAATCGAGTTTAATTAACTCTTAACCTCAATTAACTTTAATCTAATTTATTTAATTAATCATAAATTAAAAATCTAAAATCATATTATTTTTATTTTATTTTTCCAATTCGTCAAATTTTATCTTTTAAACGTACCATTTCTTAAATCCAACTCAATCATCACATAATATTTATATATGTACATCCACAATTACATATTGTTCACATATATAAATATTCACTCTTACATCACTGGCTGAAAATGTAATAAAAAATTCAAACCGATATAGTAATAAAGGTTCGAACCATTACATTTTTCTTATCTTAAGAAAATTTCGTCCCGAAATTTCTTTCTAACTAAGGTTTCATAAAGAGAATACTTTTCTCAAATCTCATTTTCAGATTTTTATTCATCTTCACTCAACCCAAGTGCTTGCTCAATAAGTAGAGTTCTCTCAACTATATCTATATACGACTCGAGTTTTAAAGCTACGAGGCTACTAGAAATACTCAACCTAAGACCTTGCTCAAATCGCTGAGCCTTAATAGCTTCATTAGGAATGAACTGCCTTGCATACTCTGACAATTCCTCAAATTTGGTTTGATACTTCAAAACGATCATGGTTTTTTGGGTCAACTCTATGAATTCCTTAGTTTTGGCTTGTCTAACATATTTAGGAAAGAATCTATCCAAGAAGATACTTTCAAATTGTCCCCAACCAAATTGGTCACCAAGGAATACCTTAGTCCGATCTAACCACTCATCCGCCTTATCATGTAATTGATTTACGGTGAACTTAACTTTGAATTCATCCGAAATTCCTATCAAATCAAACTTCTTCTTAATTTGCCTCAACCACTCCTCAGCTATGGTTGGATCACTCTTTCCCGTGAACACTAGAGGTTTAGTTTTATGAAACCTTTCCAACAACTTCATCTCAGTCGAATCCGTACACTTAACACTTTCGTTGCTCTGCTGAGGCGTTCCAAGTCACGATATCCGTTAGAGCTACAATAGCTCTTCGCATCTCCGCAATCTCATCATCCCTATTTTCATTCCCACTTGTAGATCCTTCTCCGTCCATCTACAAATAAATCACATATTAATCAGATAAACATTTACTACCAAGGCAATACAAGAGGCATTCTAAACAAAGTTACTAACTTCTCCCCAACAAGTTAGAACTATGATGTATAGCTCTGATACCATACTGTCAGGGCCCGGTCCTGATCCGTGAACTGGATCCCAACTGATTAGGATTCCCAAGGTAGAAATTCAAACCATGACAAAGACGACGACCTGGTCAACTAACAGACGTTTCCTAAGTGGGAACCTTCACATACAATTCTACATGGCTACAGAATTAGGATATCATCAATTCAATCCAACCAAAAGATATATATTTCATAAATTGAAATATCCATATCATCATTATCACATCATCCTCATCAAAGTACTCTAGCAGAAGCATAAATAAAATAAATAAATAAAGATCAGTCACGTCAGGTGACTTTCCACAACCTCAAACCTCTTGTGCCTCATTGCACTGTACCTTGCCTTGGTTTCTCCGTCCTAGTGAATGTCCTCGTTATCTGAAAAATATTAATATCCACATAATGAGCCATTGGCCCAACAAATAAATCTAGCGACTAGAATACCCAGCCCAAAATCTATCCACACTATCCAGCTCATACGCCATAATCCACCTAACGTTTGATTATTTTGAAGTCAACTTAAATCAAATATATTTGTTATTTGAAATCCATGTCATTTATATAAAAATGCATGTAGGTACGTAATTCGAACCATTTAAAATCCATCATCCACATTTTAAAACCATTTCCAGCAAATAGATAAATCCAATACATTAAATAAAATATGAACGATTTAAAACTATCTTTTCCAACACATTTTTTCAAAATAGCTTTTCACATTCAAATTGATATGTAAAAAGTGCAATGCTATCTAAACCGACGCATATGACTATCACACACCCTACATGTCTCTGGACTTTCATCGGTAAGGCTGTAGAACCCTACACATTACTGTCTCATGAGGTTTTAGGGACTTTCAACCCAAGGAGGACATAAAGTTAATATCCCAATATTTTCATAGTCATATTTATCACACACGAAGGGGCGAGACCAAGCCAATGGTTTCTCGTGTTACCACGTCATTCTTTTTCTCTCCTTCTTAAATGCATGCTTTAAAAATATTTAAAGCAATGCTATGCATGTACAAAACACGCACTCACCCATGAATTTGATATTTAAAATTCAATATGCTCAATTCAATGCAATTGATATTTAAAATCAATGTTCAATTCAATGTAAATAAGCGTTTTCAAAATTCTTTCGTTTCAATATTTCTTTAAAAATTAGAAATATACCATTTACTTTTCAATTTTTCGTAAAAACAACATTTGATTCATTTAATCGTTAAAGACGACATCAATTTAGACACTTCAACATATCCATCTCAACCAAATCTACCAAAATATCTAAAGCTATCCAGATCCAAGCAGAAATAAAATCTATATCCACCTATCAAGGTAATAAAGCCCGATCTAACTATTCTAATCGTTAGAAATATTTACCGTATGTCGGTTCCATCACCTTCTCAAAATCTCCATTAACCCCAACAATTTCTACGTCAAAACGCTCATCTCGATGCGCTGATCACTTTACTCTAAAAGGCGTATCGACGATTCGCACGTCTACCCCTCAGTTTTCCCTCTTTTCCCTCACGTTTCCTCGTCGATTTTCCTTTTCTGGAGATTTCTCTCATTTCCTCTCTCTTCTGGTTCTCTCTATTTCTCCCTGCTTTTCCATGTAAACTAGTTAACTCATCTTATTTCAATAGTGTTCAAGGGTTAATTACATATTAACCATACTTATCTTTTATAAATGATCATTTTGCCCTTAGCTCTTTGGTTATTTACTATAAAACCGAGTTTAATTAACTCTTAACCTCAATTAACTTTTATCTAATTTATTTAATTAATCATAAATTAAAAATCTAAAATCATATTATTTTTATTTTATTTTTTCAATTCAGCCAATTTTATACTTTAAACGTACATTTTCTTAAATCCAACTCAATCATCACATAATATTTATATATGTACATCCACAATTACATATTGTTCACATATATAAATATTCACTCTGACATCATTGGTCGAAAATGTACTAAAAAATTCAAACTAATACAATAATAAAGCTTCGAACCATTACACAAGGTTTCACCCCAAAAGAACCTCGGCAACTGTGACTGAGAAAGCAAACATTTCACTGTCTCAACAAGTGTCATGTTCATTCTCTCAACTAAATAGTTCAACTGAGGAGTCTTCGGTGGTATCTTTTGATGCCAAATACCCTGCTCTCCGCAATACTCATCAAAATGGCCGCAGTACTCACCCCCATTATCTGTCTGGATGCACTTGAGTTTCATACTTGTTTCTCTTTCCACACGAGTATGAAACTGCTTGAAGTCGTCTAGCACTTGATCTTTTTACTTCAACATATACACTCAAATCTTCCATGAATGATCGTCAATAAAAGTCACAAAGTACAACGCACTACCAAGTGTTATTGTTTTCATCAGACCACACACATCGGAGTACACCATGTCGAGTGTAGCCGATTTTTGCAAGTGCGGAGCTCTCTTGAAAGCTACTAGAGTCTTTTTACCTACCAAACAATGAACACAACACTTTAGAGAGTCATTTTCATACCTGATAGTAGGTTCTTCTTGGCTAGGATCATCAAACCCTTCTCGCTCATATGGCTAAGCCGGTTGTGCCAAAGTTCTACCGCGCCTTCATCGTCCATCTTGTGGACTGTGGAATCTGTGATCTTCGCGTACAACACATACAATGAGGAACATTTTTCTCCCCTTGCCACAATCAAAGAGCCTTTGGTGAGCTTCTATTTTCCATCACGAAAGGTGTTGCAAAATCCTTTGTTATCGAGCTTGCCGGTCGAGATCAAATTCATGCGAATGTCGGGGATTTGCTTCACACCTCAAAAAATCAAGATGTTGTCGATGTCGTACTCCAAACGCACGTCTCTCATACCAATGGCTTTTGCGACGCCATCATTTCTCATCCTTACACTTTCAAAGTCACCGAAAGTGTAGGACGTGAAAAAATCCCTCCACGAAGTAGCATGTATCGAAGCGCCACTATCGATAACCCAACTCGTATCTTGGAAAGCGAGATTGATGACGTCTTTTTCGTACACAATAAAGAACTCAGTGGTTGTGGCTACCTTATCGCCTGTTTCACCCACTTCGGTCTTATTTTCCTTTCCCTTTGCATTCAGATTTTCTCGAATAAACTTTCAACAAAATCTCTTGGTGTCCCTTCTTGCCATAATGATGACACTCAAAGTTAGCATATTTTTCCTACTTGCTTTGACTTCGGTTTCTTTGACTCCTCCCCCTGTTTTCGGTGAATAAGATGTCTGACTGTGAAGAAGAAGAACCCGTCGAATTTCTTCTAATCTCCTCGTTCAGAACACTACTCTTGACTACATCCATAGCCAAAATAGAATTCGGGGTTGAGCTAAACAACGACATTCATAATGTCTCTCACGAGTCAGATAAAGTTCCAAGAAGCATCAATCTCTGAACCTCTTCATCAAACTTGATTTTTATTCCAGCTAACTGATTGATAATTCCTTGAAAAATATTTAAGTGATTGATCATTGCTTTTTTATTATGGTACTTCAACCCTAGAAGTTGCTTGATCAAATACATCTTTTTGTTGCCGGTCTTTCGAGCATACAACTTCTCAAGCTTTTTTCACAAGCTCTGAGCGTTCTTTTCTTCACTGACATGGTTGAAAGCATTCTCATCTACCCACTACCGAATGTAACCCCACACTTGATGATGACACAATTCCCATTCAACATCAGACTTAGCCATCAGCTTTGCACCAGTAAAAATGGGCAAATAATAGTCTTTCACATAAAGAAGATCTTTCATATTCTCTTTTCACACATGATAGTTAGAGTCGTTCAACGTGACCATTTGACTTAAGTTACTCTCTATGATTTGAACACAGCAAAAAAAAAAAATTCCAAACAAAATATCCTAAGTACTCGGAATCACCACAAATTTTAGAACCCAAAAATAAATTCTCCAAATTTAGAATATCTCCAACATAACAGATTTTCCCAAAATCATATTAAACTTTGAATTTGTGCACTATTTCACCAATAAGATGATCAAATGCTCCATAAAAATAACGGAACCCAAAAAAAAATTAAGGGAAATTACCAAAAACAACCACAAAGTATCGGTTTTTTTCAATTCCAACTACGAAGTATTATTTTTAACAATTTAAACCACGACGTATCGAAAAAGTGCCAAAAACGACCATGCCGGACGGACGCAAAAAACTGCCGTTCGTCCGGGTCACTGTTCACGTGAACAGTGCGGACGGACGGTAAAAATACCGTCCGTCCGGGTCATTGTTCACGTGAACAGTGACCTGTTTACGTTCGTTTTTCTCCGTTTTATAAATTAATTTTTAAAAAATACTAAACGATATTGAATTTAGTTAAAATTTTTATCACATATTCCTAACGTTATGAGAAGATAATTGGAAAAGTTTCGTGATTTTACAATACTTATATGATTTATTATAATTTTTTTACATATGTTTTATAAAATAAATATCTAAAATTATAATAAATCGTACAAGTATTAGCGAACTTCGAAAATTTTCAGATTATTTTCTCATAACGTTGGAAATATGTGATAAAAATTTTAACTAAATCCAATATCGTTTAGTATTTTTTAAAAATTAATTTATAAAACGGAGAAAAACGAACGTAAACAGGTCACTGTTCACGTGAACAGTGACCCGGACGGACGCGGTTTTTGCGTCTGACGGTACTGTTCACGTGAACAGTACCCCATTAAATTTTTTTTTTTTGCTGTTTTATAAATTAATTCTTAAAAAATAGTAAACGATATTGAATTTAGTTAAAATTTTTATCACATATTCACCATGTTATGAGAAGATAATCTGAAAAATTTCGTCATTTTCTAACACTTGTACGATTTATTATAATTTTAGTTATTTATTTTATAAAACATACGTAAAAAAATTATAATAAATCATATAAGTATTGTAAAATCACGAAACTTTTCCGATTATCTTCTCATAACGTTGAGAATATGTGATAAAAATTTTAACTAAATCCAATATCGTTTAGTATGTTTTAAAAATTAATTTATAAAAAGGAGAAAAATGAACGTAAACAGGTCACTGTTCACGTGAACAGTGACCCGGACGGACGGTATTTTTACCGTCCGTCCGCACTGTTCACGTGAACAGTGACCCGGACGGACGTCGGTTTTTTGTGTCCGTCCGGCGTGGTCGTTTTTGGTACTTTTTCGATACGTCGTGGTTTAAATTGTTAAAAATAATACTTCGTGGTTGGAATTGAAAAAAACCGATACTCTGTGGTTGTTTTTGGTAATTTCCCAAAAATTAATTCCTATTCACAGGGTGTGCGACCTGCGAGGATGAAGCCGCAAGTCGGAGCAAACTGGCGGTGACCTGAACGACGGTGAAGTTCTGTGCAGCGGCTGGTGACTCTGAACAAAACAGATCAGAGATGATGTGTGGCGCTCTGTTCAATAGAGGATGAGCCTAGAGAACCCGACGGGATGACAGTCGATCTCTATACACAAAAATTGACTCAAAGGCAGTGGATTCTGATCGGAAGGCGTTGACAGCGTTCTTCTCCTCCTCGGCAGCGTGGCGAGGATCTTCCTTCTCGGACGGTAGCGGCTGAAGTAACTTGCTTGATCGACGACTGGTCCAGTCAGAAGCCCCCCCTCCTATCTAGATATGTGTGCGACAGAGGAGGACGAATCTTCCTCACAGTAGCGGACTCTGTCGATGGTCGGCGTGGCGTGTTCTGAACGGCGACCTCTTCTCCTCGGACGGCTGTGTTGGCAACGAACTGTAGGGTTTTCTTCTACCTTGGCCGAAGAAGACCCACACGACAGAGGAAGAAATTCCTCTTCGTTTATTCTCTCCTTCTCTGTTGAAGAAGAACAACGATGCTCCCTCTCACTATCGCGAACGACGATTCTGTTCTGATACCAGTTTGAAAAGAATGTGCCGTTCTTCTGAAAATTAAAGCTATCTTCTTTACAACCAACTGAATTGCAAGAAGAAAAAATATACAACTTATCAACAGCTTTCTCAACTTGATTTTATTAAATAATGGGTTATTGCCCATTATTGATCCGAGCCCACACATGTGGCCCGGATCCCAACAACATTGTCTTGCAACAATTCATTGGTTGATTGAATATGAGCACGTGGATTGCTTTTGTTAGATTCACGCTCCACCTCAATATGATCACCATGTTTATCATCCATTCCTTGATAACCCGTCTGAATGAAATTATTTTTCTCTGAGTTTGTAGGTGTCATGTCAGCTTCATTAAATATTACATCTCTACTTGTAATAACCCTCGAGCCTTTGTCAGACTTTGACTCCTTTAGGATGCCCAAGAAATATACATTTTTTAGATCTTGGTTCTAACTTCCCTTGGTTAATATGTATGTAAGTTAGCATAGTTTACTCATTTTCCAGTCCAAACACTTTCAGGAGTTTTCAAATCAAGAGTTGTTGAAGGACTTCTATTTATTAAGAATACTATTGTATTAAATGCCTCAATCCAAAGACTTTTATCCTGCTTGGCAGATGACAACATGCACCTAGTTCGATTCATTCTTTCATCATCGAGTCCATTTTGTTGTGGTGTCATCCTCACTGTTTTGTGTCTCACAATTCCATTGTCTCCACAAAACTCAATGAATGTACCATCAAAATATTCTAAACCATCATCTGTTCTAAGTCTTTTAAGTTGTTTCCCTATCTGATTTTCAAGCAAGGCTTTCCACCGTTTAAAGACTTTAAATGCCTATGAAATGAAACATTTACCTCCACAGAATGAATTCACAAATGCTGGTCCCCACACATCCAATTGTATATAATCTAAAAATTGCTTTTGTTGTCTGTATTCCAATCCCAAATTTAACTCTCGCTTGTTTTCCATAAATGCAGGATTCACAAAAATCAAATATTATCAACTTGATCTTTGTCGAACAATCCCTTTTGACTTATATGTCCAAGTCTAAGGCGCCATAATTTGGTTTTATCTTCACATGCATATGTCACTAGTCCTGCAGGAGTTACTTTTGTTTTTCTTGGAAACCATAGAGTACATTATTTTTCATTCCTTTCATAATCAATAATGAACATCTAAAAACTTTCATAACTCCACCTGGAACTTCGTAACGTCAACCTATTGAATCCAAACTCATATGGATATCAAGTTTCGTTTCAAATCAGGAACATACCTTACTTCAGTGAGGACACTTTCATGTTTGCGTCTAGTTTCAGCCTAAAGGTATCAATTCCAAACACTTTGCATGTTGCATTATTTCCCATAATGACTCTTCTAGCATCGAGTTCTTTTATAGTTTCAAATCAATGCTTGTTCTGGAGTCATATGGAAAGAACATCTTGAGTCAAATATCCATTGATCGACCACTTCATCGTTTGAATATGCTAAAACATCAAAACTTTCATATCCATATAAACACATTGAAGCCTCTTCTAATTCAGATTCTTTTCCCTTTCCCTTTCCCTTTCCCTTTCTTTTCTGGACAGTCCTTTTTGATGTGGCATTCTTTGTGGCAGAGAAAACATTCTTATGTTTCGATTTAGATCTCGTCTTTCCTCTTTTCATATAATCACTTTTTTTCTGGTCTTCCCCTCACATTTAGTCCTTCTCCAATTACAGAAACTTCTCTTTCAGCATGAGACTCCTTTGATTGCAAAGTTGATTTTACTTCTTCAAGTGTCGATGCATCTCTAGAGTATTTGATAGTCTCAACAAAATTGGAGTTAGTCTTGGGTAGTGAGTTTAGGACCATCACTCCTTGATCTTCATCATTCGCTACTATGTCCAACTTTTCCAGATCAATGATGATTTTGTTGATTTTATCAACGTTGTCTTCCAGTGATTTTTTTTTTCTTGCATCTTGAATTTGAATAGCTTCTGTTTGATAAAAATTTAACCAAACTTCAACTGCTGTAGTTTCTTTATCAACATTTTGAAGAACCTTGCCTTTGAGATGCAAAACTAAGGTGTTGTATGTCAATTCTTGCATTTCATATTTTTCGTCTTCACTTCGAGTTGTGGACATGATTTTTCCCCCTCCAATGACTTGGCAATCTTCATCTGAATCGAGACAGCTTTCATGCGCTTTCGCCAAATAGCAAAAGTTGTTTTTTCATCAAATCTTTCGATCTCAACTTTAGCAATACCCATCAAGAATTCAGAATAAATTTTCTTTATTTCTTGTAGTAAACCAGTGCAAAGCAGTTTTTTTTTTTTTTTTTTTTTTTTTTGGTAAAAACTATTTTAAACCTAAAAAAGTGTCAATTTTTTTTTTTTAAAAAAACCCTTAAAATATTAACCTTAACAAAACAAACTTCAAACTATTAAAAACCTAACAATTTAAACATCAGCAAACGCCCGATGGCCATGGCCCCCCATGCTCTGGCCAGTGATCAATAATTCGAAGAATGTGAATCCAACATGTCGTGTATCTTGTTACAGTTAATATTTTTCTTTTAAAAAATGGATTGAAGTTCACTCAATCCCTAGCCAACGAATACCTTCTTATTCGATTTCATCTTTCTTTTTATTTTCAAACATAATCAATCTGTGTAATATTATTTCATTTTCATGTAATTTCAAAGATTATTCAAATTATAATTATTTATTTAAATAATATTTTTTTATTTTAGTTTATTTTAATAATACTTATTTATTATAGGTTATTCAAATTATAATTATTTATTTGTTTCAGTTTATTTAAAAAAACAAAAATAAAATTGAAAAATGGACAGAGTTTTGTTTGTTTTATGACTCCTCTATAGCTATCTTCAAACAGTTCTTGCAAATTCAAATTACAAATATATACTCAGCAGCTAGATTCCAGTACAAATAATATACATCAAGACATCAAATTAAAGTACATCAAATTTACAGATGAAAAGTAAAGTACATAAAATAAAAAACAAAATCTAAACTATACTACTCTGGTGGACATCGTCGTCTTCGGGCGTCATCTAATCCGCCATCCTCTTAGTGAGCTCTCTAAGGGACTCACTAAGATAGTCCTGTGACTGAACCACCTTTTACTGGCTCACGGCAAGCTTCTCCACCCTGCTTTTGAGGAACTCTATCCTCTGCTTCCTCTGCTGCTCCATCTACTGTTGTTGCACCTGATACATATATTGCATCTACTGTTGCATCTCATACATATGCTACATATGCTGCATCATGTCCCAGCTACTATCAGCCTGAGGGGCAAATTGCGGCGCTGTCACAGTGGCGGGGGTGTCCTCCTCTATCGGAACATCCCGAGATATGGATGCCCCGAGATCTCTCTTCAGGATCTAAGACTCGACGAATTTGACAAGGCCTATCCGAGTTAAATGAAGTCTGTCAAATAGATCGACGGATCTCAGAGCTCTCCACTACTCTACAATGGGCACATGACCTTGAGATTGCTTGACGATCTTCCAAAACAGTGTTCCGTACGACAGATTTTTGTTCCTTGTTCGCCTTATCTCATTCATGTGACTTAAAATCATGTACCCCGAGTCAAACATCGTGCCGCTGTAGAGCTTCTCCAAGACATAGAGATTCATCCGGCTCACCAAATCTCTATGTCCATCCCTAGGCAACAAGATGTGGCTGATCAGGTTGTGAACAACCCGAGCTTTTACATTCAAGTCATTCGACTTCGGTTTGACGAAGGCTGTAATTTCTGAATTCTGGTGAATCTACCTCAGAAACTGCAGGTCATCTGCTAATCTTGCAAAATCACACTCTCGAGAAGCGTGATAGTATCTGACTGCGTCTTCTGTGGCAAATCTTAGCAGTTCGTTCACATTGCCTGCACCTACGATAATATACATAGATAATAAGTACATCCTCAAGTACCCTCCCAGTAGTGGTCTAGTTCACATAAAATAAGTAAACTATTTTGTCGGTGCAACGAACTTCTTCCTCCCAGTAAGATATTGTCCGCTTTAGGTGAACTTTGGCCCTCACGTATTTATTTTTGTTTAAATATATTTGCAGCAGATTGTCGTTCCAGAACAGAAAGCACAGCTTAAGGAAACTCAATCTGAAAAATCAAACTCGTGACACCCTTTGCGACACATATGGAAAGCACCAGAATAAAACCATATTTGATCCCAGAATATGTGGACCATGTCAGATTTGGAAGCAAACTAAGGTGTCACATCCAGTGTCGTCGACACCAGCAACAACTCATGTACTTGAGCTGCTTCACATGGATTTAATGGGTCCAATGCTTGTGGAAGATAAAATTATTACTTTGGAGCATATGGTGACAGAAAAACTAATTGCGGATATCTTCACCAAAGCTTTGGATGGTGTAAGATTTGAAGAATTAAGGTCTGCCCTAGGCCTTTGTGTTATGTGAAGAAATTCTTCTGTGTAGTGTGGCCTGTGTTTCAAAGTCATTCTACAATTCATTGCGTGACACAGGGTTTTTATGAAGATTCACAGCTAATTTCGTTGAAATTGAAGATTATCTCCTTCTATATTTTGAGAAATTTTCAAGGCACTAATTCGGAGTATTTCTAGTCATATTTTACAGGAGTTCTTTAGTTGGAAATTAGATATTATTTTTTCCAATATCTGAAGAAATTTTAAAGGCATTAATCAAGATTATTTATTTTCGGTTTATTTGCCAATTTGAGTGAAAAATTCTGGTTTATTTCCATGAAACTTTTGGTAGAATTTATGGGCATTGGGAGTTAATTTCTTCCATATTTTGAGAGATATTGGTGGAATTTGATCATGGTTGCCTCTTGGGTTTATTTCCCAACTTATTTGAAGACTTTGGATTTATTTTTTCAAATTTGAATTTAGCTTGAGATTATTTCAAAATGAGTATCTATGGTTTATTTCAAAAAACTCAAATGGCTATTCTCTCTTTCTCACTCATGACCAGTTCAAAGGTTCACTGTTTATTGAATTTTTCTCTTCTCAAGATTATGCTTTTTCTGATTTCTACTTCATCCTTGGCTATTATTGAAGAAGCTTTGAAGAAGCTTTGAAGAAGCTTTGAAGAAGCTTTGAAGAAGCTTTGAAGAAGCTTTGAAGAAGCTTTGAAGAAGCTTTGAAGAAGCTTTGAAGAAGCTTTGAAGAAGCTTTGAAGAAGCTTTGAAGAAGCTTTGAAGAAGCTTTGAAGAAGCTTTGAAGAAGCTTTGAAGAAGCTTTGAAGAAGCTTTGAAGAAGCTTTGAAGAAGCTTTGAAGAAGCTTTGAAGAAGCTTTGAAGAAGCTTTGAAGAAGCTTTGAAGAAGCTTTGAAGAAGCTTTGAAGAAGCTTTGAAGAAGCTTTGAAGAAGCTTTGAAGAAGCTTTGAAGAAGCTTTGAAGAAGCTTTGAAGAAGCTTTGAAGAAGCTTTGAAGAAGCTTTGAAGAAGCTTTGAAGAAGCTTTGAAGAAGCTTTGAAGAAGCTTTGAAGAAGCTTTGAAGAAGCTTTGAAGAAGCTTTGAAGAAGCTTTGAAGAAGCTTTGAAGAAGCTTTGAAGAAGCTTTGAAGAAGCTTTGAAGAAGCTCCAGTGGGTAAGATTACAGAGTTACATCTTGCAAGAAATACAGGTCTGATTAATGATCTTGAAGGAAAGATATCTCAAGATGATTTTGTGTGTGATATTTTTGAAAAACAAAGGTCTGCAAAAATTGTTCAAGCTGCTGCTGCCTCCTCTAAAGATGTTCCAGATACTGCTAAATTCACTGACAAAATTGATGTGTCAATTGACGAATTTGCTGATGCAGAAACCCAGGTTCCCTCTACAACTTCTAATCTTGATCTACCTGGTGTCCCCTCTGATGTCATGACTCCTGCAACAGAAACTTATGATACTCACAAATGAGCAGTTACCAGCATCCGGGTTTGTTAGTGTTTAACTGATGTATTTGACTAATCTTTATTCTGTTGCTGCATATCTCTACTTTACTGCTGAATACTGTTATTTTACTACTGCGCTACTGATTATTGTCTTGAAATGATGGCTACTTTATATGCTTTGATGGATATTTTAGTCTTCTGTTATCTTTTTGTCCTTTTATGGCAAAAAGGGGGAGTAATTTACACTGATTGCTGGGATATGATGTACATGTCATGTATAGTGTTTTGAGCGTGATCTACTATTGCAAGTATTAAGGGGGAGTGTTTTATGATCCTACATTCAGCATTCAGGAGGAATTCTTGATTTTGCCAAAAAATGTCAAAGGGGGAGATTGTTAATGTATATTTGTATTGGCATATATTTGTTTGGCAAAATAAATTAATTTATCTTGGAAATTAAATATAGATTACAATATTATTCAGTTGCAAAGCAGATAGATTTATTGGAGATTATATCTACCAAAACTATGGAGAATATTTGTTTTTGATAACCTTGAAAAATAAGGAAAGTTGGTTATTTGGAAAGTTACTTGGAAATCAAGGTTATCAATTATATTTATCTGGGGAAGGCCGATTTGAATACAGATTGTTCTGTGAATCATAACAGGTATCAAGAATCGTGATCCAACTATTCTGGGATCCAAATATGGTTTTATTCTGGTGCTTTCCATATGTGTCGCAAAGGGTGTCACGAGTTTGATTTTTCAGATTGAGTTTCCTTAAGCTGTGCTTTCTGTTCTGGAATGACAATCTGCTGCAAATATATTTAAACATCTACTCTTCACAGAATAGGCAAGCGGTTGATTATTATTCTCTGAGATTTTTTCTTGTGTCGTGAGCCGCCGGTTTTCTTTCCTCTCTTGCTTCTGCAAGTGAGTGTGTTTTTTGTTGTTTCGATCTCTGTGAGATTGTTGTCTACACTCTACCTCTGTTGCTGTTGGATTTCATTATTATACGAGTGTGGTGGTTGGTTGCATCCTATAACAATGGTTGGTGTCGCAAGCGGTGTCATAGGCGCAATCCTTTTTATTCTTCATTGAAGATCAGTCTCAGGAGGAGACAGCACTGGAACTCGGGAGGAGTTCTATTTACTGACAAGGGGAGCTTGTCACTCTGATCGTGGGCAAGGGGATCTTGCCATACATGGATTCCGGGAGGAATCAACAACGAGGGGATCTTGTTGTTATCTAGATCTCGGGAGAGGTCGTTCTAAAGTCAAGGGAATCTCGCAAAAACAGTTTCCTTGAGGAAGTTAGCTAAAGACGGCGACAAAGATAAGAGTGAGTCTTTATTTGTATAAGTCCGGTTGTCTTGCAATTTTGTAAACTCATTGAAATGTTTTTAATTCTGGGCGTGGCCCCGCAGACGTAGGCTGGTTGCCGAACTGCGTTAACAATTTTGTGTCTCCTTACTTTATGCATTTTATTTTGTCCATTATTGTTGTTTACTATTGGTGTCACGATCAGTGTTACGACACCAACGTAACTAATCACGATTTCAATTTTTTTCAACAAAGACTTCACAAGTGGTCAACTTGGTACTACTATCGCTAGAGCACTCTTAATTTCAGAGTTCTGATGGGATCCAATGCAATTGTTCTTCAAAACACGTTTTACTATCTTTGAGAGAAATCCTTTACATACGAAACATTTCCATCTTCCCCCCAAACAATGTGGGATAGTGTCTGCTTTAAGTGAACTTTGGCTTTCACATATTTGTTTTTTCAACGAAAAATTCCCAAGTGGTCACCCAATTTGATACTACTCTCGCTGGAGTACTTTTAACTTCAGAGTTCTGATGGGATCTAGTGCAATTGTGCTCCAAAACACGTCTTACTATCTTTGGGAAAAATCCTTTACATATGGAACATTTCCATCTTCCCCCAAGCGATGTGGGATTGCGACCAACCCCTTCTCAAGTCGTCACAATCAGAGCTGTCTCCCCGCATGTAGTAGACCTCGTGCAAGGAGATGCGCTCAAGCATCTCCTTGATTTCCAATGACTCTCAACCACTAAAATTGGTAGTCTTCCCATAAATAATCGAGCAGATTGACAGATTTCATTCGAACTATTGTTGACACGCCTGGTTTTGAAATTCCATTGACAAATAACCCGGCGGCGGTCGCGGCACTTGATCTGGAGCACCTTGCAACGAAGGTGCCTGGTTTGATGGGTCAGCTTGTGTCGGCGGGTGACTTTCGTTTGAAAAAAAAATTTGAGCCCATTGCAAAGAGTAGGGTTTTTGATTTTCGGCGATTAGGAGGCTCGGGGTTGGGATTTTCGACGATTAGGTGGCTCGACTTTTGGATTTTCGCCGATTCAGAGTCTCTATTTTGGATTTTTGACAGTGGAGGGCTCAGGTTTGAGTTCCGGACGATGAGGCTTCAAATTTTGGGATTTTGGGCGGCAAGGGCTGAGATTTGAAAATTTTCGGCCACAAAAATCACGAATTCGACGATTTTTCTCTCGGTTTCAAAGGAAAGATGGTACACAGGGGGCCGATCTTATTTATACTATCGGGAGATCGGCCCCCTGTGTGAGGGAGAAAGCCCCCCATTATCAGCCCTATGGCTGAACACGGTCCCTCATGTTTTGAACACGGCCGCCGCGTCTTGAACACGGCCCCCCGCACTTCAAGAAAGGCCTCCCGTTTTAAAATTGCTCTATAACACAGGGGCCGAGTTAAAATGAACAGCCCACCATGTTTATCCATGTGCAACACACCTGCGTAGGGGGTTCTACACCCCCAAGTCAACCCACGAACAGAACGGGGGGGCCGTTTATTTTAGGTCGGCCACCCGTGTTTTTCCACGTGCAATGCATGTGCGCGGGGCGGTTCTACTCTCCCGCGTCGACCCTATAGAGAACGAGGGGCCGCAGTTGGAGAACGGTCTCCCGTTCTCTTTGTAAAATGCAGAACATGGGTCTATCGAGCATCTGCCGTTGTTGAAATTTTTTATGTTTGTTTTATTATGATTAATACTTTAAGGATTTTTTAAAAAAAAAATCGATACTTTGAGGTTCAAAATGGTTATTAGCATTTTTTTTGTTATTTCTTGCACACCTCTCACCTTAATTTCTAGCTAAGAGTTGTCCCTTGATCTTGAGTTCATGTGACTCAATTAATGTTAATTATAACAGATAATTTTTCTACTACATATTCAAATCGAATACAAATTTATAATGCCTAAATCTAACTGCCCACTACACCCATGTTTAAAAGCTTCCTAAAGATTGCAAACTAAGGATTACGAATAAAAGATAGAAAATGTAAATTACATTAAACTGCTAAGAACTGCGCGTGGCTGATGTGGAGTTGTATCACACATGGTAAGACAACTCTCTCTCTCTCTCTCTCTGAACAGACGAGACAGATAATATGAAGCATGTGTTTAGCTGAGATAATTCAACGTTGACCATTGAACTATTCAATTTGACCATATTGAAAAGATCAACCTTTTTCACACTACGAATCTTCCAACACAAAATTTTTTGACGCATTATTGTTCATCATAAAATCCATCTGAATGACTTTTGCAATGACATCTCTCTCTCTCTCTCTCTCTCTCTCTCTCTCTCTCTCTCACTCACGGATTCAACAAATGAAAACCTGTTTTTGCAGGCAAAGCCCGTGAACTGTGGCTTGTTTTTGAATTCAAACACTGAAAGATGCCTGTATAAATACCCTCTCTGGCCTGTCTTCTGCATTTAAGAATCATATCATAAAAATCGTGCAAAAAAAATATTTTCCAACATGTCTATTGAAGCTCTGGCTATGGCGGGTTTTGATTACGAAGAATGCAGCATCGACATCGCGGAGAGGGAAGAACAAACCCCACCCCATCTTCTTGCTTCTCAACACATTCTAAAAGTCGACGTTCACAGAGAGAGTAGTGGAGATTGCGTAAAAGCAGCCATGGTTAAATGGGCTAAGGCAGTTGCTTCATTGAGGAATCACAGATTGGTTTTCAAGTGAATGGCTTCTGTAAATGTATTTTCGGTTTTCTCATTTCTCTGTTTGTTTTTTCATTCTGTGGTGAATATGAAGGAGTCCATGTTCCAGGAGATGTTTGGTTTTTGAAAAAATATTTCATTTTTTAGAGAATGATTAATGTCACGGAGAGAAAGCTGGTTTTCTAAGAGCAGCAACGAGAAGAAACTGAAAGAGCTGCTGGTAATGCTGTTAGGGCTTTAAATGATTTAGTTAATGAAATTAGTAAAATATATTTAATAAATTAACGGACCGTCCATGTAGGTTTGAACATCAAATACACATTATACCTCTCTTTATTGGTTCGGAGAGAATTATAGTCTCGCTGAACAGATTTCAATATTCTTTCTATCTTAAGATCAAGTATTCTCGCCAGCAAGAAATAATGTTACCGTCATATGGTTTAAGGAAAGAAATAGAAACTTTACAGTTTGGTACTCGTGCATGAATTTCATATCTACAACGATTAAAGTTTTGGATCAATATACGTTCTATAGATCTAACAATGACAAGTGATAGTTTATATTGTTCTACGATCTCGACAATAAATAGTTTAAGCATAATCGTTGTTGGCTGTTGATTTGCATATTACATAGCAGTTTTTCTAAATTAGTGTTTACAAATACCAAAATATAATATTATTTTTTTAAAATAATTATTTTAATTAACGTTTTGTTGCCTTTTAGTAAAATTAGGGGTGGGTAGGACTTGACCGCAGATCGAGAACCAAATTAGACCGGGGCACCGGTTTCGATCCCACATAGCAGGACCACGGTCCGGTCCTCGGTCCACAGCTTGGATTACCGAAGGTTTTCAGTCCAGTACTCAGTCCACAGTTCAAATTCCCGAAAAACTGGGACTGGACCGAGTGTTAAAAAACACTTATCAGTTCTCTCTCTCGGCCTCTCAGTTTCTTCCAATTCCAAAAACTCAATTTCCCGAACAGTGAACACATGACCCCCCCCCCCCCCCCCCTACCCGACTTGCGTTCCAGCGTTCCCCCGACTCCCGTTCTGGCGCTCCCCCGACTACATTCGTAATCCCTGCTTGGCGTTATTTGTGCTCCCTCGCCCCTGCTCCGATTCGGATTCGCTAGCCTCTCGGCTCTATGTTGTGAAAATTATATTCGCAAGTGTACGAGTCGCAACAAATAATATAGTGATAGATAGAGTGTCGAACCCACGAGAACTTGTTAATTAATAATCGAAATAATTAATCTTAATTCTAAATTGAAGACACGTTTTATGGTTTCAAGGATTAAAATTAAATAAAATAAGTAAAACAATAAAAATAAACTAATGTGAAATATCAAAGCAGATAAAATGAGATTAAATCTAATTAATAAAAGCCTAGGTACTACGATTTCACCAAGACAATATTTATTTCCTTCGTAATTAAATTTATAAATATTTTTCCTATGTTGATGATCAATTTCGTTAAATTCTAATACAATTTCTCTCGAGCATTGCATAGGTTATCTGATTAATGGGTTATCACTTCTTAGTCTCAAATCCAACATTAATCAAATACAAATAAATAAAAAAATCACAATGATCACATCAATACCGTAACTATCTCTAGCCTAAGCATATTTATTACATTAATTTCAGTGCTCGGGTGTTTATCACCTCTCAATCTCAAAATACCTTAAAAATCAAGTAAAGATTGGCCAGAAATTTACAGGCTTTAAGAACAGAAATTAAATACGTCAACACTATTGAAAGAAATACTTATAAATTATAATTAAACGAAGAAATAGAAAATAAATATCGTCTGGCTACATCGTAGCCTTAGAATAAAAACTTAGTTCATGCTAAAAGCAAAAGAAACAACGATAATAATGATGTTCACGATGTTCATAAGTAAAAATTAAAGGAAAAGATAAAAAAGTATGCTGATGTTTTGAGAGTTCTCCTTGCCGCTCTTCTCTAAACTTTTCTCTCCAGAATCGCCCTCGCACGAAAAACGTCTCCAGAATACGTGATAATAAAACTTTGAAAACGCCTCTGCTTTAGGTTTTATTTCTTCTCTTCAGCCGATCAATGGTTGAGATTAGATCTTTCCTTAGATTAACGGTTCAGATTAGAAGAAGTAAACTTTTCAAATTTGTAGCCGATCGATCGCAGGAATTGGCCGATCGATCGCCTCTTATTCTGTCTTCATAATCCATGTTTTCTTCAGCCGATCGATTGCCTGAAATGTGGCGATCGATCGGCGCCTTCTCTGCGTCAATTCTCATTCTTTTTCGCCGATCGATCTCAGGAATGAGCGATCGATAGGCACCTTCTCTGTTTCGTGCATTATTCTTCTCAACAATTCTTCTCTTCAGCCGATCGATCGCCTGTAATGAGCGATTGATCGGCGCCTTCTCTCTTTTTTTTGTCTAATTTCTGTATTCTTCTCAGGCGATCGATCGCGCATAAGGGCCGATCGATCGCCTCCTTTTCTGCCAATTTTTGTCGTTTCTTTCTTTTCTTCCTTCTCTTCTTCTTTTCTTTCCTCTTCCTGTTTTAAGTAAATTTTCTGTACACTTACACAAAATACATCAAATTCCTTCAAAAACTTGAGAAAAACTTATCAAATCAAGTGTAAAAAGTATAAATAAGTGTGTAAAATACACACTTATAACTCTATTTTCGGATTCGCGCTCGGCTGCCTTCGGTTCGGAATCAGCTCGCCTGGTCGCCTCGCCTATCCTCTCGCCTATCCTCTATCTTCGGCTATCTTCCTGTATTGGTTTGAAATGTTGTAGAATGCATTTTGAGGATAAAATTTGACGTTGTTGGAAAAAAAATAAGGGAAAAAATGCATGGGGGCCGACCGATCGCTTGAAGGGGGCGATCGATCGCCAAAATGGTGAAGAAGAGGAAATCAGGTAGAGAGGATGTCAATCGATCGCGGAATTAGGGCGATCGATCGGCTGCTGTAAGGATAAAACGAGCCGATCGTTTGATTTGAAAAAAAAAAAAGAGTATTTGGTGGGAGGAATCGGGACCGAACCGGGACCGGACCGAAAATTCAGTCTGATCCCGGGTCGGTCCTGGTCCCTCCTGGGACCGGTTCTGATCTTCGGGAAAAAAATTCCAAAGACTTTGGGCTGGTTTCAGTCTGGGCTTGGGACCGGACCGAACCAGCCCGTGCCCACCCCTAAGTAAAATCAAAGATAGAATACGGAAAAAAAAAAAAAACTATAAATTGGAAAACGCTAACAGAATGACAATTTGTTCAATATAACAAACTAAAAACATTTAACTATAGTTTTGAAGTTCAAATTCCCATTGAGGGACTCACGTGTTATGCAACATGTCACCACGGTCTCTCGTCACGAAAAATGTTATCAGATTGTACAAAATAACTGTACTTGTCACCAAATAAAAATCAGAATGATAAAAGATTGTACATTCTCATAACCTTGAAGAAAAGAGTTTTGAAAGGCGATGGTTTGACAACATTTTAACCAAGAATTTTGTTACTTGTGGCAACAAATAGCATGAACCCTTTGACTTGTTGTGGAGTGTCCTGATACTTCCAATATGACTATTCAATTTGACCATATTGAAAAGATCAACCTTTTTCACACTTCGAATCTTCCAACTCAAAATTTTATGACGCATTATTGTTCATCATAAAATCCATCTGAATGACTTTTGCATGACATCTCTCTCTCTCTCTCTCTCCTCTCTCTCTCTCTCTCTCACGGATTCAACAAATGAAAACCTGTTTTTGCAGGCAAAGCCCGTGAACTGTGGCTTGTTTTTGAATTCAAACACTGAAAGATGCCTGTATAAATACCCCCTCTGGCTTGTCTTCTGCATTTAAGAATCATATCATAAAAATCGTGCAAAAAAAATATTTTCCAACATGTCTATTGAAGCTCTGGCTATGGCGGGTTTTGATTACAAAGAATGCAGCATCGACATCGCGGAGAGGGAAGAACAAACCCCTCCCCATCTTCTTGCTTCCCAACACATTCTAAATGTCAACGTTCACAGAGAGAGTAGTGGAGATTGCGTAAAAGCAGCCATGGTTAAATGGGCTAAGGCAGTTGCTTCATTGAGGAATCACAGATTGGTTTCCAAGTGAATGGCTTCTGTAAATGTATTCTCGGTTTTCTCATTTTCTTTGTTTTTGTTTTTTCATTCTGTGGTGAACATGAAGGAGTCCATGTCCCAGGAGATGTTTGTTCCGTCCCATGAAGGCAAAGAGAACTCAACATTCTATTGATTGTGAGATCTCAGTTCATACCAATAGGAATGCACAATCTCATATCGCTTGAGAGAGGAGAACTCTATTTATAAACCACTCAATTTTCACTTTCTCAAACGATATAATATTGTGCATCCCTATTGGTGGACTGAAATCTCACAATCAATAGAATATTGAGTTCTTTTTGCCTTCACAGGACAAACTGCCACATTTGTGACGATCATTCAAATTATCATCAATTTGTACCAAAGTTTATAGTAATTGTATCATTTGATACATTAATGAAGTGACAGAAAACATGTTAACTATTCAACTTTGAAAAATATTAGTCACAACTTTTGAAAAGGAGAGGCCTCGTAATTTCATCAAGGGTCGGGAATCTTGATGATGTTTGAATAACTTAACAGTCAAAGAAGTGTTTTACATGTAGGCGCGTCTAATCATAATGTAAGATTTAAATGTAAAATTAGAGTATCAACGTAGTATTACCCTTTATATTTTTTAAATATTATAAGTCAAAACTGACAAAAACAAAAGAAAACCCAAATATTGTCCACCAAAAGCAAGCAAAAGATCGAGCAAACCAAATTATAAATAATGCTTTAATCGATTTGTTTCAGTTCCGAATATTGTTTAGTTCAGTTTTGTTAGAAATTATGTATCCAACAAACAAATATGATAGAACTTTTTTTTGTATTAAATGAATAATTTTATTTATTAATATTACATTGTAAACTATACAAAATTCATTAAAAAAAATTGTTATTTATGCAAACTTTATATCATTATAAATATGTAAGATACAATATAAAAAGTAATAATTAAATAAATGGTAACTTCTATTTATAGTATAGAATCTTCCAATACTATAAAGTCATAAACATTTTTCATCTCATAAGAATATATAATCATGTTCAAACCTATATGTAATGATATAGGATGAATATGATTAAAGATTGAATGAGATGGATTTATATTGTTTTAATAATTTTTGTTTGAAAAACAACAATTAATTTTAACATATTGACAATCATTTAAGTATTTTTTTAATTCAATATATTTAACAGACTTCCACTTTGTATTAGTTTATTCTATGATTTAATCAGTAAATTTTTGTATGACTTACATTTTAAATGTAGTGTATTTTATGAATAAATTAAAATTCATAGTTAAGAATATTAACATTAATACAATGAAATTTATTAATAATAGTTCTTTTGCTAATTTAATGATCAAATAATTAGCACACAATTCATAAATGTTGTCAATTAATCATTCAATCAAGAATTATTACTTGTAATAATAAAAATGTAGGATGAGAGGTTGAAAATTATAAATCTATCTCCATTGCGAATTTAAATAGATGATCAATACATATGTGATGACTATATCAATAAATATTACTTAGAATAGATATACTATATAATTGAAACAACGCAACTTTAAGTTAAAATTATATTAGTTAATATAAAAATTTAAATTAGTTGAGAAAATTATTATAGCTTCACTTTCTATCATTATGTGAATAATAAATAGACAAAAAAAATATTAAAGAATTAGTTATCCAATACACTACTTAGACAAAAATTGTCATGATTAATTTGATTTTGAAATTTGAGCTAATATCACGACTTCAAAATTTGAGCTAGTATCATGATTAATATTTTTATTTGGGTAAAGTGCAATTTGGCCCTTACAACTAGGTAAAATGGACAATTTATACCGTAAATTTAGATAATGGGCAATGTGGCCCCTACAACTAGGATAAAGTGCAATTTGGCCCCTATCGTCATTTTTTCTGTTAAATTGTCACGTTTTTTTCACGTGCCTATTTTTTCTTCCTAAAATACCCATGTCCTGGACCGGTTCGGTTCACTAATCATATTTTAAAAAAAAACCCCAATTTCAATATTCCTCCTCGATTCTCAGATCAACAGGCCAGTGGCCACTGCCCTTCTATGTTGCCCATCTTTCAGTTCCTCGATTCTCAGGCGAACCACGACCTCGAGTCCTCGACGGCCGACTAGCGAAGTGCGAACACCCAAGCCCGGCCACGACCCGCGACCTCAACCTCGATTCCCGACATTCCTGCTCGGCTGCTTCCGACCACGACCTCGGCTCCCTGCTCGATTCTCATTCGCGCTCGACTCTCCTCTGTAAGACTATCTGTAACGACCCATTTTTCCCAGCAAGATATTGTCCGCTCTGGGGATTGGGCCGTAGCCCAATATCCTCCCCTCACGGCTTTGTTTGGCGAGAACTTCCCGGAAGGTCCACCCAACCTGGAATTGCTCCTCGCCGAAGCACTTTAACTTCGGAGTTCTTATGGGATCCGTTGCCAATTGTGCTCTAAAACGCGTCTTGCTATGTTGGGAGGGTCTCTTACATATGTTTCATTTCCACATACTTCTCGTTGGCCACATTTTTCCGGTTGTGTACGGCTCTGATACCATTTGTAACACCACCGTTTCCCTCAAGAGTTGTCCGCTCTAGGATTAAGGCCGTTACACATCTCCTCATCCTCCACCTCACGGGCTTTTGTTTGGCGAAACTTCCCGGAAGGTCACCCAACCTGGAATTGCTCTCGCCGAAGCACTTTTAACTTCGGAGTTCTTATGGGATCCGTTGCCAATTGTGCTCTAACACGCGTCTTTCTATGTTGGTAGTTTCTCTGTTAAACCATATGTTTCATTTCCACATACTTTCCCAAGCGATGTGGGATTGTGACACCCCCTCTTTACGACCCGGGATTCGCCTATACTGGAGTCCGGGATTCGCCTACACTCGCTTAGGTCCCGAGGTTTGCCCCGCAACCCGAGGTTTGCCCCCATCGTACACATAACGTTTCACATTCGGGTCATCACAATCACCCCCCCTCGGGGGCCCAACGTCCTCTTTGTCCACCTTTTCGGTTGGGTACTGCTCTTATACATTTGTATACGACCCCGGTTCCCAGCACGATATTGTCCGCTCTGGGGATTGGGCCGTAGCCCAATATCCTCCCTCACGGCTTTGTTTGGCGAGAACTTCCCGGAAGGTCACCCAACCTGGAATTGCTCTCGCCGAAGCTTTTTAACTTCGGAGTTCTTGTGAGATCCGTTGCCAATCGTGCACCATCACGCGTCTTGCTACGTTTGGAGGGTCTCTTTACATATGTTTCATTTCCACATACTTTCCCAAGCGATGTGGGATTGTGACACCCCCTCTTTACGACCCGGGATTCGCCTATACTGGAGTCCGGGATTCGCCTACACTCGCTTAGGTCCCGAGGTTTGCCCCGCAACCCGAGGTTTGCCCCACAGTCGTACACATACGTTCACATTCGGGTCATCACAATCACCCCCCTCGGGCCCAAGTCCCGCTTGGGCAACATGTGTTTTTTGCGGGTACAGGCTCTGATACCATTTGTAACGACCCCGTTTCCCAGCAAGATATTGTCCGCTCTAGGGATTAGGCCGTAGCACAATATCCTCCCCTCACGGCTTTGTTTGGCGAGAACTTCCCGGAAGGTCACCCAACCTGGAATTGCTCTCGCCGAAGCCTTTTTAACTTCGGAGTTCTTGTGAGATCCGTTGCCAATCGTGCACCATCACGCGTCTTGCTACGTTGGGAGGGTCTCTTTACATATGTTTCATTTCCACATACTTTCCCAAGCGATGTGGGATTGTGACAACCCCCTCTTTACGACCCGGGATTCGCCTATACTGGAGTCCGGGATTCGCCTACACTCGGCTTAGGTCCCGAGGTTTGCCCCGCAGTCGTACACATACGTTCACATTCGGGTCATCACAATATCCTTTAATAGCTCCGGTATTTGGCTACTGGCCGAAAAATAATCGGAGCCACTAATCCTTTCGAATATGCTCCTGGAACCATTCTCGGACTCCTTTCCTTACAAAGAAATGGAGAATGGAATCCTGTGGGAAGTTGAGGGAAATGTAAATTGTATCTTTTTTCTGGTTTTATGTACAAGACTAAATACACGTGAAGGACAAATATTTATCTTTATTGTTATGTTAAATTTTTTGGGCATCATATGAATTAGATAATGTTATATCATCTATACTCTATGCGATGTAGTGGGTTTTTCAAGGATCAGTTGATGTTGATATCGGTGCAAACCCCTCTGCCGAAGGTTGTGAGGAGGACGAGGGTGTAGATGATCAAGCTGTGAAGGTGGTTGACATTGTTGACACTTTCAGACTCCAGGTATAATGATTCTGTTTTAATTTGTGTGGTGCTTTCATTTTTTAAAGTGGAACACTGATCATCTATCATGCGTCTTACAGGAACAACCTGCTTTCGATAAGAAGCAGTTTGTCACATTCATAAAGTGGTACATCAAATTGTTGACCCCTAAGCTAGAGGGAGAGGACCAGGAGAAATTTAAGAAAAACATCGAGGGTGCAACAAAGTTACTGCTGTCAAAGCTCAGTGACCTTCAATTGTACGTGTTGCATTTGTTCATATTTCTCCGATGTCCATTCTTTTAGCTTATCTATTTGTTATGATATATAGTTGTGTTGATTGAATGAATCTGTAAACAACGAAACAGTTGGTTCATGTAACTAAGATATATGTTATTTGTTGCAACTCTATTTTAATATCTTATTTGATGAAAAGATTTTTCAAGTTGAAAATTGATTCTCATTTTGGTTATGTAACTTTGTGGGGGAGAGCATGCATGATGATAGCAGTATGGTCTTTGCTTACTACAAGGATGGTGCAACTGATCCAACATTTCTTTACTTTGCCCATGGATTGAAGGAAATCAAGTGCTAGAAAGCTTCATGGCAGAGGTGCTTTTTAGTCTCAGGTTTCTACTATCGTGTGCTTTGTTTTAGACATGATTAAATTATGTGAGACCAAGTTTTGTCTTGATTTATTGTGTTTGTAACCTGGCTGCTACTTAGATTTATGGTGTTATATCATGTGCCATGCAATTGTTAATTTCAGATGGTCATGAAATCCACTCGCCGGGAACTGGAAAAAGAGCTTTTGCAAGAGGGTGTAACCCAGCTGAAAGACCTGCCGTCTTACCGACTTCTTACCCAATAGAGACTTCTCACCCTTTAGTTTCATCTAATTGAAAGAAAGAAGAAAAGGATGTTTGAAGGAGATGATAAGCTTGCGTAGAAATGAAATTATTTTTGCGTTCATAGTTTGTAAAGCTTGAGACGATTTGAGAGGGTGACCATTTTCAGGTTTGAAAGATGAACATTTTAATCAATTGCACATACCTAACCACTAGTAAAGTTTTCAAGAAATGGTTGTTTTTAATGGCTTTCTATGATGCAAACAGCCATTGGTTTCATTGCTTATGATACGAACAATATTGACTTGTTTTAATTCGGTCTCAAAATGGATGTGTAATTCATAGATAAGCACGTAGTCCAAGTATAATGGCATAAATTGTGAACTAAGTAGACAATAGATTCACATTAGATAGAGCAAGCATCATTCTACAACTATAATTCAACTCAATCAAGTAATTTATGATAAAAACTTCTACAACTCCATATATTTAAGGAGTGACCAACACAATAAGTTTGTCATAAGAAGCTGGCGAAAGTGTGTAATTGATGAGGCTCTTACAACAAAAACTTTCTTTACTCGTAGATCCATTAATGAAAGCTTGTCTGCCAGCTGACAGTCCCTTCTGGGAACCAAAAGCAGATTTCCTTCCTTGCACTCTCGACAAAATCACTTCCATGAATTACATTTCTACGTGGTAAGCCATAAAATTTATATCAACAGAAAATCTTACACTTTTAATTGGTAGTAATAAATCACTATTTGCTCGGGTTATGAAAACTCACTATATTATTGAAATGGAGATGTGAAGTGATAATAGTAAACATTAGAACAAGAAAAGAAAAAAACTCATTTACACCAAAAATCCTGCATAGCTGTTATGGTTATCTAGAATTGAAAATATTAAAGTATGAAGTTTCCTAATCTAATTCACTGAAAACAGAGAAATTTAGAGTAGTCCATAGTGAATGAAAAATTTACACAGAAAAATTTAAGAAGCACATGAAAAGAAGACGGACGGAGCATGTTACCTGCCAATCTCAAAAGCATAGTCACCGCGAATGGTTCCAGAAGCATATTCGAAAGGATTAGTGGCTCTGATTATTTTGCGGCCAGTAGCCAAATACCGGAGATATTAAAGGATAGTCTTACAGAGGAGAGCCGAGCGCGAATGAGAATCGAGCAGGGAGCCGAGGTCGGGGTCGGAAGCAGCCGAGCAGGAACGTCGGGAATCGAGGTCGAGGTCGCGGGTCGTGGCCGGGGTTGGGTGTTCGCACTTCGCTAGTCGGCCGTCGAGTACTCGGGGTCGGGGTTCGCCTGAGAATCGAGGAACTGAAGGATGGGCAACATAGAAGGGCAGTGGCCACTCGACTGTTGATCTGAGAATCGAGGAGGAATATTGAAATTGGGGTTTTTTTTTTAAATATGATAAGTGAACCGAACCGGTCCAGGACATGGGCATTTTAGGAAGAAAAAATAGGCACGTGAAAAAAACGTGACAATTTAACAGAAAAAATGACGGTAGGGGCCAAATTGCACTTTATCCTAGTTGTAGGGGCCACATTGCCCATTATCCAAATTTACGGTGTAAATTATCCATTTCACCTAGTTGTAGGGGCCAAATTGCACTTTACCCTTTTTATTTCTAACTACATACAAAAGGATAGATAACTTGTATTTTGTTTTAATCATTTATCTAATTATGAAATTTTGACAACCGTTTATTAAAAATCAATCAGATATTCTAAATTTATTTTCTTTTCAAATCCTCTTAGAATTATTTTTTACCATCCATCAAAGGTCAATCGAACGTCTCGTATTCATTTTTTTGTATTTTATAAGTGAAATTGCATCTAATAATGAATGGTTATGAATTTAACTCTCAAATACGAGTAAAACCTTGTTAATCCATACCATTAAATAAGTATTATGAATTTTACAGTTCTTTACAAGTGAAATCTTATTAAATCATATTCATTAATGAAGGTCTAAAAATTTTCACACCCACTGATTTTTTACATATTTGACAAGATTTGGGGCCAAATCTTGTTATCACAAGCAAGATGTGTGAATGTTGTCACCACCAAGATTGAGAGACTAAAATGGATAGAAGACATTCAAGAAAAACATACCAAGTGTATAGAAGAAACACTACTTGCAACAAACAAAAAAGATTTGTATCACAAGTCAATTAGAGGAAAAAAAAAGCAAGTCAGAACTGATATAAAGTGAGAGAGTAGAATTCACTCCAAAAGATAGCTCAAGGAGTGAAGGAATCCTCCTCATATTTAGGGAAATTACCGGTTTTAACCTCGAACTAACCGATTTTTTTGATTTAAACCTTGAAGTAAAATTTTTCATGATCCAAACCTTGAAGTATGAAAAATTAACAAAACAACCTCGACGGACGTCCTATTGACCGTCCTCTCTTAATTTTGTCGGAGAACGGACTGTCTCTTGTTTGAAGAGACAGTCCGTTCTCAAATTTTTCCTAGAACGGACTGTCTCTTCAATCAAGAGACAGTCTGTTCTATGAACGGACTGTCTCTCGTAATAGAGACAGTCCGTTCTTTAAATTAGGGCAAGAACGGACGGACTCTCTTAAGAAGAGTCCGTCCGTTCTCACGATTATATCAGAAAAATAGAGATCTTTTCTTGCGCAGT
Organism: Begonia masoniana; assembly: GCA_022432975.1. Classification (NCBI taxonomy): domain Eukaryota; kingdom Viridiplantae; phylum Streptophyta; class Magnoliopsida; order Cucurbitales; family Begoniaceae; genus Begonia; species Begonia masoniana. The sequence continues at coordinate 18,770,344 of CM039504.1, forward strand.
TCGCACGAAGAAATCCTCTCGGGATCCATTTTCTCTCCAATGTTCACGGCGATCTTTCTGCACAAATTCGTGCGAAACTTACTCCAAGTATGATTTTATCGTTTTGAAATGATTTCGTTCGATTTTTAGGTTACAAATCGTGATATTTCCAATTTTTGTATGAGAGGACGGTCACAACCGTAGAAGGTGTGTCCGTTCTCTCTCTGTTTACACAGAGAGGACGGTCACGACCGTGGAAGGTGTGTCCGTTCTCTCTCTGTTTACACATAGAGGACGGTCACGACTGTGGAAGGTGTGTCCGTTCTCTCTCTGTTTACACAGAGAGAACGGTCACGACCGTGGAAGGTGTGTCCGTTCTCTCTCTGTAAACAGAGAGAGGACGGTCACGACCGTGGAAGGTGTGTCCGTTCTCTCTCTGTTTACAGAGAGAGGACGGTCACGACCGTGGAAGGTGTGTCCGATCTCAAATTTGCTAATCTAAAATTTATTTTTTGAATTTTGCAGATTATTCAAATCTCCGTATATTACAATGGCTGAGAGACTAATTATTAGGCGAAAGGGTGGACCTCCAGAACGTCGGGCAACTTCAACATCTTCACAGGCCGGACCGTCAACGTCTTCACAGGCCGGACCGTCAAATAGGCCAGTGAGGCCGCCACCGTCGAACCGGCCACAGTTTTATACTAATGAATATTGCACCCTGGCTTGTGAAGAGCAGTTCAATCTAGATTTGCTACACCGATCAGTTACGCTTTCGAAGTACGTTGATTTTGCAGGTTGGGAGTCTTTGGGCATACATGAGATGTTCAACAGAATTGGCCTGCATAGAGTGTATAATTTGCGGGGCGATAGCTGTGATCGGATTGTTCGCTTATTCTATGCGAACATGAGCTTTTCCGGCAGAACGGGAACTATAAAGACGTACATATTGGGTACAGAGATTTTGATTACTCCTGAGACGGTCAATCAGTTGATCGGTTTTCCCGGGGAAGGGGCGGAAAGATACTACCAATCAGTTCGGAACTGTCCTTTCATGGGAACAGCCGAGGGAACCGAGTTCTTAAGGCTCGTTAACCGAAACAGTGACATTGTGGGGTCCCTTAAGTCGAGAGCCAAAGACATGAATGTAAAAGCTCGCGTAGTCCACAACATGGTGTGTCACACCCTTTTGCCTCGACATGGACATAGAGATCTCGTTAACTTCATGGATCTCTACGTGATGGAGAAGCTATACAGTGGCAGGATGTTCGACCCCGATTTTATGATATTATGTGACATGTGTGAGATCGGGCAGACACGAAACAAAAACCTGCCGTACGGTGTGTTGATTATGCAGATTGTGGAGCATTTTCAGATTCAATTACCGCCTGATGTGCAGATGCGAAAACAGCGGGCTAGTGAGGTTTTTGGAAAGATTCATTTGGTTAGGATGGGCCTCGTCGAAACAGACGGGATATGGACGTCCAGGGCAGATGAGGGGGGCCTTACAGGATGACACTCATATAGAGCAGCCTACGGACACCACGCTTCTAGAGACTAGTAAGGCGGATGTAGTCTCTATTGCAGAAAGACTCGATCGGGTCGAGTCTAAGCTGACAGAGATGATGAACTACCAAAGAGATATGTTCGCCTACCAGAGAGAAACGAGGCAAATCATCCTTGATTGAATGGGGATAGGGGGTCATGACGATGGTGGTGAACCGATGGGGGCCGATGACGACGGCAAAGCAATGGAAGGCGATGCAGACGACGCCCAAGCTATAGAGGGCGATGATGAGGGCGTCCAACCGATGTCTGGCGATGATGCAGGTACATTTCAACCCATTTTTCGCTTTATTATTTCAATTGTAACTATTATTTTGTAACATAACCTTCATTGCGTGCAGATAGGAGATGATCTGCCTATGAAGCGGCAGTCCAACCAGATTATATTTTATAATTCATTTTGAGAGACACTAGTTTGATATATTCATGAGTTTGATGTATAGTACTTTATGTTGGATGCACTGTAGTATGTACTTTATGTTGGATGTATTTTATGTTGGATGTATTTTAGTTAGATGCAGTTTAGTTTGATTTATTTTAGTTGGATGTAAATATATATTAGTTACATATATTTTGGTTGGATGCATTTGATCTTTGGTGCAAAATACTGGACCTACTCGCTATGAGAGTAAAGAAACAAAGGAAACTCTGTCCAATTTTTTTCTCACTTGTGAATAATCAATTTTTCAACTACCTTAGTTGGCACATGCACATCTGAAGTTCTGGTAATTCCGCAGATCCGCCAAAGGAGTTGTCAGTAACACCATTTTCGCTGGTCTTACACTGATTTCAGGAGAAACTGATCTTCACTTGGGGATCTACAGCAACGTTTACATCTGAATTTGTAGGAACCTCATGAAGCCCACCAAGTAAATCCTCTGTATTAAAAACACGAGCTGCATCTTCAGATGGTCTTAAATTGATTTTGGGAGAAATGAGACTAACAACCTGGGGCGAACAAACTCACTTGATGGGCGACATGTGCTGTTACTATCAACTCATTTGCTGTTACTACTATCAACTCATTTGCTGTTACTACAGAGGATTTGTTGTCCCCATCGTCATCGTCTGACAGCCTACACAACAAATCCTCTGTAGTAACAGCACATGTCGCCACCATCAAGTGAGTTGTTCGCCCCAGGTTTTGTAGTTTCGTTTCTCCCAAAATCAATTAAGGACCATCTGAAGATGGGCTCGTGTTTGTATACAGAGGATTTTACTTGGTGGGCTTCATGAGGTTCCTCCAAATTCAGATGTAACGTTGCTGTAGATTCCCCAAGGTGAAGATCAGTTTGCCTCAAATCAGTTGTACGACCAGCCGAAAATGGTGTTACTGACAATTCCTTTGGCGGATCTGTGGAAGTTACCAGAACTTCAGATGTGCATGTTGATAACTAAAGGTAGTTGAAAAATTGATTATTCACAAGTGAGAAAAAAATTGGACAGAGTTTCCTTTGTTTTTTTACTCCTCCATAGCTAGTATCATCCTGCAAATTCGACAGCCCAAATAGGTCCAGTATTTTGCACCAAAGATCAAATGCATCCAACCAAAATACATGTAACTACTATATATTTACATCCAACTAAAATAAATCAAACTAAGTTTATTTTAGTTACAATAGAAACTAATATATTTACATGTAACTACTATATCAAACTAATAAACTAAATCAAACTAATATATTTACATGTAACTAGTATATATTTACATCCAACTAAAATAAATCAAACTAACTACTATAAATTAAGTTACAATAGACAAAATCTATAAAATGAAGCTGCTGCAGAATGTCCTTGCCATCGCCTGAGATCCATCATCATATTCCATGACCGCGTGTAGTAGATTCCTACACGCAATGACAGTTATATTAGAACATAATAATCTTAGTTTGTTAAGAGAGTAAGGTGAAAAAATATACCTGAGTCTCGTCTAATGTCTGGAAACTCATAAATGTGTCACGCGAAGTAGCAGCACCTGAACTGGATCCCCTCTCAGGACATGTGCGACTGTTATGCCCTTGACGCCGACATTTACCACACGACATCGTAGACTTCCTCTTAGAAATTATTGACGTAGAAGGCTCATCGACATCGCGCACTCTTTTCTTCTTCGGCCTACCAGGTTGGGGCCTTCTCTCGGATGGAACGATTGGGATCCGATTCTCTGCTGCCGGCCACATCTGTTGGCCATTAATGGGACGAATGAAGTGTGAGTACATCTCTAAATATGTATCCCGATGATAGTATATATGGACGAAATTTTCCACCAGCTCTCTCATGAAATAAAAGCATGGAATGACATGAACACATGGGATGCCAGTAAGCTCCCACCTCCGACATGCGCACACGCCTTCATTCAGGTCAACGGCAAATTGTTCGTTGTCGTTGCTGACCTCAAACCTTGCGTCTCCCGCTAACTTAGCACTCCAACTGTGAGCTGCCTGTTTGAGATTCTCTAACTTTTTTCTAATCTTAGAACACAGTACATCGTCTAACTTGAGCATCTCTTCGTATTTTTTTACAATTCGAGTCATCATGGTCTTTCGAATCATCTCGAACATAGCCAGGATTGGTTTGTCCCTGGCCGGCAATATAGCTGCATTGAAAGACTCGCATAAATTGTTCAAGCCCAAGTCGTACTTCGGAATTAACGAAAACACATGAGTAGCCCAACTGTTAGGGGGCGTTCTTCGAAGCCATGCATGGGCATCCGGGTTTAGCTCATGCACTTTCCTCATTGCTATCTCAAAATATTCCCATGTGGTTGCCCTTGCTGCATTCCACATAGCATCTCTATACGCTATGCCCCGAAATCGTCCTTTGAAATTTGAATACATATGTCTTTGGCAAAAACGATGTTCAGCTAAACCAAATGTGTTGTCCACAGCAGCCAACAACCCCTGAAATTTTAAAGAAAAACAAAGTCAGTATAAAACAATACAACTGCAATGCCCGAATAATCATAATAATAGTAATAATAATATATACCTTTTGTCGATCCGACACAAATGTCCATCCTCGTCCAAGGCCAATGCCTAAATCGTCCTGTAATAACTCCAAAAACCATAGCCATGAGTCTTTGCATTCTGTCTCCACGTTGACAACGACAATGGGATATACGCCATTGTTGTCATCAATACTCACGGCCGTGAGTAATTGGCCGGGGCAGGAGCCCTTCAGATGACATCCATCTAAACATATAATGGGTCTGCCCTGTTCCAACAAACCTGACACACAAGCAGCCATACATATGTACATTCTTTCAAATATCATCTTCTCATCTCGCCCTTCACCCACCACGTGACCATGTATTTTCACTGTACTGCCTGGATTTGATCTGAATATTTCTTCTACGTACGAACGCACTAGTTTAAATTGTTCTTCGCCCCTCCCGTAATTAAGTTCTTTGGCTTCGGTTCTTCCTCTTCTCACAAGGCTTAGCTTAATGTTCACCTGATGTTCCTTCCGCATTGTCTCGATTATATCAGGAATGGGCCAGTCAGGTTGACTCTTGAACCTATCTGAATAATACGTTGCCAACCACTTTGCCGAAGCGTGTCGATTATCAAGTGTCCTTGCACAGTTATGATCGTTACGGTAGGACTTTATTTGGAAGGTTGCCTCATTTTGCATGACCGAAGCATGCAGATGCCAGCTACAATCTCCTCCTTGACATTTTGCCGTTAGTCTCTTCGTCTCACTTTTAACAAATCTGATATCAAATCCTTTTTGCAAAGCATACCTTTTTACTTCGTCTCTAATGGCCATTAAAGAACCATATTGTCTACCCACAGCAAAATCACCCGAGTTTTCTGCCCTTACTCGTATGCTTTGTGCCTCGTCATCATCCGAATTAAATGGTTCACGAAGCTCGTCATCTAAGGTTTGCGATACTGAATGCACCTGTATTTCTCCTTCACCCTCTAAGTGATCAAATGGATGAATAGCACCGTATATGGGAGCGCGATCCTCCATATACCACTCTATGTTCGCAGGCTCATTTGTATCAGCCATTTACGACGAATAACTGCAAATTTTATTAAATGCTCGAAAAATCAGCACAAATCGTAAATTTTAACCAAACAATTCAAAAACAAAATGAATCAATTCAAAATTGACACATAACCTGCAATAATTTTGGTCGAATCGGCAGAGAACAGAGAACAGAGCACAAGATTGGATTACAATTCTAGAGATCGGACGCACTGTCCGACGGTGGTGACCGTCCTCTCTGTGAAATTGGGATATATCTCAAATTTTTTACCTAAAAATTGAACGAAATAAATTACAAACGATAAATTCATACCCTGGAGTAAATTTCGATCAAATTTATGGAAAAAGATTGTAGCAGGTTGGAGAGAAAATCAATCCCGTAAAATTTATGGGAGCCGGAGGTTGGAGAGAAAATCGATCCGCCTGGGAAAAGATCGCCGTGAACGTTGGAGAGAAAATGGCAACGAGAGTTTTCTATTTTCTGTTTTCTGCGCAATAAAAGCTCTCTGTTTTTCTGGTATAATCGTGAGAACGGACGGACTCTTCTTAAGAGAGTCCGTCTGTTCTTGCCCTAATTTAAAGAACGGACTGTCTCTATTACGAGAGACAGTCCGTTAATAAGCAAAAATAAGAGAACGGACTGTCTCTTGATTGAAGAGACAATCCGTTCTCCGGCAAAATTAAGAGAGGACGGTCAATAGGACGTCTGCCGAGGTTTGTTTTTTTAATTTTTCATACTTCAAGGTTTGGATCGTGAAAAATTTTACTTCAAGGTTTAAATCGAAAAAACCGGTTAGTTCGAGGTTAAAACCAGTAATTTCCCTCATATTTATATAGAACTGTTTGCTTTGATTATATTGATATGGGACAACACTTGCCCACACGTCTAGCGTGATAAATTTTTTTCCCTTCACGTCTATTGTGTTTAATTGGTCTTCACATCGTACAAATCTAACTCTGATACCATGACAGAAAGTGAGAGGGTAGAACTCACTCTAAAAGTTAGTTCAAGAAGTAAAAGAATCTTCTTTATATTTATACAGAATTGTTTGCTTTGATTATGTTGATGTTGGACAACAAGAACCAACACAAAGAGACGGATCGTCAACAGCCCTTTCTTTATGGAAATTAGTTTTTTTGTATTTCTTCGATAATCCAATAATTCAAAAAAATTAATGTAAAAATTTTCTCATTAACACATCAAATTTATGTATTAATATTTACCCTAAATACTTTTTTGGGATTTATTCTTGAAAAATATTTACACGCCATGGATTGCATGAACATGCAAGTATATATAGATAGCATAACGCAATGCTTATATATCCATGCACATTTACAGTTGCTCACGATTTTTTTTTTTTATAAATGATAAAATTAGTTTTTACATGGTTTGAGTATAGTAGGGTTTCTTACTGAGTTAGTCACTCACACAAAAGATCTATATTTATTTTCATGATTCAGATCGTAGAGATTGGTGTTGCTATCACTCGTTGAGGAGTGATTTCTCTTTCTTAGTTCTCCTCTTTATTTTGCTTGAGTATTATTTTTTGTTCTAATGAGAGATTCTTTGTTGTTATTTCTTTTATTCTTCGTGTGTATATATTATTGGGTGTTTGATATTTTATTTTATGCATAATATTTATTAAATTCATTTAAGTTATACATTATCTTATCTGTATGCTATGGTTCGGTGAATTTTGCCTTATTCTGTACGGGCAAGAGTTTATTTTATTTTAAAATCTTCCATTGTAACCTAGCCATGGCTAGCGGTCGGACTCTCTTCAAAAATCGTGGCGGTCGGACTCTTCAAAAATCGAGGCTCAACCCAGCCTTTATGTATAGTCCCACTTCCCGGTCGTGATATGCAAATTGCACGTTTGTGCACTTGTTTAAAAGAAAAATGATTATTTTTATAACAGGGAATCAAGCAACTTGTAACAAGAAATTTCAAATTTCCAACTTGTTCGAAACAATTTCTTCGTCTTCATCTACCGATAACTTCCACTCCCCACCAACTTTTTCCCTCCCTTCCACGCTTAACTCTGTAATTTTCTTTTATAAATTTGACATCAAGCGAGACCCATTTCATCGATCAACCAGAGACGGCCATGAGGGCATCGCCGATGGCCGGATCTGGGTGGGCTACGATGGGCTTTGAAGTTTGTCAGCCATATGGATTGGATCTGATCCAGAACTGCGATCTACCACCTCCCCACAAAATTTTCAGCGGTTCAGACGCTGCTTTCGCGTCGAGTAAGACTGGTGGCGAAAGTGGGGAAAGGGTAAAGAAATCGGAGCTTCTGAAGGCTCTGAGACTGTCGCAGACGAGAGCGAGGGAAGCAGAGAGCAAAGCCGATAAAATGGCGAAAGAGAAAGACGGAGTCTGCAATTTTTTATTGGCAGAAGCGACGAAGGTATTGTCTTATCGCCAATGGGTAAAGTTGATGGAATTTCAGGCATCGAAGCTGCAAAATCAAAGCGAAGAAGAAGAGGACGATGATGGCGGAGAAGAAAGGAGGGTTAGATGGATTCTGTTAGCAATTTGCATTGGAATCAGCATGGCTGGAGTCGGATTAGACTTTAGCTGTACTAGTTTCTAATTGTACCAAATCTCCAACTCTATACTCAAATCTATAATGAACAATAATGCTACGTTCTACTTACTCATATTTTTGAGGAAAACCTACGTGATGGGAGGGAGGGAGGGAGAGAGGAGTGAATGCACATAATTCATTACCATACTTAAATTAATTACATTTACACTATTTCAGAACTATAAATACAATATATATGAAATATATAAGGCTAAAAAGAAAGGACTATTTAGGCAGCAAATGAAAAATCTAAGCTATATAATAGTCATGTGTATATTTCTCAAATGGCCGTAACACTCGTTACTGCTCTCAAAGCACTCTAAACAGACCCAGCAAATGTGCGTTCCACACTTGCACTCAATATGGTTACACCCTTCTCCCTTCTCAATGGTGTACCCACAAACAGGGCAATTCTTCACGTCCTCTTTGTCTTTCCTCCACTCCTGGAGTGACGAGTCTGGGTCGTCTTTAAATGATTGATATAACTCGCATGAAACAGAAGGATGGTACTCGAGATGGCACTTTGTGCACGTCTCAGTGCAACAAGCCCCGCATACGAATGGCTCACCATCCATCTGGGGAGCAGCCACCTGATAGACAGAAGGGCAGTCCGGATATGGACAAAACCTGTAGGTGCCTCCACTTGACGTAACAAATGACCCTAAAGATGCTCTAAAAAGCTCCTCCAATTTCTCGTTCGACAATAATGCTCGAAGATCGGTGAGTAAAATAGGAGACTTACAGGTCTGATGAGAACAGAAAATTGGGAATCTGCCTTGGTTTTTTATCGCAGACTCGCACTGCTCGACAAGGCAGGGGCGGCAGAAAACATGTGTACAGTCTTCGAGCTGGTAACCATCTTCAACTTCACACAAGCAAATGGCACAGGAATCTTCATTGTTCACTCCCTCTACCGAACCCTCACTCTGTGCAATCTCAGTTATTATCTCTTCCACCTTAGGCTTCAGTTCTTTATTTCCATGGATGTAGATAATATGGCGTCGAGTATTGAGGGTGAATTCAGCACCTGGGACCTTTTCTCTGAGGCCATGGAGATCTGCACCGAACTTTTGTACTACTCTCTTCATGAGATCAGTAGGAAGGGATTCTCCTCGAAGATGAAGCTCAAGCTGTTTGCTCTCACGAAGGTTGAGAAAGGACTGAATAAGTTTCTGAGTGGCAGAAGCTATCCTCTCAGGGGGACCAAAAACACGAACATTACGGCTGTGCCGGTCAAAAAGAATGTATGTTCCTGTCTCTTGTTGTATTGTCTTCATAATAGAAACACCATCTCTAGACATGAACTGCAGCAAAATATCTGGTGTAAGGCTGGCATCGTGAATGGTCTTCCCCCTCATCAGCTCTTCCACTGGTCGCCTCATCTCTGTCACCGTTTTTGTGGCATTGGCTGATATTTTCACCCTGTATGAGCCATTATCATTTCTGCTAAGAACACATTCTGCACCTGCAAATAATAGATTCACAGCCATCAAAATATTTCCATGTGCCAGCTAAATACTCGTTAACATCCCAAATAACCTTTTTTTCCAAACAAGAATTTGACAAGAACAACAACATTCGTTGATACATTGAAGATCCAATCAAAGAAATTCGAACATTCATATTATTTCAGGAAAAAAAAATTGTTGAACTTTCATCCAATTCCAGAAATTAAAACACTCAGTTATAAAATACAAAATAGTCAAACGTAAATACATGCTTATGCAAATGTGTAACTTCTAATATCATTTAACCATAGACCAGTGCCAGCGACCAAGATATCCAAGACCATATTCAGCAGGATTAAATTATAGATTGAACAAAGTTTGTACTAAACGAATTTAAATGGGATGGGAAGTTCATTGAGGGTTAATGGTCCAACAACACAAACTGTAATCCGAGAAATCTTAATATGATCTTTTGATTCTACTATTTTATAATACCCAAACAAGAATATGCACTTCCATGCAGACGATGTTATATGGCATTAAAACATCGCAATGCATTTACACCATTAAATATTTAGTCACTTCCAATGTAAATCAAAGCAAAATAAAACTTCATCTCCAAAACGTTAAAAAGAACTTCATTGCCTAAAGCAAAAGTTAGATAATGAGAAAGAAACATGCAAGAATAAAAAATAAGAATAAGAATAGACCACCACTATTATTAAGCATTGTGATAGAAGAAAAACAGATTGATGCTGAATATTTCAAACAAAATACCATAAAAGACAAACAACAATCCACAAGTCTGGCTAAATCAGACTGGGTTTCTCCCTAGCAGAACTCTTCCAAAATGAACAATGATAATCCTACTCCCCCTTCCCAGCTAACGTATAACCCCCCTAATTTGGTCCCCACAGAATCAAACTCCATAATTTCCACTTCCCACAAACAATATTCTCCTTACAAAAGCATATAGAACTCCCAAAACTACCACTGATATTAATCTGCCGTCTTTCTCCTACGGCTGCAAGTCTTCCCAAATCTTCCTTCTGCATCAATAATCCCACATTAAAGATAACCTTGTCTTCAATGTCAAAGGAGGGGAAACAGATCTTGAGCTCGCTGAGCGACTCCTACAATGATTCATCACTTGCTTTATCACACCATTGGATTAAACCTTCCTACTTGCCTTGAACCTTCCTCCTGTTTAGAGCTCGGTAAACAAGGTTGTTCCTCCTCCAACCCTCTATAATCACCGGTGCCGTAGAAACCACATGTTCCCCCCAACTATTTTTTTTTTTAATTTTGAGACATCAAATACCGGCCCACCGGGTGAACCTTGGAACCATCTGACAAGTTTGTAGGCGACTTCTCCGATCCATGTAAGAATTTTCAAGGCCCGAAGTATTTGGGAAGTATTTGGGCACCAATTTGTTGTTAGGTCTCTGTTGCACCATATGTTAGCAGACAGGATTTTAGTTTTAACCAAAGTAGATCATCTACGTCAAACTCCCTCTCCATACTAGAAGCATCAATTAATCCTCAACCCGCGTAAGATGGAACCAGAGGATGCAGAGCTAATAATCCCGCTCCAAAAGTTGTTGATCCACTGAGCCGACCAGAGTTTGAACACCAAAATAACGCAAGAGAGTGGGTGGTTCCCTCCCATACAGAACTTGGAAGAGTGTGGTCATTGCAGAATCATGGAATGTGGTATTTTACCAAAATTCCGCATAATGTAATTACATACTCCAATGGCAGGGTTGATCGGACGCATAACAACACAAGCAAGATTTCAAGCATCGATTGAGGATTTTTGGTTTGGCCGAGAGTGATAAGCGCAACTCATTTTCAACTTAGTTTGATGGAGATTGAAGAATTCCGGCCAAAATTATTTAATGAACACTTTGTCCCAATCACTAATGATACTTCTAGGCATCACGTGTAGATGAACAAAGTGCTTAAAAAAAATATCAGCCACAGTGATTGCAGAAAATAGATGTTTCATTGCAACCACGACCAATATAACTGTGAATCCATGTGATTTGGGAAGACCCTCGATGAAGTCAAGCGAAATGTCCTACCAAACCTTCTCCAGAATTAGCACCGGTTGGAAGATGGCTGGACTTGAAGATTCCACCCTGTTATGCTGGCATATAGCACAACCAGCCACTAATTTTATCACATCTTTGACCAATCCTCCCAAAACACATTTGAACTAATCATTTTAAAAGTGCCCCCACACACTCGAAATCCCCCAATGGGAGAAGAGTGGAATTCCTCAAGTAACGTATGTCGTAAGGCCGAGTTCATAGGTAAATGATCTTGCCCTTGTATAATATAACCCTGTTCTGCAAGTCATACCAAACATCGTGATTTTCCCCCTATAAAATGTGCCCTCTTATGCTGTTGAATTTGTCATGAGCTAAAATTTCTTACTTAAGCAACCCTATGTCTGGCAAGTTGGGAAACAAAATAGGTAATAACAGCTCATCAGTGGACCACCCACATCTCCTACAAAGAGCATTCGTCCCCTTGCTATCCCATCCAGGTTTAAAAACAAAGTTAAAATCGAATTCAATCAACTTTACCAGCAACCTTTGTTGTTCTGATGTAGTCTGACTGATGTTCGAGCAAAAAATTTAGTGACCTTTGATCCATAATATAGTGAATTTCCTACCAAGGAGGTAAGACTTTCATTTCTGCACCACCAACACTAAGGCCACTCTCGTAAACTAATATTGACTTGTTGTTTGGGAGATAGCAATGGGGAGTTTAGACTGCATCAGAACCGCCTCGATGCCCACCCTTGAAGTGCTACTTTCAAGATCAAATTTCCCCAAAAAAACGGGAAGAGTTAACACCAACGTTGTTATCATCTGAATTTTAAGCTTTTCAAAAACTTCATCGCTGCTCTAGTCCATTCAAATTTTCCTTGCTTGAACAATTTCATCAGTGAGCGAGCAATCATATCATAATTCCGGATAAACCTTTTTAGTTGCTCCTTCATAAATGAGCAAGTTGCTCCTTCACAAATTCTAGGTCCCTTTCAAACTCATCTATTTTGTCTCTTTTTGTGTAGGCTTGGCCATTGCTGTAGTACCAGTAATAGGAGAAAAACATATTTATGCTTAATATTTCAAACAAAATAACATCAAAGACAAAAAACAATCAACAAGTCACAAGTCCGGCTGAACCTTAGACTCGATCTCTCCCTAACAGAACTCTTCCAAAATGAACATATGATAATTTTACTCCCCCTTCCCAGCTAAGATATATCCTTCCTAATGTGGTCCCCACAGAATCAAACTCCTTGATCTCCACTTCCCACTGATAATATTCTCCTTCAGAAAGCATATAAAACTCCCAAAACTATTCCTACTAGTATTCTCCCGTCTTTCTCCTACGGCTGTAAGTCTTCCCAAATCTTCCTTTCGCATCACATTACACCAATTCCACACAACAAGAGTCAATGTTACCAAAGTAAATATATGACGAATTGACATCAAGAAAATGACAAGTCACAAGGAAAAAAAACCACAGGTATCAAAATAAAAAAAAAAAGAGACTGAAAAAAAGGAATAAGATATACCTCTTATGCGCCTAAATTTTGAAATTAGAGAATCCAATTGCCTTTTAATCACAAAATAAACAGGAACAGAACACGATATAGAGCTATGAAACAACTGCTGGCACTTTATTTTCTGCCAAGAAAGAAATCCAGGTAACACTTTCCCCTCTATATGCTCCAAAGCTTTGGCTGCCTCCAAATGCAGTCTTCCATCAAAGGTGATTGAAGCTTTCATGAAACTATCCTTCGGTTCAGGTGGAAAGACTTGTACACGACAACAACTAACATAAGGACTTTGTTTCGGCATAAAGAAAGAAATTTCTTTTAGGAGAGAATCTTCACAGGCACTAATTGGAGGATTTTCTACAGGATTCCCCCGTACCAGGAAAAAATCAAGAATCTTCCTATTAGTTGCTGTTCTTATAACTTCTAAGATTTCAGCTTCAGAAAGTTGGGTATCAAGTCCACTTATAACAACAGAATCCATATACTTTGTGCTCGCTTCGCAATGTATGTATTTTCCTCCAACTATCTGGTTAGATAAATTAATAACCATGTAAGTAACATCATACCTGTTGCACTTAACTATTCCAAACCCCTTACTGACCCTCCGAGGCCAATAAATTCTAGCTTTGACAGCAGGAAATGAGAACAGTTTATGATCTCCTCCACCAGCCAACTGTGAAGGAACTACCCTTAACAGTGATTCACGGAAGCAAACTTGTTCAAGCCCAGCAGCTTTTTCAGCTGCTTCAGGTGTAAGAAAAGTTATTCTGAGCCCTCTTTCTCTACTATCGCTGTCCTGTCCAGAGACGGTAAATTTGTGTATAGCACATATGCTTTCCGACACCAACTTCTCAAGATGCATTAAAAGCTCTTTATCCTCACTATCATCTATGTTTGAATGGAATAGTTCAACAGTCAAAAACCTCTTTTTAAGTTCTAAGTGTCTGATTTCAGCACCACCTCCAAACAATGCTGTAGATGGAAAGCCACCAGCCCCATGGTACAAGGATTTCTCCAAACATTCATTCCGCAACAATTTACGTTCATATTCCACAACAACATTTACTAATGAACTCACCTGTTCCATCCTTTGTGAAGGGGCATATAACACAATCTCATTATGATCAACTTTGACTTCAATGCCAACATATTCATCATCACAAGCTTTCTGAATCTGTGATGTAAGAGAGATCACATTACTATTGCCTTTCCCACAAAATCTTTTAAGCAGAGTGCTTCCAAAACCAGTCAACACCTTTCGTTGCAGTTTGTGATTTTCCATATCTGATACACTAAATAACAGGGGAGGACTGACACTGGATAAAGATTCAAAGTCAAGAGTTGTTACACAGACTAAATACTTGGTTGAAACTGATAGGAGTTCAGAAAATACAACCCAACTGGGCTTCTTGTCAAACATAAGCAAAGAACTCGAAGGATGTAGTTGAGCATGTTGACCTGTTAATGCCACTACATATCCAAGTTGAGAATAGCCAGAGAACATGGCTACATTTTCTGCAAGAGAAGCAAGTATGGCCTTTTTAAGTTTAGTATCATGGTGCGTAAACTTCTCCTGATTCCAACGCCAATAAGTTGGAATAATAATACTAAGTTCTTGGTGAAGGCAGTGCTCTAATTCTGTAACAGTGTCTTGGCATTTTCGCATCGTTTTGGCATTAATACTATTTTCCCAACACCAATTATTCCTTTTCTGCTGAGGCAAAGCCTCCCACTCTTTGAAAACAGAGAGGAGAGTAAAAAGGTCACCTTCACCATGACAAAAGCGGACCTTAAGGCAATCAGATTTTTGCTTATCTTCATCATTTCCAACTCTACAAAAGATGCTGCTCGCATTTGCCATTACAGCAGCAAGAACAGTACCCTCTCTTCCTAAGCCATAATCGAAACAGGTAAGTATCAATTTACCAAGTCGAGGCTCAATACCCAACTTAACCAAGTAATGACCTTCATCAGTTAACTCATAAAAACCTTTTCTTAGAGTAACAGCTCCTAATTGCAAAAGATTCCTGATGGCCATGTCAATAGCCTGGGGACACGGTGCATCAACAAAATCAAAATCATCAATATTCTTGATGCCCAAAGCAAGAATCCTAAGCACCGCAACACCAAGATGAACCCTACGAATCTCAGGTTCTTGATTAGAAAGCATGTTCTCAAACTCAGTCACTGAGTAGAGTCTGTAACACCTTCCAGGTTCAGTTCTCCCAGCACGACCAGCTCGTTGATTAGCAGAACTCTGACTAATCTGGCAAACCTTAAGTACGTTCATGCCACTTCCAGGTTCGAATTTGCTATCTTTAACCAAACCAGAATCAACCACATATTTTACCCCTGGTATTGTGAGTGAAGTCTCTGCAACGTTAGTGGCAAAAATGACCTTTCTTTTTCCAGGATATTTCTCAAAAACACGAAATTGTTCCTCAGATGACATTTTTCCATGTAAAGCCAAAGCGATTGCGGCAGGAGCTTCAAACTTCTCACATGCCCATTCTACTTCTGCCTGAGAAGTCAAAAAAGCAAGAATTGTTCCTTCTTTCTCTGTTCTGTGAATCTCAGATGCCATCCTCAGAACATCAGAGACATATGGAACAAAAGAGGCAGAAGTCGGAGTTGCTTCCTTAACACAGGGAACATATTTAACATCAACTGGAAAGGTCCTTCCCAAAACATGAAAAATTTGACAACCAAAGAAGTATTCTGAAAGTTGCGTCGAATTGGCTGTTGCAGACATGATAATAAGTTGCAAGTCAAGCCTACGACAAAGTAAACCTTTGATCAAAGCTAATAGTAGATCAGTGTTCAGGCTTCTTTCATGAGCTTCGTCAATTATTATGCACGAAATACCAGACAAATTGTTATCATTCATGTAGTGCTGCAGTAAACAGTGGTCTGTCATGAATATCACCTTCGATTGAAACTGCTGTGCAGATGAAAATGTTGGATAACATATTATAGAATCATCTCCATAGCAGCCATTACATTCTTCTCTGACACGCTGCGCTAGTGAAATAGCTGCTATCTTGCGGGGCTGTGTACATATAACAGACTCAGAAGCAGCAATTCCAGAATCAGCCAGAAACTGAACCAACTGTGTGCTCTTTCCTGAACCAGTCTCGCCGATCAATACCATGATCTAGGATTAGTATGGAATGCCATTAGTTTAAATATCAAATATAAGACTCAAAACACCAATGACTTACACACAAATATCTCAAGATAAGGTTCATAGGCAACATATTCAGACATTTTGTTTATAAATCAAAATCAAGATATATGATCAATAGCTGATGCATTGTTAAAAAGTTAGATATCACTGTCACTTTGGGTAAATGCAATAGGCTAAATATCTGCATTGCTGTAAACATTAAATGGAAGATGGCAACAATAACAAAAAATTAAAAAAAATAAAAATAAATAAATAAATAAATAAATAAACAGAAAACAAAGCCAGAAATGGTGGAAATCAACAACTGATGAAATTCAAACTACCTGCTGAGTATGGATTTGCTGAAGGATTTGTTGGCGGTGAGCATAAATGGGTAATCCATCCTTGAGCCGTCTGAACTCTCTCATTATAAAGAAATGAATCTGGCTCCAGTTGAATTCTCCATCAAATCTAAACAATTCAACACCATAATCAACGCACTCCTCTGACTGCTTTCCTTCAAGATGACCAAGAATGCAATTCATACCAAACTTAAACTCTTTTATCCTCTTCAGAAACAAATCCCTCTCTGAAATAAGCCTTTTTTTCTTCTCAAACAAATCTTGTAAAAGGTTCATTTTTTTTGGCCTGCTGAGCAAATATGAAACCTGAGTTATCTCGTGGGAAACACGCTCGCTCTCCTTGTGCCACTTCTTTACCTCCTCCCCTTCCATTAACTGCTTAACATGATTAGAAAAGAGGTTTTGGAGGCGATCATGGAGCTCATCCGTATCAGAAGGCACCATGACGTTCGATTTGAGGTTCGGAGTGAAACTGTGAGTACCCTCTAGACGCAATTCCCATAAACGCACCATAGCTTCGAGTGCGTCCACCCACTGAGTAAAACACAATTTCCCAGCGCAACCGGATTCGGAAACCGAGAAATTGTCTCGCGTAGGCCTGAATTTAGCAATCAAGGCCTCCACATCAGCCGTTCGATAACTACTTCTCCCAGCGGTTAACTCAACAGTAAAATTCGGGAAGAGACGAGCGGTTCTATGTACAGAACGAAAATTACCAAATTTATTTTCAGGAAAACATGGCTTCCAACCGGAATTAGCAGACTGTCCATGGCGCGAATTTCCCGACGAATTCAACGCACACGACGACTCCGGCGGAGAATTCCCCCTGCACTCTTCCTGAATTAATACCTTCTTCATTCACATGCAAACAGAACGAAAACACCCTAGAAAAAGCAGCGACAGAGTGAGAAATCAGTCAATAGAAAACAGAAAAGAAAAAACAACAATCACGAACAAATTGGTTCCGCAGACTCACTGAAAAAGAACAGAAATTCAACCAACGAAGGTTTCTCCGCAATTGAAACCGACCCGCTTAGACTACAGAGGAATAAATAGCAGGCAGATTGAGGATCGTCGTGAAGTTCAAGAGTCTGTAGAAGAAACTGAGGGGTTCCCTACCTGGCTTAGCTGCCAACATTTACCATGGGCGGAAGCAGAACGCCTTTATTAACAATTATTACCTTAATTTAACCGAGAAGTTAAATATATTACCTTAATTGAACCGACTTTTAAACTATAACTATATTTATCGATATAAAAATAAATAAAATATACTACAAATATATAGTTTTTTTAAATTATTCGATTTGTTCCATAAATAAAATATAGAAATTATTTCCATTTTTTTTTCTCAATAATGCATACTAAAATACTTAATTTTATTTGTTAAAAATACTTTATATATATATATATATAAAAAGAAAAAGAACACTAAAAGAGAAAGTAAGAAAGAAAGATTCCCAATAGATATTGCTTGTATACCAAGAAACTATTTCAACAAAGTGATAGATTTGTAAATTGTAACATTATTTTCTAGGCCAAAGATTTTATAAATTATTTGTAAAAATAACTCACGTTTTTCGTTTGTAATGCTCAGTTTATTTTTAACGCAGTCTTGTTATCTTGACTCGCTCGATTTCACTCACACTCAATTTTTTAGTTGATGAAAAAACACTTGAATGAAACTGACTGTTTTCTAGTCTTCAAGATTGATTGTAATACCAAATATGTACGAGAAATCGAATAAGGTAAAGTAATAGAGCATGTTAAAATAAGCCTTAGAAAAAATAAATAAATAAAACATTTAACCAATTTTACCAAGACATCAACTAAGGACGTGAATTTTTTTTATGTTGGAAGATTGGTGATTGGTGTTGGAATCCAACGCTGCGTTCAACGAAAAACAGAACGTCAGAAGTGAGTAAGCAGGCATTGGCAAGAGCTGTGACCAAACGTCAGATCAAAATAACTCCATCAGAACAGAGCAGGACCAGAGTTTCTAATATTTTAGATTTCTCAGACTTTGAACTGCAGCCATTCCATCGCGTAGTGGCTTCGGAATAGTCTACTCTCCACCTAATTTCTTTCATTCATTCGATCGATCAATCCATCAATCAGTACTCTGCAACCACATTGTACTTCCACTAACTTAATTTGAATTGCAGAAACTACGCTTTTCACTGACTCAAAACTGATGATGAATTTAATATTCTGAGTTAACAATTGAAGCTTTTCTGCCATGGGAACGTGGGTCTCAGTTGTTCCTCGACCCGTCCGTGGTTGGCTTTGTCCCTACGATGCGTAGATTCCGGTGGCATCTGCAACTTATGAGATATCATATGAATATCTTTCAACCAGCTCCAAAAGATCAATCTAAAGATACTAATTTTTCGAAGAATTCTCATCATGCGAGTCACATCACAATAATATTTTTTTTTAAATAGTTGGAACTAACATCCCTCAATCATAAACTCAGATTAGATGAAGTACCGGGTGAACTATGATCAAAGGGTTATAACATTAATACCCATGCAACGATGTGTATTCCCTAGAATCAGCGAGCAATCCTAGCTCTTTTGTCGGCTTCAATTATGTCAAGCCCATCAAATTGTAGTTTGTAAACTCGACGAACAAGCTCCAAGTTTACAAACTCGGGAATATGGCAAGCCCTAAAATGTATGGGTAAAACATATATGAAAATATGCATTACAACTATGAAAATACACATTACGGCGCTACCCACATTTATACATATCAACCACGATCAAAACATTCATGAAAGAGGATCTCAAATATGGAAATTTGGAGGCCGAAAACTCCGAGATATGTTGTAGCTCTAAAGTCTATGAAAACGAGATAAGAAAGCACATTCTATTCTGAGAAAGGAGAGGCCGCTCCAATTATTGAATTGAAGAAGGTCGTCCATCATACAAAACAAGATCATAATGTTACCACATATTAAAACATTCCAGATATTCTAAGGCAAGATGAGGAATTAGACATATACCAACATGTGAAGACGAAATTTCTGGCCAGAGTGAAGTTAACTAATATGAATAACAAGTGAGAGGTATTTGAGTTCCTTGCAGGACTCATTATACTTTGGATCAAACAAGGAGTCAAATTCTTAACACAGTTCTTCTACTCTCCATAACATAAGCACATGCCTTGATATGCAACGAAGACTTACGGATTCAATGTTATGATGGGCACTATGTTGGGTATGAAGCACTGGAAGAAAGAAATATGACAACAAATGTATTTGCAAAATACGTTTCAGATACTTTATTCAATAATAAAGATGCCTATTTAAAGGCTTACAAACACCTGATGCTCAACAAAAAACAGGGAAATTGACTAACAAATTACGAGATTTAAGGAAGAAACTAACTATCGAAGACTATTTCAAAGATGATGCGAACTTTGGATTTTAGAGAATCTGAGACCCGACAACAATTCAAAATATTCACAGAAACGCCTTTATGATTCAAGAAGAATAAACCTTAACCCGAATCAAACTTGTTGGTTGAATCGAAACTTGTCAAGTTGATCTTTTCAAGCAAGAACTTGAAGAAGATCAATTCCTCGATAAGAACTTAAGAAGAGAATTCAAAGAATCTCACCAAAAAAAACATAAACTCAATTTTCATAAAAATTCAATTGTTCTTAATAATGTCTCACAGCTTTGTTTAAATAAGCAAAACTAGGTTAAAGGCGGAAACAACTCAAAATAACCAAAAAAAAAACACAATTAGGGTTGAAGGAGGGCGAAACTAGGGTATTAGCCCGCGCGTAGGGCTGGAGGATGGCTGGGAAGAGCTAGCACGCAGGTTGCATAGATGGGCCACGGGCGTGCACTGACGTGCGTCTGGGTGTGCGCAGGTGCAGGTGCAGGAGAGCGCTAACGTGCGAGGTGGGTGCTCAGACTAGGAACGGGTTGGGTGCGCTGGCTTGAGATGGATTGACATGATGCTGGGCCGCGTCGTAGACATGCGATGGGCGCAGTGTCGCTGGCGCACGGAGAGCGCGATGCACGTAAGGGCATGTAACACCAAGCACTTTCGGTCAGGTATTTATCCCGAGAATTATTTTGGGGTGGTTTGTAGAATAAAAAAATTACGAGGATCTAAAACGACAGATGTTACTTGTTTTGTGAGAAACTTAAGTTTAGTGGCAAAATTGTAAATAAGGTTGATTTTATTTGCTATATATTTAGAAAAGATAAACCTAAAACCCTCACAAAACCTCTCTCTCCACGAGAACTCCCACATTCAGCTGACCCCTCCCCTCAAGATATTTTCTCTCGACAATTCTCCTTCCACCAACGTCGATTCTTCCTTCATTTCTTCAAAAATCAGGCTCTAGGTGAATCTTAGATAATGTATTTGTTAAGTTTTGGTTTATTAGTTTATATTTAGTTAAGACATGAGGTTTTCGAGTTTATCAATGTTGGAGTAACATTAGAATTTATGAGTTTTCGTACTAATGGCATTGACGATAAGATTTCGGATGTTGTTAATGTTTAGGTTGAGAACTTAATGTTGGTATGAATGTTGTTTAAATTAGGGAGGATAAAGAGTTTAGGTGCCATTAATGATATTGGAAATAGAGATATGCACACAAGGTGTTCGATGAAATGCCTGAATAGGATAAGCTTGATTCCTAGGAGATTTCCTTAATTAGAGATTTACTAGTTTTGAACTCGGTTTGTCTAAGATTGATTTTTAACATTGAAATGTGACATAACTAGGTGGGAACGAGTAACGTGAAGGCACAACCAAGTAAGTGGGTGTTAGGGTCTCGGCCATTAGGGCCCTACATCACAGGGGTACTAAGAAGTTAGTATGAATGATTATATGATGAATATGATCTATTGAGCATTATGTTATGATGGGTAGAGTAGCGTTATGGTATGACATATGGTGGATGGTTCGTTTTCTATATAGTATGATGTTCCTTTGTGCACTCACGTACATGCATCATGTTTTCTCCATCGACATATGAAATTTTTTGCATGCATGATTTATATAAAGGAAATGTAACGAGGAAGCATGAAATTGAAATGTACGAAAATATTAAGTGAGGGATGGGGTGGTATGGCCATGTTAACAAGACTGTCCATCTTGAGGGACCATGATTACTGTCCATGCAATGGACCATGAATATTGTCCGTGAGGACCATGTACACACACCTTGCCTACTCCCCAGCACGATTCCCTCCTTAATCCATGTCAAGTATAACATGAAACAAGAACACGAACATGAACATGAAATAAGAACATGAACATGATTTTTACGAAGCATGCATTCATGAGCATTTATGTATATGTGTTGCACTCCTTACTAAGCATTAGGTTTATAGTTTAAACCTTATGATGTAGCTGACGATTTGGAAGGTGAGGACCTCAAACCAAAAGACGTCGTCTAAGTTGGGTTGCTGGATGGTGCTCATGGCGGTATTTGTTGCTGGACAACGATTTTGACCGTGGGTGATGCTCCTAGTATGATTCAGTATATGTAATATCCGGCTTGTACGGATTTTTGGATATAATATATTATATTCATGTTTTATTATATAATGGCATTTTCATAAATATGTCAAATTAAATCAGTTTCGCAAACGGAAAGCGTCATTACGATCCTAACAAATAATAAGAATTTTGAGAAATTTACGAGAATTTC
Organism: Begonia masoniana; assembly: GCA_022432975.1. Lineage (NCBI taxonomy): Eukaryota > Viridiplantae > Streptophyta > Magnoliopsida > Cucurbitales > Begoniaceae > Begonia > Begonia masoniana. The sequence goes on from CM039504.1 coordinate 18,792,714, forward strand.
TGGAATAATATAGCTATATTCCGAGTAGTTACTTCCATCGTAATGTAAATGATGTTTTAGTAAAAATAGTAAATGGAGTCCGAACTGCGAACAGACAGTTTTTATGAATCCCAAATAATAAGTTGGACTTGTTGGTGAAATAAGGAAATTTGGTGAACCCGAATAGTTGGACGATTAACGAACCGAAGGACGAAGCAAAATAGAAATAAGAGCTAAGGGCATTTTGGTAATTTGTCAAACCAAATTATATTAAAAATCAACTTTTCTTTCTTCTCCCTCACTTCTTCTCCTTCTCTGTTTCACGAAATCGACAGAGAGCTATTTTCTCTCTCGGCCGTCGACGATTCCTCAACGATCCGACCTCCGTTCTCCTCCGCTTTTCCTCCGGTTCTTCACGTTTTCTCCTCCAATCGACGTTCTAGGTATGAGCCTTCAATCTTAGAGCTTTTATTTCAATATTTACGGCGTTTTGGACAATTAGGGTTTCGATAATTTTCCGTTAAAAACGCGAATTAGGGTTCGTAATTAATAGGTTAGCCGTGATTAAGTATATATTGCACGTATTCGACGTTATTGGACGAAGTTAAATCAATTTGTGAAAATGTTAAAAATTAGGGATTTTCAAGGTTTTAGGAATAACTCGTAAATTGGAATTTGAGGTGCCGAGCGTGAATTGCTTGAATAAATAGCCCAATGAATTGAATTAGAACTTTAGAAAGTCTCCTTAGTTAAGATTTTGTAAATTTGGACGATCGATAGCTTAAACTCGTTTTAACGTCGATATTGTGTTTTGCTTCAGTCAAACAACGCTCGTGGACGGAGCTTGAGCTGCTTTGGACACGAGGTAAGTTCTCGTGATCTTCTCTGGCCGATTGGCCTACACCGTACGTCGAATGTCGTCTCGAGGAGTTTTAGAGATGCGTATGTTTATTTGCTTTGGTTGGGTAGACAGGTTTAGTTGTTTTATAGGTTATAAGTTATGCGTTTATAGTCTTGATGGTACACATTATTGTTTGTTTACTTTATGATATAGAACTGTTCATGCATCACGCGTTTTAAAGAAAAGCATGTGCACAATGTTTTAAAGGTAAAGGTAATGCAAAGAATAAAATGGGCCGTAAGGCATACAGTTAAAATGGGCCGTAAGGCATATAGTTAAAATGGGCCGTAAGGCATATAATTAAAATGGGCCGAAAGACATATAGGCCGAAAGGCATACAGTTTATAGGTCACGCGAGGTGGGGCTCAGGCACGGCTGTACGTGTTGTAAGCGTGTACCCCCCGCCTCTAGCTGGAAAGAGTAGTCCGCCCGCTGGATGAGCTCTCTCCGGTTAGAGGGATAGGATCTCGGTGACACCTACAGTGCATTGCATAGCATAGCATTTGCATTTACGAGTCTTACTGGGATTTCATCTCATAGTGTATTGTATGGTGTAGGTGACCTAGACATCGAGGCAGGTGAGGACGATGTCCCTCCTCCTGAGGCTTGAGTCCAGTTGACGGAGGATGGCCGTGGTGGCGTGCTGGCGCAGTCGAGGCTTATCCGACCCGTGGGGACAGTATGTATAGATTTTGGGATGTTTTGAGCTGATAATGGTATAGAAATTATAGGATGTTTGGTACTGGTAGTTGATAGGTTACGTTTTAATATTTTTAAATGTTTTGGAACTGTTTTGGGTGACTTTAAAACAGGTGGGTTTGTTTAGATTTTAAACATATCCATGCAGTTCGTTTTTATGAAAATGTACATGGTTTTAAATACGTTTTGGTTGGTTGAGTTTAAGTTATAAACTGATATGTTGTTAGGAGTAGGTTGAATTGTCTTGATTTGCTCTCTGGATTCCAGAGAGAACTTGTAAAAAAAATAAAGGAAACAGAGAAGAGAAAACAGAATAGAATACAGAAGAGAAAACAGAAGGGAAAACAGAAGGGATCGCATGGTTGGACGATCGCTGCATTGCAGTGTGCAGCGATCGATCTCTACATTGCATGCAGAGATCGATCGCTGCTTGCTGCAGCATATGCAGCGATCGATCTCTGCAGCAATACAGAGATCGATCGCTGCTTGCTGCAACACATGCAGCGATCAGTCGCTGCATGTTGCAGCGACTGGTCGTTGCTCTCCCTCCTCGACCACTTGACAGTTTTGCCCCTTTATTTGTTTAGTTTAATTTAATTATTTTATAGTTTTTAATTATTTTATTTAATTTGTTTTAAGTTGTTTTTTTTTTAAATGTTTTTAAAGTTAGATTTCGATTTTGATTTAGGTTCCGTTTAGAATTTAGTTAAAGTTATTAGGATAAAAAAAAATATAGTACGGAAAAATACGGGTACAGTGTCTGGGTCGTGACAGTATAAGACAATGATATTGAAGTATAGGTAGAAAAGGATTTCACATGTTAACAAGTATTAGAATTATTCAGTATTTATATGTCTTAAAAAGGATTTTAAGATTAAAGGTTTTCATTTGTTTTTAAGTCTTCCGCTATGCATATTCTATTCGAGTCAATGATTTTTACGTGCATGAGTCTTCTGGAAATGAGGTTTGAAGTCTATAGAAGTTAATAAGTATGTGGATTGGAGCAGGAGTGCTGTAGGTGTTAGGGAATGTTAATAATGTTTAGTTGATTTGTGGTATGTTTGTCTGGTGAAGTGAAGGAAAACAGAGAGTTAGCCGATCGATCGGTCAAAGTGGCGATCGATCGGTATAGCAATCTCTAAGGAAGTAAAGGAAAACAGAGAGTTGAAGTGTTAATTTCGACCGAATATCGGCAGATGTTGATCGATTAATGTTAAGTGCTGATGTTAAATCGGCTGATGTTGAGTATAGAAGTAAACCGGTCGATGCGTCGAGTGTTGATGTGTTCGGCAGATACCGTTAGTGGTCGAAGATGTCGTTCGGCAGATGTTATTCAGTAGATGTGTTCGACAGATGTCGTTCGGCAGATGTCGTTCGGCAAATGTGTTCGGTGGATGTGATTGGCAGATGTCGAGCAGCGGATGTTGTTCGGTAAATGTCGATCGACAGAGGATAAGTTGGTCGATGTTGAACGTATATGTAATTCGGTCGATGTTGAGCGTAGATGTGTGAAATCAAAAGATGTCGAATGGTTGATGTTTGGCTGGCTAAGTGTTCTGAAATTTCCAGAGCATTAGCCGTACGATCGACTGATATGGACGATTGATCGACTATTGATTTCTTCTTTTATATAAATATAGATAATTTTCACAACGGTTTTAATGACTTCAGATTTGATTTAGAGTTTCACAGAGTAAAAAATAAAAATAAAAATAATAATAAAGAGTTTACGGGAAGTTTTTCTACGATTAAATGAACGAGTCAAGTTAAGATTTTACCGTAATCCGCTGAGGTCGGACAACTTATGGTATCAGAGCAAAACTAAGTTTTAAAATCGGTTATGTAGACTACCTACCAGCACGAATCTCCGTATGAGTGCACTCCAACAACTGTAAGTATTTACGATTTTTGTAATGTCATTTAAGGTTAAGATATGTTTAGGTTGACAAGATGGTAAGGGGACAACGTGAAGAAGTCAATGAAGAAAATTACACAATTGCTCAGTTAACGGAGTTGGTTCACCGCCAATCCCGTCAGATCGAGCGGCTCGTGGCTAGAGAGGAACAATGAAACTCTAGTTCGAGTGCAACTCATGACCAAGGTGGCGATCGGTTTCGCCGACTTCGACTTCCGACATTTAATGGACAAGTTTCGGATCCTATTTATGCTGAGGAATGGATTCGCCAAACCATTCCTCAGCATAAATAGAATTTATACAGCTGCGCCAAACCGGTTCTGTGGCGGATTATATCTGTAAATTTGAAGCATTGTCTCGATTTGCGCCCAATCTGGTGAGTGACGATGAAGACAAGATTCACCAACTTGTTCAAGGATTGAAACCAGATCTGTTCAGAGGGATGAAAATAACGGGGATTTATAACATACCCTATACTGAGGTGGTGGCTAAGGCCTTGGAACTGGAAGAGGTTGAGATGATGGTTCAAGAATACCGTGAAAAGCCAAAGAGGTTGGCTAGAGATGTTGTTGTGAAAAATAATTCTCAAGTGTACCAGTTGCAACAAGTAATAAAGTGATAAATAGAGTATCGAACCCACGAGGACTTTTTAATTGATAATCAAACAAAATTAATTTCAGTCTAATTTGAATAACGATATTTTAGTAACTTTGATTTCAAAATAAAATAAGAGCAATTAATTAAATAACAGAAAATTAAACAAGTTCTAGAATATAATGAGAAAGCTCTAAGGTTTCCGATTTCACCTGAATTAATCATATTTAGTATTCCTAATTCAATTTATTAATTTCTATTTCTATGTATTGATGGCAATTTCACAAAATTATTTATCAATCTCTCTCGAGCAATGATAAACTTACTCAACTAACGGGTTATTACCTCTCAGTCTCAAACCCTAAAAATTAATTGAATACATTAAGAACGAGAAATTATACTACCACATGAACGCCTTAACTATCTCTAGCCTAAGTTCCTTTTCCTGGCAAATTATTCAGTGCACGATTATTTATCTCCTCTCGGTCTCAAAATAATCATATATACATGCTTTTGGTGATCAGACAATCGCATGCATTAAGAACAGAATAAATTACTCAACACAATATTGAAACAGAAAATCAACAACTTGAATTGAAGAAAATACTAAATATTCATAATTCGGCTACATCGTAGCCCTAGAAAAGAAAATTAGTTCATGCTAGAGTGAAGAGAAACAATAAAAATAATAAAGATGTTCATAGTTCAGAAGAGAAAGGGAAAGAAAAACTAGGATGAATTTTAGTTCTCGAAGCTCTCGCTCCGTTCCGATCTCCGTCTCGCTAGGGCTCCTCTGAATTCTCCTCCCCTCTGTCTCATCTGAATCTCCCATGTCTAAATGATTAGTTAACCTAATTTTTAATTAATCTGAAGCTCACAATCATTCTCAACGGTTAAAATTAAAACAAGTTTCAATGCTTCAACTTCAACGGTCCAGATTCAAACACCTCTATCAATTAAAATATCCAAACGGCTGGGATTAAAATAGCCGATCGATCGCCTAAAGTAGCCGATCGATCGGTAACAAGTTTCTACTTTTCTCTTAAAATTCTTCATTTGGCCGATCGATCGCTTAAAGTAGCCGATCGATCGGCTATACTTCTGTATTTCATCTTTATCGGCTATACTTCTGTATTTCATCTTTTCTGGTTGCTTTTAGTCGATCGATCGCGAGATGTGGGCGATCGATCAACGAGTCTTCTGTTCCTCGCAACACGTTGATATTTTTATTTCTTTATTTTTTTCATTCTGCACTATATTTATTCTTCGTTGATGCTTAACCTATTAGATTTAATCTTATTTGCACATTTACACCATAAACATTAAATTCATTTAAATGCTTGAGAAAAACTTATCGAATCAAGATTAAATAGTCCGAATAAGTGTATAAAATACACACTTATCACACCCCCAAACTTGAATGAAAGCTTGTCCTCAAGTGAACAAAACTAAGCAAAACTTTCGGCAGATATATAATCTATCCCCACATAATATGCACAATACAATATAATGGTAAAACAATCTTTATCAAAATTTTTAATAATTTGTCTCAACTTGAATAATTCATACTAAAACTATCAAGATTAACACTTTGTAAAATAATTAACTTATATCCGTACATTGACATTCGCTTACTTAGAAATCCTCATGCATGTGTGTGTGTGTTCATTCTTATTTTCTGTAACTGCTAAGTCAACTAATATAGCTACGGAAAAAGAATACACTCATAGCTCACTTGGGATCACTCCATTCACTCTAATCATTTATCAGCTTTGCCCACTATCCAACTAATAGCAAATATCCATAAATCAAAACAAGAATCAATAGGTGTTTAAAAGCTTGTAATGAAAGGTCGGGATAAAGGGTAGGAATTATATGGATTCAAGCGAATACTCAGAACACAACCCATCCTTTCTTATTTTACCCACTCAATATTTTCTTCTAAGCTCTTGCTCACTCATTGAACTCACTCAAGCTTTACTTTGATCTCTCACCCCCAAACTTATTTCGTTCAATATCACTCAGAACACAACTCATCCTTTTCAGAAAAGGTAGGAAAATCTATATGTGGCTGGACTGAAATAGGTACAATCGAACAGTTAAATCATTGGCTCAAAAAGGGTAACTGAGGGTGTCATTAAATGACACAAAAAGGGTAAGGCTAGAAAGCTCAAACGGTCCAATGATGACCTAAATCATTCTCTTATTTCTGAATAATTTCAATTCGCATTCGAGGATATTGGGCAAAACCAAGAAGGATTTTTTTACTTACTAGCACTCGTTAAGTTTTTCTGGAGCTACTCCCTTACCGTGTTTACGCTTGTTCACCCCCTTACTGTATTTGGGTTTCGATATATGTAGACTACACGAGTATAACACCAACAGATCAAGTTGAATAAGAATGAAAATGTGCTCATGATTTTTGAGTCTAACTTTGTAAGCTCAAGTCAATGTAAACTAATACAAACCAATCTTTTACTCAGCATTTTTCAATAAGCTAAAACATAAATGTATTCAAAATTTCAATCATTGACACCTAAACCAAGATTTCATATTGCATAACCAAAATATGACAAAGTGCTAAAGTACGCTAACATCACCTCCAAACTTAAAACAAGCATTGTCCTCAATGTAAAAAATAAAAAGTATGGTAAAATTAGCGTACCTTATAACATCTCGGGCTGGTCGTTAATGTCGTGGAGCTTCGGTCGAAGGAGCAATCGATCAAGAATCTTTCTTTTCTCTTTTCTCTTTTTTTTTGTGTTCTAAAAATATAATAATAATAATAATAATAAAATAATAAAAAAAATAAAAAAAATAAAAGAAAAATAAACAAAACTAATGCAAACAAAAATTTAAATAACAAACTAAAAAGGATACTAGGGTGGGTTGCCTCCCACCGAGCGCTTGTATTTATTGTCGACAGCCCGACAGTATACTACTTCATGTTGGGTCGAGATATATAATAGATTTTACATTTTTAACTGTACCGTCCCAATATGGTGTCCATCGTTGCCCATTTACCAACTTATCATTTGCCAAAAGCTTTTTGTTGTCGGGTGGTTTCTTGGTAGGTGGTATGACCCGTAATGTCGACTCCCCCAAATTTTCAACGTACTGCATCCCATTCAACTCAAGAGAATCGCTGAGTTGACGTGAAGCTTCCATTGTAACACTGTTAGGAAGTTCCACCCAAAATATGTCAACGCTAGATATTAGGTACTCCATTGATTTATACACCTTGAATGTCACCTCTTCATCCTGTACTTACAATTTGAGCTCCCCCCTTCTGAGATTAATTACAACACCTCATGTTGCTAAGAATGGTCGACCTAATATTATCGGGATGCCACTATCTTCTTCCATATCAAGAACCAAGAAATCAGTGGGGAAAATAAACTTATCGACTTTGACAAGGATATCTTCAATCACCCCATACAGATGCTTTATAGACCGATCAGCCATCTGTAAAATTATATTCGTGGGCTTCGCTTCACCAAGACCCAGCTGTTGAAAAATAGATAGTGGCATTAAATTTACACTAGCCCCCAAATCACACAATGTCCGTTCAAAAATTGACTTTCCAATTTCACATGGTATGGTGAAACTTCCCGGATCTTTCAGTTTTTGTGGAAACGGCACTTGAGGTGGAATTGCTTGTATTGGCGAAAGATGATATGGTAGAAACCTTTGAGCTTCATTTTCACTTGAATCCTCATTCTCAAATGTAGGCACACTTGGCACTTTTTGCACCGGTTCAATTACTATTCCATGTCTAGTGGTAATTGCATTACAATGCTCTTTCGGATTTACTTCAGTATTGCTAGGTAGTGTACCTTGAGATCTTCCATTAATGATATTAGAAAACTGGCCAAGTTGATTCTCAAGACTTCGAATTTGGGTTGATTGATTCTGCATCGTTGTATGGGTGTTGGTCATAAATTGCATAACGGCTGTCTCGAGATCATTTTTCTTCTTAACTTGTCGAGATGGACCCGACTACGATGTGTGGAGCATAGACATAATATTTTTGAGAATTGCTCTATGAGAAATTAGGATGTTGTCGCCATCCTGGATTATAAGTATTTGAGTTGAGATTTACTTGCCGATTAAAATTCCCCATATAGTTAACTTGTTCTGCAGATTTATTCGGCATAGGATTTCTCACTTGGCATTCTTCACTCTGATGTGGTCCCTGACACCATTGACAATTAACCATTGGCGCTTGCTCCACACTAACCACCATATGAGATTCTTGTAACTGTTTAGCCAATGAGGCAACTTATAGTGTTAAGGCTTTTATAGCTTCAAGCTCTGGGGTACCACTTGTACCCTTCATAATTGTGCGTTCCACAGGGCATTGGTCATTATTAAGTGACAATACCTCCAATAGATAATATGCAACTTCTTCAGTTTTTCTCATTAAAGCACCACCTGCAGCTGCATTCACCAGAGTTTTAGTAGATGCTGACAATCCCACATAGAAAGTTTGAATATGCATCCACATCGGTAGACCATGGTTTGGACATTTTCTCAGCATCTCCTTGAAGTGTGCCCATGTCTCATATAGAGTTTCTCTATCGAATTGACTGAAATTGATTATATCGTTTTGGAGATTAGCAGTCTTCTCGAAAGGGAAAAATTTAGAAAGGAACTTCTGGCATAATTCTTCCCATGTAGTAATAGAGTCGGCCGGCAGAGAGTTAAGCCAATTCTTTGCTCGGTCCCGTATTGAAAATGGAAATAGACGTAACCTAACTGCATCATCACTCGCATTGTGATATCTGAAAATATCGCATACTTCTAAAAAATTTGCAATATGATCTTTGGGGTCTTCAGAAGGTAATCCACTAAACTGAGATTGTTGAATCATGTGCAAGGTACCCGACTTAATTTCAAAATTAGCGGTGATGGCCGGTTTTCGAATAGCTGAATGCACTCCGGATACAGTAGGTACAACATAATCCAGCAAGGTCCGGTTCTCAGTATTGTCTTCCCCGTTATCTCCCATAATGGCACGCGCTGGTTGAATAACTTCTCTTCTCTCTTTACGATGTTGTCGACATGTATGCTCGATCTCAAGATTAAGTGGGAGAAGATTAGCATTTCCTTCTTTACGCATGTACCTGAAAATAATACAAAAATAAAGAAATAAAATAAAAAAAATCAACATAAAACTAAAAATAATTAATTTGATATCAATAATAAAGTCCCCGGCAACGGCGCCAAAAACTTGTTGTGAAAAATAGTTCGCAAGTGTACGAGTCGCAACAAGTAATAAAGTGATAAATAGAGTGTCGAACTCACGATGACTTTTTAATTGATAATAAAACAAAATTAATTTCAGTCTAATTTGAATAACGATGTTTTAGTGACTTTGATTTCAAAATAAAATAAGAGCAATTAATTAAATAAAAGAAAATTAAACAAGTTCTAGAATATAATGAGAAAGCTCTAGGGTTTCTGATTTCACCTAAATTAATCATATTTAGTATTCCTAATTCAATTCATTAATTTCTATTTCTATGTGTTGATGGCAATTTCATAAAATTATTTATCAATCTCTCTCGAGCAATGATAAACTTACTCAACTAACGGGTTATTACCTCTCAGTCTCAAACCCTAAAAATAAATTGAATACATTAAGAACGAGAAATTATACTACCACATGAACGCCTTAACTATCTCTAGCCTAAAATCCTTTTCCTAGCAAATTATTCAGTGCACGATTATTTATCTCCTCTCGGTCTCAAAATAATCTTACATACATATTTTCGGTGATCAGTCAATCGCAGGCATTAAGAACAGAATAAATTTTTCAACACAATATTGAAACAGAAAATCCACAACTTGTATTGAAGAAAATACTAAATATTCATAATTCGGCTGCATCGTAGCCCTAGAAAAGAAAATTAGTTCATGCTAGAGTGAAGAGAAACAATAAAAATAATAAAGATGTTCATAGTTCAGAAGAGAAAAGGAAAGAAAAACTAGGATGAATTTCAGTTCCCGAAGCTCTTGCTCCGTTCCAATCTCCGTCTCGCTAGGGCTCCTCTGAATTCTCCTCCACTCTGTCTCATCTGAATCTCTCATGTCTGAATGATTAGTTAACATAATTTTTAATTAATCTGAAGCCCACAAATATGAAATCCACAATCATCTTCAACAGCTGAGATTAAAACAAGCTTTAATGGTTCAGCTTCAACGATCCAGATTCAAACACCTCCATCAATTAAAATATCCAAACAGCTGGGATTAAAATAACCGATCGATCGCCTAAAGTAGCCGATCAATCGGCAACAAGTTTATACTTTTCTCTTAAAATTCTTCATTTGGCCGATTGATCGCTTAAAGTAGCCGATCGATCGGCTATACTTCTGTATTTCATCTTTTTCGATTGCTTTCAGCCGATTGATCGCGAGATGTGGGTGATCGATCGGCGAGTCTTCTATTCCTCGCAACACGTTGATATTTTTATTTCGTTATTTTTCCTCATTCTGCACTATATTTATTCTTCGTTGATGCTTAACTTGTTAGATTTAATCTTATTTGCACACTTACACTAGAAACGTTAAATTCATTCAAATGCTTGATAAAAACTTATCGAATCAAGATTAAAGAGTCCGAATAAGTGTGTAAAATACACACTTATCAGATGTGCAGCCACAACCACAGCAGAACAAAGGGGGTTGGCAGCAACAACAAAGGGGAGTTAAAAGGCCCTATAATCCTCAATGACGACCGAGGAAAATGGAAGCGACCTTAAGGAGCGCCTCAAGCTCCTCGAGCTCCTAAGCTCCTCCATGTTCCACATGCCAGAGGAACCATTACAGTGAGTGCAAGCTTTACACGAGCTGGTGTTTCAAGTGCAACATGGTTGGTCATCTGGTTAAAGATTGTCCTATGCTTCAAGTTGCAAACTGAGCGAGAGTGGCACCTCGGGTCTTTGCTCTGATGGAGGATGAAGATGCAGTACAGCACACGGTCATAACAGATACAATTTTGATCTGTGGTGAACCCGCGCATACACTTATTGACACAGGTGCTACTCACTCGTTCGTAGCAACCGCGTTTGTGTGCAACAATAACTTATGGGTTTTGCCAGCTGATAAATTATATAACGTCATGTTACCGTCGGGTGAGTCTTTACATTCAGATCAGGTAGTAAAGGGTGATATCGTGTCAGTAGGAGATAAATAGCTTTACGTAGAACTGATCATAATTAACATGAAAGGGTATGAAGTTATTTTGGGGATGGATTGGTTATTCAGACATTACGCCACGATAAGTTGTAGGACTGGACTAGTGGAGTTCTGACCTCTGAACGGAGATCGGTTTTCCTTCCAAGCTATTCCAAAAGTAAGCAAGATGCCGATTATATCTTCGATAAAAGCTCAACGGCTGTTGAAAAATATGTGTATGGGTCTTCTAGCCAGTGTAATCGATGTTCGAGGGAATGACGAGCTAAAGCTCCAAGACATTCCTTTGGTTCAAGAGTTTCCTGAAGTATTCTTGGACGACCTACCAGGATTACCGCCTGATAGAGAAATTGAGTTTGTGATCGATACTTATCCTGAAGTCACGCCGGTGTCTAAGAATCTCTATCGTATGGCACTTGTTGAAATGAACTGAAAACTCAATCGCAGGAGCTAGTGGACAAGGGTTTCGTACGCCCTTGTTCTCCCTAGGGTGCACCTGTTCTATTTGTTAAGAAGAATGACGGATCCCTCTGAATGTATATAGATTACAGAGAGTTGAACAAACTGACAATCAAGAATAAATACCCCTTGCCTTGAAATTGACGATCTGTTTGACCAACTTCATGGAGCCAAAGTGTTTTCGAAGATTGACCTACGCTCAGGCTACTACCAATTAAATGTCAAAGCCGAAGATGTACCAAAGACTGCGTTCAGAACCCGATATGGGCATTACGAATTTCTTGTGATGTCGTTTGGATTGACAAACGCACCCGCAGCTTTCATGGACTTGATGAATCGAGTGTTTCAGGACTACTTAGATAAGTTCGTGATTGTATTTATAGACGACATTCTGATTTATTCTCAGACTAAGGACGAACACACAAAGCACCTGAAGACTGTTTTGACAACTCTAAAGCTGCAACAATTATATGCCAAGTTCTCAAAGTGTGAATTTTGGGTGGACAAGGTCAATTTTCTGGGTCACGTTATCTCTGCTGAAGGCATTTCAGTTGATCCAATTAAAATTCAAGCTGTGAAAGATTGGCCACAACCCAAGAATGTTAGTGAAGTTCGTAGTTTTCTTGGGTTGGCAGGTTATTACAGGAAGTTCATCAAGAGATTCTCGATAATAGCTAAGCCTCTAACTGGTTTAACAAAGAAAGATATCAAGTACTCGTGGTCAGAAGCTTGTGAGAAGAGCTTCCAAACAACACCTTTATTGACACTCCTAGTGGGAAAAGGAAAATTCAGTGTTTATTGTGACGCATCTAAGATTGGTTTGGGATGTGTGCTAATACAAGAAGGCAAGGTGTAACAACCCGGCCCCCGTAACCCGAGGGTTTACACCGAGCTGTGCGGTACCATCCCCGCCACGTGGCTTCCTTTTCTGTTCGCCACGTGTACTCACAGAACTTTCCCCTCCCTGTAGGTTATTTTTGCCTTCCTCCCCACTCGAACCCAAGACCTCAGGGTTAAGTACCTGGGCTACAAGTGAGGAGTACCACTTGAGCTAACTCTATGAGTACACGTGGTGGGCCTGTGTGGCTGCCACGTGGCGGTGTAAACCCTCGATGTACGTGGGCTGCACAGCTCGGTGTAAACCCTCGATGTACGTGGGCCGGGTTGTTACACAAGGTTGTAGCGTATGCTTCCAAACAGCTAAAAAGTTATGAGCAGAATTACCCCACTCATGATTTGGAGTTAGCCGCTGTGGTATTTGCACTGAAGATTTGGAGGCACTACCTGTACAGCTAGCAATGTGAAGTGTTTTCGGACCATAAAAGTCTGAAATACCTCTTTACTCAAAAGGAATTAAACATGAGGCAAATGTGTTGGCTTGAATTCGTAAAAGACTATGATTTCAAAATTAAGTACTACCCTGGTAAGGTCAATGCGGTTGCTGACGCGTTAAGTAGGATGTCGACAACTATGCAGCACGCGTAGTCAGCCATGTGTTTACCCTTGAGGGTTGAAGTTCAGAAGTTTGAATTGAAAATAGTTCCAGAATTATTAGCCTTACTTTCGAATTTGACAATTCGGCCGACCATTTTGGACAGAATCAAAAGGGCTCAACAGAAGGATTCAAAGGAGAATGATGACATTGTGAGCAAATTGTCAGAGGCTTCTTCTGAGTTTAGCTATTCGGAGGAAGGTATCCTGAAATTTAGAGACCGATGGTACGTCCCAAATGATGGGGAGTTACGAAAGTTGATTTTGGCTGAAGCACACTCGTCTTTTTCTCCGTGCATCCAAGTAATATCAAGATGACTTGAAGTTGCATTATTGGTGGCCAAATCTGAAGAGGGATGTTGCCAAGTACGTAGAGTCATGTATGGTGTGCCAACAAGTTAAAGCGGAACACCAACGACCAGGAGGCACTCTTCAACCTTTACCGATCCTCGAATGGAAGTGGAAAAACATTGCCATGAACTTTGTGGTGGGTTTACCAAAGACGACCAAAGGCCATGATAGCATTTGGGTCATAATTGACAGAATGACGAAATCAGCTCACTTCCTACCAGTAAAGATGACCTATTCGATGGACCAGTTTGCTGACTTATATGTATAGGAGGTCATTAGATTGCATGAGATTCCTGTGTTGATTGTCTCTGATTGGGATCTTAGGTTCACCTCAAGGTTTTGGAAAAGTCTACAAGGCTCGAGGGGTACGAAGTTAACTTTTAGTACTGCAATTCACCCTCAGACCGATGGGCAATCAGAATGGACAGTTCAGATACTCGAGGATATGTTGAGGGCATGCGTGTTAGAATTTCAAGCATCATGGCACCGATATCTGCCATTAGTTGAGTTTTTTTATAACAATAGCTACCAATCCACCATTGGTATGGCTCCGTATGAGGCGCTTTATGACAGAAAATGTAGGTCGTCCTTGTACTAGGACGAAGTTGTTGAAGCGAAGCTTGTAGGTTCTGAGTTACTACAACAAATGTCTGAAAAGATTGCTGTTATTAGATAGAGGATGGAGACCGCCCAAAGCTGACAAAAGAGTTACGCAAATCGAAGGAGAAGGGATTTGGAGTTCTCCATCGGAGATGAAGTTTTCCTTAAGATCTCTCCGTTCAGAGGAGTCATGCGGTTTGGAAAGAAAGGGAAGTTCAATCCTCGATTCGTTGGCCCGTTCCCTATTTTGGCGAGGATTGGAAGTACGGCTTATAGATTGCAACTGCCCCCATCTATGGACGGAGTCCACAATGTCTTCCACGTATTAATGTTGAGGAAATAGATACATGATTCGACACATGTAGTGGAGTCGGTGGACATCGAGATTCAACCAACTTTATCATATGAAGAGAAGCTGGTGCAAATCCTCGTTTTGACAGTAAAGATGTTACTGAACAAAGAAGTTCCATTGGTGAATGTGTTATGGAAGTACCACAACATCGAGGAAGCCACGTGGGAACGATGACAAGATATGATGGATAAGTATCCGGAGCTATTCGTTCAAGCAATTTTTGATGACAAAAATTTTGTTGAAGGAAGGTAGGATGTAACATCCAGCACTTTCGGTTAGGTATTTATCCCAAGAATTATTTTGGGGTGGTTTGTGGAATAAGAAAATTACGAGAATCTAAAACGATGGGTGTTACTTGTTTTGTGAGAAACTTAGATTTATTGACAAAATTATAAATAAGGTTGATTTTATTTGCTATATATTTAGAAAAGATAAACCTAAAACCCTCACAAAATCTCTCCCTCCACGAGAACTCCCACATTCAATCGACCCCTCCCCTCAAGATATTTTCTCTCGACGATTCTCCTTCCACCAACGTCGATTCTTCCTTCATTTCTTTAAAAATCGGGCTCTATGTGAGGCTTAGATAATGTATTTGTTAACCTTTGGTTTAGGAGTTTATTTTTAGTTAAGACTTGGGGTTTTTGGATTTATCAATGTTGGAGTAACATTGGTATTTATGAGTTTTCATACTAATGGCATTGACGATAAGATTTCGGATGTTGTTGATGCTTAGGTTGAGAACTTAATGTTGGTATGAATGTTGTTTAAATTAGGGAGGATGAAGAGTTTAGGAGCCATTAATGATATTGGAAATAGAGATATGCACACAAGGTGTTCGATGAAATGCCCGAATAGGAAAAGCTTGATTCCTAGGAGATTTCCTTAGTTAGAGATTTACTAGTTTTGAACTCGGTTTGTCTAGGATTGATTTTTAACATTGAAATGTGACATGACTAGGTGGGAACGAGTAACGTGAAGGCACGGCTTGCTAAGGAACCCAGGTAAGTGGGTGTTAGGGTCTCGGCCATTAAGGCCCTACATCACAGGGGTACTAAGAAGTTAGTATAGATGATTATATGATGAATATGATCTGTTGAGCATTATGTTATGATGGGTAGAGTAGCGTTATGGTATGGCATATGGTTGATGATTTATTTTCTATATACCCCCCCGTTTTTTGGTTCCCATTGAGTTTACCTTGTTTACAGGTCGACCCCATGGCAGCAAGAAAAGGCGATCTTGTGCTATACTCCGGTGATCTCTTTCCTACCGAGGCACGCAAACTCCCATCGTGTCCCAAATCACATTCCGTGAATCGAAAGGGGAAGCCTACTCATCCATCAGCTCCTCTCGTAGATCGGTGCGGTTTTACGAAGCGTCTAAGCACAGTTCACTCGCGTTGATCAATCAAGTGCTTTGCCGCCACTCCTTAAGGTTACCTGTTGTATCATACACTTCTTGCATTGTTTTCCACGCTTCATACCCCCCCCCCCCTATTTCTTCTTAAGGTAAGGTAAAGGGCCAGGCATGGTATGATGTTCCTTTGTGCACTCACGTACATGCATCATGTTTTCCCCATCGACACATGAAATGTTTTGCATGCATGATTTATGTAAAGGAAATGTAATGAGGAAGCATGAAATTGAAATGTACGAAAATATTAAGTGAGGGATGGGGTGGTATGGCCATGTTAAATAGACTGTTCATCTTAAGGGACCATGATCACTGTCCATGCAATGGACCATGAATACTGTCCGTGAGGACTATGTACACGCACTTTGCCTACTCCCCAGCACGATTCCCTCCTTAATCCATGTCGAGTATAAGATGAAACAAGAACACAAACATAAACATGAAATAAGAACATGAACGTGATTTTTACGAAACATGCATTCATGAGTATTTATGTATATGTGTTTCACTCATTACTAAGCATTAGACTTATAGTTTAAACTTTATGATGTAGGTGACGATTTGGAAGATGAGGACCTCAAACCAAAAGATGTCGTCTAAGTTAGGTTGCTAGATAGTGCTCATGGCGGTATTTGTTGCTGGACAACGATTTTGACCGTGGGTGATGCTCCTAGTATGATTGAGTATAAGATAATGATATTGAAGTATAGGTAGAAAAGAATTTCACATGTTAATAAGTATTAGAATTATTCAATATTTATATGTCTTAAAGAGAATTTTAAGATTAAAGATTTTCATTTGTTTTTAAGTCTTCCGCTATTCGTATTCTATTTGAGTCAATGATTTTTACGTGCATGAGTATTCTGGAAATGAGGTTTGAAGTCTATAGAAGTTAATAAGTATGTGGATTGGAGCAGGAGTGCTGTAGGTGTTTGGGAATGTTAATAATGTTTAGTTGGTTTGTGGTATGTTTGTGTCTGGTGAAGTGAAGGAAAACAGAGAGTTAGCCTGTCGATCGGTCAAAGTGGCGATCGATCGGTATAGCAATGTCTGGGGAAGTGAAGGAAAACTGAGAGTTGAAGTGTTAATTTCGATCGAATATCGGCAGATGTTGATTGATTGATGTTAAGTGCTAATGTTAAATCGGCTGATGTTGAGTATAGAAGTAAATCGATCGATGCGTCGAGTGTTGATGTGTTCAGCAGATACCGTTAGTGGTCGAAGATGTCGTTCGGCAGATGTCATTTGGCAGATGTTGTTCGGTAGATGTGTTCGGAAGATGTCGTTCGGTAGATGTCGTTCGACAGATGTGTTCGGTGGATATGACCGGCAGATGTCGAGCAGTGGATGTTGTTCGGTAGATGTCGATCAACAGAGGATAAGTTGGTCGATGTTGAACGTATATGTAATTCAGTCGATGTTGAGCGTAGATGTGTGAAATCGGAAGATGTCGAATGGTTGATGTTTGGCTTGCTAAGTGTTCTGAAATTTCCAGAGCGTTAGCCGTACGATCGGCTGTTGATTTCTTCTTTTATATAGATATAGATAATTTTCCCAACGGTTTTAATAACTTTATATTCAATTTAGAGTTTCACAGAGTAAATAATAATAATAATAAAGAGTTTACGGGAAGTTTTTCTACGATTAAATGACCGCGTGATCCGCTGTGGTTGTGACAAGGCATGCGTAGCTACTCACGCTGGTAGGGGATGCGTACGTTTGAGGTGCACGGGCAACAGAACGCATTGAAAAGGTATGCACATGTGCGGGCGGTTCAACGATTCTTCTTTTCTCATTTAGCAACAAATCTTTGCACTCATTGCTTACTTCTTTTCTCATTTAGCAACAAATATTTGCACTCATTGCTTACTTGATCCTACATTGCTTACTCACCAACACTTATTATGAGTCTTTGCTCGTGATGTAATGACTCTTTATCTTGAATTTCTTTGATCAAGCCTTGTAGATTCTTATACATCTTCTTTGTTCTTGATCTGGTCATTGGTTCTCTGATGTCTTGTATTGGATCTTGGTCTTTAGTCTCGACTTGGCTCTTAATGGGTTCTTGGATCATATCATTCCCTCCCTCTTCAAAAAGATTCGTCCTCGAATCTCCTGCATCATAAAAAGATAAGTCACTAACATTAAAAGAAGCGTAAACATTACCATACTAGCTTGGTAGGTTGATCTTGTAGGCGTTATTGTTTATGCGTTTCAAAACTTGGAATGGTCCGCCCCCTCGAGGTTGTAATTTATTCTTTCTTTGACTTGCAAATCTTTCCTTCTAAAAATGAACCCAAACCCAATCTTCGGGTTCAAATATGGCCTTTTTGCGGCTTTTATTAGCTTATTGCGCATAGTACTCATCCTTTTTTTTAATATTCTCTCGTACCTTTGTGTCTAATTTCCTAACAAATTCAGTCTTCCTTTTTCCATCAAATTAACAAACTAATTATTAGGTAACAGTAATATATCAAGAGATAAGCAGATTAAAACTATACACGATTTCAAAAAGTGAGTGGGAAGTAGTAGAATGCACCACTCGATCATAAGCAAACTCAACATGTAGTAAACAGTTTTCTCATTGCTTTAAATTTTTAAAAATTATCGCTCTTAGCAACGTAGATAATGTTCGTTTTACAACCTCGTTTTGCTCATCCGTTTGAGGATTTGCTACGGTGGAAAACAAGAGTTTCGTTCCAAGTTTATTTCACAGAGTCCTCCATAAATGACTTAAAACTTCACATCTTTATCACTCACAATAATTCTTGGTATTCCATGCAAACGCACAATTTTCTTAAAGAATAAATCTGCACATGTATAGAATCATTAGTTTTTAAACATGCGACAAAATGAGTCATTTTACTAAAGCAATCAATAACCACAAAAATATTATTCTTACTTCCTTGTGTCCTCGGCAAACATCTATAGAAATGTCTGTCCAAGGGTGGTCCAAAATACGTAAAATACTATATAGGTCATATGGTTTGACCTTTGATTTGGTCTTCCTACATTCAATGCATTTTTCGCAAATAGATATTATATCATGCTTCATTTTCGGCCAAAGGAAATATTCAACCAATACATTCAATGTTTTATTAATTTCAAAATGTCACATTAAACCTCCTCTATGAATTTCTCTAACAAATAATTCACGTAATGAACATTTAGGTATATAAAATTTATCATTTTTAAATAAATACCCATCATGTCTATAGTAATCAACACATGCAATTTTCTAACAATCTTTCCAAACTTGACTGAAATCTAAATCTGAATCATATAGACCTTTAATGAATTCAAATCCCAATAATTTAGATTGTAGAGAAGTGATGAGAACATACCTTGTAATACCCGGTTTTACGAGATATTAATATTATATTATATGATGGTATTTTTGTAAATATGTCAAATCAAGTCTGTTTTGCGAAAAGAAAGCGTTATTACGATCCTAATAATTGATATGGATTTTAGAAAAATTTCGGAAATTTTAGGAGTCGTAATGCAAATTTTACGAGAATTACGTTTATCGTAATATAAAGGAACTTTGGTAAAAATAGTAAACGAGATCCGAATTTCGAACGGATAGTTTTAATGGAACCCTGGTAATAAGTTGGAGGTATTGGTGAAATAAGAGAATTTGGAAAAAACGAATCGTTAGCTAATTAACGAAACGAAGGACGAAACAAATAGAAAACAAAGGAAGGGCAAAATGGTAATTTACCAAACCAAAATTTTATTAAAAACACCAACTTCTCTTCTTCTTCACGCCATTTCCTCTCTCCCTGCGACTTCTCCCTCTTCCGGAGTCCTCAATGGCGATCCTCCATTTCCGGCGATCAACTCCTCCGATCGACTTCCGTTCTCCGTGTTTTCTTCTCCTCTCACAACCCTAGGTACGAATCTATGATTTCAAAACGTTAGTTTCTAGTTTTTACGAAGTTAGGACGTTAGGGTTCGTTTAGGGTTTCGTTAAAAACGGGATTTAGGTTTTGAAATCGATAGGGTTACCTTAGTTATAAACGTAATGGACGTATTGATTGTTATTGGACGAAGTTAAATCGATTTAGGACGAATATTAGAGATTTTTGTGATTTTCAAGTTTTGGGGAAAAACTCGTAAATCGATGTTTCGTAGTATCGAGCGCGTATTGGTTGTGGAAACGCCTCGATTAGTTGAGTTATAGCTCTAGGAGAAATTCCTTAGTTAAGGATTTCGCTAGTTTGAGCATTTAATTGTTTAAACTCGTTTTAACGACAATTTGGTGAAATTGCTTAGGTAAACAACGCTCGTGGACGAAGCTTGGCTTGCAACGGACATGAGGTAAGTTCTCGTGATTTCTCTGGCCGATTGGCCTACACCGTACGTCGAGGGCGTCTCAAGGAGTTTTGGTGACGTGTTTGTTTAATTGTTTTGGTTGGGTAGCTAGGTTAATTTGTTTTATAGTTTATGCATTTATAGTCTTGATGGTACACATGTTGCTTGCTTATGTTTATATTGAACTGTTCACGCATCACGTGTTTTAAAAGAGCATGAAAATGAATTTTCGCACGATGTTTTAAGAAAATGGTGATATGGCCTGGAGAGGGGCTTGACCTATTGTGAAGATCGACTACGGGTTTGTCACAATACCACATATAACACATACTCATACAGTTATACAGTTATAGGTTATGTGAGATGGGGCTCAGGCATGGCTGTACGTGTTGTAAGCGTGTACCTCCCTCCTCTAGCTGGAAAGAGTAGTCTGACTGCTGAATGTGCTCTCCCCGGTTAGGGGGCTGAGATCTCGGTGACACCCACAGAGTAAAGATAAAGAAAATGCTGCACGATTTCTGAACTCATATGCATAGCATGCATTTACATTTACTAGAGCTTGCTGAGATTTTTATCTCATAGGTGTCTGTATGGTGTAGGTGACTACGAGGAAACAGGTGAGGACGACGATCCTCCTCCCGAGGCATGAGTCCAGTTGACGGAGGATGATTGCAGGAGTGTGCTAGCGCAGTCGAGGCGTTTCATGACCCGTGGGGATGTAGGTATTTTGGGATATTTTGAGTAGAAAGCGTACAGATAGAACATTTTAGGGTGTTTGGTTCTGATTAGTTGATAGGTTTACATTTTAATGTTTTTAAATGTTTTAGAAACTGGTTTTGTAAAATGTGTGATAATAGGGATATGTTCGGTTTTTAAACATATCCATGCAGTTCGTTTTCATGAGAAAATGTATTTCGTCTTAATTGAGTTTTAAGTCGTTATTTCGGGTGATTGAAGAAGTGAGGAAATAGATGGAATTAAGAGTGAGTTGAGGTTGATGCTATTGTGATGTTTAGTGTGTTAAGTGTATATGTGTATAAGGAAAAGAAAGAAGGAAGGAAGAGAAAACAAGGAAAAGAAATGAAGAGAAGGGAAGAGGAAGGAGCGAGGAAGAAAAGGGAGGCAGAGGAGATGGCGATCGATCGCCCAGGGGTGGGGATCGATCGCCCAGGGGACGCCGCGCTCTGGAAGAATTCCAGAGCGTGTGGCAATCGATCGCCACTTGCGTCTAGGCGATCGCCACTTGCGTCTAGGCGATCGCCTATTGAGGCGATCGCTGGGCATGTGATGATCGCCCAGAGGCGATCCACCTGGCGAGCGATCGCCAGTGTGCGATCGCCATGGGGCGATCGATCGCCGGTTTTGGGTGATCGATCGCCCCTTCATTTTTGGGCGACTGTCTGTTTCTGCCCTTGTTTTTGTTCTGTTCTCTGCCGATTGTTTCACTTTTATTTTAAATGATTTTTATTTAATTGTTTTAATAGTTTTAAGGTTCTATTAAATGGTTTTCAAAATAGATTCGAACGTTTTACAAATTCTGGTTTCCACTTTAAATTTCCGCTTCAACGCAATTAAAGTTATTAGGATATTAAGATAAAAAAATATATAGTACAAAAAAAAAAAAAAAATTGGGTACAGTGATAGGGTCGCTACATACCTTCTAGACAACGTGTCGGCGACTACGTAGTCCTCACCTTTCTTATAATAGATGACGTACGGAAAAGTCTTGATGAACTTCATCCACTTGGCGTGTCTCTTGTGCAATTTTTCTTGTGATTTTAGATACTTTAAGCTCTTGTGATTGAAGTGAATAATGAACTCCCTCAGTCACAAGTAATGTTGTCATGTTTGTAATGTCCTTACCAATACATACAATTCTTTTTTATAGGTTGGGTAATTTAATGTCGCTCTACTAAGCTTTTCACTGAAGTAAGCGATCGGCTTCATTTTCTACATCAAAACTCCTCTAATTCCCTTTCCCGACGAGTCATATTCGATCTCAAATGTCTTATCAAAATTTGGCAATACTAATAAAGAAGCATTAGTTAATTTCTCTTTCAATAAGTTAAAGACTTTTTCATGTACCTTGGTCCATTTAAATTCAACATTCTCTTTAACCAATTCATTCATGGGTGCCACAATGGTACTAAAGTACCTCATTCGTGTAGGTTATTCCTTGATTGCTCTTATTTTTTTATTCGTCCACTGTTACTCTATTCGAGCTCACTACAAAATCGTGGAAAACTAGTAATTCTATGGAAAACGTGCACTTTTTAAGATTGACATACAATTGATTTAATCGCAACACATCAAAAACGGATTTCAAATGTTTTATATGTTGTTCGAAAGTCTTGCTATATACCAATATATCATCAAAATAAACCACTACGAATTTCCAATAAATTGTCGCAAAACATGGTTCATTAATCTCATGAATATGCTCGGTGCATTATATAATCCAAACAGCATAATTAATCATTCGTAAAGTTCATACTTTGCTTTAAAAGCAGTTTTCCATTTGTATTTTTCTTTCATACGAATTTGATAGTACCCGTTCTTTAAATCAATTTTAGAAAATAAACAAACAACATACAATTCATCATGCATGTCATCAAGTCGAGGAATAGAATGTTGATACTTTACCATAATTTTTTTGACCACTCGACAATCGACAGCCATCCTCCATATCACGTTCTTCTTCAAAACTAAAATTATTGGTACCAAGCATGGGTTAAGTCTTTCATTTAGTAGACCTTTTTTCCACCAATTCATCTATTTCCCTTTGTCTCCATGGTTTCTTCTTGATTTTCTCCATATGCGAGTTAGTTAGGAATCGTCGCTCCCGACATGAAATCAATTTGATGCTCTATTCTCCTAAGTGGGGGTACTCCTTTAGGCAACTCCTCCGAAAACACATCTTTATATTTATGCAAAAGAGAGGTAACATCCACTAGAAGAGAAAAAGTTAGTTCATTAGAAGTAAAATAAATATTTTTTGTACACTAATAAAATCATCTCATTACTTCCATCATTTTTCCTAAAAATTTAACTTTTTTTTCCTCCTCCCTCAGTTTTTCTCTATTTCCCCAATTTTTTTTCTTCCTCTTTGCCTTTTTTGCTCACTTTTCTTGTGGTTTTTCTTTTTTCCGCTCTTTTGTCTCCTTTCTTATATTCCCCTTTTTCTCTTTCTTCTATTCCACTCGATTCTTCAACTACTCCATTATTCAAAATTTTCCATCCTTTTTCTTTTAACTTTTTGTAGCTTTGGAACTCTTTGGCTATCCTTTCTTGGTCCATACTTGCGTCCCACAGTTGTAAGGTTTTAGAACCACAATTCTTTCGTTTTGAACTAGCGAACACTCATTTTTAAATCCATTATGTTTAACCACTCGATCGTATTGTCATGGTCTTCCCAAAAGGATGTGAGTAGTTTTCATCGGTACTACATCACAGAAAACTCAATCCTTGTACCTTCTGATTGATAAAACAATACTTATTTGTTTGGTCACTTTGATCTCACCACAATCACTTAACCATTGTAACTTGTATGGTTTCAGATGTCTTTCGGTCTTCAAGTTTAACTTTTGAATCAACAACGTACTAGCCAAATTCGTGCAACTCTCACTATCAATGATCAAAATATACACCTTGTTGTTGACATGACATCTATTATGAAATATATTTTCTCTTTGAACCTTGTTGTTATCTTAACTTGCACATTTAATGCTCTCCTTGTGACTATTACTCTCCCTTAACTGGTTCTTCATCATCCACTTCACTACAATTCTCTAGTGGTTGCATCACGTTATCACTTGAACTCACACTTTTCACATCTCCATTATCCAATAAAATCATCGCTCATTTGTTCGAACAATTCGAAGCAATATGTCCAAATCCTTGACACCAAAAACACTTGATTTCTCTAGTTCAGGTTGGTGTAGGAATTTCGATCTTACCTTGTTGCGGCGTAACCTTCTTGGGTTCTTCCCTGGGGTTTGTCTTTTCACTTTTCCAACTCGATTTCCAAGAACTATTCAAAGTCGAACCTACCTTTGCTTCTTTTTGCTTTTAGTTGCCGTTCTATTTTTATTGCCTTGTGTAGCGATCTTCCATATCCATGTAGTGTTGCAAATCCACTTTATCTTCAACTTCTTGATTTAATTCTCTCATAAATCTCGCCATTTTTGCTTCCTCATCCTCCTCGATATTAGCCTTCATTATAGTGATTTCCATCTTTTTGTAATACTCGTCCACACTCTTAATTCCTTGAGTTAAGCTTTGGAGCTTTCGGCACAAATTTCTATAATAGTGTGTCGGAACATACCTATTTCTCATAATTGCCTTCACATTTTTCCATATGCAAATTGGGGGCTCTCCATTACTCCTCTGATTCTTTATCAACTGGTCCTACTAAATACTAGCATAGTCAGTGAACTCCATTGTAACCAACGAAATCTTTTTCTCTTCCGTATAGTTTTGACTTTCAAACAATGAATCCACTTTTCGTTCCCACTCCAAGAAAGTCTTGGGATCACTTTTCTCTTGGAAGGAATGAATGTTTACGTTGATGTGGCTTAGATTACCATCCTCTCGGTCTAACTTATCATATCTTTCCCATTGGTATGGTCTATCCCCATTCTCAAACTCGTTTCCAACAAATTCTCTCCTTCTACGAGGGTAACTACGTGATGGTATTTCCAATCGTTCCATCCTCTTAGTAAGAGCCGTATATTGGTCTTACATGGTCTTCATGAACATTTTCAAATCCACT
The DNA here is from genome assembly GCA_022432975.1 of Begonia masoniana. Classification (NCBI taxonomy): domain Eukaryota; kingdom Viridiplantae; phylum Streptophyta; class Magnoliopsida; order Cucurbitales; family Begoniaceae; genus Begonia; species Begonia masoniana. The sequence goes on from CM039504.1 coordinate 18,817,758, forward strand.
TCACTCTCTTCCCCACTCATGATTTTCAAACCAATAAAAAAAAACAAACATAAAAAGAAAAGATCAATATAAGCAACGTTAAAACAATAAGTAACAAATGCTATAATGAACATTTTCTCTTCTTCACATGTTTACACCTATTCGATAATCACTCTACTCATGTTTCTCTCAAAATTTGACATTTATAAAATAAGTTCGTCTTCTTGCCTCTTACCACTCAAGCTCCTCTTTTAGTTCTTAAAGTATAACTCAATCAAGAGACAATTCAACGAATGCAACTAGAAAATTTCAAACTTTTCAAACTTTAAATCTAACGTTTAAGAATGATTAGAATCAAGCCACTAAGGTGTTCACTAGAATCAATCTTTAGATATAACGTTTTGAAGAATTTGATGCTCAATGAGTATGCGAAGCAATCACCGGTAATAATACCTTGAAACAACTAAGGTATTCACAAGAACAGAAATTTCCCAGTAAGATGCAAAAACTTGTAGAAATAGGATAATAATTGGATATTCCGCACAATATGATCTCTAAGGGGTATGAGAAATAAATAAATATAGGAGAAAATAAACTCAAAAAGCTTTAAGAAACTCAAGATTTAATTAATCGAAAATTTTTCTACTGAATTCTGAAACTTACAGAAATAGAAAACCGATTAGATATTCGGATTCTAGAGAGCGAAACACGCAAGAGTATCTACTTTTTTTTTTTAAGTTTCCAACCAAAAAATTCAAGATATAATGGACCAAAAATTTTCTCGATGGATTCTGAAACTTGTAGAAATAGAAAACTGATTAGATATTCGAATTCTAGAAATCAAGATACACAAGAGCATCTACTTTGCGAAAGTTTTCAACCACTTTGTTTTTTGAATTGAAAGAATTTTCGAAAACTTGAGAATTTCTAAGAGCAGAAGATTTTTTTTTTTTTTTTGAATTTGAAGAAGACTACGAAAGATAGATAGAAAAGTTGTAAAGATAGCACATTGAAATAATAGGAGTCTTCGTTCTAATACCAAATTATGCGAACATTAGATTTTAGAGAATCTGAAACCCGACAACAATGCAGAATAATCATACAAACCCATTTATGATTCAAGAGGAAAAAAGTTTGATCCGAACCAAACTTGTTAATTGAATAAAAAACTTAAGAAGATCAAGTTCCTCAATAAAAACTTAAGAAGAAAATTCAAAAAATCTCACCAAAAAGTATGAGTTCAATTTTCATAAAAATTCAATTGTTTTTATTAATGTCTTACAAACTTTGTTTAAATAGGCAAAAATAGGTTAAAGGTCGAAACAACTTAAAATAACAAAAAATAAAAAATAAAAGAAAACATAATTAGTGTGAAGGAGGGCGCAACTAGGGTATTGGCGCGCACAGGGGTTGCGGATGGCTGGGCAGAGCTACGCAGATGGGCCGCAAGCGCGTGGGCGATTGCAGTGAGGGCACGTGCTGGCATGCGTCTGGGTGTGCGCAGGTGTAGCTGGAGGCATGCGCAGATGTCCGGGTTGGGCACTCGGACTGGGCGTTGGTTGGGCGAGCAGGGCTCGGATTACCTGGCGAGCATCTGGGTCGCGTCGTAGGCGTGCGATGGGCACGGTGTTGCTGGGCCGTGTTGCGGGCGTGCGGAGAGCGCGGTGTGCGTAAGGGGATGAGTGGCTAGTCGCTATGGTAGGGGATGCGTGCGCACAGGGTGTGCATGCGGTGGCGCCCGCTGGCAAGGTATACGTGCGCGCGCAGTTCTGTGAGACTTCTTTTTCCATTTAGCAACAAATACTTGCACTTCTTGTTCTTTGATCCTCCATTGCTTCCTCATCAACACTTGGTATCATTATAGGTCTTTGCTCGTGATGTGATGGCTAGTTATCTTGAATTTTTTTTTTTATCAAGCCTTGTAGATTCTTGTACATCTTCTTTGTCCTTAATCTTGTCATTGGTCTTCCGATGTCTTGCAATGGATTTTGGTCTTTAGTCTCGACTTGGCTCTTAATTGGTCTTTGGATCACATCAAAAGATCTGGTAGTTATGAATCAATACCCTTCAACACTTCCCCTTGATTCATAACTCGACAAACCAAGTTGAGTTCTGAATTTGACATGCTTTTCAAAAGGAAGTGACTTCGTGAATATATCTGGCAACTGATCATGAGTGCTGCAAAACTTCAAAGCTATTAAACCATCTGCAACCAGGTCTCTGATGAAGTGAAATTGGATGTCGATGTGCTTTGTTCTTCCGTGCATTGCTGGATTTTTTGTGATTGCAATAGTTTATCTGTTATCACAAAAAATTTCAGTTGCCTTCATTTGTTTTTGATCCATATCAGCAAGTAATATTCTAAGTCATATTGTTTGGCATGCTGAGGAAGTGGCTGCTCCATATTCTGCTTCTGAAGAAGAGAGAGCTGTTAATCTTTGTTTTTTTTGAACTCCTTGTTATGGAGCCTAATCTAATGTTAAAGACATAAAAAATCCAATCTGTAGTTCCAGCTGTGTATCGCAAAATCCTCTAGGCAGCTCCAAAATGTTGTTTTGTAGGTTGTTACATCAGACCGCCAACTAAACTTCTAAAAGCTTTTGCATCTGCTTTCTCTGTACCATCTTCAAACCGCAATTTCTCATTAATATTCATTGGAGTATTTGCCATCTTACAGTTCCACACGTTGAATCGTTTGAGAAGATCTTCCGCATACTTTTCTTTGAGAGAGAAATATACCATCTTCTCCTTGTTTAATTTCTAACCCAAGGAACTAATGCAAACCCAAATCTGTCATCTCAAAATTTTTTATCATACTAAGCTTAAATTCAGCAATGAGAGAATGAGATGAGTCCATGTAAATTATGTCATCAACCTAAGGACAAACAAGTAAATTGTTGTTACCTTCCTTAAGTAGGCTCATTATCACTTCTTTTAAATTTATTTTGCTTAAAAAAGGAGTCAATTTTACTGACCATGCTCGTGGTGCCTGTTGCTCGTGGTGCCTGCTTTAAATCGTATAGTGCCTTTCTCAATTTTTACACCTTGTCTTTCTTGCCTTTGATGGTAAATCCTTGTCGCTGCATAACATAAACCTCCTGGTCCAAGTCGCCATTTAAAAACAATGATTTGACATTAAACTAATATACATGCCATTTTAATTGTGCAACTAAGGCTACGAAGATTCTTACCATTTCAAACCAAGCAACAGGAGAGAATGTATCATCAAAATCAATGTTTCGTTGTTGTGCATATCCCTTAGCCACCAATCGAGCTTTGTGCTTATGTGCACTCCTATCAAAATTGTATTTTGTCTTGAATACCTATTTTAACCCAATAACATTTTTATCTTTAGGGAAATCTACAAGTATCCAAGTCTCATTCGTTTCAATTGCTCTAATTTCCTCCTCCATTGATTTGCACCATTCCCTTTTTACTGAAAATTCATTTTTCAGATTTCTCATCAAGTTTTTGTCGGTTTTGAGAATTTATCAAAACATAGGCAAGACAACCAAAAACCTTCAAGTGGTTTACTGATGGCTTTGTACCTCTCAAGGCTTCAAGTGGAAACATGTTATTCTCAGTCATAAGAACATTAACCATAATTTGCCCTGATTTCTTTTCCTTTATAACCACATAAACCATCATCAAATAGTACCGAATATCCACTACGTATAAGTTGCCCAACACTTGAATAAATTAAATGCCAAACCATGAACAATGTGAACATTGTAGATGAGTTTGACTTTACCATTATTGGTGTAACGACCTATTTTCCCAGTAAGATATTATCCGTTCTGGAGATTGGGCCGTAGCCCAATATCTTCCCCTCATGGCTTTGTTTGGCGAGAACTTCCCAGTCGGTCACCCAACCTGGTACTACTCTCGCCGAAGCACTTTTATCTTCGGAGTTCTTATGGGTTCCGTTGCCAATTGTGTTCCAAAACGCGTCTTGCTATCTTGGGAATGTCTCTTTACATATGTTTCATTTCCACATACTTCTCCAAACGATGTGGGATTGTGACGACCCTCTTTTTTCCGACCCGTCACCTTCCCGTTCGCCCGCGCGGACGTACCGCCATCCGGTTTCGGTTCGTGCAGTCATCGTACACATACTTACACATCCGGGTCATCACAATTGGTCTTTACTGCCGCTGTTCCTTTTCCTTCAACCTGAACTTGCTTGTTATCTCCAAATCTAACTTTTACTGTCACTGTATACTCTTTCCTAAGCCTCTATTACGGCCTCTTCCTCGAGCTCCACCTCTGCCTCGTCCTTTTCCGGTTGTCATTTCAAACTCCTAGAATTAGATATCTCCCCCTTTACCAGAAATGCTTTGTCTTCATTCCTTTCATAAGACATTTTTATCCGAGCTTCATGAGATTCCAAGGATCCCATCAATTCATCAAATGAGAATAAGGACAGATCCTTGGACTCCTCAATTGCAGCAACAACATGATCAAATTTTGAAGGTAAGCTCCTTAAAAGCCTTTGAAACAACAGTCTGATCAATAACTTGTTCGCCATAAGCTCTCATTTGGCTAACAATTGTTGTTACTCTTGACAAGAAATCTTGCACAGATTCGTTGCTTTTCATGAGCAAAGTCTCAAACTGATGCCTTAAAGTTTGAAGTTTTAACACCATTACTTTCGTTGAGCCTTGAAACTCATTTTGCAATCCATGCCTGCTTTGAAGTGGTAGCTGCTGCAATTCTTGAAAAAATAGTCTCATGAACAGCTTGTTGAATGAAGAACAGTGCTTTGGAGTCTTTCTTTCGATTTTCCTTCAATCGATTTTCCTCATCTGGATCAGCATACCCATTCTCTATCAAGTCCCAAAGATTTTGAGACTTGAATAGAGTTTTCATTTTAATGCTCCAAAACTCATAGCACTTGCCTTTGAAGAAGGGAATAACAGTTTGAGAAATGCTCATTGAACTACCATTGCCAGCCATTGGAAGTTGTCTCTCACAAGTCTTAGTGGATCTGAAACTTGCTCTAATACCCCAAATGTTGGGTATGGAGCAATGGAAGAAAGAAATATGACAACAAATGTATTTGCAAAATACGTTTCAAATACTTTATTCAATAATAAAGATGCCTATATAAAGGCTTACAAACTACTGATGCTCAACAAAAAACAGAGAAATACATGGCATCAAATCTGACCTTATTTTGACTAACAAATTACGAGATTTAAGGAAGAAACTAACTATCGACGACTATTTCAATGATCTGGTAGTTATGAATCAATACCCTTCAACACACTATTGATAAGGAAACTTCAGCTCTTGCTGCTACTAAGGAAACAGGCTAGAGGCTGACTGGTCAAGACCCTCCAACCCTAAATACAACAAACACCTGGGAACAACAACAAAGGTTACGTGAAATTCTCAGTGTTTATTGTACAATATTGTTCGTTTTTGACCAAATCTTGCACGATTTTGTTTTTAAAATTAACCCAAAACGTACTGTATTTTGGTAGGTTGATGAATTTTATCTATAAATCATTCATTTTCCTCTCTCTCAAGCGAGGTAGGATTGCTCGCTTCCACTGGTTTGAATTAAACAATCAAAATCAACATAATTTTGAATCATTCTTCTCTTTCAAAGACATATTGTTATTTTTTCTCTATGGCTCTCGTACCAAATATAACGACCTTAAATTCATTTCCCACAAATTTTAAATCCTAAATTTGTTTTCTCAAATTACATTTGTCAATTCTCGAAAATAATAGAATCGAGCGAGAGCTTTTTTTTTTTTTTGTACTAACTATATGTATTAGGAATTGTCTATTTAATTCAATGTTAGTCAACTATTAAATAAATTTCATTTATTATTAATAAAATACATGTGTCAAACAAAAACTAAAATACTAAACAAGTTTATTTTAAAAAAAAAAAAATCATCTGCTAAAGAAATTAGACGAAGTAATCTTCAAACTTAATTAACTAAAATATTAAAACATAGTTTATTGAAAATTCAACTGCTAACGAAATATTTTTAAATGTTATTGACTAAAATACTAAACAAAGTGAATATTTATTAAAAACTATATTAAGACTCTAACACAAATAATCCTATCAACTATCTAGCTTCGATTAAAACATGTCAAAATAATATCAATATTTGATGACGAAGTCCGGAATGTTATGTATTATCAATCGTTTCTATTTTCGTATAATAAAAACGATGTTACGTTTTTGCTTTGCATTTCTCTAAGCTTTTATCTTTCAAAATTGTTGATACTACAAGCGGATAAAAAAATTCATATGCAAAAATATTTAACGTGTGTGTATATGTGTGCGCGTGTTATTTAATTCAGATTATATTGATATGAGTTGTCCTTCATCATTATGCTCATTTTGATAGAATAATGTTATATTTATGTTTTAATTTTATACTTTAAATTTATCTGTGAAAATTATGTGTCACTCATTAATTAGTGATTAATTAAAATAAATTATAAATATTTAAATTAAATCACTAATTATACTATGTAATAATCGTTATTTTCTTTAATAAAAATAGGGGTCCAATCAACATAATCGTTATTTTCTTTAATAAAAATAGGGGTCCAATCAACATATATTTAACAGCTATATGACAAGGTAAATAGAGTTCCACATGGAAGGTGCTCTCCATGTGATATCTTGATAAAGTTTTGAAAATCTTTTATTAATATTGATGATTCATATTACTGGTTAACTCGGTAGTTACTAACTATTCATTAATGTGACTGAAACTTTACTCACATTCAAGAGGAAAATGCAAGTAAGTTATCATTATTATATCATATCAGTTGTTTTTGTACTTGTAAGTAACATTACATTTTAATTTTGTAACATGATTTTGTATTTTAACATGACATAATTAAAATATAAATTTAATACTACTCATTATTTTATTAGACTTAAATTATTGTCATAATCTTGTGTGTGTACTCGATTTTTGGTCATTATATATTGTGTTTTAGTTTTAAAAAATAATAATGTTAAATTTACTTTTTATTTTCTATGTTTTTAAGTTTTATCTCATGACGTGATACTCATTAGTTGTCACTTAAGATAAAATATAAATAATTCAAATAAAATATTGGTTTCATCTACAAGTCAAAAATTAAAACTTATATTATAAAAATCAGATTATTTATATTTTAAATGAAATTTAGAAACTATATATAAAATAATAATGTTATTTTCTGACTATTCTTACCGTCTATTTTTACTTCTTATATGAGAAGATTGGTAGGGTTTCACGTGTAAGGTGTTCTCCATATGAGAACTTGAGAAAATTTCAAAATTTTTTATTTATAGTGTTTGTCACTACCCAAAGGGAATCCAAGACAGAACGAGAAATAACCAGACAAAAAAACTAGACCGAGCCTTCCAACCCTTAAAATTAATTTAATAATATATTATGCAACGGAAGCTACATGACAAATAAAAGTCAGGGTCCAAAACCAAAAATACTAAATTGTAGATCCATTAATGACATATAAGATAATGTGATGACATATGTCCAAAATGTGTCAGACAAAAATTAAATAAATAAAATATTTTCAAATTTCTATTAGAATTTGACCTCTCAAATAAAATAAATTTTAGGAAATTGATAAGCTAGAAAAAAAAGATCTTCACTCTGAGCCTACTCTTGAGTCGAAAATTAAAAGTTCTCTTAGTTAATTCCTAAAAGAAGGATGTCATTCCAGTAAGTCGATTAAACTCAATAGGGACGATTAAACTCATTTATAATATTTATGCTCAAATTTGACAATCTAACAACATATGAAAATCAAGTAAAAATGTAGCTAGTCACGGTTTTCGAGCATATCATGTCTTATACATATAAATTAAAATGTTTATACTCAGCCATCGCAAAAGCCACAAAAATACCCTGATCGGGTTTAAACTTTTGCGTACAGGAACACGACACGGTCATTTGTCTCATTACTCTAGTTAAAACAATGATTTTTCATGTTGATAAATAATAACATGCATAAAAAAAATATATGCAATGAAACAATAGTAATAGAATTATTAATTAAAATAAACGTGTAAAAACTGAATATAAAATAAATATTTACCTCAAGTGGGCGTACCACTGTCCAAAGCCCACTGTTCAAAGCCCAATTATTAGGAAGTCCAAATTCCAGAGTCCACAGTTTTTAATTAAAATTTTTGGTACTTATCCAAAAATATAATCATTTGGTTAAAATTTATCCTTTAAATTGGGTCAAAATAGGCCTTGAACTGAGGCCCAAAATGGCAAAAAGGGAGGTCCAAATGAAGCTGATCTGCAGCCCATAGGACCCAGACCCGCAGTTCTCCAGAAGACTCGGTCAGCGGCCCACGCTGGACCCGAGCCTGCCTTCTTGGCTTCTTCCCACAATCTGCAACAGAGTTTTTCGTAGAACTCAGGCGCGGTTTCCTCCCTCGTCCCTTTCGTCCTCGACGAGAGTGGAGCGCCACTTGCCATGACTCCCAGTCCCGGCACGTCGCAAGTAATCTACTTCAAGTTAGCACAAGTTACGAATTTCATAATCCAAAATCTCACGACTTTCCAATCGCTTTGCAACAAAATCACAGACGAGAAAACCACACTTTTCCGGTAATCACAATTCAACACATTCAGATTATATAGTCCAAAAACCATCGCTGACAGAGAGAAATGAGAAGTTGGTATTGTGGCTACCTCGAAGGCCGAGTTTAGATTTCTGGTATTTCTGATTAGATGCGAAAGGGGATTTGTTGATTACCATGAAAATTTTGATTTGAACAGTTCGCTAATTCCTTTCAATGCAGGAGAATTTTCGTAAAAAGATCAAAGGATTTTAGCAGTAGAAAAATCAAATAGAAGGGAGGAATTTAGCTTGCCAAAAATAAATCATTTCCTCCGTTCAAGGGTTGAAATGAATTTCTAAATCATTGCTGAAATTTACCTAGAGGGAGACTAGAGAGAAGATGGGTTGTTCTTCTTGCCAAAAGAGAATATTTCTAAGTAATTTTTCTTTCACTATGATTCCTCTCTTTTACCTGGACCAGAAGTATTTCTGATGAACATAGTTAAATTGTTGTGTTAAGCCATTGAACTTGCTCAATGATTTAAAAGGTTTAATACATCAAACGATATTTTGTTCTTTCTACCAAAACGACTTATATATAACGACATTATCGATCTCCAAGAAATACAAAGTTATTAGCCTCAGATTAAACATCTTTCTTCAGAAGAGATACTTGACTATTCTACTAACACTGCACTGTTCTCAATCAAATCAAGTCTTCAACTTTTCTAGCTGATTCTCACACATATAATCACATAAGACAAAATATTCACACAAAACCAGCGTCGAATCCTGCCATGGGATTTTTATTTAACTGAGGGTTAAATTATGATCTTGAAAATTAAATCATACATCCAGACCAAACGATAAGATGTGGTCACTAAATCGCAACAATTTAACTTAAAAGTCCAAACCTCACATTATGACTATCTAAAGATGGAAGCGTAACTTCAAATACCTAAACGTTCCAAATGTTTAAGAAACCATTTCTACGTGTCGATTGTCTATTCCTGCACGACATTTTGAACGACTCTACAAATGTAGTCCCCCACATTTTTGAATGACTCTTCAAGTCGCCTGAGAAACCATTAGAAAGAGAAGATTGATCGGACGATCGAGGTCCGCACGGCATTCATGCAATTGCCCGCAATTAATATTCGAGCGACTGCATTTGAAATTGGGTCATGAAGAGACTGGTGTCAAATTGCGGGCGACCGCACATGTGTCTAATGGACGGAAGGTTTGTTTCATTAACAGGATTTAGTAAAAGATTTGTTTTGTTAGCGAACATAGTTTAATGTTTATTTTGTCAGTACTCTTATAGTTTAAATTTTTTTCCTCCAACTTTTTGATATACGCTGAATCATTGGTAAGCTCATGAAAGAAACAGGTGTTTTCACGACTCTACCACTCAGTCAATTTTGTTCCACTTAATCCCTATTTCATGGCCACGTATTTTTTTCTTTTTTATTTATAAAATAAATAAAAATAGTTTGAATTTATTTTTTATTTAATTTAGTATGATTTCTATTATCATTTAGAAAAATTTTTAAATTTGTTATATCTTTAGAATTATATAATTGTTAGAATTAATTTTTTGTTTTGTTGTCCTCATCACTGGAATCATTTCTATGGTAAGAACCGAGGCTCATAAAGGTCCATTTACAGGCCAGGGCCATAAAAAACTATATGAGATCCTAATAACATCATGACATGCTCAATTATCTATTAACCTAGTTATATTAGGTTCTTTAACCATTATTGTTGCTCACCATGTGTATTCGATGTCCCTTATCCATATTTAGCTACTGATTATGGTACACAACTGTCATTGTTCACGCATCATATGTGAATTGGTGGATTTCTCATAGTTGGTGCTGCTGTGCATGCAGCCATTTTTATGGCAGTTTTCTGGATGTTAAATACCATTGGATGGGTTACTTTTTATTAGTATTGGAAACACATTACATTATGGCAGGGTAATAGTCTTGGTCTATACCCGGACCCGATGAAAAAAATGGGATCACTTCTTATGGACTCTTTAATAATGATTATGATCTAGTTCATTGCCTATTAGAAGTAGAAGGCGCTCTGGTAGGATCTGTAGGATCAAGATTTGTCTAAGAGGGGGGGTGAATTAGACTTATTAAGATTTTCTGAATTACTAAACAAAAACAATCAAACAATAACAGTAAGAGAAAGAGAGAGAGGAAAAATCAACACCAGATTTTTACGCGGTTCGACCAAACCTTGCCTACATCCACGCTCCAAGGTTCACCCCTTGAAGATCCTTAACATTCTCCTCAGTGAGAAAACACAGATCAGAATTCCGGGCTCCGATCAACTGCCTTTACAATACCGGATTATACTTCACGGGCGATAATTCACAGCCTTTACAGATTTTGAATGAGTAAAAATATATGTCACAGTCTAAGCTCTCTCAAGGAGTAAATCTCAAGTTTTGAATCTGAGAGAAGAGTAGATAGAGTTACAGAGTATGAATAAATTTCACAAGTTAGGGCTCAGAAAGTCGATTTGCAAAAGTTGTATCTTTGTGCTCTAACCTCGGCTTAAATACTCTGTCTTCAAAATCGGCTTGACTTCAATGCTCCTTATCCAATAATAGAAACTCTGTTACCGTTGGTGAGCTTTCGTACAATTTTCAGGTAGCCGTTGCCGTCTGTAGTTGTAAGTCGTCGTCGCCATTAATGTTCTGGAGTTAAGGTTGAAAACGACGTCACTGTAGCTCGCGGATCTATTTTAAATTTGGCGGCAGATCACCGGATGAGCAGCTTTTAAACAATCGGAACGTCATCGGTGGATACAAGCTGTAATGCTATCGGCATGAGTACTCTTCAGACGCCATCGGTGAACGCAACATGATAAGTCATCGGCATGTAAAGCTTTGAGTTATCGGCAGATGCACCTTAAGATTCCATCGGCAGAAGGATTTTGAAAGGCCATCGGCAGAACCATCTTGAAGGCCTTCGGCAGAACCATCTTGAAAGGCCTTCGGCAGAAACATCTTGAAAAGCCTTCGGCAAAAGCATCTTGAAAGGCCATCGGCAGAAACAGGTCTTAAAGGCATCGGCAGAACCAAGTCTTGAGCTTCACCGGTATGAGCAACTTGAGCTTCATCGGCAGAAGCAACTTGAGCTTCATCGGCAGAAACAACTTGAGCTTCATCGGCAGAAGCAACTTGAGCTTCATCGGCAGAAGCAACTTGAGCTTCATCGGCAGAAGCAACTTGAGCTTCATCGGCAGAAGCAACTTGAGCTTCATCGGCAGAAGCAACTTGAGCTTCATCGGCAGAAGCAACTTGAGCTTCATCGGCAGAAGCAACTTGAGCTTCATCGGCAGAAGCAACTTGAGCTTCATCGGCAGAAGCAACTTGAGCTTCATCGGCAGAAGCAACTTGAGCTTCATCGGCAGAAGCAACTTGAGCTTCATCGGCAGAAGCAACTTGAGCTTCATCGGCAGAAGCAACTTGAGCTTCATCGGCAGAAGCAACTTGAGCTTCATCGGCAGAAGCAACTTGAGCTTCATCGGCAGAAGCAACTTGAGCTTCATCGGCAGAAGCAACTTGAGCTTCATCGGCAGAAGCAACTTGAGCTTCATCGGCAGAAGCAACTTGAGCTTCATCGGCAGAAGCAACTTGAGCTTCATCGGCAGAAGCAACTTGAGCTTCATCGGCAGAAGCAACTTGAGCTTCATCGGCAGAAGCAACTTGAGCTTCATCGGCAGAAGCAACTTGAGCTTCATCGGCAGAAGCAACTTGAGCTTCATCGGCAGAAGCAACTTGAGCTTCATCGGCAGAAGCAACTTGAGCTTCATCGGCAGAAGCAACTTGAGCTTCATCGGCAGAAGCAACTTGAGCTTCATCGGCAGAAGCAACTTGAGCTTCATCGGCAGAAGCAACTTGAGCTTCATCGGCAGAAGCAACTTGAGCTTCATCGGCAGAAGCAACTTGAGCTTCATCGGCAGAAGCAACTTGAGCTTCATCGGCAGAAGCAACTTGAGCTTCATCGGCAGAAGCAACTTGAGCTTCATCGGCAGAAGCAACTTGAGCTTCATCGGCAGAAGCAACTTGAGCTTCATCGGCAGAAGCAACTTGAGCTTCATCGGCAGAAGCAACTTGAGCTTCATCGGCAGAAGCAACTTGAGCTTCATCGGCAGAAGCAACTTGAGCTTCATCGGCAGAAGCAACTTGAGCTTCATCGGCAGAAGCAACTTGAGCTTCATCGGCAGAAGCAACTTGAGCTTCATCGGCAGAAGCAACTTGAGCTTCATCGGCAGAAGCAACTTGAGCTTCATCGGCAGAAGCAACTTGAGCTTCATCGGCAGAAGCAACTTGAGCTTCATCGGCAGAAGCAACTTGAGCTTCATCGGCAGAAGCAACTTGAGCTTCATCGGCAGAAGCAACTTGAGCTTCATCGGCAGAAGCAACTTGAGCTTCATCGGCAGAAGCAACTTGAGCTTCATCGGCAGAAGCAACTTGAGCTTCATCGGCAGAAGCAACTTGAGCTTCATCGGCAGAAGCAACTTGAGCTTCATCGGCAGAAGCAACTTGAGCTTCATCGGCAGAAGCAACTTGAGCTTCATCGGCAGAAGCAACTTGAGCTTCATCGGCAGAAGCAACTTGAGCTTCATCGGCAGAAGCAACTTGAGCTTCATCGGCAGAAGCAACTTGAGCTTCATCGGCAGAAGCAACTTGAGCTTCATCGGCAGAAGCAACTTGAGCTTCATCGGCAGAAGCAACTTGAGCTTCATCGGCAGAAGCAACTTGAGCTTCATCGGCAGAAGCAACTTGAGCTTCATCGGCAGAAGCAACTTGAGCTTCATCGGCAGAAGCAACTTGAGCTTCATCGGCAGAAGCAACTTGAGCTTCATCGGCAGAAGCAACTTGAGCTTCATCGGCAGAAGCAACTTGAGCTTCATCGGCAGAAGCAACTTGAGCTTCATCGGCAGAAGCAACTTGAGCTTCATCGGCAGAAGCAACTTGAGCTTCATCGGCAGAAGCAACTTGAGCTTCATCGGCAGAAGCAACTTGAGCTTCATCGGCAGAAGCAACTTGAGCTTCATCGGCAGAAGCAACTTGAGCTTCATCGGCAGAAGCAACTTGAGCTTCATCGGCAGAAGCAACTTGAGCTTCATCGGCAGAAGCAACTTGAGCTTCATCGGCAGAAGCAACTTGAGCTTCATCGGCAGAAGCAACTTGAGCTTCATCGGCAGAAGCAACTTGAGCTTCATCGGCAGAAGCAACTTGAGCTTCATCGGCAGAAGCAACTTGAGCTTCATCGGCAGAAGCAACTTGAGCTTCATCGGCAGAAGCAACTTGAGCTTCATCGGCAGAAGCAACTTGAGCTTCATCGGCAGAAGCAACTTGAGCTTCATCGGCAGAAGCAACTTGAGCTTCATCGGCAGAAGCAACTTGAGCTTCATCGGCAGAAGCAACTTGAGCTTCATCGGCAGAAGCAACTTGAGCTTCATCGGCAGAAGCAACTTGAGCTTCATCGGCAGAAGCAACTTGAGCTTCATCGGCAGAAGCAACTTGAGCTTCATCGGCAGAAGCAACTTGAGCTTCATCGGCAGAAGCAACTTGAGCTTCATCGGCAGAAGCAACTTGAGCTTCATCGGCAGAAGCAACTTGAGCTTCATCGGCAGAAGCAACTTGAGCTTCATCGGCAGAAGCAACTTGAGCTTCATAACTAATTGCACATTATTTAAAAAATATGCATATATCCAGATTCATACCAGAGTTTGAAAACAATGCATATATCCAGATTGCCAAAATATGCAAGCACAAAATCATAACTAATTGCACATTATTTAAAAAATATGCATATATCCAGATTCATACCAGAGTTTGAAAACAATGCATATATCCAGATTCATACCAGAGTTTGAAAACAATGCATATATCCAGATTCATACCAGAGTTTGAAAACAATGCATATATCCAGATTCATACCAGAGTTTGAAAACAATGCATATATCCAGATTCATACCAGAGTTTTTAAAAAAAAAAAAAAAAAAAAAAAAAAAAAAAAAAAAAAAAAAAAAAAAAAAAAAAAAAAAAAAAAAAAAAAAAAAAATATGCATATATCCAGATTCATACCAGAGTTTGAAAACAATGCATATATCCAGATTCATACCAGAGTTTGAAAACAATGCATATATCCAGATTCATACCAGAGTTTGAAAACAATGCATATATCCAGATTCATACCAGAGTTTGAAAACAATGCATATATCCAGATTCATACCAGAGTTTGAAAACAATGCATATATCCAGATTCATACCAGAGTTTGAAAACAATGCATATATCCAGATTGCCAAAATATGCAAGCACAAAATCATAACTAATTGCACATTATTTAAAAAATATGCATATATCCAGATTCATACCAGAGTTTGAAAACAATGCATATATCCAGATTCATACCAGAGTTTGAAAACAATGCATATATCCAGATTCATACCAGAGTTTGAAAACAATGCATATATCCAGATTCATACCAGAGTTTGAAAACAATGCATATATCCAGATTCATACCAGAGTTTGAAAACAATGCATATATCCAGATTCATACCAGAGTTTGAAAACAATGCATATATCCAGATTCATACCAGAGTTTGAAAACAATGCATATATCCAGATTCATACCAGAGTTTGAAAACAATGCATATATCCAGATTCATACCAGAGTTTGAAAACAATGCATATATCCAGATTCATACCAGAGTTTGAAAACAATGCATATATCCAGATTCATACCAGAGTTTGAAAACAATGCATATATCCAGATTCATACCAGAGTTTGAAAACAATGCATATATCCAGATTCATACCAGAGTTTGAAAACAATGCATATATCCAGATTCATACCAGAGTTTGAAAACAATGCATATATCCAGATTCATACCAGAGTTTGAAAACAATGCATATATCCAGATTCATACCAGAGTTTGAAAACAATGCATATATCCAGATTCATACCAGAGTTTGAAAACAATGCATATATCCAGATTCATACCAGAGTTTGAAAACAATGCATATATCCAGATTCATACCAGAGTTTGAAAACAATGCATATATCCAGATTCATACCAGAGTTTGAAAACAATGCATATATCCAGATTCATACCAGAGTTTGAAAACAATGCATATATCCAGATTCATACCAGAGTTTGAAAACAATGCATATATCCAGATTCATACCAGAGTTTGAAAACAATGCATATATCCAGATTCATACCAGAGTTTGAAAACAATGCATATATCCAGATTCATACCAGAGTTTGAAAACAATGCATATATCCAGATTCATACCAGAGTTTGAAAACAATGCATATATCCAGATTCATACCAGAGTTTGAAAACAATGCATATATCCAGATTCATACCAGAGTTTGAAAACAATGCATATATCCAGATTCATACCAGAGTTTGAAAACAATGCATATATCCAGATTCATACCAGAGTTTGAAAACAATGCATATATCCAGATTCATACCAGAGTTTGAAAACAATGCATATATCCAGATTCATACCAGAGTTTGAAAACAATGCATATATCCAGATTCATACCAGAGTTTGAAAACAATGCATATATCCAGATTCATACCAGAGTTTGAAAACAATGCATATATCCAGATTCATACCAGAGTTTGAAAACAATGCATATATCCAGATTCATACCAGAGTTTGAAAACAATGCATATATCCAGATTCATACCAGAGTTTGAAAACAATGCATATATCCAGATTCATACCAGAGTTTGAAAACAATGCATATATCCAGATTCATACCAGAGTTTGAAAACAATGCATATATCCAGATTGCCAAAATATGCAAGCACAAAATCATAACTAATTGCACATTATTTAAAAAATATGCATATATCCAGATTCATACCAGAGTTTGAAAACAATGCATATATCCAGATTCATACCAGAGTTTGAAAACAATGCATATATCCAGATTCATACCAGAGTTTGAAAACAATGCATATATCCAGATTCATACCAGAGTTTGAAAACAATGCATATATCCAGATTCATACCAGAGTTTGAAAACAATGCATATATCCAGATTCATACCAGAGTTTGAAAACAATGCATATATCCAGATTGCCAAAATATGCAGGAGGAGCTGATGGAATGGGTGAGGAGACATGAACTAGTGGAGTAGTTAGAGCAAGTGGAGCTGGTTGGACAGCAGAGGGTGGTTGAACAGGGGAAGAGAGGTGAACTGGTGAAGAGGGTTGGACTGGCGAAGAGAGTTGAACTGGAGGAGGTAGTTGGACTGATGGAGAGGGTTTGAGTGGAGAAGAAGGGTGGACTGGTGATGGAGGACTTGGAGGAAGTAGAATTTGTAAAATGTGTGCAGGTGTAGGAGATGGAGGATTCACAGGAATGGGAAGAGGTATAAAGGAAGGACCAGAGATGACCTCGGAGACATGAACTCTTGAAGAAGGAGCAAGACGCCTTCGCACAAGAGGAGGAGGTATGAAGCTAGAAGCCTGTGATTGAGAGGGGGAATTGACAAAGGCTGGTATTTCAGAGTCATCCCCGCCTTCAGCAGTGGACTCCTCTGGCAGAATAAGTGCTCTCTTTCCTTTTCTGGCAGCAGCTGATTTAACAGGTTTAATCTTAGAAGCATCCAAGACAAGTGCCCCTGTCCTTGTTCTCTTGATTCCCATTTTGTTCAGTGTGGTTTTGGAATAATAATTAGAGGGTTTAAGACGGACAGGATCTTCATCCTCTGGAAATACAACCTCAAGCTGTGCAAAGATCTTCATTAAGAGCAGGTTGTATGGGAAAGAGGAAGCCCTGGATGATACTGCCTGAATCATCCTTCGAACAACCACATAGCCAAGATTGAAGGGAGTCTTGTGGTAAATGGCAAACAGAACAAAAAACTCCATTGCACTTACTTCATCATGATGACCACCCTTAGGGACAATATTGTATCCTATCATTTGATGAAATAATCTGGCCCTTGCAGTCAGATGTTTGCCTTTTAATTGATCAGGGGTTTGGTTGGGATCCAATGCAATGTTCCTTAAAAATTCTTGACCATCACCAGTACCAAAGAAAGGGGGCTCAGTGCCAGATACAAACTTGTAAGGGCAGCTATCTAAATGCGGGACCTCCAGAAGAGCATTGATGAACTGAGGTGTAATTTCTATGTTCTTGTTGTACACATAGCTCCTAATAATGGATAAATCAGAAGTGAAAACCATATTTGCATAGAACATCCTAATTGCTTCCGGGTAATAATAAGAATCTACATCAAACAGTCCTATCAACTCGAGGTCCGTCAAGGGTTCGACAATATTCAATCCAACTAAGTCCTCAGAGTAAATACCTCGATTGGGGATTAGAGATTTATGCTTAAAATCGTCGTGGTACATTGACTCGGCAGCTTGATAAATAAAGAACAGAGATGGAAAATCCTTCGCTCGTGGAATCACACGAGGAGGTCGAGCAGAACCTTTAGCCTTTTTCGTGGCCGGTTTGGGAACTGCGAAGGAAGATGAACCCTGAAAATCCATTGACAAAGGGGTGAACTCGCGAGAGAAAGTTGGTAGGCCAGGGGTTTTTCAAAAGAAGCGCGAAAGGTGAAGCTTCTTTGAAAAGACACAGGGTTTAAATGAAAATAGGGCATCCCCCGACGAGATGAAGACACACGTGTAAGGCAGATTAATCCGATGAAACACACGTGTCGGTAGATTAAAGAAAAATGCATCTTCCGATGCCTTTAGAAAATACGCATCTTCCGATACCTACCGGTATCAATGCATCATTGAAGACTCTGCATCTACCGATGCCTGGTAAAATACAGCATCTACCGATGCTTGGAAAAATGCAGCATCTACCGATGCCTTCCGATAGACATGCATCTTTCGATGCCTAGAGAAAAATCAGCATCGACCGATGCCTGGACAACAAGAAATTGTTCTAACACTTGAGAATTTTCCAAACTGAGACAGAATCATTTTCTATCAACCCGAATGAGACCTAACCTTATTCTGATATTATTGAATGTCTTCTCATCCAAGGGTTTTGTAAAGATGTCGGCCAATTGAACTACAGAATTAACAAATTCTAAAGATATATCACCTCTCTGAATGTGATCTCGAATGAAATGATATCTAACATCTATATGCTTGGTTCTAGAATGCTCAATAGGATTTTTAGAAATGTTGATGGCACTGGTGTTGTCACACCTAATAGGAATCCTATCATAGAACAGATTATAATCTTCTAGAGTTTGCTTCATCCAAAGCATTTGTGCACAACAACTGCCTGCAGCAATATATTCACTCTCAGCAGTTGACAATGCAACAGAATTCTGTTTCTTTGAATACCAGGAAACTAAAGATTCACCAAGGAATTGACATGTTCCACTGGTGCTTTTCCTATCTACTAGACTACCAGCATAGTCAGAATCGGAATATCCTATCAGATCAAAGGAAGTTCCCTTAGGATACCATAAACCTAAGTCATAAGTCCCACTCAAATATTTGAAAATCCTTTTTACTACAGATAAATGAGATTCCTAAGGGGCAGCCTGAAACCTAGCACATAGACACACACTAAAGAGTATATCTGGCCTACTTGCAGTCAGATATAACAGTGAACCAATCATACCACGATATTTCTTGATATCCACACTTATACCATTTTCATCCTTGTCCAATTTAGTAGTGGTACTCATGGGAGTTCTAGAGGATTTGACAGATTCTAAACCAAATTTCTTAAGAAGTTCCTTAATGTACTTCTCTTGACAAAAGAAAATTCCATCAGGGGTTTGATTAATCTGGAATCCTAAGAAGAATTTTAACTTCCCCATCATACTCATTTCAAATTCACTTTGCATGAGGGAGGAAAACTCATTACACATTTTGACATTTGTTGATCCAAAAATGATGTCATCGACATAAATTTGAACTAACAGAATATCCTTATCCTTTTGCCTGGTAAATAGAGTTGAATCAGAATTACCCTTTTTGAAATTTCTTTCCTCAAGGAAATTCCTCAACCTATTGTACCAAGCTCTAGAAGCCTGTTTAAGACCATAGAGAGCTTTCCTTAACTTATAGACATGGTCGGGTTTGTCAAAAGCTTCAAAACCTAAAGGCTGCTCAACATAAACTTCTTCTGTAATATAACCATTTAAGAATGCACTCTTTACATCCATTTGAAAGAGTGTGAAATTTTTGTAGCAAGCAAAAGCTAGGAGCATTCTAATTGACTCTAATCTAGTTACAGGGGCAAAGGATTCTTCAAAATCAATACCCTCTTCTTGAGAGTATCCCTTAGCGACAAGTCTAGCTTTATTTCTAACAACAATCTCATTTTCATCTAATTTATTCTTGAAGACCCATTTAGTTCCAATAATGGGATGATCCTTAGCCCTTTGAACAAGTTCCCATACCTTGCTCCTTTCAAATTGATTTAACTCTTCTTGCATGGCCAAAATCCAATTTTCATCACTCTTGGCTTCTTCAAATTTCTTAGGCTCTACTTGTGAAATGAATGCCACATTGGCACAGAGATTCCTAAGAGAAGATCTAGTCTTAACTCCTAATGAAGGATCACCTAAGACTTCATCTATTGGATGGTTTCTGACAAATTTCCAATCTCTAGGGAGAGTAGGATTTTCATCCTTGACAGGAATAATTTCTAGAGATGTAGAAGAAGGTTCTAATGATTTTTCTACTTGAGGAGAATCACTTGGTTTTTCTAAGGAAAGAGAATCCAGTTGTTTATCCAAAATATCATCCTCATCCACATTGATTGTGGGTTGAGGGGACTCATCAAAATTAACATGAACTGACTCCTCTACAACTAGAGTTCTCCTATTGAATACTCTATAAGCTTTGCTGGAAAGGGAATAACCCAGAAAAATTCCAAGATCAGATTTGGAATCGAATTTTCCTAAGTTATCCTTAGTGTTAAGAATGAAGCATTTGCTACCAAAGGCTCTAAAGTATTTAACAGAGGGAGTTTTTGCACTCCAGAGCTCATATGGAGTTTTCTCAAGAATAGGTCTTATAGAGACCCGATTCAGCACATAACAGGCAGTAGCAACAGCTTCAGCCCAGAAATACTTAGGAAGTGAATTCTCATTAAGCATAGTCCTAGCAAGCTCTTGGAGAGATCTATTTTTCCTCTCAACAACACCATTTTGCTGAGGGGTCCTAGGAGAAGAGAAATTGTGCTCAATTCCATACTTGAGACACAAGAGTTCAAATTTCTCATTTTCAAATTCTCCACCATGATCACTACGAATAGCAACAATGGTGAGCTCCTTTTCATTTTGAACTCTTTTCCTAAAACTAGAAAAGATGTCGAAAGTCTCATCCTTAGACTTCAGAAAGTAAACCCAAGTAAATCTAGAGAAGTCATCTACAATAACAAAAGCATAGAATTTGCCACCTAGGCTGGCTATATTGGAAGGACCGAAGAGGTCCATGTGAAGAAGTTGAAGAGGCTTAGAAGTAGAAATTGAATTCTTAGAAGCAAAAGAACTTTTGATCTGCTTGCCCATTTGACAAGCTTCACAGACTTTATCCTTTTCAAAGGATATCTTAGGGATTCCTCTAACTAAGTTCTCCTTAGTAATTTTAGCTAAGGTATCCATCCCTACGTGTCCTAATCTCCTATGCCAGATCCAACAGTCATAAGAAGAATTCACAGCAAAACATTTTTCAACACTACAATTAATATCATCAATGTCAATGACATAAATATTTTCTTTCCTAAAGCCAGTAAACAGAATTTTGCCATTTGCAGCATCTTTAATTATGCATGAGTCTGATTTAAATATCACTTCATAACCTTTGTCACATAATTGACTTATGCTGAGCAAATTGTGTTTTAACCTATCAACTAATAAAACATTTTCTATAACAGGATTGATATGGTTACCTATGTTGCCAATGCCAACAATTTTGCCCTTTTGGTTTCCACCAAAAGTGACACTTCCTTTCTTCTTGTTGACAACAGCGAACTTAGTTGCATCTCCAGTCATATGCCTTGAACAGCCACTGTCCAGGTACCATTGATTTCTTAGGGGAGATGCATTATCCTGCAAAACAGAAATTAGGCTGTCTTCTTAGGTACCCAAATCTTTTGGGTCCTAGTGTTAGGCCTGGTTCCTTTAGGAACCCATTGTAACTTTCAACCAGCTTTCATATTATTTGTTTTTAAAGGACACACAAATGATTTATGTCCTACCTCATTGCATGCATGACAGACAGTGGATTTAACAAAAAGCCTTTTATATGTTTTCTTTTTACTAATTCCGTCATACCCTAGGCCAGTTTTATCAAACTGCACTCTCTGGCTGCTCAATAACATGTTCAGATTTTTACTAACTTCAGTGAAATTCAGAACAAGTCTATTTAACATCTCATTTTTCTTTTTAAGTACAGAGATTTCCTTATCTTGCACTCTATGTTCATTGGCGTGCTTCTCAATTAGGCTCGCATTTTCCCTTTTCAACATGTTATACTTGGTCTTAAGCATGCCAAATTGTTTTACCAAGTCATTGAAGGCATCAATTAGATTAACTTCATCATCATCACTATCACTGTCACTTAAAATACTAGAAGATGAAGAACTAACCTTGTCCTCGTGTGCCATGAAACACAGGTTTGCTACTTCTTCTTCTTCTGATGAAGAGGTATCTTCTTCACTATCATCCCAGGTAGCCTTCATAGCTTTCTTCTTAAACTTCTTGGGGTACTTCTTTGTTTGTGGATAGTCCGCCTTCATATGACCAGGCTTTCTACACCCAAAACATGTGATCTTCTTGTCCTTTTGAGACTTCTCACCCTTAGGAAATCTTTTTCCCTGCATCCTCTTTCGTTGCAGGAATTTGCTGAATCTCCTGGTAATAAGGGCAATGTCCTCATCTTCTTCTTCTTCCTCAGATTCATCAGGCTTGCTCGATGAGGCTTTGAGAGCTATGTCCTTTCTCTTGGAGATCTCCTTTTCCTTGAGATCCTCCTTGTCATTGGCCCTCATGGTTATCTCATGAGTCATCAGAGAGCCAATGAGTTCCTCGAGCTTGAGAACCTTAAGATCCCGTGCCTCTTGTATTGCCGTCACCTTTGGTTGCCAGGCTCTTGGTAAACATCTCAAAATTTTCCTAATTAGCTCTTCACCTGAATACATATTACCAAGTACTTTTAACCCATTAGTAATGTTAGTGAAACGAGTAAACATTGAATAAATAGACTCATCCTTTTCCATGGAAAACAATTCATATTCGTGAACTAACATGCTCAATTTACTCTCCTTTACTTGGTTAGTTCCCTCATGTGTGACTTCTAATAAGTGCCAAATTTCTTGAGCACTTTCACACCCTTGCACTCTATTGAATTCATCTCTATTTAGAGCACAGTACAAGGTGTTTACTGCCTTAGCATTAAGGCTTAGATTTCTCTTATCGGACTCAGTTAACTCAGAAGAGTCCTTAGGGATACTTTTCCCATCAACAGTTTTCATGGCATTAAAAGGACCATTCTCTATAATACACCAAGTCTCATAGTCTATGGCTTGAATGAATATTTTCATTATAGCCTTCCAATAGACATAATCACTACCATCAAAGAATGGAGGTCTATTTGTTGCCTGACCTTCTATTTGTGTGGTGTTAATGTTGAATGCCATAGTAAATATCTCACAGAGTGTTCTAATACAACTTAGACAATAATTAACCTAGCTTTGATACCAATTGTAGGATCAAGATTTGTCTAAGAGGGGGGGTGAATTAGATTTATTAAGATTTTCTGAATTACTAAACAAAAGCAATCAAACAATAACAGTAAGAGAAAGAGAGAGAGGAAAAATATACACCAGATTTTTACGCGGTTCGACCAAACCTTGCCTACATCCACACTCCAAGGTTCACCCCTTGAAGATCCTTAACCTTCTCCTCAGTGAGAAAACACAAATCAGAATTTCGGGCTCCGATCAACTGCCTTTACAATACCGGATTATACTTCGCGGGCGATAATCCACAGCCTTTACAGATTTTGAATGAGTAAAAATATATGTCACAGTCTAAGCTCTCTCAAGGAGTAAATCTCAAGTTTTGAATATGAGAGAAGAGTAGATAGAGTTACAAAGTATGAATAAATTTCACAAGTTAGGGCTCAGAAAGTCGATTTGCAAAAGTTGTATCTTTGTGCTCTAACCTCAGCTTAAATACTCTGTCTTCAAAATCGGCTTGACTTCAATGCTCCTTATCCAATAATAGAAACTTTGTTACCGTTGGTGAGCTTTCGTACAATTTTCAGGTAGCCGTTGCCGTCTGTAGTTGTAAGTCATCATCGCCATTAATGTTCTGGAGTTAAGGTTGAAAACGACGTCACTGTAGCTTCGCGGATATATTTAAATTTGGCGGAAGATCACCGGATGAAGCAGCTTTAAACAATCGGAACGTCATCGGTGGATACAAGCTGTAATGCTATCGGCATGAGTATCTTCAGACGCCATCGGTAGAAGCAACATGATAAGTCATCAGCATGTACAAGCTTTGAGTTATCGGCAGATGCACCTTAAGATTCCATCGGCAGAAGGATTTTGAAAGGCCATCGGCAGAACCATCTTGAAAGGCCTTCGGCAGAACCATCTTGAAAGGCCTTCAGCAGAAGCATCTTGAAAGGCCATCTTGAATTGAAAGGCCATCGGCAGAACCAAGTCTCGAGCTTCACCGGCATGAGCAACTTGAGCTTCATCGGCAGAAGCAACTTGAGCTTCATCGGCAGAAGCAACTTGTACTCTATCGGCAGATGCATGCTTTGTACACTCAACCAATATTATTAGACACTAAAATACCCTTTTGAAGGGTATTTCAAAAGGATTAAAAATCAAACACATACTTCAATAAACTCATTTTATAAACATGATCAAATTACATATTTATCATTAAATACATCATCAAAAACAAATTTAGACTTAAACTCTATTTAAGTCAACAGGATCCTCACGAACATAAAAAGATTGCAGTCGATTTGATAATGGTCGAGTGACATTGCTTCTTCGACTCGAACCAAGGAATCCCTTAGATATGATGCAAAATGGATCTTGTGTCTATCATTGATCAGAGATTTCTCTATGAACAATCCGAACCTTCTAAGATCAATCTCAAACAGACATTTATTCTATCCAAAACTATAAATAAAAACTAAAATAAAGATCAATGACTAGCAATAACTCTAATGGTTAATAAAAGCTCTAAATAGATCTGATGCAAAATAGATCTTGTTCTATCATTGATCAAAGATTTCTCTATGAACAATCCGAACCTTCTAAGATCAATCTCAAACAGACATTTATTCTATCCAAAAACTATAAATAAAACTAAATAAAGATCAATGACTAGCAATAACTCTAATGGTTAATAAAAGCTCTAAATAACTTCAACATATCTGCTCAACAAAACTGTTCAAATGGCATTATTTGAGCTCTAAATTGTATTAACTTTCTTATTGAATGCCCATAGACTCTTGAAGTTGTGTTATTTTTGCATAACATAACTATGGAAAGATAATTGAAAGGCCTTCGGCAGAACCATCTTGAAAGGCCTTCGGCAGAACCATCTTGAAAGGCCTTCGGCAGAACCATCTTGAAAGGCCTTCGGCAGAACCATCTTGAAAGGCCTTCGGCAGAACCATCTTGAAAGGCCTTCGGCAGAACCATCTTGAAAGGCCTTCGGCAGAACCATCTTGAAAGGCCTTCGGCAGAACCATCTTGAAAGGCCTTCGGCAGAACCATCTTGAAAGGCCTTCGGCAGAACCATCTTGAAAGGCCTTCGGCAGAACCATCTTGAAAGGCCTTCGGCAGAACCATCTTGAAAGGCCTTCGGCAGAACCATCTTGAAAGGCCTTCGGCAGAACCATCTTGAAAGGCCTTCGGCAGAACCATCTTGAAAGGCCTTCGGCAGAACCATCTTGAAAGGCCTTCGGCAGAACCATCTTGAAAGGCCTTCGGCAGAACCATCTTGAAAGGCCTTCGGCAGAACCATCTTGAAAGGCCTTCGGCAGAACCATCTATAACCTAAATCCCTTTTGAAGGGTATTTCAAAAGGATTAAAATCAAACACATACTTCAATAAACTCATTTTATAAACATGATCAAATTACATATTTATCATTAAATACATCATCAAAAACAAATTTAGACTTAAACTCTATTTAAGTCAACAGGATCCTCACGAACATAAAAAGATTGCAGTCGATTTGATAATGGTCGAGTGACATTGCTTCTTCGACTCGAACCAAGGAATCCCTTAGATATGATGCAAAATGGATCTTGTTCTATCATTGATCAGAGATTTCTCTATGAACAATCCGAACCTTCTAAGATCAATCTCAAACAGACATTTATTCTATCCAAAACTATAAATAAAAACTAAAATAAAGATCAATGACTAGCAATAACTCTAATGGTTAATAAAAGCTCTAATAGATCTGATGCATTGTGTCTATCATTGATCAACGATTTCTCTATGAACAATCCGAACCTTCTAAGATCAATCTCAAACAGACATTTATTCTATCCAAAACTATAAATAAAAACTAAAATAAAGATCAATGACTAGCAATAACTCTAATGGTTAATAAAAGCTCTAAATAACTTCAACATAATCTGCTCAACAAAACTGTTCAAATGGCATTATTTGAGCTCTAAATTGTATTACTTTCTTATTGAATGCCCATAGATCTCTTGAAGTTGTGTTATTTTTGCATAACATAACTATGGAAAGATATTGAAAAAAAAAACTAAGATTTGTAGAGAAGAAAATTATTAATATGAGTGTGTAATAAATATAAAAAAAAATAATTCTTGTAAGCATGTTTATCTTCTTATGTGATATTTCTATTGTTTTATGATTTTTCATAGCCTTAGTACATGATTAGATGTGATTTAAGTTTAGTTTGATGAATATTTAGATTAGGATTCTTATTGAGCTTTCTAAAACTCATTCTGTTGTTTCCTCTAATTTCTCAGAAACACATGGTGGTAGCTCATAGAATAAAGGTAAAGTCATAATGGATTGAAGAGTTCATGACAGCTTAGGCCCAATAGAATTTTATTTTGAGTTTTCTCTTTTCATATATTAGTTTTATATGACTCATGTCTATAAACTAAATTGTGGATAAAGTCTTGTACATAATGAAACTTGTATTTCTAAACTATATGTTGTTTTATATTTTATTGCAGCACAGTCATCTATTTTTTTTTATTCTACTACATCTATGATTTGTTTAACATTTACACCTCGAGAACCCGAGTAATTGGGGTGCGGGTCCATATATGTGCATTGAACCAATGGATGAATATAGAAATATAGATGGTGAAGGAAGCTGCGACAATGAACATATTGATTGTCATGAGTTGAGGCAGTAGAGGCTGCTAATAATCCAGTTGGAGAGGAGGCTAGTAGTTAAGTGTGATATCCTATTAATGTTATACGTAGTACCTCTTACAAAGAGTGCAGGTAATGAAGTTGACAAACTGAGGTCAAATTAGTTTCTACAAGTCTTAATGAAGACATTTACTCGGTAAATGAGTGAATTGAAGATCAAGGGGAAGAGATGCATGAAAAATGGACACATTATACATCTACATCTACAGATGTAGAGTTAGGAATGACGGTTGGTTCACTGGCAGCGATAAAGGACTTGGTAGTGGAAAATGCTATGAAGAATTGACATAATGTGAAATTTGTTAAAAACAAAGTTACGTGATTAACAACAATATGTGAAGACTGGTGTAAGTAGAGATTGTATGCCTCCAAGATGCTTAATGAAGTTACATATAAGATAAAAACATATACAATGTTCACACATGTGCACGAAACATGGAAAATAGGCATGCTTCATCACTATGGGTGGAGACAAATTATGTAGAAAGATTTAAAAGTCGGCCTGATTGGCAAATTTCTTCAATTATTGAGACTGTAAAATGAGACACCTAGCCTTGCATATAGGGCAAGAATCAGGGCTCGAGAATTGAATAATTATTGTAATGAAAAACAATTTAAATAACTTTGGTATTATGCAGAGGAGATTCGAAGGGCCAATTCTAGCAACATGTTTGTTGTATGGATGTGCAAAATACGGTTCAGTTCGGTTTTGGAGAGGAACTGAACCGAACCGATCACCATTCGATTTCGGATTAACCGAACTGAAACCGGTTATTTAACCGACCGAAATCGAATCGAAATCGAACCAAAAGTTTCGGTTTCGGTTCTGGTTCGATTCCGGTTCTACAACCTATTTTAAAAAAATTTAAATAATATAAAATATATTATATATATTCCAAAAAAAATATACCCAAATAAAAAAAGCAGTTTTGACCGATCCAAACCGATAACCGAACGTAAAAAGTTGGTTCCTACAAAACCAATCTGAAGTTCGACTTATGGTACTTGTAGTTCGTCTAAGTATAATATTTTTTTTCTTGCGGAGTGATTTCAATATATGGGTGCTCACTGTGTGACACTAAGATCAATTCTACCTATACGTGGTTTAATCAACTATCATAATCATTGTCCTCTTCATCAACAAATAATACTTTGCAGATTTCATAACGTGCTCAGCCCCTTTTTTTTTTTAGAATCGAGAATGGAGAAAACAGACATAATATATAACATCAACCATAACAATACACAAATAATAATAATACATCATACTAGAAAAAATACAATAAAAGGCAGAGGAGGCGGTAAAAAGATCGCAACCATTGGTAGGGGAAGAAGAAGCAGGGAGAGAGGAAGAAGGGGATTCTTTTAGTTGTAGGTTAAAAAGAAGAGTTCTTGTTCTACGTAGTCTTTACTTCTTCTTTGTAATTTCCCTTCTATTCTCTAAATTTCAAATTCCGGTTCGGTTCGGTTCGGTTTCTATCAGTTTTGACCGATCCAAACTGATAACCGAATCTAAAAAGTCAGTTCCTACACAACCAATCCGAAGTTCGGTTTCCAAATGCTCAAAACTGATCCGAACCAAACCAATTTCACCAGTTCCGGTTCAGTTCATCGGTTCCGGTTCAGTTTTGCACTCCCCTAGTTTGTTGTTAGTGTCGATCGGAAGGATTTGACATCCTCTCCTACATTCTTGAGAGCGTATATGTGTTTTAATGCATGCAAGAAAGGGTTACTAGTCGGTGGCAGACCAATGATTTGTTTGGATGTGTGTCATCTAAAGGGTTGATACCCAGGTCAGCTATTGACAGTAGTGGGAATTTGTGGAAACAATGGCATCTATCCAATTACAGCTGCAGTTGCAAAATCTGAATTCAAAGACTAGTGTAAATGGTTTTTGGAGCTATTATTGGGGGATTTACGGATTGATGATGGTTTTGGATGAACTTTCATCTCTGATCAAAAGAAGAGAATATTCTATTTTTGTTACATTAAAATTGTATAAATGTTTCATTTGACTTGGTAATTAATTCACATATACTTCATTTGAATGTAGGGGCTACTTTCGATGTTAGAGCCTCAAGTCGAGGTTCGATTTTGTCTGCGTCATGTGTACGCTAATTTCAAGAATAAGCTTCATGAGAAGCTGTACAATGATGCAATGATAAATGTTTCAAGAGCAACAATTGCGTATGCCTTTGAGAGAGAGTTGAAAAAACCATTATTTATTGATAAAACAACATATATGCATTTGAAAGGAATGGAGCCAAGGTCACGGGCAAAGCATGCATTCCTTTACGTGTTGAACTGCAACATATCTCTTAATAACCTAAATGAGTTATTTAATGCCTTACTTTTACTTACACTTGATAAACCAATTGTGACGATTTTGGAAATGATAAGGAGAATCTTATGACACGTATAGCAAAGACACATAAGACAATAGAAGAATGTGATGAATTACTATGTCCTAGAATAAATAAAAAGTTCGGTAAATTGATAAATGGTGCGTGAAATTTGTAGCAACCGGTAATTGTCAGCCTTGATTTTTAATAGTATCATTTTGTGACTTTTATTTTTATAGAATTAAGTAAATTTGATTGGTTGCTTAAATAGGTTAAAGTTGGTTAGTCAAGGGCATAAGTGTAATTGTGGAGCAAGTGTTATAAATGGAGGGTTTAATGAAGGTTTAGCTGCCACTGTTTCTCATTTCCTCATTCGGCATTCAGCTCAACTCAGCAGAGCAGATTTCTCTCAGCAATTTCCTCTCTGATTTCTTCGACCTAGGTGAGCTTTATTTCAATTTTCTTGTTGTTTAGTGATTATAGATGATATGGGAGCTTGTAGAAGCGTGTTTTGGGAATGCGGTGAGTAGAGTGAATTCGGGTCTCTGCGATGAATCGGGAATGCCCGAAGAACAGAGCTCCCGAATAGCCTCCTCAAACTTCTGAATAGTTTAGAATGAGATTTAGTGAAGATCTAATCGATACTCTGTCTATGGTTTTAGGTTTGAGTAAACTCCCGAAGTAGCCTTCCACCAAACATTCTAAGAAGCTAGGTAAGTAGAGTATGTGTGTGCCTTCGGGCCTACATCACAAAACAGTAGGATTTATGCTTATTTTGTATGTTTTCAGTATGTCATGCATCATGTTTATGAAAGCACACGAAATAGAATTTACATGTAATGGCATGGTAAGACATGAGTAGTTTGAATCAGACAAACTATTAAGGGAACTAATCCGCCCCTTAATCGAGTAGAGGATGTAGACTTTGAGAAATTTGATCCACTTCCCATCGAAGGAGGAATCAGATCAGGTATTAAGGGAACTAATCCGCCCCTTAATCGAGTAGAGGATGTAGACCTTGGGAAATTGATCCACCTCCCATTGTATAGAGGGATCAACATAAAACGAATACAACTGAGTTGTGAAAGTAGAAACTGCATGATTAAGTTTTATGTTTTAGTACTTCATTTCATTTTACTCTACTTATTTAGCATTAGGCTAATAGGTGAGTTTTGTGATGTAGGTGCTGAGGTTTCAACAGGTGATTTCTCTGAGTTTACAGAAGGATAGGCGAAGTTGATGGAGCACATCTATGCCACGGTTTGGTGCACTGATAAGGCGGTTTAACTAATGCCAGTATGTGAAGTCTTAGTAGACAAGTGTTTTGTTGAAGTGTGCTGAGGATTTTAATAACAGTAGTAGTTTTAATGTTTTAACATGTTTTTGAGATTATCCTGATTATGAAACATGGTTGGTTTTAACTGAAGTTCTTTTCTGAAATTGCGTAAGAAATGGATTTATGGTATTTTAAATGGTTGCTGTTGAAATTCTATAAGTCCTCTTGTAGTCAGAATTGTCCACCAATTAGTGTTGTTTTTGCTGGGAGTGTGGATTTGATCGAGTTTCAATTGACAGTGATGACTTTTAATGTTTTGATTTTGGATTGAAAACTCTCTGGAAATAGTACTTGTGTTTTGTCAAAAGTGGTCTTGTGTATTGTGATCGCCAGACATTGTGTTCTGTCTGAGTTTGGATTCAGGGTTGTGTGGATGAATGCGTCATCCAAATTCGTGGACGAGCATATTGTCCAGAGTCAAAGGTGAAAACAATTGCTTATTCTGTGGACAAGTGTTGTCGTCCAAAGTTAGGGATAGGAACATTGTCCAAAGTCACGTGACCCGTAGACGATAAAGTCACATGGTCTGTGGATGATGAGTTTAAGTAAGTCTATGGACTTTAGTCCGTGGACGATAAGTCTTTGTAAACCGTGAGTAATGAAGTCACGTGGCCCGTGGACGATAAAACTTAAGTAAGTCCGTGGACGAAAATCGTAGACGTTAAACCTATATAGCTGTGGACGAGGGGAACAGTAGTCTAAAGTTGTCGTCCAAAGTATTGTTAACCAAAACGTTGTCAGTTTAAATTAATGTTGTTTGTAGCGATATCGTCCAAAGTCACTTGTCCAGAGTTCGTCGTCCAAAGTCGTAGACGGGCGTGTTGTCCAAGGTCAGAGTCGACAAACTCTGTAGGTGCTAGATTGACAATAATGTTGAGCTGGCTGCAGATGTCTCCGAAAAGTTTCGAACGTTTTCCTTATGGTCTTGTTTAAACAATAAGAATTTTCTAGTCTGTTTTCGTAAAGACTCTGTTTTACACAAATAGTTTTTCGCTGCAAGTTTTTGATGTTTTTAAATAAATTTTGAATTTTAGCCGTTGAGTGGAAATTTTAAATTTCCCTAGAATTTTCTTAATACAGTCAAAGTATGTGATTAACAAACCGGGTTTATTAATTCGGGGTGTTACATTATTGTATCAGAGCCATTTTGTTAAACCGTTCAAAAGATCACTCATCAGTACCGATCATCCCATGGGAGTACTCCAACAACTGTAAGTGTTTATGTTAACCTTAGTTGCTAGATATTTATGAGAGTAATTAACCTTGTCCAGGAATATAGCAAAATGGCTAAACGACCAGGAAGACCAAGAGTACCAAGAGAGACACCAAATTTGAGAAGTGAGAAGGATCCTAGTGTGATTAGGGAGCTGACAGCTTTGGTGCGTCAGCAGTCTGAGCAATTGGGACTACTTTTGAACCGAGATGTGCAAGGGAGTGCCAACTCGTGTTCCAACAATGAGCAATCAGGAGACAGATTCCGGAGATTACAACCGCCCACATTTGATGGACAGTCATCCAATCCGATTGTTGCCGAGGGATGGCTTAGGAAGATTGAGAGTATGTTCAGATGTGCCAACGTTGGAGAAGGAGACAAAGTCACGTTGGCAACGTTCCATTTGGCTGGGGATGCTCAACTTTTGTGGGAAACAATGGAGACCACCACTGATGTTCTGGCAATGTCTTGGACACAATTCAAGGAAACTTTCTATGAGAAATACTTTAACAGCACCGTCCAGGCCACAAAGAAGGTGGAGTTTCTGAACCTGAAGCAGACGGGGTCCGTGTCTAAGTACAATAGACAGTTTAAGTCCCCGTCCAGGTTTGCTGGACACCTTGTGCACAGGAATGAGGATAAGGTGTTTCAATTTGTACATGGACTGAAGCCAGAGATTTACAGAGGAGTCAAGTTTTCGGGTATTAAAGGTTTGTCTTACGGTGAAGTTGTGTCAACGGCATTAGAAAAGTCACGTTGGCAACGTTCCATTTGGCTGGGGATGCTCAACTTTTGTGGGAAACAATGGAGACCACCACTGATGTTCTGGCAATGTCTTGGACACAATTCAAGGAAACTTTCTATGAGAAATACTTTAACAGCACCGTCCAGGCCACAAAGAAGGTGGAGTTTCTGAACCTGAAGCAGACGGGGTCCGTGTCTAAGTACAATAGACAGTTTAAGTCCCCGTCCAGGTTTGCTGGACACCTTGTGCACAGGAATGAGGATAAGGTGTTTCAATTTGTACATGGACTGAAGCCAGAGATTTACAGAGGAGTCAAGTTTTCGGGTATTAAAGGTTTGTCTTACGGTGAAGTTGTGTCAACGGCATTAGAAGTGGAAAAAGCATAAATGAAGTGTACTGGACCAAGAGAAGCCCCACGAAAGTTTATTCAGCCACACCAACAGAGAGGGATGAAGAGGCCCAGTGAAGGCCAAGGTAGTCTGGGAAAGGAGAAGAAGGTGCAAGACACCAAGAGATTTCCTCAGTGCCCGAAATGTTCGAGATTTCACTTGGGAGAATGCAGAATGGGTTCGGGAAAGTGTTTCAACTGTGAAGAAGTTGGACATACGTTCAAGGATTGCCCGAAGCCCAGAGTTACTCGATGCTTTAACTGTAACAAGATTGGTCATGTTAACAGAGACTGCCCAGCTCTAAAGAATGGACCTGCTAAGTCGAAGCCGAGGATATTCTCTATGATGGAGACGGGTGATGATGACCAGCCCACTGTAGTGTCAGGTACTATATTGATCAATTTTAGACCTGCTTTTACTTTAATAGATTCCGGTGTAACACATTCTTTTATAGCGTTTGCATTTGCTGTCAAGTTAGATGTATGGCCTACGCCAACTGAACATGTGTTTAATGTCACATTACCCTCTGGTGAATGCATGCACTCTAGCCAAGTGATGCTTAATAGTATTGTGTCAGTGGGAAGTATGAACCTACGCGCTGATCTCATTATCATGGAGATAATGGGATTTGATGTAATCCTAGGAATGGATTGGCTGTTCAAGGATTATGCCACAATCGATTGTAGGACTGGAATAGTTAGTTTTCAACCCCCTGGTGGTTTGAAACATACCTTTCAAGCTTTGAAAAAGTGTGAGGAGATGTCTATTATTGCCTCTATCGATACTAGACCTTCTCCATGCGGGGAGTATTTATGCTTTTTGGCCAGTGCTATAGACACACAGGTTGTAGGAAAATTGAGTCCTCAAAATGTCTTAGTTGTCCAAGACTTCCCAAAAGTATTTCTAGATGACCTTTCTGGCTTGCCGCCAGATAGGGAAATCAAGTTTGTTGTAGATGTTTACCCAGGTGCAGAGCCTGTATCTAAGAATCTATATAGATTAGCACCAACTAAGCTTAGAGAATTAAAGAAACAGTTGGATGAACTGTTGGAAAAAGGATTCATACGCTCGAGTTATTCACCGTGGGGTGCACCTATTCTATTTGTTAAGAAGAAGGATGGATCATTGCGTATGTGTGCTGATTATCAGTAATTGAATAAGTTAACTATTAAGAACAAGTATTCATTGCCAAGGATTGATGATTTATTCGACCAACTTAATGGTGCGCGAGTCTTCTCGAAGATTGAACTTAGGTCCGGTTATTATCAATTGAAAGTCAAATCTGAAGATATCCTTTAAACTGCCTTTCGCACAAGGTATGGACATTATAAGTTTTTGGTTATGTTTTTTGGATTGACAAATGCACCAGCAGCCTTCATGGATCTTATGAATAGGGTGTTTCACGAGTATCTAAATAAATTTGTCATAGTATTTATTGATGATATTTTAATCTATTCACGTACTAAGGATGAGCATGCAAAACACTTGAACTTGGTGTTAGGAATACTTAAGCAGCACCAACTTTATGCCAAGTTTGCCAAGTGTGAGTTTTGGTTGGACAGAGTTCACTTTCTTGCTCACGTGATCTCGGAAGATGGAATATCTGTCGATCGAGCCAAGGTTCAAGCAGTTAAGGAGTGGCCCCAACCGAAGAATGCTACAGATATTCGGAGTTTCCTTGGATTAGCAGGATATTACAGGAAGTTCATTGAAGGATTCTCGAAAATTTCTACACCCCTCACTCGGTTAACAAGGAAAAACATGAAGTATGTATGGACTGAGGAATGTGAGTCCAGTTTTCAGACTTTGAAACAGAGATTGACTAATGCTCCAATACTAACACTCCCTGTTGATAATGGAAAGTTTAACATTTATTGTGATGCTTCCAAAGTTGGCCTCGGTTATGTGTTGATGCAAGATGGAAAGGTAATAGCTTATGCTTCTAGACAGCTGAAAACACATGAGAAGAATTATTCTACACATGATTTGGATCTAGCTGCGGTAGTTTTTGCATTGAAGATTTGGAGGCATTATTTGTATGGACAATCTTGTGAAATATTCTCATATCATAAAAGTCTGAAATATATTTTCACACAGAAAGAGCAAAACATGAGACAACGTCGGTGGTTGGAGTTTGTCAAGGACTATGATTTTGAGATCAAATACCACCCTAGCAAGGCGAATGTAGTGGCTGATGCATTGAGTAGAGTGACAACATCAGCCTCGACATTGATTCTTGACATTCTGTTAGCCTTAGAGACAGAATTCCAAAGATTTAACCTGGAAGCTTTGTCCAGCGTGTCAGCCATGTTTTCTGTCATATCCTTGAAGCCTACTATTTTGGAGAGAATAAAGGAAGTTCAGGTGAATGATGTTGAATGCAATAAGTACAAGTTAAGCATGGATTCTTCTGATAAATTAGATTTCAACTATTCTGTAGATGGAATTCTTAAGTTTCGGAATAGATGGTTTTTTCCGGCTAATGTTGAACTTCAGAATGAGATCCTTTCGGAAGCTCATTCTTCTGGATTCTCTGTTCATCCTGGAGGTACAAAAATGTACAGAGACCTTAAACAACATTATTGGTGGCCATATACGAAAAGAAGTGTGGCGGAGTACATTGGAATGTGTTTGATTTGCCAACGGATTAAAGCTGAACATCAGAGACCTGCAAGAACATTGCAACCCTTACTAGTTCCCGAATGGAAATGGGAACAAATAACTATGGACTTTGTTGTAAAATTGCCTAGAACAGCAAACGGACATGATGCAATTTGGGTGATAGTTGATCGTTTAACCAAATCTGCTCACTTCTTGCTAATAAAGATGACATACTCGATGGATCAGCTCGCTGAATTGTATGTGCATGAGATTGTACGATTGCATGGAGTTCCAGTCACAATAGTTTCAGACCGAGATTCTAGATTTACATCTAAGTTTTGAAAGAGTTTGCATAAGGCTATAGGTACGCAACTCAATTTTAGTACAGCTTTTCACCCCAAACAGATGGACAATCCGAGAGGACTATTCAAATATTAGAGGATATGTTTCGTGCATGTGTATTAGAATTCCAGGGTTCTTGGAGTAAGTATTTATCATTGGTGGAATTCTCCTATAATAATAGTTTTCATGCAACAATAGGCATGGCACCATACAAGGCATTATATGGACGAAAGTGCAGATCTCCTTTGTACTTGGATGAAGCTGGAGAAGCACGCTGGTCCTGACTTTGTGCAACAAACAGTGGAGAATATTGCTCTTATCCGACAGCGAATCTTGACAGCTCAAAGCCGGTAGAAATGTTATGCTGATAGAAGATGTAGAGATTTGAAATTTGAAGTCGGTGATGAAGTTTTTTTTAAAGTTTCATCGTTCAAAGGAGTTGCAATATTTGGGAAGAGAGGCAAGTTGAATCCCAGATACATCGGACCTATCTCAATCTTGAAGAGAATTGAGAAGACAGCCTATCAATTACAGTTACCAGTCTCTATGGAGGGAATTCACAATGTATTCCACGTTTCTATGTTGAAGAAGTGTATGCGGGATCCGTCACAGATTGTAAAACAGCAGAACATTGAAATTCATCATACTCTTACCTATGAGGAGAAACCTGTAGAAATTCTGGACAATGCAACAAAAGTGCTACGTAATAGGGAAATTCAGCTAGTGAAGGTGTTATGGTGTAATCAGAATGTAGATGAGGCAACTTGGGAGCGCCAACAAGACATGGTGAGCCGTTATCCTGAGTTGTTTGAGCATTGAATTATGAGGACAAAATTCTTTTAAGGATGGTAGATTGTAGCAACCGGTAATTGTCAGCCTTGATTTTTAATAGTATCATTTTGTGACTTTTATTTTTATAGAATTAAGTAAATTTGATTGGTTGCTTAAATAGGTTAGAGTTGGTTAGTCAAGGGCATAAGTGTAATTGTGGAGTAAGTGTTATAAATGGAGGGTTTAATGAAGGTTTAGCCGCCACTGTTTCTTATTTCCTCATTCGGCATTCAGCTCAACTCAGTAGAGTAGATTCCTCTCAGCAATTTCCTCTCCGATTTCTTCGACCTAGGTGAGCTTTATTTCAATTTTCTTGCTGTTTAGTGATTATAGATGATAGGGGAGCTTGTAGAAGCGTGTTTTGGGAATGCGGTGAGTAGAGTGAGTTCGGGTCTCTGTGATGAATCGGGAATGCCCGAAGAACAGAGCTCCCAAATAGCCTCCTCAGACTTCTAAATAGTTTAAATTGAGATTTAGTGAAGATCTAATCGATACTCTATCTATGGTTTTAGGTTTGAGTAAACTCCTGAAGTAGCCTTCCACCAAACATTTCTAGGAAGCCAGTAAGTAAAGTATGTGTATGCCTTCGGGTCTACATCACAAAACAGTAGGATTTATGCTTATTTTGTATGTTTTCAGTATGTCATGCATCATGTTTATGAAAGAACACGAAAAAAAATTTACATGTAATGGCATGGTAAGACATGAGTAGTTTGAATCAGACAAACTATTAAGGGAACTAATCCGCCCCTTAATCGAGTAGAGGATGTAGACTTTGGAAAATTTGATCCACTTCCCATCGAAGGAGGGATCAGATCAGCTATTAAGGGAACTAATCCACCCCTTAATCGAGTAGAGGATGTAGACCTTGGGAAATTGATCCACCTCCCATTGTATAGAGGGATCAACAAAAAACGAATACAACTGAGTTGTGAAAGTAGAAACTGCATGATTAAGTTTTATGTTTCAGTACTTCATTTCATTTTACTTTACTTATTTAGCATTAGGCTAATAGGTGAGTTTTGTGATGTAGGTGCTGAGGTTTTAACAGGTGATTCCTCTGAGTTTACAGAAGAATAGGCAAAGTTGATGGAGCACATCTATGCCACAGTTTGGTGCACTGATAAGGCGGTTTAACTAATGCCAGTATGTGAAGTCTTAGTGGACAAGTGTTTTGTTGAAATGTGCTGATGATTTTAATAACAGCAGTAGTTTTAATGTTTTAACATGTTTTTGAGATTATCCTCATTATGAAACGTGGTTGGTTTTAACTGAAGTTCTTTTCTGAAATTGCGTAAGAAATGGATTTATGGTATTTTAAATGGTTGCTGTTGAAATTCTATAAGTTCTCTTGTAGTCAGAATTGTCCACCAATTAGTGTTGTTTTTGCTGGGAGTGTGGATTTGACCGAGTTTCAATTGACAGTGATGACTTTTAATGTTTTAATTTTGGATTGAAAACTCTCTGGAAATAGTACTTGTGTTTTGTCTTGTGATCGCCAGACATTGTGTTCTATCTGAGTTTGGATTCAGGGTTGTGTGGACGAATGCGTCGTCCAAAGTCGTGGACGAGCATATTGTCCAGAGTCGAAGGTGAAAACAGTTGCTTCTTCTGTGGACAAGTGTAGTCGTCCAAAGTTAGGGATAGGAACATTGTCCAAAGTCACGTGACCCGTAGACGATAAAGTCACATGGTCTGTGGATGATGAGTTTAAGTAAGTCTATGGACTTTAGTCCGTGGACGATAAGTCTTTGTAAACCGTGAGTAATGAAGTCACGTGGCTCGTGGACGATAAAACTTAAGTAAGTCCGTGGACGAAAATCGTAGACATTAAACCTATGTAGCCGTGGACGAGGGGAACAGTAGTCCAAAGTTGTCGTCCAGAGTATTGTTATCCAAAACGTTGTCGTTTAAATTAATGTTGTTTGTAGCGATATCGTCCAAAGTCACTTGTCTAGAGTTCGTCGTCCAAAGCCGTAGACGGGCGTCCAAGGTCAGAGTCGACAAACTCTGTAGGCGCTAGATTGACAATAATGTTGAGCTGGCTGCAGATGTCTCCGAGAAGTTTCAAACGTTTTCCTTGTGGTCTTGTTTAAACAGTAAGAATTTTCTAGTATGTTTTCGTAAAGACTCTGTTTTACACAAATATTTTTCCGCTGCAAGTTTTTTATGTTTTTAAATAAATTTCGAATTTTAGCCGTTGAGTGGAAATTTTAAATTTTCCTAGAATTTTCTTAATACAATCAAAGTATGTGATTAACAAACCGAGTTTATTAATTCGGGGTGTTACAAAATTGGTCTCCAATACCCGCAAAATGGCACCGTTTCGAGGTAAATGATCTTAACGAACAATATATTGTTGATTTGAGCAAATAAACATGCACTTGTTTTTTGTGGGAACTTACATGAATATCGTGTGTACATGTTATTTCATGTTTAGTCCATGAGGAAGAAAGTGGAAGAATTTGTGCATCAATATTACAAACGAAAAATTTATTTGAAAATGTACTCACATTTCATTCGTTTAATTAATGGCCTTGTGATGTGGCTTGTGACAGATATGGATCCGATTATGCCACCAGTATGTAAGCGCCGACTAAGCAGGCCAAAAAAATGGATTAGGTATACAGATGTGTCACAAAGTCAAAATGTAGTTAGCAAGAAGAATAAACTGATGACATGTGGTCAATGTCACATTTTCGGTCACAATAACTACACATGTAGCTCATCAATCGTACGTGTAACACAAATTGAAAGCGTTAGCACATGTGGAATAGAAAGAGGAAGAGATAGAGGATGAGAAGGAAGACGAAGATGAAGTGTGGACACTTTTATGGGACTTAATTCTATAACTAGTGTTGGAACACAAGTATGTATATAGTTTACAGTGCCCTTAGTCATCATCATTTACTTGTATAATAATTATATTCTTCTATTGTTGTCTTTACATGGATCGTCTTTGGAAGGTGCTGATGTTGATATTGGAGAGTGGTGAGGTTTTGTGATGCTGGCTGTTTTTAGAGCATCTATTCGGCATGATTTTAGAACATTTATTTATAGTTTTCGTGTTGGTTTTACAATATTTTCATTCAAAAAGTGTATTTGTATTTTATGATGCGTTGTCATGTTTTCAAACAATACATATTCTGTTGGGTTTATGGTGATGTTATTGTGTGTTGCATAGATTTGGACTCCAATGAAATATCATTTTATACAAATGGTGTTTCATTTGTGGTTGCATTTTCTGGAATTCATAGGAAGCTGCCATTCTGCAAGTTTTTTCTGTCAATGTACATTTTCTATTATCCTGTCATTCATTTTCAATTCACAATTGCTAAGTTGTCTGTCAAGGCTATTAGACATTCAGCAAAATACATAAATTAAGTTCACACAGCAAAGTAACCATAAATTACATAAAATGCTACAAACCAAATGATGTTTACAATACTCAACAAACATAAATAAACGCGGCACTTTCGTATAAGCTTCTCATGAACGTCTTCTAGATGTTTGATAAGTGTGTATTTTACACACTTAATTGTACTATTTTATACTTGATTCGATAAGTTTTTCTCAAGTGTTTGAGAGAATTTGACATTTTTTGTGTAAGTGCGCAGATAAACAGGTTAGAGTTTCAACGAAGAGAATTGATGATTCTGTTGCATCACGAGGCAAAAACGAGTCAAATTTTTAGAAGAAAACCCAAATCCGAGCCGATTGGTCGCCACATTTAAGCGATCAATCGGCTAAAACTCCAAAATTTGTCAGTTTTCGAGAAGAAAACCCGAGGCAGTTTTGATTGGTCGCCACATTTAAGCGATCGATCAGCAAAGGCGTCAATAATAATAAATAAATAAATTATCAAAGTTTTCAAGATGCAGAACAAAGATAGTGCCGATCGATCGCCATATGTGCGGCAATCGATCGGCAGTTGTGAATTAAAAAAAAAACAAAAAAAATCCGATTTTGAGATTTTAATCAAAATAATCTCATTCGTTGATCATAGAGACGCGGATTGTTCCCAGAATTAGGTTATAAATCAAAGAGAGGGGGTTGGGATCAGGAAGAAGATTTCAGATCAAAGAGCATAGTTTCTTCTTCTTTCTCTTTCTCATCTAAAACTATGAACTTCATTATATTGTTGTTTTTTCGTTATTTTACCATGAACTAACTTTCTTTTCTAGGGCTAATGTAACGACTCCTTTTCCCAGCAAGATATTGTCCGCTCTGGGGATTAGACCGTAGCACAATATCCTCCCCTCACGGCTTTGTTTGACAAGGACTTCGCAGTCGGTCACCCAACCTGGTACTACTCTCGCTGAAGCACTTTTAACTTCGGAGTTCTTATGGGATCCGTTGCCAATTGTGCTCCAAAACGCGTCTTGCTATCTTGGGAGGGTCTCTTTACATATGTTTCATTTCCACATACTTCCCCAAGCGATGTGGGATTGTGACAACCCCCTTTTGACGATCCATCACCTTCCGGTTCGCCCATGCAGACTTACCGCCATCCGGGTTCCGATTCGTGCAGCCATCGTACACATACTTACACATCCGGGTC
Source organism: Begonia masoniana (assembly GCA_022432975.1). Lineage (NCBI taxonomy): Eukaryota > Viridiplantae > Streptophyta > Magnoliopsida > Cucurbitales > Begoniaceae > Begonia > Begonia masoniana. Next base: position 18,859,119 of record CM039504.1, read on the forward strand.
ATCACAATCACCCCCCCTCGGGGGCCCAACGTCCTCGTTGGCCACATTTCTGGTTGGGTATAGGCTTTGATACCATTTGTAACGACCTCTTTTCCCAGCAAGATATTGTCCGCTCTGAGGATTAGGCCGTAGCCCAATATCCTCCCCTCACGGCTTTGTTGGACGAGGACTTCGCAGTCAGTCACCCAACCTGGTACTACTCTCGCCGAAGCACTATTCACTTCGGAGTTCTTATGGGATCCATTGCCAATTGTACTCCAAAACACGTCTTGCTATCTTGGGAGGGTCTCTTTACGTATGTTTCATTTCCACATACTTCCCCAAGCGATGTGGGATTGTGACGACCCCTTTTTTACGACCCGTCACCTTCCGGTTCGCCCGCGCGGACGTACTGCCATCCGAGTTCCGATTCGTGCAGCCATCGTACACATACTTACACATCCGGGTCATCACAGCTAAGATGTAGCAGAACTATGATTGTTTAGTATTTCATTTAATTCAGTTTATTGATATTTTATTCCAATTATGTGTTGAATAAACTATTACTGTTCTTATTGCTTACAATTGTCTGATCAACAATAGCATGATTATAAGATTATTTTGAGACCGAGAGGTGAAAAAAATAATCGTGCAATTGAATAGTTCACCGTGAAAAGAATTTTAGACTAGAGATAGCTAAGGTGTTCATGTGGTGTTTTGATTTCTCATTTGTAATGTATTCAATTAATTGCTAGGGTTAGAGATCAAGAGGTAATAATCCGTTAATTGGATAAGTTTGTCATTACTCAAGAGAGATTGATAAATATACTTGCGAAATTGTCATCAACACATAGGAATAGATATTAACAAATTGGATTAGGAATATTAAATATGATTAATTTAGGTGAAATCACAAGCCCTAGAGTTTTTTTTTTCATATTACATTCTACAATTTTATTTAATTTTTTATTATTTAATTAAGTTCTCCTGCTTTATTTTAATCAAAAGCATCGAAGTCTCGTTATTCATCTTAAATTAGAATTAAATTTGGTTAATAATTAGCGAAAATAGTCCTCGTAGGTTCGACTCGTATTTATACATTTTATTACTTTTGCGACACGTGCGTTGGCACCGTATTATTCGCGTCAAGTTTTTGACATCGTTGTCGAGAACTATTTATTTTATTATTATTAAATTAAATAATTCTAATTTATAATTGAATTCAATTAATTTATTTGTTATACTTGCTTTTGTAGGTGTATGCGAAAACAAGGTATTGCCAACCTCATTCCAATCGATCTAGAAATTGAATGTACTTGTCGTAGGAATCGAAAGGAAACAAGGGAAGCAACTATAGCTTACGAGCAAAATGAAGAAGGCGAGACACGGACACTACTAGACTATGTGATGCCATCTATGGTTGATGTCCAATCGGCTATTCGTAAACCAGCAACTACGGGCAACAACTTTGAAATCAAACCGGGAACCATACATATGATTCAACAATCACAATTTTGTGGCTTGCCCTCTGAGGATCCGAAGGATCACATTGCTAACTTCGTGGAGGTGTGTGATACTTTCAAGTTTCATAATGTTTCAGACAATGTTGTAAGGCTACGGTTGTTTCCATTCTCATTAAGAGACCGAGCGAAAAGTTGGTTGAATTCTTTGCCGGCTGATTCCATCACAACATGGGCTGAGCTATGTCAAAAGTTTCTATCTAAATTCTTCCCTTTTGAGAAGACTGCAAAGTACCATAATGAAATTGTTAATTTTAGCCAATTTGACGGGGAGACACTATATGAATCATGGGCACATTTCAACAAACTATTACGGAAATGCCCACAACATGGTTTGCCACGTTGGATGCAAGTTCAAACGTTATTCATTGGTTTATCAGCTTCTATGAGAACTCTTGTTAACGCCGTTGCAGGTGGATCACTTCTCTAAAAGACAGAAGTAAAAGCATTTTCTCTATTGGCGAGTTAGCATTGAATAACGATCAATGTCTGGTTGAGCGGCAGATTCTAAAAAAGCAACCGAACACTCCTGAGATGGACGCAGTAAAGGCTTTGATCGTTCAAATTGCATCCTAACCAAGCACTTACAGAATAACCAAACTCCGGTCAATTTGATCTATTCTCCAATAGGAGCATGCCAATGGTGTCAAGGACCACATACAAGTGATGAATACCAAGAAGGTAATCAAATGACAAATAACTCTTCTGAGTAAGCTAACTTCATTGGGAACTACAATAGGTCGAATTTTCAAAATTCGAATAATTACTACACTAGAGCACGCAATAATCACCCGAACTTCTCGTGGAAGAATCAGAATAATGCTATGCAAATGTCACAATCCTCTCAACAAGTTCCACTATTTTAAGAGAGAAAACTCAATCTTGATGAGATAGTTGCTAAAATGGGTGAACACACTAATAAGTTCATGGCAGAGATTCGAACTACCTTGCAAAATCAATCGGCTCAAATCCAAAGTTTGGAGACTCAATTGAGCCAAATCGCTAATGTACTCAATGGGCGGCCTCAAGGTGCATTACCTAGTTCTACAGAAGTAAACCCAAAAGATCAATGCAATGTAATCACTCTTAGAAGTGGTACGGTGATTGAAAATTTTGGTCAAGAAACTAAGAAGGTAGCTGAACGTGATAGTAAAGAATCATCACCCCCGATTGAAAGTGAAGCCCAGAAACTGCAAAGAATTCCATCACAAGGTCTGACAGAGGTAACACCACGAGTTCCTTTTTCCTCAATGTTTAAATAACATAAAGACAAATAAGCAATTTGGAAAATTTTTGAAAGTGTTCAAGCAATTACACTTCTACATTCCATTCGTCGAGGCTCTCGAGCAAATGCCTAGCTATGCAAAGTTCTTGAAGGGTATATTGACTCACAAGCGCAAGATAGAAGAATGTGACACGATTGCTTTAACTGAGGAATGTAGTGCTATTATTCTACAAAAGCTTCCACAAAAATTGAAAGATTCGAGAAGTTTTACCGTCCCCTGTGAAATTGGGGAGTGTATTTTTTAGCGCGCGCTGTGTGATTTTGGTGCTAGTATCAACTTAATGTCACTGTCCATATTTCAGAAGCTTGGTCTTGGTGAAGCAAAGCCCATGAGAGTGATTCTACAAATGGTTGATCGATCTATCATGCATCTGCATTGGGTGATTGAGGATGTATTTGTCAAAGTCGATAAGTTTATTTTTCCTACTGACTTCGTGGTCCTTGATATGGTGGAAGATCGTGACATCTTTATTATTTTAAGCCGACTGTTCTTAGCGACAAGAGGAGCGTTAATTGATGTTCAAATATGTGAGCTAAAATTGCAATTGCAAGATGAAGAGTTGATATTTAATGTGTTCAATTCAATGAAGTACCCAAAAGCAAGTGATGATGTGTTTCGGGTGAAAGTCCTTGACACTATAATAGGGAAAGCCTCACTTCAACCATGCGACTCTCTTGAGATAAGTCTACTAGACCATGATCTTTCTCTTGATGATAACTCGAATGCGAAAGGGTATGCTTTGTGGATGGGTTCATTTGAGCCAAATCGGAGGAAGTATTTTGAAAGTTTGGGGGAATCGCCGTTACGGGTTCTACCATCGCCCCGTCCTTAAGTTTAAGCCTCTACCTTCGCACCTTCATCATGCATTCATTGGAGAAAATGCTACTCTTCATGTTATTATTTCAGCTGAACTATCCACAACGGAAGAAGAAAAATTGTTACAAGTACTTCGAAGTTACAAGGTTTCTATAGGGTGGACCCTATCAGACATAAAAAGAATTAGTTCCTCATTTTGTGTGCATCGAATTTTGGAGGAAAATCATCTACCTTCAGTTGAACGCAAACGACATTTGAATCTGGCAATGAAAGAAGTAGTGCGAAAAGAAGTTTTGAAGTGATTAGATGTTGAGGTTATTTATCCGATCTCTGATAGATCATGGGTGAGCCCAGTGCAATGTTTGCCAAAGAAGAGTGGAATGATAGTAATTAAAAATGAAAACAATGAGCTCATATTATCTCGAACCGTCACCGGGTGGAGAATTTGCATGGATTATCAAAAATTGAACAAAGCTACGCGCAAAGATTATTTTCCTCTACCATTCATCGACCAAATTCTTAATAGGGTATCTGATCACGATTACTATTGCTTCCTCGACGATTATTCTGGATAAAACCAAATAGTCATAGCCCCAGAAGATCAATAAAAAACAACATTTACACGTCCATACAGTACATTTGCATTTCGTCGGATGCCCTTTGGTTTGTGCAATGCTCCGGCTACCTTTCAACGGTGCATGATGGCAATTTTCTCGGATATGGTAGAACGCTACATTGAAGTCTTCATAGATGATTTCTTACTGTTTGGGTGATTTGATGTCTGTTTAGAAAATTTATCCAAGGTTCTAGCTCGGTGCATAGAAACGAATCTTGTGTTAAATTGGTAAAAACGTCGCTTTATGGTAAAAGAAGGTATTGTATTAGGATATCGGATTTTAGCACAGGGCATCGACGTGGACCGGGCAAACATAGTTGCAATTGAGAAATTACCACTACCCTCCACGGTTAAAGGAGTACGAAGCTTTCTTGGACATGCAGGTTTCTACCGACATTTTATAAAAAATTTTTCCAAAATCACTAAGTCGCTGTGTAACTTACTTGAAAAAGGAGCCTCATTTGTGTTCACGGCCGAGTGTTTAGAAGCTTTTAATGTTCTAAAAGAGAAGCTTGCGACGCCACCGATTATCATTGCACTTGACTGAGAGTTATCTTTCAAGATTATGAGCGACGCTAGTGATTTTACTGTGGGATCAGTTTTAGGTCAAAGGAAAGATAAAGTTTTTCGAACAATCTACTATGCGATTCGTACTCTTAACGATGCTCAACTCAACTATGCTACCACTGAGAAATAATTACTTGCAATCATCTTTGCATTTGACAAGTTCAGACCTTATGTCATTGGTAACAAGGTAGTTGTCTTCACCGATCACTCAAAAATAAAATATCTCATGGAGAAGAAATACATCAAATCCCGCCTTATTCGTTGGGCGTTGTTGCTGCAAGAGTTCGATCTTGTGATAAAAGATACGAAGAGAACGAAAAACCTTGTAGTTGATCATCTCTCACGTTTAGAGACTCAAGCTCATGTGTCAGATAGTGATAAGCCAATTGATGATGATTTTCTGTACGAAAAGATCCTTATGAATGAAGAATTACCATGGTATGCAGATTATGTAAACTTTCTCCTTGTCAAATCATACCATCTAAATTGTCTTCTCACCAAAGAAAGAAATTTTTCCCTGATGTGAAGCGATATTATTGGGAAGAGCCAATTCTATATTGATATTGTGCGAACCAAGTAATAAGGCGCTGTATTTCAGAAGATGAGATGTTATCTATTTTAGAACATTGCCTCACTCTTGAATGTGGTGGTCACTTTGGAGGCAATCGAACAGTAGCAAAAGTGCTTCAATGTGGTTTATATTGGCCATCATTATTTAAAGATGCACATTATTTGTCATTATTTGTGATCGATGTCAATGTACAAGTAATATATCCCGTCGTAATGAGATGCCCTTGACAAACATCCTAGAAGTTGAACTTTTTGATGTATGGGAAATCGATTTTATGGGGCCATATCCATCATCATTCAACAACAAATACATTCTTCTCGCTAAGGATTACATCTCAAAATGGGTTGAAGCAGTAGCTACGCCAACCAATGACGGCAAAGTGGTCCTGAATTTTCAACAAAAGAACATATTTACCAGTTTCGGCACTCCTCGCGCTATCATTAGTGACGAAGGTACACATTTCTGTAATAGGCAATTTGATTTGCTACTTTTAAAATATGGTGTTCGGCATCGTAAGGCATTGAGGTATCACCCTCAATCAAATGGTCAAGCAGAAGTTTCCAATCGTGAAGTCAAACTTATTCTCAAGAAGACAGTGAATGTTTCGCGTAAAGATTGGGCACACAAGTTGGATGACATACTATGGGCTTATCGAACAGCTTTCAAAACCCCTCTGGGAATGTCACCATATCGGCTGGTGTTTGGTAAAGCGTGTCACCTACCCGTCGAACTTGAGCACCACGCTTGGTGGGCTATGAAGAGATTAAATTTTAACTTGACAGCCACCGGCCACAAACGTTTCCTCCAAATAAATGAACTCGATGAATTGCGTGCCAACGCTTATGAAAATTTCAAGATTTACAAGGAGAAAATAAAAGCTTGGCATGATAAGAATATCATGAAGAAAGAATTAGCCCCGGGTCAACAAGTGTTATTATTTAATTCGCAGTTGAAGCTCTTTCTGGGTAAATTAAAGTCAAGATGGTCAGGTCCATTTACAGTAGTTCAAGTGTTTCCTCATGGTGCCGTCGAGCTACGTGGAGCAGACAATGAAACATTCAAGGTAAATGGTCAAAGAGTGAAGTCGTATTTTGGCAGCGTAATTGAGAGTGATAAGACTGTCACTCACCTTTCACCCGACTAGTAAGGTTCGTCAGACGTCAAGCCAATGACGTTAAAACAAGCACTTGGTGGGAGGTAACCCATTTATTTATTTTTTATTTTTTTTTAGCTCAGTCATTTTACCTTATTAATATTAGTATTTATTTATTTTACATTATTTTGGTATAGTTAATATGTTTTGGAGTTTTAAGTTTTAGGTTATTAATAAAAATAAAAATAAAAGAAAGATTAAAAAATAAATAAATAAAGTAAAATAAAAAGAAAAAATAGAATATGAAAGTGAAAGAAAGATGAAAAATTATGTTGTTGTCGGGCGAGCAAAGCATACGAGATCGACACTGCTTTGGGTGAGCTCCGATCGTGATTATCATCAGCGCCGACAACCTCCACTGCTCCGAACACCGGCACCACCGCTCCACCAGTGCCGCTGCTCCACCAATGTAAAAATTGCGCTGAGCGATAGGTTTAAAGGCACGTATTGAATATTAACGATGCCTCCTAAACGAATGAAAGTTACTACACACTCAGCCCCGTTCATTCCAATCAACCACTCATTCCTTAACCCCACGGCAGAAAGCTACTTTAAGGACTTCATGACAAAAGACAAAGTCATCATATGTGAAGTTCAATTCCAACCCAGAGAGGCTGATGGTAACATTTTAGCTATGCTTGAGCAAAGAAGATAGGGTTCAGTTGCTATTTTGGGTGGTGAGGCAAACGTAAGTGTTGTTTGGGAATTCTATGCCAACTTTAAGGCATCAAATCAAGGTGGAATTGTCAAAGTCCGCAACAAAGTCATTAACTACTCGGCTGAAGCTATTCATGTCAAGCTTGGCTTGGAGAATCTAAATGTTGATGACTACAACACAATGATAGACGAGGGACCCGATTACGAATTGAGCTTACGCGAGATGGGTCACCGGGTTCAAAGTGGGTCTATTCAACTGTGAATCCAGCTTAACCACTACATTTGTTGACAAGTTTCCTAAAACGCTACGCTGAAGCATGGTGTAGGCTCATAAAGGGTAATTTGATGCCAACATCTCAAAAAACCGAGTTCACCAAAGAGCGGGCAGCACTTCTCTACTACATTTTGACGGGAAGATCTATCAATGTCAGTCGTATCATCCACAGAAATATCATCACGTATTGTAGGGGCTCCAACACCGGTGGTCATATACACCCAGTTCTTCTCACTCATCTATGCGCTTCGGCGAATGTCTCCATGAGCTCAACTGACGAACCATGAATCCAACAAGCTGTGTATGGCTCCTCAAAAATTTTCAAAATAGCTAGTTGTCCCTATGGCATAGCTCTAGATAATGGACTTGAATTCATCGAGCACGATACCAATGCTGACATTCCCTCTCAACCAATGCCTATGCCTCATATCCGGCGCAATACTCTACTTGGCAGGGCCACAGATTATGCATATCAGAATCGCAATAAAGCTCGCCTTCAACAGCGTTATGAAAGCCAATCATCTACACCAAACATTCAAGACGCATCTTCCTTATCTCTCATACCAACCTGGTCATATACAAATGATAATTTAGGGTGAATGTTGGAAAATCTTACTGTTCAGCAATCACGCATGGAACACCGATTAACGTATCTCCACAGCCGCGAACTTGAGCATGCATCCTTCACGGCACAATATGTAGAAGCTTTTAATTCTCACCATGACTATTTGGAGCACTCCAAGCGACCTTTCCCCGTCTTCCCAGAGCGATTACTTCGACCATATAACACATCGCGGGAGGATGTGGAGGGCGATGAGCCCAGCACATTATGAGGTACGCTACTTTGCCCTTTTCATTCGTATTTTTACATTGAGGACAATGTTTATTTTAAGTTTAGGGGGGTGATTTTATTTTAAATTGTTGTATGTCTGCTGTGCTGCTTTGCAATATTATGTCTTGGTTGTGGTGTCTGTGATAGAAAATTTGAAAAAAAAAAAATCATGTTTTGACCCCTAGACAAACTCTAAGTAAAGGTAGCTTGTATTAGTTAGTATTGACTTGAGCTTACAAAGTTAAACTCGAAATTTTAGTGCACGAGTTCATTCCTGTTTAGCTTTATCTGTTGGTGTCATGCTCGTGTAACCTATATACAATGAGCGTGACTATTGAAGTTCAAACACAGTAAGGGAGTATAGCTCCAGACAAATCTAACGAGTGCTAGTGAGATAAAATCCTTCTTGGTTTTGCCCAACATCCACGAATGTGAATCGAGGTTTTACAAACTAAGAGAATGACTTAGGCCATCATTGGATCGTTTGAGCTTTCTTGACTTACCTTGTTGTGTCATTCAATGACACCCTTATTCATCCTTTTTTAGCTGAATATTTATCGTTAATTTGTTACCTAAAATTCAGCCTAGCCTCATATGTATTTATCCTGCCCTATCTAATGAGCACGGGGAAGATTGATGTATTTAGGGGAAAGTCGGAAAAGATGGTGGTGAGGATGAATAAAAACTCCTTTGTCGTCATTTTGTATCAATATTCTATTCAAATATATATATATATATATACACACACACACACATATATATTGGCAGCAAGTTTCAAAAGTTGGGCTATAATTTCTGGTTTTGTTTTGAGTTTGTTTATGTTTGTATTGATGTCATTTTGAAATGATAACAAAGCAGTTAGCTTGGGTAATGTTTAATGAGATAAGATTGGGAGAGAGTGATTAGAAGAAAGTTTGAGTGTGTGAAATAAGGAGGTAAGAGTATTGCTCTGAATAATCGTTTGTATCCAAAGAACTCCTACATTTTTAGCCTAGCTTTTCATTACAAGTTTTAAAAGACCTATCTAATCTTGTTGTGTTTAATCGATATTTGATACTGGTTGGATGGTGGGCAAGACCGTTGAACGATTATAGTGTTATGGAGGGATACACAAGTGAGCTTTGAGTGCATTCATTCCCATTGGCTACATTAGTTGACCCACAAGTTAGAGCAAATAAGATTGGACACACAGACGAGAATTTCCAGGCAAACAATGGTCAATGCGCTAGTATGAGTTAAAATTTTTTTTTCAACGTGTTTATCTTGGTGATTTTAGTGTGAATTTTTTCAAACTGAGACAATTACCATCAACATTGATTAAGATTGCATTGTCATAACTTATTTTATATTGTTAAATGGGGTTGGGGTTGCAATTTTTCGTTGTGGCTGTGTTTAATTTTGTTCACTTGAGGACAAGCTTTCGTTCAAGTTTGGGAGTGTGATAAGTGTGTATTTTACACACTTAATTGTACTTTTTTATACTTGATTCGATAAGTTTTTCTCAAGTGTTCTATACACACACACACACATATATATTGGCAGCAAGTTTCAAAAGTTGGGCTATAATTTCTGGTTTTGTTTTGAGTTTGTTTATGTTTGTATTGATGTCATTTTGAAATGATAACAAAGCAGTTAGCTTGGGTAATGTTTAATGAGATAAGATTGGGAGAGAGTGATTAGAAGAAAGTTTGAGTGTGTGAAATAAGGAGGTAAGAGTATTGCTCTGAATAATCGTTTGTATCCAAAGAACTCCTACATTTTTAGCCTAGCTTTTCATTACAAGTTTTAAAAGACCTATCTAATCTTGTTGTGTTTAATCGATATTTGATACTGGTTGGATGGTGGGCAAGACCGTTGAACGATTATAGTGTTATAGGATACACAAGTGAGCTTTGAGTGCATTCATTCCCATTGGCTACATTAGTTGACCCACAAGTTAGAGCAAATAAGATTGGACACACAGACGAGAATTTCCAGGCAAACAATGGTCAATGCGCTAGTATGAGTTAAAATTTTTTTTTCAACGTGTTTATCTTGGTGATTTTAGTGTGAATTTTTTCAAACTGAGACAATTACCATCAACATTGATTAAGATTGCATTGTCATAACTTATTTTATATTGTTAAATGGGGTTGGGGTTGCAATTTTTCGTTGTGGCTGTGTTTAATTTTGTTCACTTGAGGACAAGCTTTCGTTCAAGTTTGGGAGTGTGATAAGTGTGTATTTTACACACTTAATTGTACTTTTTTATACTTGATTCGATAAGTTTTTCTCAAGTGTTTAAGAGAATTTGACATTTTTGGTGTAAGTGTGCAGATAAGCAGGTTAGAGTTTCAACGAAGAGAATTGATGATTCTGTTGCATCACGAGGCAAAAATGAGACAGTTTTTTAGAAGAAACCCGAAGCCGTGCCGATTGGTCGCCACATTTAAGCGATCGATCGGCTAAAACTCCAAAATTTGTCAGTTTTCAAGAAGAAAACCTGAGGCAGTGCCGATCGGTCACCACATTTAAGCAATTGATCGGCCAAGGCGTTAAAAAAAATTGAAGTTTTCAAGAAGCAGAACAGAGGCAGTGCCGATCGATCGCATAATGTGAGGCGATCGATTGCATGATGAGCCGATCGATCGCCCCATGTGCAGCGATCGGTCAATAGTTGCGAATTAAAAAAAAATGTCCGATTTTGAGATTTTAAATGAAATAATCTCAGCCGTTGATCATAGAGATGCGATTGTTCCTAGAAATAGGTTATAAATCAAAGAGAGAAGGCTGGGATCAGGAAGAAAATTTCGGATCAAAGAGCATAGTCTCTTCTTCTTTCTATTTCTCTTCTAAAACTATGAACTTCATTATTTTGTTGTTTTTTTGTTATTTTAGCATGAACTAACTTTCTTTTCTAGGGCTAAGACGTAACCGAATTATGATTGTTTAGTATTTCCTTTAATTCAGTTTATTGATATTCTATTCCAATTATGTGTTGAGTAAACTATTACTGTTCTTATTGCTTGCAATAGTCTGATCAACAATAGCATGATCGTAGGATTATTTTGAGACCGAGAGGTGAAAAAAATAATCGTGCAATTGAATAGTTCACCGTGAAAATGATTTTAGACTAGAGATAGCTAAGACAATCATGTGGTGTTTTGATTTCTTGTTGGTAATGTATTCAATTAATTGCTAGGGTTAAAGACCGAGAGGTAATAATTCGTTAACTGGATAAGTTTGTCACTACTTGAGAGAGATTGATAAATATACTTGTGAAATTGCCATCAACACATAGGAATAGAGATATTAACAAATTGGATTAGAAATATTAAATATGATTAATTTAGGTGAGATCACAAGCCTTAGAGTTTTTTTTTTCATATTACATTCTACAATTTTATTTAATTTTTTGTTATTTAATTAAGTTCTCCTGCTTTATTTTAATCAAAAGCATCAAAGTTTTGTTATTCATCTTAAATTAGAATTAAATTTGGTTAATAATTAGCGAAAATAGTCCTCGTAGGTTCAACTCGTATTTATACACTTTATTATTTTTGCGACACATGCACTTGCGTCGTATTAGTCGCATCAATGTTCAACTCTAAATTGTAGACGATTGATAATCATCTTCTCTCACACACCCATTGCTACATCAAACCATGTAAATTACACATTGATTCATTCAATAAGTACCATTTTTGTTAGGGGTGGGCGCACTCCGAATCGGTTCAGTTCTGATTCGGGACCAAAACCGGACCGAATCCTTCTGAATTTTTATCCCGGTTCCTCCCATCAAAATTCTGATATTTTTTTTAATTTAAAAACGATAAATTTTTAACATACAAACTATCTTAAAATAAATCCAATTATCTAACATACAAACTACCTCCAACTATCCAACATTAAACTGGAATCTAAGAAACAAAATTCAACATATAAAATAAATCCAACTATCTAACATACAAATTAAATCCAACTATCTAACATTAAAATGAAATCTAAGATACCAATGTTCTAGAAATATCAGTGCCTACAAATTTTGGATCATATTTCTACTCAGATGATGAAAGGTAAGCAGTAAGCACTAGTGATATTACAAAACAGAGACATATTGCGTCAATGATATTCTGATGGTCCCAACTTTATGAAACTTTCTTGCTGCTACTCTACCACTGCTAATATTTGATTTCCTATTGGCTTTTTCGATCAATTTCGCCATAAAATCAGTATAATTCATCTGTTCTTTCTGGTTAATGGTAGATTACAGTGTAAGAGTTCAATTTCAGCAGCATAAATCAGCATCTTCGTCAGCCATGGAGCCTAAGGAAGTTTCAGACCTCCATTGTCAACACCTATCTCATCTTGAAATACCCACAATGCAATTCAACCTCATTTCTAGCCCAATATCCAATTTTGCATACCCTTATCATGGAGTTCAAGAAATGGGTGCTAACTAGCAGCTGTGTTTCAGCAGCAACTCAACGTCCGACGAGGCGGAAGAGCCGCAGCTAAGCCTGATCAACGAGAGGAAGCAAAGGAGAATGATCTCAAACCGAGAGTCGGCCAGGCAGGCCGGTTTTGGGATTTTGGTATCTGGATCGTAGACCAGACCGGCACCGACAGACTTCTTAGTGGGAGGACCAGTCTTGGACCGAATACCTTGGAGGACCGACCAAAACCAGATCGAAACCTTCGGTCCGATCCGGTTCCCAGTTTCTGGTCCGGTCCTTCCCACTCCTAATTTTTATTAGTTATTTTTAGTAGCTCATAATATTGGCAACCAAAAAATCTGTGCCTGAGATTTGCATGTGTCCATGATGTGCGTATGACAACTCTTACGTTGTAAAAACAAGTAATAGTTAAAACACTTCGAGAACATCTACAAAATAAAACGAGCGATAAAATTTGAGAAATATGACAGAGTTAATTTGGCAACATATATTGACCCGTGTAATATTCAACATTAAATGGGTCGATGTTGATTACTAACCTATAATTGATGTAGAGTCACATGACACGAAACCTAATTACTAGAGGATTTAGTGCAACCTACCAAGAATACCATAATATAGCATCATGATAAGGAGAAGAAGTAGAGCATGTTCATAAAAGTTTGCATCTAAGACAACAGAAGCATGGTATGTTCACAATGAGCATTGCATACTCGCTCAAACCAAACTATCTTTACTAAAGTACAAATTTCAGAGAGTAGCTGCTGATAAAAATTACCAAAATTTCTACTTTCTCGGGTCTCCTCATATATAGATATAAGAATAAACACATAAAAACCACAAAAAGTACAAATTAAAATCAACTCCATCTAAACGAAGTAGCCACTGATAAACTAATAATAGGGCAATATGCATTGCACTAGAATCCTCACAATCAACTACATTACATAGAGAAGAATCATGGGCATTGAATACTTTGGAAGAATTTAAATGCAATCAAACAAAACGAACAAGATATTCATGTACATGCCATTCAAAAGCACAGAATTTTGGAGTACGAAGCTCAAGAATTGAAAGAAGAAAACTTCAAACAAGAGTTCTCTCTGTTGCGAAAATAAGATTATTTCCTAAGAAAAACAAAATCTAACAAGCGCGTGATAAACCCTAAAAAAATCAAATAGAGAGAATCTGAAAGAAGACTTACCTAATTACATTAAAAACCAACAACGTCTTCTACTAGGGGAGAAGTAAATTGTCTTCTACGTCGTCACTAGCTATGGCACAAGTAAACCGTCTTCCTTGCCGTTGACGACCATCTTCGTCGCAATTGTCCCATCCTCGTAGTCGTCCAAGTCGGAGGGGATAGGGCAACATCGAGAAGAAGTCAATTGACTTTTAACATATTCTGCAAATTATTGTGAGCACGTGAAATACACGCGTCTGTCATTTAACGGACTCTCTATCGAAGAGGGTGTCCATTGATGACGGTGCAAATTTAAGGTGTTGATTGACGAAATCAAAATTTCAAGATAATAGTTGAAAAACTATTCATAGTTCAAGATTAATTTTGATATTTACCCTTAATTTCAATATTTTTTGTACTCCATGTTACCTCTTTCCCTCTCATTAGTTCACGAGAATAACCTTGCCAGCAGCTGCACCTTTGATTAGAATCTTCTTCCTTTTTTTATCTCTTCAGAGTTTTGCCTTTTGGGCCTTCGTCAACCTCTCTCCTCATGGTATTGAAATCTTGGTATGTAAAAGTTGTAGGAGATCTTCTAGAAAACACTGCATTATTACTGAATTCTAGTCTCTGAATCATGGAGACGAGGTGGCCGGAGAGAGATTTTGATGAGCGATAATGTGGCGGGATAACTCATCTGTTCAAAAGAGAAGCAGTGGCGGCGTAGTGACCCAATTTTTAACCTTAATCATTGATTTACCTCGTCAATTTCACTGCTGTAACCAAAACTTTAGTCGCCATTGTTGATTATAGTTGGAGAGAGAGGTATCAAGGTCAACGGTAGAGTAAAAATATAAAAAAAAAAATCAAATACAGAATGACAGTAATCTGATTTATAATGGTCAATTACCCTATTTATAATTCCTGATTTTTTTTATTTAATGAAAATACGTATGGTACATGCAGATACAGACAGTCAACTCTAGTATTGATTATAAAACATGCTTCCATACTTTTAATAGCGATTAACCGCACCTACTATGCAATGAAATGTTGAAACAGTGAAGAGAAGAAAGATGAAGAAGACGAAGGAGGAAATCAGAGATAGAGAGAGAAAGAGAGATTCAATGAGAACTGTGTGTATTGTGTATTCCAAGAGACTGTCTTACAAGTTTTGTCTAAAGCAAAAGAAAAGTAATGATGACAATATACTTGAAAAATAACTAAACTATAGAAACTGAACTACATCGGCTAATATCCCCCCGCAAGATCAAGGTCGTAGGCGGAAGATCTTGGATAAGAAAATAGAGAACTGCAATGGTGGAAGAGATTTAGTAAGAGCATCAGCCAGCTTGTTCTCCGAATGAGTGAATTTGACCAAAAACTATTTTTAAAGCACTTTTTCCTTGACAAAATGAAAATTGATCTCAATATGTTTGGATTTTGAGTGCAACACGGGATTGGAAGTACGATACGTTACACTCAAGTTGTCACAGAGAATAAGAGGAGTTGTGGGGGGAGATAATACTCAACTCCTTTATAAGCGATTGTAACCAAAGGACTTCAGCCGCACCATTTGTGACACTATGGTATTCGGACTTCGTGCTAAAGCGTGAGACAACTTTCTGTTTGGTGGAGAACCAGGAAAAAAGATTGCTGTCGAGAAAAATACAGAAGTGCTGGTGCTTTTGTGATCATCTGGGCAGGAGGCCCAATCCGTGTTTGTATAGCAAGTTAAATCGAAAGCAGTAGAGGGAGCAAAAGAGATGCCGAGGGATGAAGTACCTTTAAGGTAACGTAAAATTCTCTTGACTGCTTGCTAGTGAACGTCAGAGGGTATATTGTGAGACCTTGTTGATGGCGAAAGCAATATCAGGGCGTGTCAGATAACAATACTGTAAGCCGCCAACTAGGTTGCAGTATAGAAACTCGTCATGGAGGGAAGTGCCAGATTGCAAAGATAAAACAGGTTCTGCAACCATAGGTGTTGGGAAATGCTTGTAAGAAGTCATATTTGCCATGTGAAGTAACTCAAATATATATCTCGATTAAGAAAAACTCATACCAGTAGGAGTCTGAGTGACCGATATGCCGAGAAAGTATGATAATGGTCCAAGATCTCAGACTTTAAATTGTGAATGTAAATACGTTAAGAGCTGATCTATCAGTGCAACCGAGTCACCTGTCACGATAATGTCGTCAACATACACAAGCATAATAATAACAGAGGATGATGTGCGACTGATGAAAAGTGAGGAGTCAGACTTGGATGCTAAAAACCCCAAGTAGTGAGAGCAGTGTATAGCTTGGTGTACCAGGCTCTGGAGATTGTTTGAGATGGTAGAGGGCTTTTTGTAAGAAGCATACAGTCGACGAATAGGATGAATCAATAAAACCAGGAGGTTGTTGCATGTAAACCTTCTCAGTTAAG
Organism: Begonia masoniana; assembly: GCA_022432975.1. Lineage (NCBI taxonomy): Eukaryota > Viridiplantae > Streptophyta > Magnoliopsida > Cucurbitales > Begoniaceae > Begonia > Begonia masoniana. The sequence goes on from CM039504.1 coordinate 18,875,440, forward strand.
TCCCCGTGTAAAAAAACATTGCTGATATCGAGTTGTCAGATAATCCAGCAAGAGGAGATTGCTAGGGAGAGCACTGTCCGAACGGTGGTCAGTTTGACCACTGGGCTGAATGTCTCGTCATAATCAATGCCTTCGTTCTGATCATAACCTTTGGCTACGAGACGGGCCTTATACCGAGAAACTGTGCCATCAAAGTTAAATTTAGTTTTGAAAACCCACTGGCACCCTATAAGTTTTGCACCTCTCGGAAGGGAAACTAACGTCCAAGTGTTGGTTGCTCTAAGGGTAGAAATTTTATCTTGCATGGCGGCAGACCAATGAGAACACTTAGCAGTTTGGTTGAACGTCGTAGGTTCAAGAGCGGGATCAAGGAGAAACGCTTTTGGTTTGAAAATACGAGCTTTGGCCCTTATTGTCATAGGATGGGTATTCAGGATGGTTGGATTTGGGACCTGAGATGGCATGAGAGGGATGGGGCAGTAGGGAGGGATGGAGGAGAAACGGGAACAGGTTGGTCGAGATGGGTGGGAGAAGGGTCAGATATGCGAGGAAGTGAGCAGGGTGTATCAGGAGGATTTGTAAGGATGTGGGGGTGGGTAGGCTAGGAATCGGAAGAGCGAAACGAAAAGATGGGGTGACAAGTGAACGAGAGGAAGAGAAAGGAAACTGAGAGACTCAACGAACGTAATATAACAAGAGATATGAATTTGGTGTTAAGTAGGATCGAGACAGAGGGAACCTTTGTGGTGAGGACTGGAGCCTAAGAAAACACACGGAAGGGATCGAGGCTAGAGTTTGTGTTGATTGAAAAGACGAAAGAGAGGAAAATAGAGACAGCCAAAGACCCGTAGGAAGGAATAATCTGGAAGGGTGTTAAATAGACATTCGAAAGGTGACGTGTGATTTAGGACGGGAGTGGGAAGAAGATTGATTAGTTTGGCAGCCGTGGCGAAAGCATAAGTCCAGAAATATTGAGGAACTGAAGAATGGAAAAGCAGAGCTAGTCCAGTTTCAACAACATGACGATTTTTTCGTTCAACTTGACCATTTTTGTTTGGAGTGTACGAACATGAGACGCGATGTTGGATGCCAAGAGATTTAAAAACATGGTTAAGAGACTAAAATTCTCCACCCCAATCTGATAGGAAAAATTTGATTTTAACACCAAACTGGGTGTGAACGAATGTATGGAAATTCACAAAGGTATTGTACACGTCGCTTTTTAATTTTAGAGAAAACAACCAGGTGAAGCGAGTACAATCATCAACAAATAATACAAAATATCGAGCACCATTAATAGATTTAATTGGAGAAGGGCCTCAAACATCAGTATGAACCATATCAAAAGGAGATGAAGCATTAGATTGAGAAAGTGGAAAAGGTAATTGATGACTCTTGCTCATTTGGCAAGAAGTACAATGTTGGGGTACAGAAGGTTTGAAATTTAGATTACAAGTTTTTAACACTTGCTGCAAAATGGTGGGTGGGTGACCCAATCGGAGATGCCAAAAATTGTCCTGAGGAGGTGTTGAGGGGTTGAGCCGAGCAGCAAGAGATACAAAGGGACTGGACGACGGAAGACGGTAGAGACCGTCACTGAGAGAGCTGATAAGTGTGTATTTTGCACACTTATTCGTGCTTTTCATTCTTGTTTCGATTAGTTTTTCCTCGAGAGTTTGAGTTTATTTGATGATTTTCGTGCGATTGTGTAGGTAAATTGAGTTTTAACAGGTAATGGAAGAATTGGTTCGAAATTAGGAAATAAAGACAAAAGTGAAGCAAAGAAGAAAAGGCGACTGCGATCGATCGTGCTCAACTGCGATCAATCGTGATCCGAGGAGATTTTCTCTCAGAATTCCAGAACCGGCCCGATCGATCGGGCTTTGAACCTCGATCGATCGTGATCGAGAAAAGTTTCGTTCAAAATTTCCCGAGCCAGCCCGATTGATCGGGCTCAGCACCTCGATCGATCGTGATTCGAGAGTTTTTCATACCAAAAATCCAGAGATGGCCCGATCAATCGGGCCTTGGACCTCGATCGATCGTGATTCGAGAGTTTTTCATACCAAAAATCCAGAGATGGCCCGATCAATCGGGCCTTGGACCTCGATCGATCGTGATTCGAGAGTTTTTCATACCAAAAATCCAGAGATGGCCCGATCAATCGGGCCTTGGACCTCGATCGATCGTGATTCGAGAGTTTTTCATACCAAAAATCCAGAGATGGCCCGATCAATCGGGCCTTGGACCTCGATCGATCGTGATTCGAGAGTTTTTCATACCAAAAATCCAGAGATGGCCCGATCAATCGGGCCTTGGACCTCGATCGATCGTGATTCGAGAGTTTTTCATACCAAAAATCCAGAGATGGCCCGATCAATCGGGCCTTGGACCTCGATCGATCGTGATTCGAGAGTTTTTCATACCAAAAATCCAGAGATGGCCCGATCAATCGGGCCTTGGACCTCGATCGATCGTGATTCGAGAGTTTTTCATAGCCTTGGACCTCGTCGATTGTGATCAGCAGAGATATCGTGCCTAAGCGTCGTGCGATCACGATCGATCGTATAATATTGCGATTGATCATGATTGCAGGAAAATATTTAAATCCGATTTTTCAATTAATTGATCGGGTTGCATACCAAAAATCCAGAGATGGCCCGATCAATCGGGCCTTGGACCTCGATCGATTGTGATCAGCAGAGATATCGTGCCTAAGCGTCGTGCGATCACGATCGATCGTGATAATATTGCGATTGATCATGATTGCAGGAAAATATTAAAATCCGATTTTTCAATTAATTGATCGGGTTGATCTCGGCCGTTGATTGATGGACCGCGGCCCTAAGTTGAGAAAAGATAAAAGTATGAGGAGGAGGCAAGTAAGATATATAACGGGATAGAGAGAAAAACCCTAAGGGACATCGGAGGCCGGATCGAAGCGATTAGCGAGGAACGGGCGAATTCGACGGAAACTTCACAGTGTTTTCTTTCTTCTCTTCTTTTCTTATATCATGAACTATTTTATTCTCTCTGTAGTTTTCTTTAACTTTATCATGAACTAAATTTTCTATTCTAGGGTTTCGATATAATTTTGTTATGAATATTTATTTTCCTTAATTCAAGTTTTTAGTTTTCTGTTCATTTTCTGTGTTAAGTAATCTATTCTGAACTTAATGCTTAGGTTTGCTTGATCACCAAAACTAAGAATTTTAGGGTTAATTCGGGATGCGAGAGCGGAGAATTTAACCATGTATTGAATATTTTACCTTAAAAAGGACCCTAGACTAGAGATAGTTAGGGCGTTTGAGTGGTAATTTAATTTCTTGCTCGTAATGTATTTAATTGATTGTAAGGTTAGAGACCGAGAGGTAATAACACATCAATTGAGTAAGTTTATTAATACTCGAGAGAGTTTAATAAATAACATAGAGAAATAACCATCAACACAAAGGAATAGGAATTAATTACTGGAATTAGGATTACTAAATAGGATTAGCTAAGTGAAAAAGGACCCCTGGAATTATTCTCATCATATAATCTTAAGTTTTTACATTCGAATCTGTTATTTAAATTGTTTGATTTATTTTATTTGAATTATTTTAGTTTAAAATCCAAAATTATCACACCTATTGTTTTTCAAATTAAGTTCAAAATTAGACATTCAATATTTAACACAATTATTCCTCGTGGGACTGACACTCGTGCTTACACACACTCTACTACTTTTGCGTCACGTGCACTTGCGTGTAGTTTTTCGCAACAAGTTTTTGGCGCCGTTGCCGGGGAACTAATTTTGTTATTATTGAATTATTTGAATTTAGTTTATATTTGAATTTTCTTTTGCTGCTAGAATTAAATCGCATTATTTGCACATTACAGGTGTATGCGAAAATTAGGTACTTCCAACCTAATTCCTATCAACCTTGAAATTGAACGAACCTGCCTTAGAAATCGAAGGGAAACAAACCAAGCAAATATGGCAGATAATCAAAATGCAGATGTACAACCGATTATCGAGACTGAGGGAGTCGGGCGACGAACATTGCTCGATTATGTTATGCCATCCATGGACGGGGTTCAATCAGCAATTCGAAAACCTGCCATCACGTGCAACAATTTTGAAATTAAGCCGGGAACAATACAAATGATTCAACAGTATCAATTTTGTGGTCTGCCTAATGAGGACCCTAAGGATCATATTGCTAGCTTCGTCGAGGTCTGTGATACTTTTAAATACCATAATGTCTCTGAGAATGCTATCAAGATCAGGTTATTCCCCTTCACATTAAGAGATCGCGCGAAGAACTGGTTGAATTCCTTACCTTCGGATTCAATTACCACGTGAAATGAATTAGTGCAGAAATTTCTATCCAAATTCTTTCCCTTTGAAAAGATGGCAAAACTCCGCAATGAGATCACCAATTTTACTCAATTTGATGGAGAGACAATCTATGAAGCATGGGGCCGATTCAAGAAGCTTTTGAGAAGATGCCCCCAACATGGTCTACCACAATGGATGCAAATACAGACATTCTTTATTGGCTTATCAGTTTCTACACGGACTCTCGTCAATTCAGCAGTTGGTGGATCACTACTACAAAAGACGGAAGTGGAGACATTCAACCTGTTAGAGGAGTTATCCCTAAATAATGATCAGTGCCCGGTTGAACGTCAGATTTTGAGGAGGCAGCCAAATACCCCAGAAATGGATGCGATAAAAGCATTGACTACACAAATTGCATCCCTCACTCAGCACATCCAAGGTAATCAAGCTTCAGTTAGTGAAATTCTCATCCCCCGATCACACAATGTCAGTGGTGCCAAGGACCACATGCTAGTGAGAGCTGTCAGCAAGGGAACCAAATGGCTAGTGGTTCATCTGAACAGGCCCAATATGTGGGAAACTATAATAGACCGACACTTCAGAATTCCGGTAATTACTATAATGGGGGGCGCAACAACCACCCAAATTTTTCGTGGAAGAATCCAAACAATGCCATACAGATGCCACAAGCTAATCAACCGGGGCCTCCGTTTCCAAAAAGAAAATCTAATTTGGAGGATTTAATTGCCAAGATGAGAGAGCGCACCAGTAATATGATTGCTGAAATGGGGGAACACACAAATAAATTTATGGCTGAATTAAGAACAACCTTGCAAAACCAGTAAGCTCAAATTCGAAGTTTGGAAACTCAAATGGGCCAGATGGCAGCTGCATTAAATGGTCGCCCTCAAGGCACATTACCCAGTTCCACTGAAGTCAATCCTAGAGGCCAGTGCAATGCCATCACACTTCGGAGTGGAGCAGTGATTGACAATAGCACCAAAGAAAATAAGAAAGTGGTCACACATGACGGAATGCATTCGTCATCATCCGAGTCCACACCAAATGATCAAGAGCAGAGGGCAGCTCCATCTCGGATATCAAAGGAGATCATCCCAAAAGTCCCTTTCCCACAACGCTTGAAAAATACAAAGTTGGATAAACAGTTTGAAAAATTTTTGAACGTATTCAAGCAGCTTCATATCAACATTCCTTTTGTCGAAGCCCTGGAGCAAATGCCAACATATGCAAAATTTTTGAAAGAGATTCTATCACACAAAAGGAAGATAGAGGATTGTGGTACAATCGCCCTGTTTGAAGAATGTAGTGCCATAATTCAACGGAAACTACCACAAAAGTTGAAGGATCTGGGTAGTTTTACAGTTCCATGTGAGATTGGAAACTACATCTTCGAGCGGCGTTATGTGACTTGGGCGCAAGCATCAATCTAATGCCTCTTTCTATTTTTCAAAGGCTTGAGCTAGGGGACGCAAAACAAACTAGAGTAATTTTACAGATGGCCGACCGATCAATCAAACATCCAAGAGGAATAATTGAAGACGTGTTGATTAAGGTCGACAAATTCATATTCCCAGCAGACTTTGTAGTTCTCGACATGGCAGAGGATCGAGACATACCTATTATTTTGGGCAGGCCATTCTTAGCTACAGGGGGTGCCTTGATTGATGTTCAGAGGGGGGAGTTGAAATTACGCTTGTAAGATGAAGAAGTGACGTTTAATGTCTTTAACTCCATGAAGTATCCGACGGCTAGCGATGATATATTTAGAATTGATTCTCTCGACTCAGCGGTCGACGGAGTTTCTCTTCAGTCTAGTGATCCTTTCGAGGTTGCTTTACTAAATCATGATGCGTTTTTCGATTTTGACTGTTCTGTGCAAGAATTTATTTCATGGATGGATTCGTTCGAGCCAAATCAAAGAAGGTATTTCGAGAGTTTGGGGGAGCCACCCGTTAGAGTCCTACCTTCTATTGAGAGTCCACCCAAGTTGGAGCTAAAACCACTACCGTCTCACCTCAGGTATGCATTTATTAGTGCTAACTCAACTCTTCCAGTCATTATTGCAGGTGACTTATCTAAGACGGAGGAGGAGAAATTATTGCGTATACTTCGGACATACAAGGTGGCTATAGGGTGGACACTGTCAGATATCAAAGGAATCAGTTCTTCATTTTGCATGCATCGGATTTTAATGGAAGAAGAGCATCGACCATCTGTAGAGCATCAACGCCGTTTAAATCCAGCCATGAAAGAGGTTGTGCGAAAGGAAGTTTTAAAGTGGTTGGATGCCGGGGTTATCTATCTGATCTCAGATAGTTCATGGGTGAGTCCAGTGCAGTGTGTTCCAAAGAAAAGTGGGATGACAGTGGTCAAGAATGAAAATGATGAGTTGATTGCATCTAGAACAGTCACTGGTTGGAGAATTTGTATCGATTATCGTAAGTTAAACAAGGCTACTCGCAAAGATCACTTTCCATTGCCGTTTATTGATCAGATGCTAGATAGACTTGCCGGCCACGAGTATTACTGTTTCCTTGATGGATATTCCGGGTATAATCAGATTGCAATTGCCCCAACAGATCAGGAAAAGACCACATTTACCTGCCCGTATGGCACGTTTGCTTTCCGCCGGATGCCTTTCGGATTATGCAATGCACCAGCTACATTTCAAAGATGTATGATGGCTATTTTCTCAGATATGGTGGAGCGATTCATTGAAATCTTCATGGATGACTTTTCAGTATTCGTATCTTCATTTGACTCATGTTTGAATAATCTATCCAAGGTGCTCGAGAGGTGTGTTGAGACAAATCTAGTGCTTAATTGGGAGAAATGTCATTTCATGGTGAAAGAGGGAATTGTTCTGGGCCATCGTATTTCAGCACAAGGTATTGGGAGGGACCGAGCTAAAATTGTTGCCATCGAGAAGTTACCACCGCCGATGACAGTAAAAGGCGTGCGGAGTTTTCTAGGGCATGCGGGATTCTACAGAAGGTTCAGAAAAGATTTTTCTAAAATCACCAAGCCGCTATGTCAATTATTGGAAAATGGAGTACCATTTATTTTCACTGCAGAGTGTCTTGCCGCTTTCAGTGTTTTAAAGGAGAAACTTGTGTCGGCCCCAATCATAGTCGCACCTGATTGGGAATTACCATTTGAAATTATGAGTGATGCCAGTGATTTCGCGGTAGGAGCAGTTCTGAGGCAGAGAAAGGATAAGATCTTCCATACAATTTATTACGCCAGCCGCTCTCTCAATGATGCCCAACTAAATTATGCCACCACTGAGAAGGAATTGTTAGCAGTAGTCTTCGCATTTGACAAGTTCCGCCCTCATGTTATCGGCAACAAAGTCATAGTTTATACGGATCATTCGGCTATTAAATATTTGATGGAAAAGAAGGATGCCAAGCCACGGTTGATTCGATGGGTATTACTTCTACAAGAGTTTGATATTGTGATCAAGGACAAGAAAGGCATCGAGAATTTGGTACCTGATCACCTATCTAGGTTGGAAACACGCGCTCATGTCTCCGATAGTGCCGTTCCAATAGCTGAAGATTTCCCAGATGAAAAGATCATTGCAATTGAAGTTTTACCGTGGTATGCTGATTATGTAAACTTTCTTTCCAGTGGAGTTATACCATCTGATTTGTCGCATCACCAAAAGAAGAAATTTTTCGCTGATGTAAAGCGATATTATTGGGAAGAGCCGATTTTATATAAACATTGTGCCGATCAAATCATCAGACGTTGTATCCCGGACGATGAAGTAAACTCTGTATTAAAACACTGCCATTCTCTGGAATGTGGCAGACACTTTGGTGGCAAACGAACAGCAGCTAAGGTACTTCAGTGTGGATTTTATTGGCCCTCCTTGTTTAAAGATGCTTATTCGTTTGTTGTTGCTTGTGATCGATATCAACGGACCGGTAATATTTCTCGCCGGAATGAGATACCTTTGACTAATATTTTGGAGGTTGAGCTATTTGATGTATGGGGTATAGACTTTATGGGGCCATTTCCATCGTCGTACAACAACAAATACATTCTTTTGGCGGTGGATTATGTCTCCAAGTGGGTTGAAGCAATAGCTACGCCAACCAATGATGGCACGGTGGTCTTGCGTTTTCTGCAGAAGAATATTTTCACTCGCTTTGGAACACCGCGAGCTATCATTAGTGACGAGGGCACTCACTTCTGCAATAGACAGTTTGAAGCACTACTCAGTAAATATGGGGTAAAGCACCGCAAAGCGTTGGGATACCACCCCCAATCCAACGGGCAGGTCGAAGTCTCTAATCGAGAAGTGAAGAAGATCCTTGAGAAGACAGTTGCAAATTCAAGAAAAGACTGGGCTCGCAAGTTGGATGATGCTTTATTGGCATACCGAACCGCATTCAAAACTCCTCTGGGTATGTCCCCATATAGGTTGGTATTCGGGAAAGCATGTCATTTACCGGTTGAGTTGGAACACCGTGCTTTGTGGGCGATGGAGAAGCTGAATTTTGAGTTAACAGCCACAGGCCAGAAACGTCTCCTACAAATTAATGAGCTCAATGAACTTAGGAGCAATGCATATGAAAATTCAAAGATATATAAGGAAAAGACCAAGGCATGGCATGACAAGCACATCGTGGCGAAAGACCTTTCGCCAGGATAGCAGGTACTCTTATTTAACTCTCGTTTGAAATTGTTTCCAGGAAAATTGAAGTCGAGATGGTCGGGACCCTTCACGGTAGTGCAAGCTTTTTCTCACGGCGCAGTCGAGTTACGAGGAGTCGATGGCATTACATTCAAAGTAAACGGACAAAGAGTTAAACCATATTTTGGTGGCAATATTCCAAGTGACTCTTCCGTGACTCAACTCATACCCGAGGACTGATTTCAGTGGAACGTCTGGCTGAAGACGGTAAATCAAGCACTTGGTGGGAGGTAACCCATTGATTCTAGTTTCTTTGATTAGTGTCGGTCGAGTCGATTTATTTATTTTTATTATTTATTCTTAATATTTTTATTTGTTTGTTTTTTTTTTTTTTACTTTTATTTTTATATTTTTATTCTCTATTTTTATTTTTCTTTCTTTTTATTGAGATATTTTTACTAATGTTGTGTTTAATGTTTAAAAAAAAAATTGAAAAATTAAAGATAAAAGGGGGTGAACGGTGAAAAGCCGCAGCTTTTCACCCTTCACTGTGTTCGTCGCTCCTTCACCGCCGAAGCCCACAGCACTCTAAGCTCCGACAGCTGCCATCTCAACCACCGTGTTCTAGTGCTCTCTTCACGATCAGCCGCACTCTTTGCTCCTCGACATTTTTAGTCGCACATCCGCCGCACTCTCTATCCAGGTTTTCTTCGTTGGATTGTGGTTATTATTCTGAAAATATTTGTTGCACTCTTTGGCTGCTACATTAGTTTGCAAAGGTTATTCGAAATCTTTTTCTTGGACTGATACTCGAGTTTGGGGGAAGTTAGATGTTTTGAAATTGCGGAGCTCACTCTCAATAAATTCTGCCCACTAACTGTTTGATAAATTGCCTGTGAGAGAGTTGGCTCTGGGTCTTGGACTATTTGTGAAGCAAACACCGATCTTTAGATTTTACAATGGCTTCTAAGCGCTTGAGAGGGTCCTCTAGTGCCTCCAGTTCTTCACGACCAAGTCCGTTTTCGCATTCGTTCTTCAATGAGGAGGCGAAGACATTTTATCAACAATTTATGTTGACGGACAAGGCTATAATTTGTGTGGTACAATTTCAGACAGACCGTAGTGATGGGGATATCCTGACAATGCTTCAGTGGAGAAATTAGGGGGAAGTAGCTGTCTTGAGGGGTGATGCAAATGCTAGAACCTCGAACCGGCCCGATCGATCGGGCTTTAAACCTCGATCGATCGTGATCGAGAAAAGTTTCGTTCAAAATTTCCCGAGCCAGCCCGATTGATCGGGCTCAGCACCTCAATCGATCGTGATTCGAGAGTTTTTCATACCAAAAATCCAGAGACGGCCCGATCAATCGGGCCTTGGACCTCGATCGATCGTGATCAGCAGAGATATCGTGCCTAAGCGTTGCGCGATCACGATCGATCGTGATAATATTGCGATCGATCGTGATTGCGGGAAAATATTAAAATCTGATTTTTCAATTAATTGATCGGGTTGATCTCGGCCGTTGATTGATGGACCGCAGCCCTAAGTTGAGAAAAGATAAAAGTCTGAGGAGGAGACAAGTAAGATATATAACGGGATAGAGAGAAAAACCCTAAGGGACATCGGAGGCCAGATCGAAGCGATTAGCGAGGAACGGGCGAATTCGACGGAAACTTCACAGTGTTTTCTTTCTTCTCTTCTTTTCTTATATCATGAACTATTTTATTCTCTCTGTAGTTTTCTTTAACTTTATCAAGAACTAAATTTTCTATTCTAAGGTTTCGACGTAATTTTGTTATGAATATTTATTTTCCTTAATTCAAGTTTTTAGTTTTTTGTTCCTTTTCTGTGTTGAGTAATCTATTCTGAACTTAATGCTTAGGTTTGCTTGATCACCAAAACTAAGAATTTTAGGGTTAATTCGGGATGCGAGAGCGGAGAATTTAACCGTGCATTGAATATTTTACCTTAAAAAGGACCCTAGACTAGAGATAGTTTTTGAGTGGTAATTCAATTTCTTGCTCGTAATGTATTTAATTGATTGTAGGGTTAGAGACCGAGAGGTAATAACACATCAATTGAGTAAGTTTATTAATACTCGAGAGAGTTTAATAAATAACATAGAGAAATAACCATCAGCACAAAGGAATAGGAATTAATTACTGGAATTATGATTACTAAATAGGATTAGCTAAGTGAAAAAAGAACCCTGGAATTATTCTCATCATATAATCTTAACTTTTTACATTCGAATCTGTTATTTAAATTGTTTGATTTATTTTATTTGAATTATTTTAGTTTAAAATCTAAAATTATCACACCTATTGTTTTTCAAATTAAGTTCAAAATTAGACATTCAATATTTAACACAATTATTCCTCGTGGAACCGACACTCGTGCTTACACACACTCTACTACTTTTGCGTCACGTGTACTTGCGTGTAGTTTTTCGCAACAAGAGCCACGAAGCAGAATGCTGTGAGTTGTCTGATCCTTAACACAGAAGAAGGTAGGGTGAAATTCAACGAAAATAAAATTATCTTGACATAATTTGGAAACTCTTAATAGATTGTGGGATATACGGGGAGTGTGATAGACATTCAGTAAACATAGTGAGTGGCCGACAGCCAGAATAGCAGTCGAACAAAAAATAAGAAGAGGGAGCAAATTACCTTATATCGTGGTGACGTGGGATGGACCGGGAAGAGGTTGAAGATGACTGAGGGCAGTTGTTTGCAGTGAGAAATGGTGGGTCGTGCCGGAATCTATAATCCACGGCGCAGTCGACGGTGATGGAGTTGGGAGAAGGCCTAAGGTGTTGAGGTTGCTCGGGAGATTGGCAGAGGAGTAATGGGTTTGAGGTTGTGGGAGGTCGGGTGAGAAAAATGGGTGGGCAGAAGGGTAAGAGTAAGGGTGAGAAAGTTGAATGGGCTGAAGGGTAAGGGTAAGAGTTGGGTGCATGGGCCGGTTCAGGGGTAAAGGTGTAACGCCCCAAAAACCAACCCGGGTTCCCGGTGCGCACAGGGACTACTCTAGTCTAAACAACTCCCTCTTTAGTACTATCTCATCCACTTAAACTGATTTCCCTAATCCACTACATACTCCTAATCCCATTTGTTAGGCACTACGGTGTCCTCCCCAAAAATTTCGGCAGAGTAACGCCTAAAAATGGCGCCCCCAAAATGCTAAGTACATGCATAACACCAATCCAGAATATCCCAATCCATCTAACCAACCTACGAAACCTCCAAACAATCATCATAACAGAACGAAAATGCTATCGACCAAAATAAAGAAAGTCCACAGTATAGGGTGACATATCACCCTGAACTATGACTACATACAACTAATAATCAATACCCCAAAACAAACAAAAGAAATCCTAATCCCTATCATCGCTATGCCCGGCTCCACGGGTCGGGTCGCCCTAACACTACCATCAGCCGGGGCCCTGGTCGCACAACACCAACCACGCATCTACTCCTGAGCAAGCTCTCGATAGTCACCCTCTTCCTGTACGGTACCTACACCGCAGAACACACGGTAAGCACAAACCTTAGTAAATAGAGTGCTGAAAGTAAATATGAAGTATGAAAATCAGTTATGCAATCCTAACACATGTACGTCTCTACACACGTCATCACCTCACCGCATCGCATCACACCCAGGTTTGGAATGTAACCGCACCGGGCAGTCAGTCCGTACACTGCACTGTTTACCAGTACGTCACCGTCGTCCCGATTCCTCCAGGAACAGGGTCCATAAGTCACATCCAAAACCCCCTGTCCCGACTCGAAATGTAACTGCCCGAGACAGTCGGACGATACATCGCACTGCCATCGGCACGTCGCCACCGCTCCAGCTCGTCCCAGAAGCGAGGCCCACAGGTCACATTCCAGCCACTGTCTCGACTCGAAGTGCAACCGCCCGGGGCAATCGGCCAATACACCGCACTACCACCAGCACGTCGCCACCGCTCTAGCTTGTCCCGGAAGCAGGGCCCACAGTCACACTCCAGCCCACTGTCGCCTGTCCACACCGTACCTCGCATCCACTACTCTCCCTTTGTACTTAAAAACATGTTTAAAACATTTTACGTGGCTTTTAAAACATGATGCATGCTAACCATAACCAACTAACTACGACTCCACATGCGCATCACATCACAAACGTACCTACGACCCACAACATGCACCAGACTCGAAACATACCTACAACTGTGGTGTAGGCTCTTCTGGGCGACTCTCAAGAATTTACAACCACACTACTACTTACCTGACATCCTAGCTCGTTCGGGTTTGACACGTAACGCCACCTACGGCTTCACCTAGCATAATTAAAAATCCTCGTTAGTACTTAGGCTTAAACTCGCCAATTCAACCTAAAACTAATATTTCTAACTTAACCCGACTCATACCCAACTAAACGAGTCACTAACTTGGTTCGGTTAAAAATCGACACGAAACTTTGAACGTGCATAACTTTTTCTACGCTTATCGGAACGACTCGATTTCAGCGGCCACGTACTCCCCTAACAACCTAGTTTAACATACTAGGAGAGAATTTAAAACGATTAACCGTAGCTAGGCCAAAACCCCTAAAATCAGAACCGGTTTTTAAAGCTAAAACGTCCAAAATTTCTACTTCAACTTGATTCTACAAATTTCTTCACCAATCGACCACCTTAACATCCCGCTGACATAATCTAACAAAAGAATCAAAGTTTCATACCAGAAACCCGAGACTCAAAAACTGGGTCCTCGAATTTTTAGCCAAATTCGAGCTTCATATTGCTCGACGATCCTTGCCGGCAATTAGCTCGACAATCTGACGCCGAGAGCAGCCAAAAATGGCCGGTGATCGGAGCTCAAGCCAGCTCGTCACCCACGACCTCGAACAGAACCAAAATAGGGCAAAAATTGAGTCTCACCGGTCGGTTTGTGCGTGGAGACAGCTGGATATGTTAGCCCTTGGTTCGCCGCCGTCGCCTGACCAGAAAACGTCGGAAGTCATCGGCGGTTTGGTCGGCGATCGTCGCCCTTCTCTCCCTCCTTCTCTACTTTGCTCTCTGCCCGCAGAGGAACAACTGAATGGTTTCGAGCCATTCAGTTGTTTTAAAGAAAATACTAATATTTTCTTTAAAAATAAATAAAAATAACAATAATAATTGTTGCTTACCCTTTTTGCCCCTTCGAAATCCCGTCAAAATTTCGTTCTCCGTTTGTCAATTTCCCCTAAATTGATACCCATTCCACTCTCAGTTTAAAACCTCTCCATCGGCACTCCCGAGGGATCCGACAACTAACCGAATAATTGACACAAAATAAATAAATCAATTTATCCAGAAAACCCGGGTATTACACCCACCCTACCTTATAAGAATTTTGTCCCCAAAATTTACGTATCGAATAACTCAGGAAACTATCGCTCCATCTCCTGCCACCACTCCCAAGTGGTCTCCTCCACATTGCTGTTGCGCCACAACACCTTGACCAAGGGAATTTTCTTGTTGCACAACACCTTAACAGCTGACCCCAAAATCTGGACTGGCTTTTCCTCATAAGCCAAGGTCGGCTGGATCTCAATCTCCTCCTGAGTCACCACCTGAGCAGGATCACGAATGCACCTCCTCAGCATAGAAACATGGAAGACTTCGTGAATGACACTCATAGATGCAGGCAGCTGTAGCTGGTAAGCGGTACTCCTGACTCTCTCCAATACAGGGAATGGCCCCATAAACCGAGGGTTGAGCTTCCCTCGCTTCCCAAACCTGACCACCCCCTTGAATGGGTAGATCTTCAGAAACACCAGATCTCCCACACTGAACTTCAACTCTCGCCGCCTCTGATCTGCATAACTCTTCTGCCTATTTTGAGCTACCTCAATCCTCCTCCGAATAATAGCCATTTTGTCGACTGTCTGCTGCAGAATCTCAAGGCCTAACAATCTCGCCTCCCCAACCTCATCCTAATATAAAGGCGATCTTCACTTCCTCCCATATAAGGCCTCGTAAGGCGCCATACCAATGGTGGACTGGTAGCTGTTATTATACGAAAATTCCATCAAAGGCAAGAACCTGCTCCAAGATATCTAAAACTCTAGCACACAGGCCCTCAGTATATCTTCTAAAATCTGTATAGTCTGCTTCGACTGCCCATTAGTCTGAGGATGAAAGGCCGTACTAAAATCCAATCGGGTACCCATGGCCTTCTGCAGGCTCCTCCAAAACTTAGAGGTAAATCTAGGGTCTCGATCCGACACTATCGACACCGGAACCCCATGCAACCGAACTATCTCCTGAACATAAATCTGGGTGAACTAGTCCATAGAATAATTCATCCTCACCGGCAGAAAGTGAGATGACTTTGTCAGCCTGTCCACAACCACCCAGATTGAATCATGGCCCTTCGCTGTCTTGGGTAATTCTGTCACAAATTCCATAGTGGTCTTCTCTCACTTCCACTCTGGTATTGGTAGTGACTGAAGCTGTAACACTCGGTTCTATCGAACCAGCTCTTTTATTATTAATGGTATACACCTGATTAATCAATAATTTAAGTAGGGTTATTAAAAGACTAGGCAAGGACACTAGAGTAAATTTACAATTTTCAAAAATGGATAACGTATTTAAGGGAAGAGGGTTGGGTTTAATGCATTGTAGCCGCCACCAATTTCATACTTTTCCTCTTCGAGTTTTCAGCTCAAGCAGCCGAGCTCTCTAGGCGATTTTCCTCGCCCGATTCTCCTTCAACTTAGGTAAGTTTTCCTCATTTCTCTAAAGATATAGTGGTTAGTTACCTGAGGGAGCACAATGTGAGGATTTTGAAGGTGCTGAGATTGAGCGTAGGTACGGGTTCTTAGAGATAAAAGGGATTACACGGGTAGCAGAGTTTCAAATCGGTTTCCTCAATCTTATTATTGATTTTTGGTAAGGTCTAGTGAGAGTTGGATTAATGTATTGCCATAAACTTAGGTAAGCGAGCTTTTGGAGTAGTTGAAACCGAGCATTACCAGGAGAGCCGGGTAAGTAAAGTTTGCTTGTGCCTTCGGGCCTACATCACAAAACGTTAGGGTTTGTTTGCTAGAATGTGTTGGTATGTCATGCATCATGTTTTAAAAATAAACGAAAATGAATTTAAATGCATGTCAGCATGGTGAGGATTGAACATATTGAAACAGTTATGTGAATCAGTTTTACTGTTAAGGGAACTAATCCGCCCCTTAATGAGACAGTGGATATTTATATTTTGGGAGAATTGATCCAACTTCCAATTTCACAGGGGGATCTGAACATGTGAATCAGATTTACTGTTAAGAGAATTAATCCACCCCTTAATGAGACAGTGGATATTTATACTTTGGGAGAATTGATCCAACTTCCAATTTCACAGGGGGATCTGAACATGTGAATCAGATTTACTGTTAAGGGAACTAATCCACCTCTTAATGAGACCGTGGATATTTATACTTTGGGAGAATTGATCCAACTTCCAATTTCACAGAGGGATCTGAACATGTGAATCAGATTTACTGTTAAGGGAACTAATCCACCCCTTAATGAGACAGTGGATATTTATACTTTGGGAGGGTTGATCCGACTCCCAACTTCACAGGGGGATCTGAACAGAAACGAAGCATGAACAACTGAGTTGAGAAAGTAGAAATTGCATGTTTAGGAATTTATATTTCAGTTTTTCATTTCATTACTACTTTACTTACTTAGCATTAGGCTAATAGATGAGTTTTGTGATGTAGGTGAAGAAGTGATAGCAGGTGTGTTTTCCGAGTCTACTGAGGACTAGACTGGTTTTGGAGTGCATCTTTGTAACCATCTGGCAGCTGATGGGGCGGTTTAACTGATGTCAGTTGGTGTGAAGGTTCAGTTGACAGTGTTTCAATTTTTGTGTGTTGAGTTTTCATGACAGTAGTGGTTTTCAATATTTCGAATATGTTCTTTTTGAGCTTTCTGATAATAGTATTTGGTTAGGCTTAAATGCGATTTTACTGAATTCGAGTAATGTAAGGATTTTGAACTGTTCTAATGGTTTTAGTGAAATAAACTCGTCCTTCTCGCAGATAGAGATGTTTTTGTATGGAATTTGAGTAGTTAAGATATTGTTCTACTTTCTGTTGAGTTTTCTGGAGTTACTTAGGGTCAGGGTTTTTTTGAATGTCTTGAGTGAGTTTGCAAGTTCAACCATCAGCGAATGGGTTCGCCGGTGGATGTTGGGTGTTTGTTCGCTGATAGACATTGACGGATCAAATCATCCGACCGATGTCACCGGATGATGTCTAGTATTCTACTCACCGGTGGATGTCGTGTGAAAACCTAACGGATGATGTAGAGAGTCTCTTGTCGTTTAGTGACCGGTGGATGTCGTGTGTTAATCCACCGGAAGATGTAGGAAGTGTTTTGTCGTTTAGTGACCGGTGGATGTCGTGTGATAATCCACCGGAGTAAGAGCGTTTTTGTCGTCTAGTCACGGTGGATGCAGTATAACGTCGATCATCCGGCTGACGTCACCGGTAGGTGTAGAGAATATTTTGTCGTTTTGTCACCGGATGATGTCTTCTATTTTCTGCTTCAGCCCCTTTTTGTTGACTTTGTTCAGCGGGCGACGCGTTGACTTTTTAAGACTCATGGTATTAATTACCTTTTATTCTTTTTGCTGATTATTCCTCAACATTTCAACTGATTAATCAAGCATCGTACAATAGCTTTGTTTAATTTTTTTTTTTACTTAAACGATTTCCGCTGTAAGTTCTTGAATGTTTGAAGTTTTAGAAAACATCAAATTTTGACTTTTGAGTAGACCTCTAAGTTTGGTTCAAAGCTTTTCCGAGTTTCGTACAAGATTGTGTAACGAACCGAGTTCTGATAGTTCGGGTCGTTACAGTATGGTATCAGAGACATTCAGTTAAACCGTTCAAAAGATTACTCATCAGTGCCAATTGTTGCATGGAAGTACTTCAACAACTGTAAGTGTTTATGTTAACCTTAGTTAATAGATATTTAAGAGTGTAATTAACCCTGTACAGGAATTTAGTACAATGGCCAGACGCCCAGGAAGACCTAGAGTGCCAAGAGAAATGCCAAATGTGAGGGCTGAAGAGGAGCCTAGTGTGATTAGGCAGTTGACAGATTTAGTGCGTCAGCAAACTGATTTAGTGCGCCAACAATCTGACCAACTAGGAGTACTGTTGAACCGAGAGGTGCAAGGAAGTGCCAACTCGGGTTCTAGCAATGAACATTCTGGAGATAGATTCCAGAGACTAAGACCACCCACATTCGATGGACAGTCATCTGATCCAGTAATTGCTGATGGATGGCTTAGGAAGATTGAAAGTATGTTTAGGTGTGCCAACATTGGAGAAGGAGACAAGGTCACATTGGCAACCTTTCATTTAGCTGGTGATGCTCAACTCTGGTGGGAAACAATAGAGACCACCACTGATGTTTTGGCAATGTCCTGGTCACAATTCAAGGATATTTTCTATGAGAAGTATTTCAGCAGCACAGTCCAGACTGCGAAGAAGTTGGAGTTTCTGAACTTGAAGCAGATAGGGTCTGTGGCCGAATACAGTAGACAATTTGAGTCCTTGTCTAGGGTTGCTGGGCATTTTGCTCACAAGGAAGAGGATAAAGTGTTTAAATTTGTGCATGGACTGAAGCCAGAAATCTACCGTGGAGTTAAATTCTGTGGTATTAAAGGTTTAACGTTCAGTGAAGTTGTGTCCACTGCTCTGGAAGTGGAGGAAGCTGAAGGGAAGTGTGCTAGACCAAGGAAGGTCACACAAAGGTTTAACCAGCCACACCAGCATAAGGGAACGAAGAGGCCAAGTGAAGGTCAAAATATCCAAGGAGCGGGTGGGAAGATGCAAAATGTCAGGAAATTTTCCCAGTGTCCTAAGTGTTTGAAGAGCCACCCGGGGGAGTGCAGACTGGGCTTTGGGAAGTGTTTCAACTGTGAGGCAGTTGGACACACATACAAAGAGTGCTCGAAGCCTAGAGTCACCAGATGCTACAACTGTAACAAGGTCAGTCACATTAGTAGAGACTGTCCAGTTCCTAAGAGCGGCCCTGCTACGATTAAACCAAGAATTTTCTCCATGATGGAGTCGGGAGATGAAGAACAGCCTGCTGTGGTGTCAGGTACTATATTGATCAACTATGTGCCTGGTTTTACTTTGATAGATTCTGGTGCAACACATTCATTTATAGCATCTGCTTTTGCTGTTAAGTTAGATGTACAGTTTACCCCTTCCATGCATGAGTTTAACGTTGCATTGCCTTCTGGTGGACGCATGCACTCTAACCAAGTGATGCTTGACAGCGAAGTGTTAGTAGGGAATGTAAGTCTACCTGCTGATCTTATAATTATGGATATAATAGGATTTGATGTAATCCTAGGAATGGACTGGTTGTTTAAACATCATGTCACAATAGATTGTAGGACTGGAATAGTTAGCTTCCAACCCCTGGTAGTTCGAAACACACCTTTCAAGCTTCAAGGAAGAGTAAGGAAATGTCTGTGATGACTTCTATTAACACAAGACCTTCCCTATGTGGAAAGTATTTGTGCTTCTTAGCTAGCATTTTAGACACACAGCTTGTAGGAAAAGCAAATCCTCAGAATGTCCTAATTGTCCAAGACTTCCCCGAAGTATTCTTAGATGACCTTCCTGGTTTGCCGCCATATAGGGAAATTGAATTTGTTGTTGATGTTTACCCTGGAGCCGAGCCTGTGTCTAAAAATCCATATAGACTAGCACCAACAGAACTTAAGGAACTGAAGAAGCAGTTAGAGGATCTACTGAAGAAAGGATTCATACGCCCTAGTTTTTCACCATGGGGCGCACCTGTCCTTTTTGTCAAAAAGAAAGATGGATCAATGCGTATGTGCATTGATTATAGAGAATTGAACAAGTTAACTGTCAAGAATAAGTATCCATTGCCGAGGATTGACGATTTATTTGACCAACTTAATGGTGCAAGAGTTTTCTCTAAGATTGACCTTAGGTCTGGTTATTACCAGTTAAAAGTCAAATCTGAAGATATTCCTAAGACAGCTTTTCGCACAAGGTATGGACATTATGAATTTTTGGTTATGTCCTTTGGATTGACTAATGCGCCAGCAGCATTCATGGATCTCATGAATAGGGTGTTTCATGAATACTTAGATAAATTTGTCATAGTGTTCATTGATGATATTTTAATTTATTCCCGTTCCAAGGACGAGCATGCTAGACACCTGACCTTGGTGTTGGAAGTATTAAAACAGCACCAACTTTACGCCAAGTTTTCTAAGTGTGAGTTTTGGTTGGACCAAGTTCACTTCTTAGGACATGTTATCTCTGGAGATGGGATATCCGTTGATCCAGCTAAGGTTCAAGCAGTTAAGGAATGGCCCCAACCAAGGAATGCTACTGATATTCGAAGTTTCCTTGGATTAGCAGGATATTATAAAAAATTTATTGAGGGATTTTCAAAGATTGTTACACCTCTTACTAAGTTAACAAGGAAAAATGTGATGTATAGATGGAGTGAGGAATGTGAGCATAGCTTTCAGACCTTGAAACAGAAACTGACAAATGCTCCAATTCTGACCCTTCCTGTCGATAATGGTAAGTTTAGCATTTACTGTGATGCTTCCAAGATTGGTCTTGGATGTGTGTTAATGCAAGATGGTAAAATAATAGCTTATGCCTCTAGACAGTTGAAAACTCATGAGAAGAATTACCCTACCCATGACTTAGAACTAGCTGCTGTTGTATTTGCACTTAAGATTTAGAGGCATTACTTGTATGGACAGTCTTGCGAGATATTTTCAGACCATAAAAGTCTGAAGTATATTTTTACATAGAAAGAATTAAATATGAGGCAACGTCGGTGGTTAGAATTTGTCAAGGACTACGATTTTGAAATAAAATATCATCCTGGCAAGGCAAATATGGTGGCAGATGCCTTGAGTAGAGTAACAACATCAACCCCAACTATGGTTTTCAGTATGCCATTAGCTTTAGAGTCAGAATTCCTAAAGTTTAATCTAGAAGCAGTATCCAGTGTATCAGCTATACTTTCAGCCATAACCTTAAAGCCTACCATTCTGGAGAAAATAAAGGAAGCCCAGACGAATGATGATGAGTGTAATAAGTACAAGTCAAGCATGGATTCTACGGACAAGTCAGATTTTAACCACTCCACCGATGGAATCCTTAAGTTTAGAAATAGATGGTTTGTTCCTGCCATTAAGGAACTTCGTGATGAGATCCTTTCTGAGGCACACTCTTCCAGGTTCTCTGTTCACCCTGGGAGCACCAAGATGTACAAGGATCTTAAACAGCATTATTGGTGGCCAAGCATGAAGAGAAGTGTGGCAGAATATGTAGGATCGTGTTTGTGCTGTCAGCGGATTAAGGCCGAGCATCAGAGACCCTCTGGAGCATTGCGACCCTTACCAGTTCCTGAATGGAAATGAGAACAAATAACGATGGATTTTGTTGTTGGATTACCTAGGACAGCAAGGGGACATGATGCAATTTGGGTTATAGTCGACCGTCTAACCAAATCTACTCATTTTTTGCCAATTAAGATAACTTACTCGATGGATAAGCTTGCCGAATTGTACATGCAAAAGATTGTTAGATTGCATGGGGTTCCTTGTACCATAGTTTCAGATCGGGATTCCAGATTCACATCTAAGTTTTGGAAGAGTTTACACAAAGCTATGGGAACACAGCTTAGTTTTAGCACAGCTTTCCACTCTCAAACAGATGGACAATCCAAAAGAACCATCCAAACATTAGAAGATATGCTCCGTGCCTGCATATTAGATTTTCAAGGATCTTGGAGTAAATATTTATCATTAGTGGAGTTTTCTTATAATAACAGTTTTCAGACAACAATAGGAATGGCACCGTATGAAGCATTGTATGGGCGAAAATGCAGATCACCTTTGTACTGGGATGAAGTTGGAGAAGTGCAGTTGCTTGGTCCTGACCGTGTGCAACAAACTATTGAGAAGGTTGCCCTCATTCGTCAGAGAATCTTGGCAGCTCAGAGTCGACAGAAGAGTTATGCAGATTACAGGCGTAGAGAGTTAGAATTTGTGATCGGTGACGAAGTTTTTCTCAAGGTGTCACCATTCAAAGGAGTTGTGAGATTTGGGAAGAGAGGAAAGTTGAACCCAAGATTCATTGGACCATTCTCGATCTTGAAAAGGGTTGGGAAGACAGCCTACCAGTTACAGCTACCAACCTCTGTGGAAGGAATCCATGATGTGTTTCATATCTCCATGCTTAAGAAATGTGTACGAGATCCTTCTCAGATTGTGGAACAGCAAAGTATTGAAGTTCACCCTACTCTTACATATGAGAAGAAACCTGTAAGGATCTTAGACTATGCAGTGAAGGTTTTGCGCAACAAAGAGGTTCCACTAGTGAAAGTCTTATGGCACAATCAGAACGTAGAGGAGACAACTTGGGAGCGCCAGCAAGACATGTTGGACCAATACCCAGAATTATTCAGGTACTGAATTTTGAGGACAAAATTCTTTTAAGGAGGGTAGATTGTAACACCCGGTTCTATCGAACCAGCTCTTTTATTATTAATGGTATATACCTGATTAATCAATAATTTAAGTAGGGTTATTAAAAGACTAGGCAAGGGCACTAGAGTAAATTTATAATTTTCAAAAGTGGATAACGTATTTAAGGGAAGAGGGTTGGGTTTAATGCACTGTAGCCGCCACCAATTTCATACTTTTCCTCTTCGGGTTTTCAGCTCAAGCAGCCGAGCTCTCTAGGCGATTTTCCTCGCCCGATTCTCCTTCAACTTAGGTAAGTTTTCCTCATTTCTCTTAAGATATAGTGGTTAGTTACCTGAGGGAGCACAATGTGAGGATTTTGAAGGTGCTGAGATTGAGCGTAGGTTCGGGTTCTTAGAGATAAAAGGGATTGCACGGGTAGCAGAGTTTCAAATCGGTTTCCTCAATCTTATTATTGATTTTTGGTAAGGTCTAGTGAGAGTTGGATTAATGTATTGCCATAAACTTAGGTAAGCAAGCTTTTGGAGTAGTTGAAACCGAGCATCACCAGGAGAGCCAGGTAAGTAAAGTTTGCTTGTGCCTTCGGGCCTACATCACAAAACGTTAGGGTTTGTTTGCTAGAATGTGTTGGTATGTCATGCATCATGTTTTAAAATAAACGAAAATGAATTTGAATGCATGTCACATGGTGAGGATTGAACATATTGAAACAGTTATGTGAATCAGTTTTACTGTTAAGGGAACTAATCCGCCCCTTAATGAGATAGTGGATATTTATACTTTGGGAGAATTGATCCAACTTCCAATTTCACAGGGGGATCTGAACATGTGAATCAGATTTACTGTTAAGGGAACTAATCCACCCCTTAATGAGACAGTGAATATTTATACTTTGGGAGAATTGATCCAACTTCCAATTTCACAGGGGGATCTGAACATGTGAATCAGATTTACTGTTAAGGGAACTAATCCACCCTTTAATGAGACAGTGGATATTTATACTTTGGGATAATTGATCCAACTTCCAATTTCACAGAGGGATCTGAACATGTGAATCAGATTTTCTGTTAAGGGAACTAATCCACCCCTTAATGAGACAGTGGATATTTATACTTTGGGAGAATTGATCCAACTTCCAATTTCACAGGGGGATCTGAACATGTGAATCAGATTTACTGTTAAGGGAACTAATCCACCCCTTAATGAGACAGTGGATATTTATACTTTGGGAGAATTGATCCAACTTCCAATTTCACAGGGGGATCTGAACATGTGAATCAGATTTACTGTTAAGGGAACTAATCCACCCCTTAATGAGACAGTGGATATTTATACTTTGGGAGAATTGATCCAACTTCCAATTTCACAGAGGGATCTGAACATGTGAATCAGATTTACTGTTAAGGGAACTAATCCACCCCTTAATGAGACAGTGGATATTTATACTTTGGGAGAATTGATCCAACTTCCAATTTCACAGGGGGATCTGAACATGTGAATCAGATTTACTGTTAAGGGAACTAATCCACCCTTTAATGAGACAGTGGATATTTATACTTTGGGATAATTGATCCAACTTCCAATTTCACAGAGGGATCTGAACATGTGAATCAGATTTACTGTTAAGGGAACTAATCCACCCTTTAATGAGACAGTGGATATTTATACTTTGGGAGAATTGATCCAACTTCCAATTTCACAGAGGGATCTGAACATGTGAATCAGATTTACTGTTAAGGGAACTAATCCACCCCTTAATGAGACAGTGATATTTATACTTTGGGAGAATTGATCCAACTTCCAATTTCACAGGGGGATCTGAACATGTGAATCAGATTTACTGTTAAGGGAACTAATCCACCCTTTAATGAGACAGTGAATATTTATACTTTGGGAGAATTGATCCAACTTCCAATTTCACAGGGGGATCTGAACATGTGAATCAGATTTACTGTTAAGCGAAGCCATGAACAACTGAGTTGAGAAAGTAGAAATTGCATGTTTAGGAATTTATATTTCAGTGTTTCATTTCATTACTGCTTTACTTACTTAGCATTAGGCTAATAGATGAGTTTTGTGATGTAGGTTAAAAAGTGATAGCAGGTGTGTTTTCCGAGTCTACTGAGGACTAGACTGGTTTTGGAGTGCATCTTTGTAACCATCTGGTAGCTGATGGGGCGGTTTAACTGATGTCAGTTGGTGTGAAGGTTCAGTTGACAGTGTTTCAATTTTGTGTGTGAGTTTTCATGACAGTAGTGGTTTTCAATATTTCGAATATGTTCTTTTTGAGCTTTCTGATAATAGTATTTGGTTAGGCTTAAATGCGCTTTTACTGAATCGAGTAATGTAAGGATTTGAACTGTTCTAATGGTTTAGTGAAGTAAACTCGTCCTTCTCGCAGATAGAGATGTTTTTCTATGGAATTTGAGTAGTTAAGATATTGTTCTACTTTCTGTTGAGTTTTCTGGAGTTACTTAGGGTCAGGGTTTTTTTGAATGTCTTGAGTGAGTTTGCAAGTTCAACCATCGGCGAATGGGTTCGCCGGTGGATGTTGGGTGTTTGGTCGCTGATAGACATTAGCGGATCAAATCATCTGGCTGACGTCACCGGATGATGTCGAGTATTCTACTCACCGGTGGATGTCATGTGAAAACCTGACGGATGTGAGAGTCTCTTGTCGTTTAGTGACCGGTGGATGTCGTGTGTTAATCCACCGGAAGATGTAGGAAGTGTTTTGTCGTTTAGTAACCGGTGGATGTAGTGTGATAATCCACCAGAAGATGTAAGAAGCATTTTGTCGTCTAGTCACCGGTGGATGCAGTATAACGTCGATCATCCGGCTGACATCACCGGTAGGTGTAGAGAATATTTTGTCGTTTTGTCATCGGATGATGTCTTCTATTTTCTGCTTCAGCCCCTTTTTGTGTACTTTGTTCAACGGGCGACGCGTTTGACTTTTTAAGACTCATGGAGTATTTTGGCAATTTAAACTTTTATTCTTTTTGCTGATTATTCCTCAACATTTCAACTGATTAATCAAGCATCGTACAATAGTTTTGGTTAATTTTTTTTTTACTTAAACGATTTCCGCTGTAAGTTCTTGAATGTTTGAAGTTTTAGAAAACATCAAATTTTGACTTTTGAGTAGACCTCTAAGTTTGGTTCAAAGCTTTTCCGAGTTTCGTGCAAGATTGTGTAACGAATCGGGTTCTGAAAGTTCGGGTCGTTACAGAAGCATACTCGATGGTCTCTGGTGCTCTGCCTTCACCTGCTGGCATACTACACCAGTTTCCACGTACATGGCCACTTCACGCTTCATATTGGGCCACCAATAATGCTGTCTCAGGTCCCTGTACATCTTAGTGCTCCCAGGATGCACAGAGAAAGGAGAAGAATGAGCCTCTGAGAATATATCCTTCCTCAGCTCCTCATCCTTCGGAACGTACCACTTGTCCTGAAATTTCAGAATCCCATCCTCCGAAATGCCGAGTTTGGATCTCGCACCGGTCTCCATACCCACCCTGAGTTCACTCGTTCGTACCTTTTCTAACCTCGTTGGCTTGGATTCGTCTCCGTCTCAACTCTCTTCCCTTCACGTACTCGTATGTCCCCCCCCCCCCCCCCCCCCCCACCCCACTTTACTAATGGGTATGATGACCAGTAAGAGGAAGCAACATAGGGATATTAGCCGGAGCACCCTAAACCGGCAACAGCAAGACCAACCAAAGAAATAGGAATAGAAAACGGGACTCGATTCAACGTATCAATATACATTTCCTTTCTATCAACTAAAGTCTGTTCATTTCCTCTATAAGAATGAAATGGCAAGAACTCCTTTCGTGGATCAAGAAATTCAACACTGGAGTGCAGCGTAGGGCTTCCTCTTTGAGTGGAAGCCCCAGCGGAACTGTCAGAGTGAACAATACAATTTGAATTGACTAAAGAAGCTAAAGGGGAACAGTCTTATCGCCTTTTTGAGCCAGTTTGATCCTTTCCAGGATGGTCGGCCTCAATGATATAGCCGAAAGAGTAGCTGCAAGGTCAGAAACTACCTCCACACCAAATCTCTGCAGCTCAACTCCTAACTTGGTCGGCACCGTAGTCCTCACAGTAAAAACTGAAACTGGAACTGCCACCCGACTTAAAGCATCCGCCACCACATTCGTTTTTCCCAGGTGATACTTGATTTCCAAATCATAGTCTTTCACCAGCTCGAGCCACCTCCTCTGCCTCAGGTTCAGTTCCTTCTACATAAAAATACACCTCAAGCTCTGGTGGTCGGAGAATACCTCACACTGCTGCCCATATAGATAATGCCGCCAAATCTTTAGTGCAAAAACCACCGCTGCTAGCTCCAAGTCGTGAGTGGGATAGTTCTACTCATACGTCTTCAGCTGCCTAGAAGCATAAGCAATAACCTTCCCATTCTGCATGAATACACACCCCAAACCAATCCTGGATACATCGCAATAAATACTTAACCTCTCACCCTCCACCGGTAGCACCAGTAGCGGAGCTGCGGTCAACTTCTGCTTCAGAATCTGAAAGCTGCTTTCACAATCATCAGACCAACAGTACTTCGCATTCTTCCTGGTCAACCGAGTCATCGGGGCTGCAATCTTGGAGAATCCCTCAATAAATCTCCGATAATAGCTTGCCAATCCAAGAAAACTACGAATCTCACTCGCACTGGTCGGTCGAGGCCACTCCTGCACCGCCTGAACCTTTACCAGGTCCACCAAAATTCCATCACAGGAGATGACGTGCCCCAAGAAATTTACTCTATTCAGCCAAAACTCACACTTGGAGAACTTAGCGTACAACTGGTGCTGTTTCAAAGCAGACAGCACAATCCTCAAGTGTTCCCTGTGCTCCTCTTCAGTCCGCGAATAAACCAAAATATCATCAATAAACACTATCACGAACGTGTCCAAATACTCCTTGAACATCCCATTCATCAAATCCATAAAAGCTGCCGGGGCATTGATCAGTCCAAAAGACATGACCAAAAACTCATAGTGCCCATATCTCGTCCTAAAAGCTGTCATCGGTACATCTTCCTCCCGTATATCTCTATATCCCTGAACAATTTAACACTATCATAAGTAAAATATACGAGGGTTCTAAGAAATACTTACAGTTGGCAGAGCGCTCCCAGGCGGAGGCTGACGGTGTTAGGTAATCCACTGAACGACGTCGACCCCATGGCTCTGATACCATAACTGTAACGCCCCGAAAACCCACCCGGGTTCCCGGTGCGCACAGGGACTACTCTAGTCTAAACGACTCCCTCTTTAGTACTATCACATCCACTTAAACTGATTTCCCTAATCTACTACATACTCTTAATCCCATTTGTTAGGCACCACGATGTCCTCCCCAAAAATCTCGACAGAGTGACGCCTGAAAATGGCGCCCCCAAAATGCTAAGTACCTGCATAACACCAATCCAGAATATCCCAATCCATCTAACCAACCTACGAAACCTCCAAACAATCATCATAGCAGAACGAAAATGCTATCGACCAAAATGAAGAAAGTCCACAGTATGGGGTGACATATCACCCTGAACTATGACTACATACAACTAATAATCAATGCCCCAAAACAAACAAAAGAAATCCTAATCCTTATCATCGCTATGTCACGGCTCCATGGGTTGGGTCGCCCTAACACTACCATCAGCTGGGGCCCTGGTCGCACAACACCAACCACGCATCTACTCCTGAGCAGGCTCTCGATAGTCACCCTCTTCCTGTACGGTACCTACACCACAGAACACACAGTAAGCTCAAAGCTTAGTAAATAGAGTGCTAAAAGTAAATATGAAGTATGAAAATTAGTTATGCAATCCTAACACATGTACGTCTCTACACACGTTGTCATCACCTCACCGCATCGCATCTCAATGAGGTTTGGAATGTAACCGCACCGGGCAGTCAGTCCGTACACCGTACTGTTTACCGGCACGTCACCGCTGTCCCGGTTCTTCCAGGAATGGGGTCCATAAGTCACACCCATAACCCCCTGTCCCGACTCGAAATGTAACCGCCCGAGACAGTCGAACGATACACCGCACTGCCATCGGCATGTTGCCACCGCTCCAGCTGTCCCGAAAGCGGAGCCCACAGTTCACATTCCAGCCACTATCTCGACTCGAAGTGCAACCGCCCGGGGCAGTCGGCCAATACACCGCACTACCACTAGCACGTCGCCACCGCTCCAGCTCGTCCCGGAAGCGGGGCCCACAGTCACACTCCAGCCCACTGTCGCCTGTCCACACCGTACCTCACATCCACTACTCTCCCTCCGTGCTTAAAATATTTTGCGTAGCTTTTAAAACATGATGCATGCTAACCATAACCAACTAACTACAACTCCACATGCGCATCACATCACAAACGTACCTACGACCCACAACATGCACCAAACTCGCAACATACATACAACTGTGGTGTAGGCTCTTCTGGGCGACTCTCAAGTATTTACAATCACACTACTACTTACCTGACATCCTAGCTCGTTCGGGTTCGGCACGTATCGCCACCTACGGCTTCACCTAGCATAATTAAAAATCCTCGTAAGTACTTAGGCTTAAACTCGCCAATTCAACCTAAAACTAATATTTCTAACTTAACCCGACTCATACCCAACTAAACGGGTCACTAACTTTGTTCGGTTAAAAACTGACCCGAAACTTTGAACGTGCATAACTTTTTCTACGCTCATCGGAACAACTCAATTTCAGCGGCCACGTACTCCCTTAACAACCTAGTTTAACATACCAGGAGAGAATTTAAAACGATTAATCGTAGCTAGGCCAAAACCCCTAAAATCAGAATCAATTTTTAAAGCTAAAACGTCCAAATTTTCTACTTCAACCTGATTCTACCAATTTCTTCACTAATCGACCACCCTAACATCCAATGACATAATCTAACAAAACAATCGAAATTTCACACCAGAAACCCAAGGCTCAAAAATTAGGTCCTCGGATTTTTAGCCAAATCCGAGCTTCATATTGCTCGGCGATCCTTGCCGGCAATAAGCTCGGCAATCTGATGCCGAGAGCAGCCAAAAACGGCTGGTGATCAGAGCTCAAGCCAGCTTGTCACCCACGGCCTCGAACAGAACCAAAATAGGGCAAAAATCGAGTCTCACTGGTCGGTTTGTGCGTGGAGACAGCTGGAAATGTCAGCCCTTGGTTCGCCGCCGTCGCCTGACCAGAAAAGGTCAGAAGTCGTCAACGGTTTGGTCGGCGATCGTCGCCATTCTCTCCCTCCTTCTCTATTTTGCTCTCTGCCCGCGGGGGAACAACTGAATGGCTTCGAGCCATTCAGTTGTTTTAAAGAAAATACTAATATTTTCTTTAAAAATAAATAAAAATAACAATAATAATTGTTGCTTACCCTTTTTGCCCCTTCGAAATCCCGTCAAAATTCAGTTCTCCGTTTGTCAATTTCCCCTAAATTGATACCCATTCCACTCTCAGTTTAAAACCTCTCCATCGACACTCTCGAGGGATCCGACAACTAACCGAATAATTGACACAAAATAAATAAATCAATTTATCCAGAAAACCCGGGTATTATAGAAGGTGGTGAAATGAGCTTGAGGTGGAGGAAGGGGGTAATGGGCTCTTGGGGCAAGAGGGCGATAGATTGGGTCGAGGTAATAGTAACACTTCAGGGTCGAATGACCCATTCGGTTCCATATCTGGCAACGAGGTCGGTTATTGTTCATGGGCCGAGGAGAGCGCTAGGGGCCTGAGGAGTTGTGAGCCGGCCCGGTCGGATAAGAACCAAGCAGGAAGGGGAAACACATTTGGGCGTTCGGCCGAGGACTCCATTGTGGGCGGGGAGGTCGCTGAGAGGTGAAGTTCACCTGCATTTGAGTCGGTAGCAGCAGTGAAATGACAGAGTTCTGTTTTTTTAGACGGAAGTCGAAGCTTTGAAGGAGGCTTTGTATTTCTTCCAACGAGGGCTGGTCGGCTCTGTTGGTAATCGAGGAGATCGATGTTACAAACGAGTTGTATTCGCTACCCAAACCATTGAGAAAATAGATGATTTTGTCCCGGTATGAGACAGGTTCGCTGATGGCTACAAGTGTGTTACATAATGAGGTGAGTTTCTGAAAATAACTGGACGCTGAGAGTCTGTCTTTGGACAGGAAGTGAAGTCGACTCCTCAAGTCTATAATTCTTGCGAGAGAGGAGGCAAATGTTCTTCGAAACTTCGCTAGCGGTGGAGAAGGTTATTATTTGGGGAAGAAGGTTCTCCGACATAGAAGCAAAAATCCAGCTCATAAGCAGACTGTTATAGCGTTGCCATAGAGAGAACTCCCTATTTGCTTGAGAGGAGAGAGTGTCCAGAAATTAGGGAGGTGGAGTCGAAGAACTGTCGAGAAGATGTTGAATGTCGTTTGCAGTGGCAACGTGGAGAAGTTGAGTCTTCCACATAAGGTAATTTGAGCTATTTAATTTCATTGTGATTGTTTGATTGTGAGAGGGTAGGGGAGGGAGAGGCGGAGGAGTAGAAGTAGTGAGAGTGGAAGAGGAGGGAACAGAACTCGACGATGTCATCACTAGCTCTGATACCACGATGAAATGTTGAAACAGTGAAGAGAAGCAAGATGAAGAAGACGAACAAGTAAATCGGAGATAAAGAGAGAAATAGAGATTCGATGATAACCGTGTGAATTGTGTATTCCAAGAGCCTGTCTTACAAGTTTTATCTAAAACAAAAGAAAAGTTACGAAGACAATATACTTGAAAAATAACTAAACTATAGAAAATGAACTACATCAGCTAATACTATGTATCGACGGCCATTGTTCGCTGACACCACAACCCGTCTCCTCTCCTGCTTCCTATGATAACGCCACCATTCGATATGCAAATTTGGGTTGAATTTGAGTTACATTTTGTTAACCAACTATGGGTTTGTTTAACTGGAGTCGGAATCTAACCATGAATCTGACTATAGCTGGTTTATTTAAAGCAGAATTTGTGAGAACAGATGCGTTGTCTCTCTCTACTGGTGGAATTTGCATGTGTGGTTGTTCTTTCTGTCTGATGGGTTCGGAGGGAGAAGAAGAGCTGAAAGATGGGAAATCTGAAAAAGAAAATGGCTTCTGCATTTCTATACAATACACTACTGATTGCTCTGTGTCAAAGGGATTAGTTCAGCCATGAACAGACCTGGCAGCTCTGCTTCCGTCGGAGTTCTCATGTCCGTCCGCCGAATTACAGGTCTTGTTGAGTTAAAAATCCAGTTATACCTGTTTGAATTTGTTAAATTTTATTGTCCTCAAACATCATCAGTCAAGAATCTTTTCAGAATCTCTTTTCAACATATGCTCTGTTTTTTTAATGGTTTTCAGAGGAAGAGATTCCGAGCAATAACCTCAGTTTAGAAGGGGAGATTCAATCTGTGTTTGATGAAGATGAGTGCGTTGAAGAATCTGAAAATGTTTCTGGGAAGAAGAGGCGATTGAGAGGGAACCAAGTGAAGGCGCTGGAGAAATACTTTGAGCTTGAAAACAAGCTTGAACCAGAGAGAAAAGTGAAGTTGGCCCGAGAGCTTGGGCTGCAACCAAGACAAGTCGCTGTTTGGTTTCAAAATCGTCGGGCCAGATGGAAAACTAAGCAATTAGAGAGAGATTATGGTGATCTTAAAGCTAATTACGACGCTCTCAAGCTCAATTTCGATGTTCTTCGGCGCGATAACGAAGTTCTTCTCGAGGAAGTACTAATCTAAGTTTTCTGTAACACTGAAATTAGTGGAGTTACTGCTTAAAATGACGTTAAAAAATTCAGAATTCAAGAACAGGTCCAGTGGAATTTGATTTTTTTTTTTTTTTTTTTTTTTTTTGTAGA
Source organism: Begonia masoniana (assembly GCA_022432975.1). Classification (NCBI taxonomy): domain Eukaryota; kingdom Viridiplantae; phylum Streptophyta; class Magnoliopsida; order Cucurbitales; family Begoniaceae; genus Begonia; species Begonia masoniana. The sequence goes on from CM039504.1 coordinate 18,907,858, forward strand.
TAAAGGGAGCGAAAGCTAAGCTCATGGAAGAAGTAATGCCGGTGGAATCCACTGCAATCGAACAAACGAACCCATTCACAGAAAACCATTTTCCTGCTGAATCCGAATCTGCAGACTTAAACTGCCAGAGCTTCAACAGCAACAACAATGGCGGAGAATTGGGATACGAAATCTCATTCTTCGCTACCGATTTGAAAGATGGGTCGTTCGACGAGAGCGATTCAAGCGCAATACTAAACGAAGAATGCGTCCTAAAGGCAAGCATTTCCTCCTCGGAGGCACTCCATAACAACCAGCAGCTCGCTTTCTCTTCTCATGGCTCGTCTCTCAACTGTTTCCAGTTGCAGAAAGCTTATCAGCCGCATCTCTACGCGAAAATGGAGAAGCATAATTTCTGTAGCGGGGTGGAGGACTGCAGTTTCTTCTCAACTGATCAAGCTCCGACTCTTCAATGGTGTTACCAAGATGATGGGATTGAGGAATAGGAGAAGAGTTTCAAGATGAATTCGAATTTTGCTGTAAAAGAAAAAAAAAAGTCAATGCGAATGGCTGTAAAGTCAATGCTGGATAATCAGTTGCTAATCTTAAGTTTTAATCACTCTCATTATTTAATCAACGATAGTTTTTCTACGTGTATTTTTTGAACTTTTTAAAATTCGGAAAATAATAACTTTCATTTTTGAACTTTATTTTTAAAATAAATAAATATATAAATTAATTGTTAACTTTATGTAATTTTATCGATTGACCAGTCCTATTTTTGAGGGACTCGAAAAGAGACCGTGTGACACTCGTTATTTCTCGAACATAACAAGTCATCCTACAAAGGATGCCAACAACACCGGATGCCAACAACATCGGATGCCCACGACGTTAGATCGGGCTTTGTGTCTAACGAACGAGCATTGAGCAAGCAAGATTAATAAAAAAATGTCATTGAGCATAGTAAGTATAAGAAACTTTGTATGTAAAAAAATATGTTCATTGATTGGCAGTAAATTACATCAGTAGGAAGAGAATAAAAATTAGGTATTATAATTTATAAGACTAATTAAATTTACGAGTAAAGTCAAGTTCATGCTCTAATTTTATTTTATCATTCTTACCTCTTGTCAGGATACTCGTTAATCACTAAAATTAATATGATATATTGCAAGTAATTAAAATAAATTATTAATTATATTAATTAATGTACATCACGTTAAGAATTAATAGACAAATGCATTATTTTTTGCTAAATAAATTTTACTCAATCCAAAGAGTCTCTTGACAACTATCGAATCTTAAAATTTCTTGTATTAAAATTTACTCTAAAATTATGAGAAATTTTAGACCTCACGTGATGATTAGCCACCAATGATTGCAATATAAATTATTGCTACAAAAATCCAAAAACTCATACTACTTGTTTGAATTCGACCACTTCATCATATTAAATGTAAGGTCGCGATAATTGATTATAATCACTGATTATCGAACTTGACTGCTTGGCTCTACTATTAGACCGGGTCGGCCAAATCCGCGATAAAGGGACCTAGGTCCAGTTGATGAGGTTGATTGACCACCAATGATCATTGTGATTAATAACGTGTTTACTCTCTACCTCGTTGCAATACGTGATTATAAGTTGTTTCAACAGTTCACTACAAACATAGGGTTGCAATTCATGGCGAAAATCAACGTTCGAAACTTGATATGCGCCTTAACGGGGACCTATTCCTCGTATGAAATGTGAGCATTTGAGCTTGAGAGCGTCGTGGTGTCTTTATCAGGCTTGCCCCCTTTGTGCATATGAGTACATTTCATTTTGAATAATTTAATTAAATTCTATATAAATGTTTGCACGTTGACCACGTTCTCTTAAAATGTACATGGAAAATTCAAGTGCTTAATAGTTATCCTTTTGTGACAACTTGAGACAAAGTCATCGCGTCGAACTATCGAAATTCAAAAAGACATGACTTTGTCTCAAGAAATTACACACATGTGCACTCATACTTAAAAGGTAATTCATTTATAGTAAAATAAAATAAATGTCAGAAATTGGTTTTTGATAAATAATAAAACCCCAAATAAAGTGTTGGCATGAACAAATAACAAAGATGGAGTATGACAAATACAACAGTGGGACCCATCCTACCTTTGCTATGTGGTCGAGGTATGTGATGTGGGTCCCTATACAATCATGCATGCTAAGTTGTTTTCAACCATTCGTCTCCATCACGAAGAGAATTCCACATGAATGGGACATGATCATCCTTCTTCATATTCGCATGTCTGATCGGTGAGGCTTCATCCATCCAACCAATGTTCAACGACACAGAATAGAAACCGCTGAGCTAGTAAGAATTGCATTAGATTTAAATGGCTAAAGACGGACAAAGAAGCTATATGGACATTTATGTATATGTCAAGTTTAATAATAAATTATCCAATGCTCAAAGAAGGGTTGTAAATTTCGAACACAGATTGTAGGTCGATTTCGTCTTCGAATTTTGATTCATTTAGTAGTGAACTGTTGAGATTGTCTTCTTTTTTTGGTTTTTTTTTCTCGGTGCTGATCTTCGAGATATGGAGAAATTTTAAAAATTTAAAAGGGTTGTGCAAGTTTTTTCTTTTTTTTTTTTTTAATGCATGGTACGAAACTAGAGTACTCGATAACTATTACCTTAATACTTAAAAAAATCTCGAGAAAAGAAGCATGTAAGAGAAAATCTTAGACATTCTCGACTTTGATATTTAACATTTTCAAGTTTTGTTCCGAGCTTCAAAACCCTAGGAAAATCTATCGATCTCTCAAGAAGCCAAGTTGAATGAGGGAGATGAGTTATTTATGAGTAGTTGATCAGAACCAAATATCTTTTTTGTGCCTAAGAAAATAATTAAAATATTTGAAAAAAAAAATCACAACTACTACTTTTACTTTTAATAATAATGCACAAATTTCAAGCAATCGTTATAAGCAATTTGTTAAATTCATCATTTTTATACTATATTTTTCCCTTACTAAAGTGTTTTAACCCGTTTTCTAACATCCTTATCAATTTCTAACTAGATTTTGAACTCCTCCAATGATATGTAAATCAAATTTAAAATTTATAAAAGTGTTTGACATATTTGAAAAACCGAATAATAGATTGATAAAGTTGAAAATCAAGTTAAAAAAACATATTAAAAATTATAATACGTACATGCTACTATTCATTGATAAATTGACGATAATATCTAAATAGCGTTATAGTTTATCTTAAAATAATTGAGAAATGGGATTATAACTAATTATTTTAATTATATTAAATATTCCGTAGACGAAATTATTTGTCCATGGGCCAACCACTACGTTCAGTGATATGTCTTCTAAACTCCTCATTTCATGAAAGAAAAAGCTTCTACGAAAAAGGCCCCACTTGTGTAGGGTCTGTGGACCCCACACCCTCGAGTTCCGGCTGAGTGGGCCATGACGAAAGCGCAGGTGAGTGTCTCTATTAGGTCCCGACCCGATATCCCCAGCCAATTGCCTTGCTCCTTCTTGTCGTTTTATAATTATTTTTTAAAAGAATATATATTTAATACGTGGATCCACGTCAGATTAAAATAATTTTTTAAAATCATTTTGACTGATGAATCGTTTAGGCCTGTACATCTTGATTGTAGGCCTGGGGCCATATGCAGATCCTATGCATGGACTTCTACAACCCTAGGCAATTTTTTATATACAAAATATTACTTTAAGACTCTTGAATCATTCACAAGTTATGACATAGTAAGTAAAAAAGCAAATTTAGACTTTTTCACGAGAAAAACTTCTTGCGTGTTAGTAAATTTTCTATATTTAGATACGAAAAATACGTATCAAATCTGAGAAGTTAATCAAAGTTCGTATAAGAGGGCATGATATCCACAATTTGTTGGGTAGGTGCAACCAAGAAGTGACAATATATACTTGTATAAAAACAAAAGAAAAGAATAGACATGAATAAAACTCAATTTTGACTTCCATCAAACGTCACTATTCTCAAAACCACAAAGAATTTAAGCAAATTATTTCATATCAAAGCATTTGAAAGAAACTCAATAACACCCTTTTCAACTCAAGAAAAGAGTAGTGTAGAAGACCTTTTTCAAATTGTTAAATTTATGCAATAATCTCTAGCATTGTAAAAAGAAATTAATGTTTACATTTCAACTTTCTATCCCAACCTCGTATTTAGAAAAAAAAAATTCTCAAAAAAGTAATAAAAAAAAAAAAAAAAAAAAAAAAAAAAAAAAAACTTAAGAAAAATTTTAAATCACGTAGAAATAATTAATGTTCGCATTTGAACTTTCTATCCCAACCAAGTGATGAAGAATAATATAGAAAAACTAATTTACAGCTGATAAACAAGATCTAAACCATTACTATTGACATGTCCACTCAAAGTTACCAATAACTATAAATTTCAAAAAGCTAGAATGTTAGAATTTGGTGTGACCCGAATTCTAGTGGGCCGGGTCGGGCCCGTATATCAATATTAGGGTTTTATGTTTTCTCTATATATTGATGCTTGAGTCGCAAAACTCATTGTACCGAATTTGATATTAGTGATTCTCTCCTCTGCCCGTGGTTTTTTTCCCTTTCTAGGGTTTCCACGTAAAATTCGGTGTCCATTATTTTCTCGTTTTTCTTTTTCGGTATTTTATTAATCGTTTGTTACAGGTGGATTAGGGCGTCTAATCCTAACAACTGGTATCAGAGCGAGGTTGAAGTGGTTTTCGAAAATCAGGGTTTTGATATTTCGAGGGTATCGAACGAATTTTAGAGGTTGCAAATTTGGTTTGATAAATTTTGCAATTTTGTTGGAAAAGGAAAATAGAAAAGAATTTCTTTTCTGGTGTTTGTTCTTTTGTCGTGAAGAACAGAAGAGAAAATAAAAACAAAAAAACGACTTCTGTTCTGGTTTGTTCTTCGACAGACTGAAGAACAGAGAAGAATAGAGGGAGAGAGGAGTGCCCGAGTGTGATGACCCGAATGTGAACGTATGTGTACGACTGCGGGGCAAACCTCGGGTTGCGGGGCAAACCTCGGGACCTAAGCCGAGTGTAGGCGAATCCCGGACTTGAGTATAGGCTAATCCCGGGTCGTAAAAAGGGGGTCGTCACAATCCCACATCGCTTGGGGAAGTATGTGGAAATGAAACATATGTAAAGAGACCCTCCCAATATAGTAAGACGCGTTTTGGAGCACAATTGACAACTGATCCCATAAGAACTCCGAAGTTAAAAGTGCTTCGGCGAGAGTAATTCCAGGTTGGGTGACCTTCCGGGAAGTTCTCGCCAAACAAAGCCGTGAGGGGAGGATATTGGGCTGCGGCCCAATCCCCAGAGCGGACAATATCTTGCTGGGATACGGGGTCGTTACAAATGGTATCAGAGCCTGTACCCAACCGAAATGTGGCCAACGAGGACGTTGGGCCCCCGAGGGGGGGTGATTGTGATGACCCGAATGTGAACGTATGTGTACGACTGCGGGGCAAACCTCGGGTTGCGAGGCAAACCTCGGGACCTAAGCCGAGTGTAGGCGAATCCCGGACTCGAGTATAGGCTAATCCCGGGTCGTAAAAAGGGGGTCGTCACAATCCCACATCGCTTGGGGAAGTATATGGAAATGAAACATATGTAAAGAGACCCTCCCAATATAGTAAGACGCGTTTTGGAGCACAATTGACAACGGATCCCATAAGAACTCTGAAGTTAAAAGTGATTCGGCGAGAGCAATTCCAGGTTGGGTGACCTTCCGGGAAGTTCTCGCCAAACAAAGCCGTGAGGGGAGGATATTGCGCTACGGCCCAATCCCCAGAGCGGACAATACCTTGCTGGGAATGTGGGTCGTTACACCGAGCCACCCACGCGAAGAACAACAAAGGAAGCAGAACCCGCCTAGAGCCCGAGCCGCCGTCGCTCCGATTGCACACCGCCGAACCCGCCGCTGCCGACCACAGACCCGAAGAGAGGAGATCGCCGCCGCCGTTTCTGAGGAAGGAAACGAAGCCGCCGATTGTCGCCGTGTCGCCTGTGAAGGAGGAAGACGGAACCTTTGGTCGTGCCATCCCTGTCCACAGCCAGAGAAGAAAAAGCGGCGAAAGAAGAAGAAAAATTTGCGTTGTGGTTCTTCAACATAGAAGAAGAGAATATCGTGGTTCTCTGTATTGTGGCTCTTCAAAAGAGAAGAAGAATTTTGCTTGGGCTGTGTGAAGGAAAATACAAAGAAAGGTGTGTTTTTCTTTGTTTTTTGTCGTGAAGAAAATCTGTTCTTGGTGAACAGTGGATAAATTCAAAGTGAAATTTTGGGTGGATATTAGATCAAAATTTGTGAAATTTTTGGGCCGACTTTGAGATTAATTATTGAGTTGAATAATTAATCGGGATATTATATGTTTGTTAGGCGATTTTTATTGGTTCAGAATATTCTGCAGGCAGCAATTTTGGAGAAAATATTTGGGCAAGGTTATTGATTCAGATATTTTCAGGCTCGATAATTTATTTGACAGATTTATTGATATTGTGGAGATTGATTATTAGGGTTGAATAATTGATCAGGAAATATCAGTTTTTGGGAATTGTTTTTGATAACAATGGCAGGTGAGGATAGCACAGGACACAGTATTGAAAAATTCGATGGAACAGATTTTGCATTCTGGAAAATGCAAATCGAGGACTACTTGTACGGGAAAGGACTTCATCTTCCTTTGAGTGCGAAGCCCGAGAAGATGGAAGACGGTGAATGGAATCTCCTTGATAGAAAAATTTTGGGAGTCATCCGATTGACGCTAGCCAAAAGCGTTGCTCACAACGTGGCGAAGGAGAAGACCACCGCGAGTTTGATGAAGACTCTATCTGATATGTACGAGAAACCATCTGCGAACAATAAGGTATTTATTATGAAGAAGCTTTTTAATCTGAAGATGATTGATGGTGCTTCTGTCGCAGCGCATCTGAATGAGTTCAATACTATTGTGAATCAATTGCTATCTGTGGATATTGATTTTGAAGATGAGATTCGTGCCCTAATTTTGTTGGCGTCTCTACCAAATAGTTGGGAGCCTATGAGAGCAGCAGTTAGTAACTCAGTTGGAAGTGCTAAACTAGTATTCACCGATGTAAGGGATCGTATTATTGCCGAGGAGGTTCGTAAGATTGATTCTGGTAAAACATCGAATGGTTCAGCTCTGAATGTTAAAAATAAGGGCAGAAGTCAAAGAAAAGGTCCGGGCAATAAAAATCGAAGTCAGATGAAGTCCGAAAAACATGCCAACTTTGAGTGTTATCATTGTGGCAAGAAAGAACACATAAAGAGATTTTGTCACAAGTTTCTTCGGGAGAATCTGAATGTCAAAGGAAAGGAAAAGATGTTCGAAGATGGTGACATAGATGAGGAGGCAGATACAGCCACCGAGGAGTCCTTTAGTGTGTACAACGAGGATGTTGTAAATTCTGATTGCCAAGATATGAGTTGGGTGATCGATAGTGGTGCTTCAATACATGCCACTTCGCGGAGAGATTTCTTTACATCCTACACTTCGGGTGACTTTGGAAGTGTGACGATGAGAAATGGTAACATTGCAAAAGCCATTGGTATGGGAGATGTGTGTTTGGAGACCAACATCGGCAACACCTTGGTTTTGAGAGGTGTGAAGCACATCCCGGATATCCGCAAGAATTTGGTCTTGACTGGAAAGCTTGACGACGAAGGTTTTGGCAACACTTTTCGTGATGGAAAATGGAAGCTTACCAGAGGTTCATTGATTGTGGCGAGAGGAGAAAAATGTTCCTCATTATATGTGATGCATGCGAAGATCGCGGGTTCCACAGTCAATGTGGTGGGTAATAAGGCTACAAAGTTTGTGAATTCACCTTCCAAGAGAAAGGTTGAGAAGACTCGGAAGAAGTCAGATTCTCAAGTGAAGTTCAGGTTGGGATCTGAGGGTACATCAGAGCCGGTGAGTCAGCCTATTACAGATGTTCAGTCATCAGGTTCAGTTTCACGTCAGAGTGGTATCGTCAAAGGCAGAACCAAGTGGAAGGTTAGAACTCCAGGACGATATGATGAAACTGTGGGTTATGCATTGAATGTGTTCGAGGGTAACGATTCCTGTGTGGAGTCTTCAACATGTTCAGAGGCAGTTCGTTGCAACAACCCTGATAGTTCAGTGATATCATGAAGGAGGAGATGCGATTTCTTCTCAGGTAAGTCTCTCAAGTTTAAGCGGGGCTTAAACTTGAACGGTATCAAATGCTGAGTTGGCCCATCTGGGGCCTGTGTGGTAGAGGAGCTTTTTTAATGGAGTTTTGTAGATTTGTTTCCTTGCACTGGAATTTCGTTGAAGATGGAGATTGTCAGAGTTCAGTGTTCTGGATTCGCTTTGGGTTGGGCCAAGTAGCCCGTTGGATCTCTCTTGTCGAATTCGTGTCAAGGTGGAGTTTGTTAGAATTTGGTGTGACCCGAATTCTAGTGGGCCGGGTCGGGCCCGTATATCAATATTAGGGTTTTATGTTTTCTCTATATATTGATACTTGAGTCGCAAAACTCATTGTACCGAATTTGATATTAGTGATTCTCTCCTCTGCCCGTGGTTTTTTCCCTTTCTAGGGTTTCCACGTAAAATTCGGTGTCCATTATTTTCTCGTTTTTCTTTTTCTGTATTTTATTAATCGTTCGTTACAGGTGGATTAGGGCGTCTAATCCTAACATAGAAATCATCTAAACATATTTCTTTGACCATGCAAATATCAATGTGCAATATCTTTGGTAATTACTAAATAAAACGAGCAGTGTAAATTTCTACATATATATATAAACAGATTAATCTTGTACTGGGTCAAACTTCATCATGAAGATATTTACGAACAAAAGTTGTATATGTACATATTGAGTTTGTAATTAAAAGAAACATGTTTAGGAATTTGTAAATAAAAGAAATTACTAAGAACGACAAAATCATATATTGAAAAAAGGTAACAAATCAAAACAATACATAAGAATATCCATCAAAATATCTCAACTATGAGTAGATGTCATCAAGTTCGGCCTCTTTTTCAATTCTTGGAGTATTTTGAAGGAAATTTGTCGCATAAGAATACATATTGTCAAACAATCACTAAATATAACATGATTGTGATGCTTAATTTCAAAACTCACTTGTATACTTTAAGATTGACCATACGCACCTTGCCAATGACAGAAATGCTCATCAAATTACATTGTACTCGACTTCATTTTTACATGCCCCCTTTCAACTTTCTAGAACATTGTTATGAGAAACTTAAAAATAAACAATAATAAGAACTCGTAAAGATCATCATCTTTCCAAGCTTCAAGCAAATCCATGTCGACTGATAAACCAGCGACATCCTTTATCATAACAATATATTGAAAAAAGGTAACAAATCAAAACAATACATAAGAATATCCATCAAAATATCTCAACTATGAGTAGATGTCATCAAGTTCGGCCTCTTTTTCAATTCTTGGAGTATTTTGAAGGAAATTTGTCGCATAAGAATACATATTGTCAAACAATCACTAAATATAACATGATTGTGATGCTTAATTTCAAAACTCACTTGTATACTTTAAGATTGACCATACGCACCTTGCCAATGACAGAAATGCTCATCAAATTACATTGTACTCGACTTCATTTTTACATGCCCCCTTTCAACTTTCTAGAACATTGTTATGAGAAACTTAAAAATAAACAATAATAAGAACTCGTAAAGATCATCATCTTTCCAAGCTTCAAGCAAATCCATGTCGACTGATAAACCAGCGACATCCTTTATCACTTCATCCAACAACTTGATAGGAGTATTTTTATTTCTTGAATTACACTGTAAAAGAATCAAAACAAAATGACCACTTTAACCTTCGTACTCCTCTCTTCCAGGACATAAGAAAGTAGGATAAATCAATAATATACAAATTCTGAATAAAAATTAATCAGATTATAACAAATTAAAAATCATTCTCCTTTGTAAACTTTACAAAGCCATCTCCTCATAGTTCATTTTGAGGAAGAATCATGGAGTTTTCAAAATACAAACACGGTAGTTTTGCATTTTGACTTTAAGCATGATTTATAAGAAAATGAAGCAAAAAGTATCTAATAGCGGATGGGAAAAGCTTATATTTGATGCTCTAAAAGACTAAAATGGTCTAGATTTAACCTCCAATGTCCAATTCAACCCATTCAAGACAAGAAAACACACCTGAATTTGAGACCCTCCCACAATGCCAAATCTGACAGGGGGTCCTTTTTCTCGATTGGGCCCGGAGCCTGCGAACGCACCGCCATCGGCTCGACCCAAACTCATGACCTTCTCCATTTCTTAGTAGCTCAAGTGGTACCAGTGATGGGGAACTTGTGGTCATAAGCCCTGGAGACCTAGGTTCAAATCACTAGGAAGGCAAAAACTCCTATCCTAGGTATGGAGAAGATCATGAGTTTGGGTTGGGCCGATGGCGGTGCGTCCGCAGGCTTCGAGCCCAGCCGAGAAAAAGATTTGGGGGTCCTTACAAAAAAGGCGTCTTTTTTGTAAGGACCCGACCCGCGGACGCACTGTCATCGACCCGGCTCAAATGAACTTCTACATCCCTAAGGTAGTAGTTTTTGTCTTCCCAGTGATTTGAACATGGGTGGTCTCCAAGGCTTATGACCACAAGTTCCCCATCACTGATACCACTTGAGAACAGCGCGCAGCCCGCGCGCCGCACCATATGTGGCCCAAAATGGTTTTTTTTTTTTAAATTGACTTTTCAAAACACGTTTCAACCCGATTTTTTACAATACTTTTTAAATGTATTTTACGAGCGTCCTCCACATATTTTAAAAGATTTTAAAGACCTAAAACCCGAGTCGACGTTTTATCGAAAAATAGTTTTAGTCTCGTTTTAAATGTTTCGAAAGTTTGAAAAAAAATTTTACGTCCAAAATGCCTAAGTCAAAGTCAACGTCAAGTCCTGTGACGGCCCAGAGAGGGTTGTGGTCGTTACAAAAGAAGATACCACCTTTCTAATGAACTGCATCAACAATGGGTTTCCATGCTTCAACTTGCTCTTTTGTCCACATACCATGAGTATCTGGATACCTTTAAAAGTTAGAAAGACAAAAGAGAAAGCACATAGCCATTAGGAAAAGCAAATATTAGTGTGCAAAACAAAGATTAAGGAAAAAAACTGGATAAATAAAATCAACCATGAAAAGTATTAGAATCTCCCGTGGCCTCTGATAAAAGGAAACCTCCATTGGAGGTTCTCTGAGAATAATATAAGATGGCATGGGACTGAGGAACATTGTTGTAGGATCTCAACAGGTCCTACAACAACATTATTGTCGGTTCTCAGCAGAAGCGTGGTGGGCCCATAACCCACAGGTCTCATGATCGAAACCTGGCTCTAATACCAACTATCACGGGGTCTAAGTTTCACCCAACTTTTTTGCCTCGTGATGGTAGCCAAGCTGCTCACCTAGCTCAACCAATCCCTCACACAAATCCAACCAAGTAGAACGAAAGTACTCGTGAGATGAAAAACAAAAGATAGACATGGTATTTACAAGAACCAATCTTAACCCTTCAATAACTCTCGAAAGGAAAATACAACACCAAGTCGTATCAATGCAAAAGACTCACACAACTCATTCGTTCGTGATCTCAATGCTAAATAGGACCTTCCTATTTATAGCCTACAAAAAGAAGGTAGCTACCCCGTAACCACCAGGATGTGTTGGAATCGTTCGGTAGCGCCAAGTGTCAAGTCCACTTGGTCCACTAAGTGGGATAACTTCCCACGTTCAGCACAACTCCTCCAAGTAGTGCTCATCATGTTTACTTGGCCACTACTCCAAGTAGTGTTAGTCGTAGGAGGTTCAGCCACTAAAAAAGTAGTGGGGTCGTGCGCTTGCCAACCGTCCACACCTAGCTTGCCCACTTCGCGCGCGCAGCGCAATGCTAGGTCGTCAGCGCACATCTCGAAAATATCAGAGCATGTCCGGGACAACGTGTCTTGTTCGTGCGTGCGCAGTGCAATGCTCGGTCGTCACCGCACCTCCCGGGAACATCGGAGCATGTCTGGACCAGCCTGTCCCGTTCACGCGCGCGTAGCGCACTGCTTGGTCGTCAATGTAGCACTCCTTGAATATCGGACCATGTCCAACATGTCGCACTCCAATGCTTGCCCGCACGCATCTCTCGGCCATCTCCGAGCATGCGCCCCACTTAGTCCACTCTGAAGTCAACAAGCCCCACTCAGCCACTCTGAAGCCAGCGCGCTCCACTCGGCCACTTCGAAGCATGCCCGCCTCATTTCATGGTCAATCTAGTATGCTCGGCTCAGCTTTGCAGACCTTGTTTGCCTTGTCTTTCTACGATAGAGTGGACATGAATCATTGTTGCATTCATGCCCAGCCCATCAAGCATCATTGGGCTAACAAACCACCCCCACCAGCTGAAGTCAATGCCCTCATCAACTGGGATGATAAATATTCCTAGATCAATGTTTCGAACTACCATAGGGTTGCATCTCACTCCCATGTAGCCTCTGCCGGTCCACTACCCTTCCATTTCACCAAGTAGTCTGTCCACCAGTTCATTTTGCTTTCCCCGCATGTGCGGTGATCAAGAATGCGTTCAGCTACTTTATTGAACTGTTTTCTCACAGTCGATGGTACCCGCTTGATTTACTTCCTGCCCATTGAATCCTCGTGGAATGGTTTTAGAAAACTCACATGGAAAGTAAGATGTACCTTTAACTGCTCCAGTAGCCACAACTGATAAGCGACATTTCCCACTTTCTTCATCACTTCAAATGGTCGTCATACTTTTGAACCAGCCCCTTGTGATACCTTTTATCCGTGATTTTCTTCCAAATTTGAGGTGCCAACTTTAGCATCACCTTGTCCCCTACTTGAAACTCCACGTCCCTCCTCGTGTAGTCGGCATATTTTTTCATTCGCCGTGTCGCCTTAGCCAAGCTATCCCTTGTCTGGTCCATCATCTCTTGTTTATCTTGGGCAAACTAGTAAGCTGCTAGGCACCGTCCCTGCTGCTTCAAATATGCCACTTCAAGTGGAGTGTTTGGACGCTGACCCAGCACGAGCTCGGCTGGGCTCATTTCTGTTGATGACGACAGGTGTATGTTGTAGTAAAATTGCGCAACATCCAACAAATCCGCCCAATTTTGCTGGCTCGCCATAACATAATGTCTCAAATACTCCTCCACAAGCACGTTGATGCGCTCGGTCTGGCCATCTGTATGTGGGTGGTTGGCCGTTGAGAATTTCAATTTTGTTCCCATCATGTTGAACAAGGTTGTCCAGAACTTGCCTGTGAATCGAGCATCCATGTCGCTCACAATATTATTAGGCAGACCGAAATATTTTACCACATTTCTGAATAATAGGTTGGAAGCAAAGTCTGCCGGGCAAGCATGAGGCGCAGCCATGAAGACCGCATACTTGGAAAATCGATCGACCTCCACAAATATCGATCACATACCATTCACCATTGGGAATCCCGTGATGAAGTCCATAGAAATGGACTCCCAAGATTTCTCGGGAGTGGGAAGAGGTTGTAACAATCCAGCTGCCTTCTTGACATGCCTCGAGTTGCATTCAAAAAGAAATTTGGCAAAGTCCCAAACTTTATATAATCTCTCTACTTATTACGTGTTCTCTTTTTGCAGGTATAATTGTGTGGAAGGAATGCACTTGAAGCACATGGAAGGAATCACCAAATGGCCTATCGGAATTTGTCTTCCCGGCCCTCTAAATGTGTAATTTTGTTTTTTGAACCTAATTAGCATACATTAGCCTTTATTGTATGGATTATTACAGTTGCATCATGCATTAGATTATGGGGTTAGGGTTAGATGAATGTTGGTGGATGATGGGTTGAAGAAAATTCAACAAATTATTCAACAAAGGAAAAACACTTTAACAAATTGAGCCCAAAGTAAGCCTTAGCCCAAAGAAGAGCCCACATGTAAAGGTATGAAATTGTAGGTACACATGTGGGTGGCAACATGGATTAAAGACTTAGATAAATTTCAGCCTTTGATCAAGGAGTGGCTCGGCCTTCATCATGACCGCACAGCTGGCGCGCGCGTGGGCAGGCGAAGTATCACTGGGCAGGCACGCTCAGGCATCAGCGTGAGGTGCGAGCAGAGCGGGAGGCACGGGCAGCAGCGAGGTGTGCGGGCAAGGAAGCTGGCATCAGGCAGGCGCGCGTGGGCAGGTCACCAGCCGTCGGATGAGGCGTGCCCGGGATCGCCGGCATGGCAGTAGGAGGCGCGCACGGATCAGCGCTCAGCGCCGTTGAATGGGCACAGCGCTGGGCGATCTGGGCTGCCAGATTGGCACGCGGCAGCGCCCACCAATCAGAAGCATGCGCAGCTCTTCATTCCTAGCCCTTCGATCATTCTTCAATCTAATGGCTCTCCTCCACTCCTTGCCAAACCCTAATCTACCTTAGGTTGCCTATAAATGCATAGCATTGGTGCATGTATGAGAACTTTTGCCTAAATTTATAAAATCTCTTTTTTCCTACACTTGGTGTTGGTTTGCCTTCAGGTTTCCTCGATTCTTGAATCGAGTGGAGTAGCCCTCCATTGTTAACCTAGCTTAAGGTTGCTAGGTTAACTCTTATCTCTTTCCCTCGCCTTTCTCCATTAGGAGTTAGGAGTTGATGACGAAAACATAGGCCTACGGTGGTCGTTTTCCTCTGGGAAAACGTGCACCCGAGAGCTCAAACGTGAGATAGCTCCTCGGGTCTGCCAAGGGTATTTCTATCTTCATCATTTCCATCACAATACACACACTTTTTCACCCTTTATTTTCGGCCATCACTTCACACACCTCACCTTTATTTTTCCTTGCATTTTCTCTTCATCTCCATCACATCTTCTTCACGATTTTCACACACTCATTCCACCTTCATCTTGTCATTTATCTTTTGCATTTCTTCCACAATATTCCCCTTAATATTCAGCCATCATAATCACACACCTTCATCTTCATTTACTTGCATTTTATTTTCCATTTTTGCTCTCTTTATTTTTGATTTTGTGCAACACACTTCACCCGAGCACTTTGAGCCTTATTTGTGGGTTACACGGCCTCTTCTCTAAGGGACCCGGTGTCAAGTGAAGTGGTATCAGAGCCAAGGTGCTTCCACAATGCGTTTTAGTTGTCTTTGGCATTAGCCAAAAGTTGACACAAAACCGAGAAAGCCGCTTTTTCATTCTAGCCTTATTTTCGATTCTAACTTTGTGCTAACTTGTGCTATTTTTATCTTATTACTTGCTGCCATTATTTGAGTCATTTGATAGCTTAATATATTAAGAAAGATGTGGTATGCATGGATATATAAATCGGCCAAGGTATAGCTCAATTTTTCCCTCGGTTTTTATACTTGTGTTCTTCTCGGATTTATGCCTAGTTTTGCTTCGATTTTTTATTGTTTCTAAACTCGATTTTTCTTTGGTATTGTAGAACCGTTATTGTCTAAGAGGGGGGGTGAATTAGATTTTTCTCGCTTAATCTCTTTTACTTAGTGTGATATAAATTTCTCAAGTGATTGCTTACTGATTCAAATAAACAGAGAGAGAGAAAAAACAACACTGTGATTTTTACGTGGTTCGGCTAACCTTGCCTACATCCACGCTTCAAGAATATTCCCCTTGAAGTTTCACTACTTCTCTTCCACGAGAAAACTTGATTGGATATCACGGGCGCCAATCAACTACCATTCATACTTCTAGATTGAACTTCGCAGGCGTTAATCCACTGCCTTACAATTTTAACAGGATGAAGGTTTAAGCACAAAGATTACACTCTCTCAAGATAAGATCTCAAGTTCTAGGGCAGAGAGATGTAACAATCGAAGAGGATTACAGATTCATTTTTGCTCGTGAGAGTTGATTGTAAGAATTGGAAAAAGTTTTTGTCTCGAGCTACAATTCTTCTATTTATATCCGCGTCTGTAATCTGCTTCGCGTCTGTAATCTGCGTTACAAAATATGACCATTGGAGAACATCCTAGGCATAAAAACTAGTCGTTGAGGTTCGGAAGAGTCCGCTATCGCCTCGTGGTCTTCAAAAGTCTGGTGGTTAAGACTTTCGAACGAGTGCGTCGGACTACTAACTCGTACCTGGACCAGCGTTGTTCTTTAAAGCTGTGGACGACAGCATTTTTCTTGACTGCGTCTTTCTTTTAACTGTGGACGACTGCGTCTTTCTTTTAACTGTGGACGACTGCGTCTTTCTTTTAACTGTGGACGACTGCGTCTTTCTTTTAACTGTGGACGACTGCGTCTTTCTTTTAACTGTGGACGACTGCGTCTTTCTTTTAACTGTGGACGACTGCGTCTTTCTTTTAACTGTGGACGACTGCGTCTTTCTTTTAACTGTGGACGACTGCGTCTTTCTTTTAACTGTGGACGACTGCGTCTTTCTTTTAACTGTGGACGACTGCGTCTTTCTTTTAACTGTGGACGACTGCGTCTTTCTTTTAACTGTGGACGACTGCGTCTTTCTTTTAACTGTGGACGACTGCGTCTTTCTTTTAACTGTGGACGACTGCGTCTTTCTTTTAACTGTGGACGACTGCGTCTTTCTTTTAACTGTGGACGACTGCGTCTTTCTTTTAACTGTGGACGACTGCGTCTTTCTTTTAACTGTGGACGACTGCGTCTTTCTTTTAACTGTGGACGACTGCGTCTTTCTTTTAACTGTGGACGACTGCGTCTTTCTTTTAACTGTGGACGACTGCGTCTTTCTTTTAACTGTGGACGACTGCGTCTTTCTTTTAACTGTGGACGACTGCGTCTTTCTTTTAACTGTGGACGACTGCGTCTTTCTTTTAACTGTGGACGACTGCGTCTTTCTTTTAACTGTGGACGACTGCGTCTTTCTTTTAACTGTGGACGACTGCGTCTTTCTTTTAACTGTGGACGACTGCGTCTTTCTTTTAACTGTGGACGACTGCGTCTTTCTTTTAACTGTGGACGACTGCGTCTTTCTTTTAACTGTGGACGACTGCGTCTTTCTTTTAACTGTGGACGACTGCGTCTTTCTTTTAACTGTGGACGACTGCGTCTTTCTTTTAACTGTGGACGACTGCGTCTTTCTTTTAACTGTGGACGACTGCGTCTTTCTTTTAACTGTGGACGACTGCGTCTTTCTTTTAACTGTGGACGACTGCGTCTTTCTTTTAACTGTGGACGACTGCGTCTTTCTTTTAACTGTGGACGACTGCGTCTTTCTTTTAACTGTGGACGACTGCGTCTTTCTTTTAACTGTGGACGACTGCGTCTTTCTTTTAACTGTGGACGACTGCGTCTTTCTTTTAACTGTGGACGACTGCGTCTTTCTTTTAACTGTGGACGACTGCGTCTTTCTTTTAACTGTGGACGACTGCGTCTTTCTTTTAACTGTGGACGACTGCGTCTTTCTTTTAACTGTGGACGACTGCGTCTTTCTTTTAACTGTGGACGACTGCGTCTTTCTTTTAACTGTGGACGACTGCGTCTTTCTTTTAACTGTGGACGACTGCGTCTTTCTTTTAACTGTGGACGACTGCGTCTTTCTTTTAACTGTGGACGACTGCGTCTTTCTTTTAACTGTGGACGACTGCGTCTTTCTTTTAACTGTGGACGACTGCGTCTTTCTTTTAACTGTGGACGACTGCGTCTTTCTTCTATGTCGTATTGCTTATCAATTATACATTCAGTGAATTTGATACCCTTCTCCCCCTTTGACATTATAAAAAAAAAGCAACGTAGGAGGAATGACATTCAGCATAGCACATGAGAGATAACAGAAAAGATAATGAATAATAAAAAAATAGCAGATGAAAGGTGTAAGGTCTTAGACGAAACTACCTAAGACAGAGAAGGGAGGACAAGAAAGATACAACGGAAGAAAATCAGAAACATTCCTAGAAACGGCCAGAATAGAAAACCCTTGCAAATCGGAAGAGATTTTCATCGTCATCCTTAGCGACCGTGTCCACTGCTGAAACATGAGGAATAGGAGAAATAGGAGGAATGTGATCTCGATCGTTGGAATCCCCTGCATCCCCGGCATCCGCTGCATCCTCAGCATCCAAAGCCACCACAACAACCACTTCAGTCTCTGGCATTGGGACAACAGCAGAAGGCTCTAGCGCAGTGACGGCTCAAACATGACAAGATCAGCAGAGCCA
Source organism: Begonia masoniana (assembly GCA_022432975.1). Lineage (NCBI taxonomy): Eukaryota > Viridiplantae > Streptophyta > Magnoliopsida > Cucurbitales > Begoniaceae > Begonia > Begonia masoniana. Next base: position 18,926,095 of record CM039504.1, read on the forward strand.
ATAGCAGCATCATCAGCTAGCGCATCGATAGGCTCAAACATGACAAGATCAGCAGTGCCAATAGCAGCATCATCAGCTGGCGCATCGACAGGCTCAAGCACGACAAGATCAGCAGAGACAACAATAGCAGCTGGAACAAAAACAATATCAGGAAGAGGAGGAGCTGGCTGATCAACAAACAGTGCAGGCACTGGCTCGTCCTCACATAGAGCAACCTCTGCAGCAGCACCAGTCACAACAACTGGAGCAACATCCAAATGCTCAGCACGGGAAGGAACAGCTGAAGTAGCTGGAGGAGCTGGTTCAGGTGTCTCTCCACCGCTTTCCAAGTCCTCATCCCCATGAATGGACACACCATCACTCTTAATCAGAAGGTTACGAAGATCACTAAACTGAGTGATGACGCGGGCAGATTCGCGTTGCAATTGTGTTGTGACAAGATTGGAATGGAATCTGACCGAAGAGATGACATCATCAATGACTTAACTATGCGCGAGTTCAGCTTGATCAATGTGATTGTTCACAGGAGCAAAAGCTGAACTTTGATGTGATTCCAGTAGATCAAGATGTTTGAGCAGTCCTTGATTGGCAGCCGCGAGTTGTTCAAGTTGTGAAAGGACAAGTGCTGCAAATTGACCATGATGGGAGAGATACAAGGATTGAAAAGATTCAAGGCCGGTCCCGAGACTGGCAATGCTTACCCTTAGCTCATCCTGCAAATCCTCAGAAATAGGATCCCTCACTCGAGAAGAGGAAGCACCTTTGGAGCGAGGAGGAATACGGGCAGAGGATGAAGGGATTTGAGGTGGAAGGGGAGCAGGAGTTGGACTGGGTGGACGTGGAAGAGGAGAAACAGCTTGGACTGTATGAGGGTCAAGATCACTCACAGGCTCTGGAATGTGAGTTTGCTCATGACTGACCTCCTCTGAAGCTTGAAGAAGAACAACTGGAGGTGGAAGAGGGTCAAGGGCAGGAAGGAGAGTGTCATCAGAACCACTTTCTTCCTCTTCTTCTTCAGCAATAATCAGGCACCTGGAAACACCTTTACGACCAACTTTGTCCACTAGCTCACCTTAATCATTGCGTGTTATTCCAATTATGGACAAAGTGGAGGATAAAAAGAAGTCAACTTCTTCAGGGATAAAAGCTTGTCAGAATCAGGAATGCAAACACCAAACCGGTGAAAGATCTTCATAAGGAGAAGATTGTAGGGTAGAGATTTGGAGGTATTACACACTATTTGAAGCATCCGGTTTAAGATAATATATCCAACATTAAAGGGTTTGCCTTTGAAAAATTGACCAAGCAGGAAAAGATCCATGCCACTGACATGGTTCCGATGACCCTCTACAGGCAAGATGTTGTAATGGATCATGTGGTGGAAGACACGAGCCCTGAAGTTCAAATCCTTGCTCTTTAACTTCAGGGGAGCATTGTTGAGATCCTTGGCAATTAAGTTAAGGAAATCCTTCCCAGCTGGTTTCTCAAGAAAAGATGGAATCTGGCCTGCCTCAAAAAATCTTCTTGAACTATTTAGAAGCTCATAGTTAAGGATTTCATGGATAACTTCCTGGGTGAGTTCTATATGTCGTCCATAGACATAACTCCTAATAACCAGAGGGCGAAGAGAGTGTTCTAAATTCGCATAGAACATTCGAATTGGGATTTCACTATAAAGAGACTATAAATTAAACAACCCCACTAAGCCCATCAACTGTATAGGTTTTTCTAGGTTCAAACCATACAAGTCGCGAAAGACGACACCTCGAGAACGAATAATAGGTTTGAATTCGAAATCTTCATAATACCTCTTGAAAGCAGCATGATTTAGGAACTCGTGATTTGGCCATACAAGAGGCGGAGGAACGGAGACAGACTGAGCATCCTCGGTATGGAAAATCTTTTTCTTTTTCCTGGAAAAGACTTGTCGAGCGCGAGAGGAAGATGCCATTGAAAAAGGTAGAGATTTCTGAGCACAAATGGAGTTGAGAGAAGTGTAGGATCGGTGCCGACTAGCAGAGGAGAAAAGAAATTGCTGGACGAGTCGAGAGGATTTTGGGGGGAATTTTGAATCTTAGGGTTTCTGTTACCTGTCGAGAGATTTTATAGACAATTTGGTGAACATTCATTGTCAAAGTCCATTATAACAACGTCCATTGTCAACGTCCACGGTCAACGTCCATTGTGACTACGTTTTCATAGAGAAGGAAATTATGGAGATCGTCCATTTTACTAATTCTCCAACAGAGAAAAAATGAAGATTAATTTTTCTCAATCCTAATGAGACCTAACCTTATTCTTATATTATTGAACGTCTTTTCATCCAAAGGCTTGGTAAAGATATCTGCTAATTGATCAGCAGAATTGAAAAATTCTAATGTAATATCACCTTTTTGAACATGATCTCTGAAGTGATATCTAACCTCGATGTGTTTTGTTCTAGAATATTGGATATGATTCTTTAAAATGTTAATGGCACTGGTGTTTTCACACCGAATAGGAATCCTATCATAGAAAAGGTTATAATCTTCTAGAGTTTGCTTCATCCAAAGCATTTAAGCACAGCAACTACCAGCAGCAATATATTCACTCTCGGCAGTTGAAAGAGCTACAGAATTCTGTTTCTTAGAATACCAGGACACAAGAGATTCTCCTAGGAATTGACATGTTCTACTAGTGCTTTTTCTATCAACCAGACTTCCTGCATAGTCTGAGTCTGAATATCCAATTAAATCAAATGAAGTTCCCTTCGAATACCACAAACCTAAATCAGAAGTCTCACTTAAGTATTTGAAAATTCTCTTGACAGCACTTAGGTGAGATTCCTTAGGGGAAGCTTGAAACCTAGCACACAAGCACACACTAAATAGGATATCTGGCCTGCTAGCCATTAGATATAACAGAGAACTAATCATACCTCTATACTTCTTAGTATCCACACATATCCCGTTTTCATCTTTTTCCAGTTTAGTAGTGGTGCTCATGAGAGTTCTAGAGGACTTAGAAGAGTCTAATCCAAACTTCTTTAAGAGCTCCTTAATGTATTTTTCTTGACAGAAGAAAATGCCATCTGGAATTTGACTAATCTGAAATCCCAAGAAGAATTTTAACTCCCCCATCATACTCATTTCAAATTCACTTTGCATTAGGGAGGAAAATTCATCATACAGAGAGACATTAGTTGAACCGAAAATAATGTCATCGACATAGATTTGAACTAAAAGGATGTCTTTTTCCTTTTGCATGGTAAATAAGGTTGAATCGGTTTTGCCCTTTTTGAACTTCCTTTCCTCAAAGAAATTTTTCAACCTATCATACCAAGCTCTAGGAGCTTGTTTAAGTCCATATATAGCCTTCTTGAGCTTATAGACATAATCAGGTTTGTCATAGACTTCAAATCCTAAGGGTTGCTCTACATAAACTTCTTCCAAGATATAGTCATTTAAAAAAACACTCTTAACGTCCATTTGAAAGAGTGTGAAGTTTTTGTAGCAAGCATAGGCTAAGAGCATCCTAATGGATTCTAATCTAGCTACAGGTGCAAAGATTTCCTCAAAATCTATTCCTTCTTTCTGGTTGTACCCTGTGATAACTAACCTAGCTTTGTTCCTGACTACAATTCTATTTTCATCCATCTTATTCTTAAATACTCATTTAGTTCCAATAATAGGATGATTGTCCGGTTTTGGAACAAGTTCCCAAACATTTTTCCTTTCGAATTGGTTTAATTCATCTTGCATAGCAACTATCCAATTTTCATCCAATTCAGCTTCTTCAAACTTCTTAGGCTCTATTTGAGATATGAAGGCAACATTAGCATAAAGATTTCTAAGGGAGGCTCTAGTTTTGACTCCTAATGTTGGATCACCTATAACTTCATCTAAATGATGATTTCTTACATATTTCCAATCTCTAGGTAGAGCAGCATTTTCATCCTTGACTGGGACAATTTCTAGAGAATTTGAAGAAAGTTCTCGGGAATTTTCTCCTTGAATGGTTTCTGTAGGCTTGTCTAGGGAGAGGGAATCTAGTTGCTTTTCTAAAGTATTATCCTCATCCACATTGATTGTGGGATGAAGGGTCTCATCAAAATTGACATGCATGGATTCCTCTACAACTAGTGTTCATTTGTTGAACACCCTATAAGCTTTACTGGTTAATGAGTATCCAACGAATATTCCAAGATCAGATTTGGAATCAAATTTTCCCAAGTTGTCCTTGGTATTTAGAATGAAACACTTACAACCAAAGGCTCTAAAGTATTTGACAGTAAGGATTTTTCCATTCCAAAGCTCATAAAGAGTTTTCTCTAGAATAGGTCTTATAGAGACCCGGTTTAGCACATAACAAGCTGTTGAAACAGCTTCTGCCCAGAAGTACTTTGGAAGAGAGTTCTCATTGAGCATGGTCCGAGCCAGCTCTTGAAAAGACCTATTTTTTCTCTCAACAACTCTATTTTGTTGAGGGGTTCTAGGGGAAGAGAAGCTGTGCCCAATTCCATATTTGAGACACAAGAGTTCTAATTTCTCATTCTCAAATTCTCCACCATGATCACTACGAATAGCAACAATGGTGAGCTCTTTTTCATTTTGAACTCTCTTCCTAAAGCTAGAGAAGATATCAAAGGTTTCATCCTTTGACTTCAAAAAGAATACCCAAGTGAATCTAGAGAAGTCATCTACAATGACAAATGCATAGAATTTTCCTCATAGACTGGCTACATTAGAAGGACCGAAGAGGTCCATGTGAAGAAGTTGTAGGGGTTTAGAGGTGGAAATTACATTCTTTGATGCAAAGGAACTTTTGATTTGTTTGCCCATTTGGCAAGCTTCACAGACTTTATCCTTCTCTAAGGATATTTTTTGAATCCCTCTAACTAAATTATTATTAGTAATCTTAGCTAAGGTGTCCATGCCTACATGACCTAGTCTTCTATGCCAAGACCAACTATCACCAGAGGAATTCACAGCAAAACATTTTTCATCAAAAAGTTCAATATCATCTAAGTCAATAATATACACATTTTCTTTCCTATAGTCTTTAAATAGAATTGTACTAGATGAACTATCCTTAATTATGCATGAATTTGATTTAAATGTTACTTTATATCCTTTGTCACACAATTGGCTAATATTTAACAAGTTATGCTTTAATCCTTCTACCAATAACACATTTTCGATAATAAGATTGGCAGGATTACTTATATTGCCGATGCCAACATTTCTGCCCTTTTGATTTCCACCAAAAGTGACATTCCCTTTCTTCTTGTTGACAAAAGTAAACTTTGTTGAGTCTCCCGTCATATGCCTCGAGCATCCACTGTCGAGGTACCATTGATTTTTTCTGGGAGAGCAATCAACCTGCAAGACAGTGATCAAGTGGTCTTCTTAGGTACCCAAATTTTTTGGGTCCTAGTGTTAGGTCTGATCCCCTTAGGAACCCATTGTAGTTTACCACCAGATTTAACATTATTTACTTTTAGAGTATATACAAAAGATTTATATCCTACTTTATTACATGCATAGCAGGGAGATGATTTAACAAAGAAATTCTTGTAAACTTTTTTTTATTAGACTTTTCATAACCTAATCCTGCTTTATCAAAAGTCACCATTTGACTACCTAATAGCATATTTAAGTTCTTACCACCATTAGTGAACTTAAGTACAATATCATTTAAATTCTTATTTCTAATCTTCATATCACTAATTTCCTTTTCATGCGAGTCGACTTCTTTAGCATGCTTTTCAACTAAACCTGCATTTTCCTTTTCTAACAAATTGTATTTAGTTTTTAGCATGCCAAATTGCTTTACTAAATTGTTAAATGCATCAATTAAGTCAGCTTCCTCATCTACTTCACTATCGCTAGAAGAATGACTAACCTCATCCTCCTTGGCCATGAAGTACAGATTGGCAACTTCCTCATTTTCTGAAGAGGTGTCGCTCTCACTGTCATCCCAAGTGGCCTTCATAGCTCTCTTCTTGAATTTCTTGAGATTCTTTTTTGCTTGTGGACACTCGGCCTTGATGTGTCCAGGCTTCCCACATTCGTAGCAGGTAATCTCCTTATCCTTTTGAGACTTTTCTCCCTTTGAGAATTTCCTCTCATTCAATCTTTTTCGCTGGAAAAATCTACTGAAACTTCTAGTAATGAGGGCTATGTCCTCATCATCTTCTTCTTCCTCAAAATCTTCTTGTTTACTTGAGGAAGCTTTGAGTACAATATCCTTTTTCTTGTTGATCTCTTTCTCCTTGAGATCTTCCTTGTCATTGGCTCTCATGGTTATCTCATGAGTCATTAGAGAGCCAATAAGTTCTTCTAGCTTGAGAACCTTGAGATCCCGAGCTTCTTGTATGGCAGTCACTTTCGATTGCCAGGCTCTTGGTAGGCACCGAAGGATCTTCCTCACAAGTTCTTCACCTGAATAGGACTTTTCAAGAACTTTTAAGCCATTAGTAATATTTGTAAATCGAGTAAACATGTAGGAAATAGTCTCATCTTTCTCCATCGAAAAAAGCTCTTACTCATGTAACAGCATACTCAATTTACTATCTTTAACCTGATTCGTTCCCTCATGTGTATCCTCTAGTAAGTGCCATATTTTTTGAGCACTATCACATTCTTGTACTCTATTAAATTTGTAACACCCGAGGATTTTTCCTCAACGTGTGTTGCTTTAGATTTAATTAATTTACGTTATGTTAGTTATTGGGTTAAGTAATTATGCTCGGGAGTTTCGGTGGAGGAGTTAGACCGAGGGGGAGGTGAGAGATTTATCGAGGGTTCGATATGGCTGAAAATACAGGAGGACAAAACGGTAAATGAGGATTTAATTAATTGTTAGTTTTATTATTATTATTATTATTATTATTATTATTATTATTATATTTAAAATAAAAAAAAAACAACAGAATGGCCGAAGCCATTTGCTGTTCGTGAGCGCCGAAGGCAGGGCAGCGAAGGGGAGAGGTAAGGGTGAGCGATCAACGGCCGTTCACCGCCAGCGACTCGACGCTCCCCCGCCAGACGACTCCGGCGTGTAGGTTCCGGCCATCTCCGCGCGCGACCGACTGGTAAGCTCGATTTTCCCCTGTTTTCCTCTCTGTTCTAGGCCTTAGATCGCTGAGTTGTTAGAGCTCTGATCGCCGGCCAATTTTGGTTGCTCTCGGCGTCGAATTGCCGAGCTCGGTGCTGGCAAGGGTTGCCGAGCAATGGTGAGCTCGGATTGAGTGGAAAATCGAGGGCTAGGTTTTTGGAGCTCGGGTTTTTGTGTAATTTCGGGTTTTCTTGTTAGGGTATGTTAATTGGTTGTTAGGAGGATTGATTGGTGAGGAATTGGGCGGAATTTGATGGAAAATCGAAAAGGGGGAAATTTCTGATTAAGGGGCAGATTCGGGTTTTTGCTATTTTGATCTAGCTCGGGTCGTTTGTTTTCAAATTTCTTTTGGCAGGTTAAAATAGGTTATTAGAGGAGTATGTGGCCGTTGGAATCGTTCGATTCCGATAGTCGACGCAAAAGTTACGGGCGTTCGAAGCTTTGGGTCGATTTTTACCGAACCCAAATTAGTGGCCTGTTTAGTTAAGTTTAAGTTGGGTTATGCTAGAAATAGTAGTTTGAGAGTCATTGGTTAATGTAAGCTTGATTTAATGAAGTTTAAATATTTGTCGTAGGTCGAGCCGTAGGTGGACAGGTAACTGAGTATCCTCAGTAAGCTAGGACGCCAGGTAAGTAGTTGTTGCGTGTTTGTTGCCTTCGGGCCTACACCATAGAACGGTAGGGATTGTTTGTTTGATTGCTATGTTTTAAATTTGTGTCATGCATCGTGTGTCATGCATCATTGTTTTCTAAACTACGAAACCACGTGTTTTACATATTTGAGGGGTGAGGATGAAATAAAAGATAAGAATTGATTGCAACGTGGTCTTGGAGTAGAATAGCTTCGTGGGGCTAGTGGCTCGTTGAGCACCCCGCGAGGGATTCTATTCGAGATGCTATGCTAATGTACGTAATGTGTCGTGAGTATGAATGCCTCGACCTGTTCGTGCTTGAAGGCACAATGAGGATTTTACGATCGATTGGGGGAGATTCTGTTGGCCGTCCTGGACGATGTTGGGATGTGTGCCTCTGGTCTAGCTCCGTGGATCAAGGTGTGGCCGTCCTGGACTGTGTGGGGGCGTGTGTCTACTTAATTCACCTGAAAGTGAAAGATAAATGCAACCGAAATGAAAAGAAACAACAGAGTGTATAGAAACTGCATGTTAGGGTTAAGTCGAGCATTTAGTGTGTTGTTGTGCATTATTTCCCTACTTGCTAAGCATTAGGCTTATGTTTTGTGTTCTATGGTGTAGGTGACAAGTTTTACTCTGGTGAGGTGGATGAGACAGCACAGGACTAGGCAGCAGTTGGTGATGCATGCGGTATGCCGGTGTGGGCTATTGTCGGGGCGCCTCGACCATGGTCTTCGGGAGAATGTGGGGTTTTGAATTTTAGTAGTATTGTAAATGTTTGTTTGTGGAATTGATGGGAATGCGTAAGTATTATTTTGGTTGATGTTTTTGACAGTTATGGGATAGCTATGTGTTTGGTGGTATATAGTTAAGTTAAGGGTGTTGTATCGCCTTATATTGTGGACTTTCTTCGCTTAGAGATGTTCGTATTGTAGTTTCCCTCTTTACTATTATTTGGAGATTTCGTATTCTGGATTTGGTTGAGATTAGACTGTGTGCAGGTACTTAGCATTTTGGAGGCGCCATTTTCAGGCGTTACTTTGCCAAAATTTTTGGGAAAGACGCCGTGGTGCGTTGCGGTTAGGATTAAGGAAAATTAACGAGTCTAGGCTTATTTTAAATTATGTTTTAATGTGGGATTGGTTAGCAAAGTAGCGCACCGAGCTAGGGTGGGTTCGGGGGCGTTACAAGATGGTATCAGAGCATAAATGGTCGAGTCGTTCAAAGGATTATCCGACAATGCCGGCCGTCGTACAACGTGCTTCACCGACTGTAAGTATTTCTTTACCTTTAGTTAGTTAGCTGAAATTAATTGTTTAGTCTTGTTCAGAAGTAGAACGAATATATCGGGAGTACCGGGACAACCTCGGTGGATCCCATGAACCAACCAACTTATAGACATTTTTGTTGACATATTGAACTGATTATTCGAATAGCTAGGAAGTTATTGGAAAAGCAAAACAGACAAGGTAACATGCGTAGAATTGAGCAGAGAGAGATTAGGGAATCTTAGGTTGGGAATGTAAGTCAGATACCCTAGGAATGTGAGAAAAGGAGGTATGGTCAAACCGAGTTGAGTGTAAATGTTAGCCTGGGTATAAGTGATAGTCGTTAGGAAAAGTGTGAGTTGTGCCCTAGTAGTAAATGGGTGGGTGAAGACATGGTGGGTTGAATGCAGGATGAGATAAACCTTAGAATGAGAAATTGTAATGATGATACACATAGATAGACTTGGGGCATAGTTAGCAAATCCTTGGGAGTACTAGGACGTACTAGGATACGATGAACCAGGTAGAAGTTTGAAAATTTATTGGGAGACACCTTAGACATTCGTCAGGCTATTAATATGTTTATGAGAATGTGTGTAGATGTAAAAGTGGTATAGTTAGTTAATATGACCCAAACTAGAGTCATAGAGTTATGGAGAGTATGAGTCGAGTCGTGTATGTGGCAATGAGGAGTAGTTGTGGAGTGAATGATGAACCATAGAAAGGTACTCAATTTCGGGGATTAAAAAATAGAGATTTCCTTAGAGTTAGGAAACCAATAAATATTGAGGTATTAAAGGATCAAAGAAGATGCTAGGTGATATTCGTTAGGAAAAATGGTTGGAGCTTAGGGTATAGGTACTATCTTAAGGGATTACTCATTCAGGGGTGAGCGAGAATGTGTAAAAGTCTTCAACCGGCATTGTATAGGAGAATTTAGGCGTGACAAGAAGGAGTGGACGTGCTGTGTTTTGGTGTTATTCGACCTAGGATTTGGGAGACGAAAGTATATAGGTTTGAAATAACCTGGAATAACTTAGAAGCTTAGAGGTCTTGAGTAAGTAGAGAAAAGTCTAACCTCTTGAATTAAGATAATGTTCTGAGATTTAGTTTAATGCGCACGATGTTAGGAGAAATGGTGACTCGTCGAGGTAATAGGTAGGAGATTGAGATTCAGGGTGTTAATTGGGTTACAACAAGTTTGCAAACAAGGAGGTTGTTGGGCGACTTGTTGTAAGATGAGTTAGGGGAATATTTAAACCGAATTGGAAGACTATAGAAAGTAGATTAGTTAGTAAATTTTGAAGAGAATCATGAGAGAAATTAAATAATTATCTTAGAGTTAAGAAACTTGGGAAGAAATTAGAAGTCGTACACTATAGAAAGAGGAAGGTTAGAGTTCAAGGTCTGAACCTTAAGTAATTAGTAGTGTAAGATCTGAGGAATTAGAGAATTTCGAATAAGAGGAACGGGAAATTTCATGAAAGTGTTTAAGTGATTTAGGGATAATGTTAAGTTAGAAAGTTCAAGGTTCAACTCGTATGTAACGAAGTCGAAACTGTTAATGTCGTAAATAGATTAGGCTAGAGTTGATAAGTTTAAGAGTTGGCAAGCTTAAGAGTGTGATGTGAATGAAAACTCGAGTATTAGTAGAGGTTGAGAGATGTAAGCTAGAAGAACGATGAGATTAAATTCTAGATTCGGGACGGACATATGAGAGAGATTAGTTAACTAAGAGAGAGAGTTAGGATAAGAGAGTTAGCTATCTTATGAAGTTGAAGAATTTAGAGGATATTGAGAATTAAAGGTAAAAATTTGAAAGTATAGGTGATGAGTGATGAAGCGAAAGTTACTAAAATGTAGAAGAGTACATAGTGATGAAAGTTAGACTAAGTTAAGCGTTTGAACTCTGTTAGTGGGTGAAGAGTGAAAAGTGAGGTAAGTGAGGAGATTAGTAAATTCTAATGGAGGATATTGGATAGGAAGGACACTAAGATTATAAGAGGAAATTAGAGTAGGGTTAATTCAAGAGAATTTTATGGAAGTTTTGAGGTCGAAAGGAAGGGCGTAAATAACATTTAGGGTGTTGAGTGTAAAGTTGGGAAATAGTTAGTTTAGACTTAATAATTTGAGTGTTTGGTAATAACTAAAATTAGGAGTTAGACAAATTGAGCATAGTGAATGTAAGTACGAAGATTCTTTGAGGAAGAATTGATAGGTTTAATGAAATGTCATGCTTGTTCGAGGTATAAATTGTCTTGATTGGTTGATTTAAGTAAATGTAAGAGATGAGAGTAATAAGTTAGGGAGCAAAGTAAGAGATGAGAGTAATAAGTTAGGGAGCAAAGTTAAGAAAATGAAAATTTTGGAGATGTAGAATAGTGTAATGAAGTCAATAATGTAGGATTATTGAGCATTGGGATGTATAGTTTAGAATGAACAAACTTAGAGTTGTAGAGAGTTGATAATTTGGAGTGAATGAAAACTCAGTTAGTATTTCGAGTGCATAGTGAACTAATTTAGGTAGTGAGAATTCGGAATATGCGAATGATGTTAGAATGAGGAATATGGGTAAGATGCGATAGTAAGATCGAAGGGAGTTTAAAATCTAGAACTAAAGATAAGAAATTTACTCCGTAGGTTCTAGTGTTACGCTATTGAGATGGCTTTGGAGGTTTGAGGTTGTTTGATGGATACGTGTCTGAATTAGAAAAGGAAGTGACTAAGTGAACTTAGTTAGGAAGATTTAGGGCTGTGGATTACACGATAGGTATTTCAGCCAAATGATATTCACTAATAGGATTTAAGTTGAGAGTCTTCCAGGGGTCGAAGACAATGGGCATTAAGGATATGTTGTACACCATTTAAAGTATTGTGTGAAGAGTTAGGAACGAGTTAGTCCTGATCTAAGAATTTATAGAGGTTAGTAAAACTTGATGTAAGAATTGTAATCATTCAATTGTGGTAGCATAGAGAGTCGTAGTGGGTTGTGCGTGTTTAGTAGACACAGTAGACACAGAAGTAGAAAAAGATAAACTTAGCTAGAGGAAAAGATCGGGTGAAGAAGTCAGTTAGAAAGGTTTGAGGGTATGGATTAGATTACAGTTAGTGAACGTGTGAGTATTCGGGTTAGAGCGTACAGAGTCAGGTGAAGTCAGAATTTGAGGTATGTAGTACCCGATAGGTGAGTAAGGGTATTGGGTAGTTGAGATGAGTACATTGAGGAATAACAAGACCACAAATTTTGAGGACAAAATTTTTGTAAGGAGGGTAGATTGTAACACCTGAGGATTTTTCCTCAACGTGTGTTGCTTTAGATTTAATTAATTTACGTTATGTTAGTTATTGGGTTAAGTAATTATGCTCGGGAGTTTCGGTGGAGGAGTTAGACCGAGGGGGAGGTGAGAGATTTATTGAGGGTTCGATATGGCTGAAAATATGGGAGGGAAAAACGGTAAATGATGATTTAATTAATGGTTAGTTTTATTATTATTATTATTATTATTATATTTAAAATAAAAACAAAACAACAGAATGGCTGAAGCCATTCCGCTGTTCGCGAGCGCCAAAGGCAGTGCAGCAAAGGGGAGAGGCGAGGGTGAGCGATCGACTGCCGTTCACAGCCGGCGACTCGACGCTCTCCGGCCAGACGACTCCGGCGTGTAGGTTCCGGCCATCTCCGCGCGCGACCGACTGGTAAGCTCGATTTTCCCTTGTTTTCCTCTCTGTTCTAGGCCGTGGATCGCTGAGCTGTTAGAGCTCCGATCGCCGGCCGTTTTTGGTTGGTCTCGGCGTCGAATTGCCGAGCTCGGTGCTGGCAAGGGTTGCCGAGCAATGGTGAGCTCGGATTAAGTGGAAAACCGAGGGCTAGGTTTTTGGAGCTCGGGTTTTGTGTGGAATTCCGGGTTTTCTTGTTAGGGTATGTTAATTGGTTGTTAAGAGGATTGATTGGTGATGAATTGGGTGGAATTTGATGGAAAATCGGAAAGGGGGAAATTTCCAATTAAGGGGCAGATTCGGGTTTTTGCTATTTTGATCTAGCTCGGCTCGTTTGTTTTCAAATTCCTTTTGGCAGGTTAAAATAGGTTATTAGAGGAGTACGTGGCCGTTGGAATCGTTCGATTCCGATAATCGACGCAAAAGTTACGCGCGTTCGAAGCTTTGGGTCGGTTTTTACCGAACCCAAATTAGTGGCCCGTTTAGTTAAGTTTAAGTTGGGTTAGGCTAGAAATAGTAGTTTGAGAGTCATTGGTTAATGTAAGCTTGATTTAATGAAGTTTAAATATTTGTCGTAGGTCGAGCCGTAAGTGGACAGGTAACCGAGTATCCTCAGTAAGCTAGGACGCCAGGTAAGTAGTGATTACGTGTTTGTTGCCTTCGGGCCTACACCATAGAACGGTAGGGATTGTTTGTTTGATTGCTATGTTTTAAATTCGTGTCATGCATCGTGTGTCATGCATCATTGTTTTCTAAACTACGAAACCACGTGTTTTACATGTTTGAGGGGTGAGGATGAAATAAAAGATAAGAATTGATTCCAACGTGGTCTCGGAGTAGAATAGCTTCGTCGGGCTAGTGGCTCGTTGAGCACCCCGCGAAGGATTCTATTCGAGATGCTATGCTAATGTACGTAATGTGTCGTAAGTATGAATGTCTCGACCTGTTCGTGCTTGAAGGCACAATGAGGATTCTACGATCGATTGGGGGAGATTCTGTTGGCTGTCTTGGACTGTGTTGGGACGTGTGCCTCTGGTCTAGCTCCGTGGATCAAGGTGTGGCCGTCCTGGACTGTGTGGGGGCGTGTGCCTACTTGATTCACCTGAAAGTGAAAGATAAATGCAACTGAAATGAAAAGAAACAACAGAGTGTATAGAAACTGCATGTTAGGGTTGAGTCGAGCATTTAGTGTGTTGTTGTGCATTATTTCCCTACTTGCTAAGCATTAGGCTTATGTTTTGTGTTCTATGGTGTAGGTGACAAGTTTTACTCTGGTGAGGTGGATGAGACAGCACAGGACTAGGCAGCAGTTGGTGATGCATGCGGTATGCCGGTGCGGGCTATTGTCGGGGCGCCTCGACCATGGTCTTCGGGAGAATGTGGGGTTTTGAATTTTAGTAGTATTGTAAATGTTTGTTTGTGGAATTGATGGGAATGCGTAAGTATTATTTTGGTTTATGTTTTTAACAGTTATGGTGTAACACCCGACGTTTCGGCCAGGTGATTTTCTGACCATTTTCATTCTCACCCTCTTATTTAACCTTTATGATTTAAATTTGATGTTAAGACAAATTTATTACAAGTTGAGTAAAACTAGGTTGGGTGGCAGAATTGTAATTAAGATTGATGGATTAAGTATAAATAGAAAAAGGAAACCTTAAATCTCATTTAAACCTCACTGTAGCCGACACCCCTTCTCTCGGCGATTTCTTCTCTCCCGAGCTCCTGCTCTCTGTTACCGGCGTTCTCCCTCACTGACGACTATTTTCAGCCTGCATTTTCTCTGCAAGTTCGTACCCGAGGTATGCAATAGACAATGTAGCTATCTGTTAGTTTATCAGCTCTGTTTTCAGCTCAGCATCTGAACTTGGAGTTTATCAATGGCCATGCCGTTTTAGAACATTTTAGAATCCTAGAGTAGTAATGTCAACCCGAGTAGATTCTGGTCATTTTAAGTAACCTAACTCAGATTTAATCAATAGTAGAACCTCTTTGTTCTATTTTGGATTTCAGATTCTGCGCAGAGCTTTAGACTAAGGATTCGGAGATGACTCTAGCTATTAGATTCTAGGATGACCTATGATTAGAACTTTTAGGATTTTATTTAACTACTGTAATGTACATGTTTTAGGTGAAGAAGTTTAAAGGAAAGAAGCTCGGATTGCTAAGGAATCCAGGTAAGTGAATGTGTTAAGATTTCCGGCCACTAGGGCCCTACACCGCAAGGGTATTAGGAAATCACTGAAATGTTAACTTGTTGACTATGATTTGTTATTTCCACGACATGAAGAAGTTGTGTAAGTAAATGTAAAGTTACAGGATGTTCTACTTGTCCTTATGGTATGACTTTTCTCTGTGAACCTCATGTCTATGTATTATGCCCACGTTTATGATTAAGTAGAGAATATGAAAAGTAAATGTAACCATAATTAAGTGCAGAACGGGGAAAAGACTATGCTATGTATGACTCGCGAATTCTCCCACTGGTGGAGGCCGAGTAATGATATGTATGACTCGCGAAATCTCCCACTGGTGGAGGCCGAGTAATGATATGTATGACTCGCGAAATCTCCCACTGGTGGAGGCCGAGTTAATGATATGTATGGCTCGCGAATTCTCCCACTGGGGAGGCCGAGTGATGTATCATGATTGCCGCGATAGGCAAATGATTATGTACGACTGCCGCGATAGGCAAATGACTATGTACCCCAGTCTTCCTCCCTCGTTCCCTGCCTTAATACATGTTATGTAAAGGATAAAGATGAACATGAATGAAGAATGGTTTATGAACTTGTGTCCCTTTAAATTGTATACTCATGTATATCTGTCAGCATGCATTCCTTACTAAGCATTAGGCTTATAGTTAAACCTTATGGTGTAGGTGAAGAAGGTTCAGGTGAGGATGTTATGTTCAAAGAGGATGCTTAAGGTTGGTTGCTGGAGGATGCTCAAGGTGACAGTGCGGGACTGGAGAGGCGATTTATGACCCCTGGTTAAGACTCTTATGTTACAGTATGTTAAAGAATATGGTAGTTTAAGTAGGATGAGATTATTTAAAACGTTGAGCTTTGAAACTGTCTAGGGGATCATTGAGTCAGGGAATGATTATATAGATTTATAAATGGTCAGTTGCTTAAGTCTTCCGCTATATGCATTTTGAATGAGTTGTGTTTTCTTTCTGTTGGAAGGAGTCATTTGATGATTTAGAGTTCTCTACCGTAAGACGGAAGCTGGAAGAGGTAGTCTTCCGGCTGACGTCATCGGCAGATGCCGAAGGGTAGATGTTTGTTGGTTAGTCTTCCGGCTGACGTCATCCGCTGTATGAGTTTTAATGAATCTGTGGTTTATTCTGTTGGTGTCCCGGTATTAAGTTTGAAGTTATGATGTTTGTGCTGCCGGTAGACGAAATGTATTTGTCTACCGGAAGGTGCGAGTGTTATTATGGAGTTTAGGAATCGGTAGATGAAGTTTGCTTGTCTACCGGAAGAAGAAGATGTTAGGTTAATGTTTAGTAGTCGGTAGATGAAAGTACTTGTCTATCGGCAGGAGATGTGTTATTTTGAAGTGTAGAAATCGACAGGAGGATTGTGATGGGAGTCGGGTAAGTCTGTCTTCCGGAGGACGTCATCGGAAGAGGAAAAGTATTTGTATTCCGGCTGACGTCATCAGCAGACGATATGCCATCGGCAGATGTTGTGTGTTGCCATCGGTAGATGTAGTGCCACGTCATCGGCAGATGATGTGAGTTAATCTATCGGAAGATGTAGTATAAATGTCATCGGCAGATGTTGTGTGTTGCCATCGGCAGATGTAGTGCCACGTCATCGGCAGATGATGTGAGTTAATCTGTCGGAAGATGTAGTTGTCTTAAGCCATCGGCAGATGACGACAATGTCTGTTATCTGGCGATCGGTATGAGTAGTGAGTTAAGTTACCGGAAGATGTGATGCCACGTCATCGGCAGATATAGAGTATTTGCCATCGGCAGATGAGAGCATCGTCTATTGTTCTCTCATCGGCAGATGTAGGTGGCTTCCGTTGTATAATTGAACGGTGTTTTAATTGGTCACACGAGTTGCACGTGACTGTCGGCAGATGCAAATATGTGTGCCTGCCGATAGATGTTTAATGAATCATGTGAGATGCACGTGCTGACCGGTAGAACAACTAGATGTTTGTCGTTTAGCGATCGGCAGGAGTGAAAGCTAAACGCGGTTATTCAGCGAATTTAAGTTAAGATGAGATATGATATAAGTCTGGAAAAAAAAAAAAAAGGGTATACTACGATTACAGAGGTATAAAAGTACGGATAAGTTTAAAGGAAAGTCATGACACGTGACGATCCTCCCCGGGTCGTTACATATGGGATAGCTATGTGTTTGGTGGTATATAGTTAAGTTAAGGGTGTTGTATCGCCCTATATTGTGGACTTTCTTCGCTTAGGGATGTTTGTATTGTAGTTTCCCTCTTTACTATTATTTGGAGATTTCGTATTCTGGATTTGGTTGAGATTGGACTGTGTGCAGGTACTTAGCATTTTGGAGGCGCCATTTTCAGGCGTTACTTTTCCAAAATTTTCGGGAAAGACGCCGTGGTGCGTTGCGGTTAGGATTAAGGGAAATTAACGAGTCTAGGCTTATTTTAAATTATGTTTTAATGTGGGATTGGTTAGCAAAGTAGCGCACCAAGCCAGGGTGCGTTCGGGGGCGTTACAAAATTCATCTTTGTTTAGAGCACAGTACAAGGTGTTTACTGCCTTAGCATACAGGCTCAAATTCTTTTTATCTAAATCAGTTAGTTCATGTGATGCTTTAGGAGTACTAACACCATTCTCAGTTTTTACAGCTATGCATGGACTATTCTCTATAATATTCCACAGTTCATAATCCATAGCCTGAACAAAAATTCTCATCATAGACTTCCAATATACATAATCATTCCCATCAAAAAATAGGGGTCTAGAGATGGACTGTCTTTCTACATGTGCTGTGCTAGTGTGGAAAGCCATTTTAGATATATCAGTGTATTTCTAATTCCCAAATATGACAATATTTAACCTTGCTCTGATACTAATTATAGGACCGTTATTGTCAAAGAGGGGGGTGAATTAGATTTTTCTCGCTTAATCTCTTTTACTTAGTGTAAATATAAATTTCTCAAGTGATTGCTTACTGATTCAAATAAACAGAGAGAGAGAAAAAAAAACGACACCGTGATTTTTACGTGGTTCGGCTAACCTTGCCTACGTCCACGCTTCAAGGATATTCTCCTTGAAGTTTCACTACTTCTCTTCCACGAGAAAACTTGATTGGACTTCACGGGCGCCAATCAACTGCCTTTCACACTTCTGGATTGAACTTCGCAGGTGTCAATCCACTACCTTATAGTTTTAACAGGATGAAGGTTTAAGCACAAAGATTACACTCTCTCAAGATAAGATCTCAAGTTCTAGGGCAGAGAGATGTAAACAATCGAAAAGAATTACAAATTCTTTTTTGCTCGTGAGAGTTGATTGTAAGAATTGGCAAAAAGTTTTTGTCTCGAGCTACAGTTCTTCTATTTATATCTGCGTCTGTAATCTGCTTCGCGTTTGTAATCTGCGTTCAAAAATATGACCGTTGGAGAACATCCCGTACGCATAAAAACTAGTCGTTGAGTTTCTGGAGTCGCTATCGCTCGCGGTCTTCAAAAGTCTAGTGTTAAGACTTTGGACGAGTGCGTCGGACTACTAACTCGGAACGACAGCGTTTTTCTTTTAACTGTGGATGACAACGTTTTTTCTTTTAACTGTGGACGACTGCGTCTTTCTTTTAATTGTGGACGACTGCGTCTTTTTTTTAACTGTGGACGACTGCGTCTGTCTTTTGACTATGGACGTCTGTGTCATTCTTTTAACTGTGGATGACTGCGTTTGTCTTTCGACTGTAGATGACAGCGTCTATCTTTAGAGCGTGGACGGTAGGAACGCGATTGTCTAAGAGAGGGGGGTGAATTAGAAATTTTTTACCCTAATTAAATTTTACTTAAATAATATAAATTACTTCGAATATTGTTTACTGATTCAAATAAACAGAGAGAGAGGGAGAAAAACAACACCGAGAGTTTTTACGTGGTTTAGCCAAAACATGTTTACGTCCACGCTTCGAGGTTTCCCCTTTGAAGTTTCTTTCCTCTTCCTCAGAGAAAAACTTGATTGGACTTCACGGGCGCTAATCAACTGCCTTTGCACTTTGATTGATCTTCACGGGCGTCAATCACAATATTTACACTTTTACAAGAATGGTTAAAATTTACAGTACAAGCTACACTCTCACAAATATCAAATTTCCAGTTAAAATTCTCGAGAGGTGTAGGAAATAGCAGAGTTTTACAAAGCCTTTTGCGTATTAGGGTTCAGAGAGAATTTCGGCAAAAAATTGTTCTCCTAAGCTTTGTTCTTCTATTTATACTCTGTCTATAATCGGTTTCGCGTCTGTAATCTGCTTTAAAAAATATGACCATTGTGAGTGGTCCGTACGCAGAAAAATAGCCGTTTGAATTATGGTGTCACTATCGCTCGCGGTCTTTAAAGTCTGGCATTGAGACTTTGGACGATTGAGCTTTGCTTCGGTTTGAATACTTTGGATGATGAAGCTGTGGACAAGTACTTCGGACAATGATGCTGTGGACAAGTACTTTGGACAATGATGCCATGGACAAGTACTGTCTTTTAACTTTGGACGACAGCGTTTCTTTTTTAGACTGTGGACGACAGCGTCTTTCCTTTGAGCGTGGACGACTGCGTCTTTCCTTTGAGTGTGGACGACTGCGTCTTTTCTTTGAGCGTGGACGATTGATTTTGACTGACGTCACCTGACTTTCACGTAATACTTTGGACGATTGATTTCCACAGACTACTTTGTTTATTTCTGTTTCTTTCACGTGGACGATTGATTCTGTCTTGACTGTGGACGATTGATTCAGACTAACTATTAACACTTAGCCAAAAATCGTCAGAAAACATAATACCCTTTTCAAAGGGCATTTTCAAATAAATGCAGTAAACATAATAAACCAATTATCCAGTTCGTAAATTTCATATTATTCATACTCATCAGTTCATATATTTCTTATTAAATTTAATCAACAGTCCACCAATATCATGTTAATCATATTTATCTAGATTAAACATAATCATAAAAAACATAGTTACTTAAAACTTAAACGCATTTAAGATAACAATATCTTCCTTTTTGATGATGACAAATACATATAATGATTAACAAAGTTCTCTAACTCCCCCATACTCTGTGTATACAACTAAATGAAATTTCATTTATTAGTCACATATTTTATTTCCCCCTTTGACATTATCAAAAAATAATGTATAGCATTCAGCACAAACAGAGGAGAAACACCAGGAATAAAACTAAAACATCCCATAAAAATATCAGGCATAAAAAAATAGTATCAGTTACAAAACGAAAAGATGAATCCTAATGCTTAGACTCCAGAGAAGAGGGTGTGTCTCATCCCATATGTAATACCCGGCTTTACGGGATATTAATATTATATTATATGATGGTATTTTTGTAAATATGTCAAATTAAGTCCGTTTTGCAAAAAGAAAGCGTCATTAGAATCCTAATTATTAATAGGAATTTTAAGAAAATTATGAGAATTTTCAGAGTAGTAATGCTTAATTCTGAATAATTATGTTTCTCGTAATATAAAAGACGTTTTAGTAAAAATAGTAAACGAGGTCCGATTTGCAAACGGACAGTTTTAATAGATCTCAAATAATAAGTTGGACTTATTGGTGAAATAAGAAGATTGGAGAAACTGAATAGTTAGCCAATTGATGAAACCAAGGACGAAACAAATAGAAAATCAAAGGAAGGGCAAAACGGTAAATTGCCAAATCAAATTTATAAAATAACAGAAACTTTCTTTTCTTCCTTATTTTCTTCTCTGCTTCGTGAATCGCCAGAGAGCTTTGGCGATTTCTCCTTCACGCGATTCTCCACGCCGAACTCCGATTTCTCCTCCGATCGACTCGTTTCTTTCATGCTTTCTCCTCCTCTCGCAACCCTAGGTATGAATCTATGATTCTAGAGCGTTAGCTTTTAATTTTCGGGCCAATTTAACGTTAGGGTTTCGTTAGGGTTTAGGTTAAAAATGCAATTTCGGGTTTAAAAATCAATAGGTTATCGTAGTTTATGAACGTATAGAACTTATTGAGCGTTATTGGACGAAACTAGATTAATTTGTGAAAATGTTAAAAATTCGAGAAATTTTGAGATTTAGGGAAAACTCGTAATTTGGGATTTGAGTTGCCGAGCGTGTATTGCTCGATGAAATAGTTCAATGAATTGGATTAAAGCTTTAGGAAATTTCTTTAGTTGAGGTTTTGTCAAATTAGACGTTTAGAAACTTAAACTCGTTTTAACGTCGATCATTCTAAATTGCCTTAGGTGAACGACTCTTGTGGACAGAGCTCGAAGTTCAGCGCGCTCAAGGTAAGTTCTCGTGACTTACTCTGGCCGATTGGCCTACACCGTACTTCGATGTCGCGTCGAGGATCTTAGAGTATTGTGTGTTTAAATTGCTTTGGTTGGGTAGTTAGGTTAATCGCTTATTAGGTTACGTTTTTATTCGTCTTGATGGTATGCATGTTGGTTGTTTATTTTATGCTCATAACTGTTCATGCATCACGTATTTTAACTAAGCATGAAAATGAATTTCCGCACGATGTTTTCAGAAAACCGATGTGGCCCAGAAAGTGGGGGATATTGATCTATTGTGTGGACCGATTTAAGGGTCTGACCAATATCACATCTCATGTAATGTAATAAAATACGTAATCTGTTATCTGGTCACGCGAGGTGGGGCTCAGGCACGGCTGTACGTGTTGTAAGCGTGTACCCCCCTCCTCTAGCTGGAAAGAGTAGTCCAACTGCTGGATGGGCTCTCTCCGGTTAGGGGGATGAGATCTCGGTGATATTCTGTCTGCCACGATCTGTATGTTATGCATGATTTCTGAACTCCATATGCACTGCACGCATCTGCATTTACGTAGAATTTACTGAGCCTTTAGCTCATAGTGTGTCTGTATGGTGTAGGTGACGTTTTAGGTGACATTGAGCCAGGTGAGGACGACGTTCCTCCTCCTGATGTATGATGTGGTTGATGGAAAATAGCCCGTGAGAGTGTGCTGAGCAGTCGGTGCGTTTTGACCCGTGGGGATGTATGTACGTGTTTTGAGAGTACTGGGTTATTTTTGGACAAAATATGTGTAAAGTAGAACATATTAGGATGTTTGGATCTGGCTAGATGTTAGGTTCATGTTTTGATGTTTTAAATGATTTGAAAACCTGTTTTATAAACTGTGTTTTTATAATGTTTCATTGGAACTGCTTGGAATCTAAAACAGGAGGATTTTGTCGATTTTTAAATGTATCCATGCAATTTGTTTTTATGAAAGTTTAACGGTGGGTTTAGATCGTTTAATTAGGGTGCAGGGATGGAAAGTAAGTTGGTGTTCTGCTCTCTGGAATTTTGATTCCAGAGAGTATCTGTTAGAAAAAAGAGAGAAGGAAGAAAATGGGAGAGGAAAGAATGAAGTAATGTGGAAGGCGACTGATCGCCATTGTGAGGGGCGACCAATCGCCCCTCCATGCCTTGTGTTCGGCGATCGATCTCCTGCATTTTTGGAGATCGATCGCCCCTCACTTGGTTACACATTGGCGATCGATCTCCTGCATTTTTGGAGATCGATCGCCTCTCCTATTTAGCAACTCGGCGATCGATCTCCTGAATTTGGAGATCGATCGCCCCTCCCTGTTTGTCACGGCCTTGACATTTTTGCCCTCCCTTTTTTATTTGTTTTGTTTTAACAGTTTTTACTTTATTTGTTAATTGTTTTAAGTTATTAACGATTGTGTTTTAAATGGTTTAAAATATAGATTTCAATTCCGATTCCGCCTAGAGCTTATTTAAAGTATAAGGATAAAAAAAAATATGTACGGGAAATTGGGTACAGTATTAGGGTCGTTACACCATAAGAGCCCCTAATTGACTAAGAAAATCATACTGGACTGGAGGAGAATTCTGCCGGAGGATTAATGGCCTCAACTGGAGGAGGAGGAGGAACACTGGCAACAAAAGGAGCATCACCTGCATCTGCAATAGGAATATCTATATGGTCAGCACAGGCAGGATCAGCATGAGCAGTTGCAAGAGCAGAAGCGGGCTGATCAAGGATAGGTGTAGGCAGTGGCTCGTCTCCACATAGAGCTGCCTCTTCAGCAGCAGCAGGCCTAACACCCTGAGCAACATCCAGATGTTCAATAAGTGAAGGAGCAGCAGAAGGAGCTGATTCAGGGGTCTCTCCACGACCTTCTAAGGCCGCAGCCCCATGAATGGTCACACCATCACTCTTGATTAAAAAGTCCCTGAGATCACTAAATTGAGTGAGGACCCTAGCAGATTCGCGCTGCAATTGTGTGGTGACATGACTGGAATGAAATCGAATCGAAGAGATGACATCATCGATTACTTTACTATTTTTGATTTCAGCTTGAGCAATACGATGATTGACAGAAGCAATAACTAAACTGTGATTGGATTCCAGCAATTCAATACGAGTGAGTAGTCTTTGATTTGCAGCCGCAAGATTTTCCAGTTGAGACAGGACAAGAGCTGCAAATTGACCATGATTGGAGAGATACACTGATTGAAAAGAATCAATACAAGTCCCAAGGCTGGCAATACTGGCTCTAAGTTCATCCTGGAGTTCCGCAGAGAGATTATGCCTTGGTGTAGAACTGGGAGGAACTCTAGATCGAGGAGGAGGGCGTGCTGGCAGAGAGGGTGCAGGAGTGGGAGAGGGAGCACGAATTAAACTGGGTGAATGTGGGAGATCAGCTTGGACTAAAGGAGGATCAGGATCACCGAAAAGTTCTTGAAGGGGAAATTGATCATGACCAACCTCTTCAGAAGCTTGAATGAGGAGAACTAGAGGTGGCATAGGGGCAAGGACAAGAAGACAAATGTCATATGGAGAGCTATCTTCCTCTTCTTCTTCAATTAACAGGCGCCTTGACACACCATGGCGACCACCTTTCTCAACCAACACACCTTGATCATCTCTTGTGATTGCCATTCGAGACAAGGTGGAGGATGAAAAGAAATCAGACTTCTTTAGGGATAAGACCTGGTCAGAGGCTGGAAAGTGGACATCATAACAAAGAAGAATCTTCATAATTAGAAGATTGTAAGGTAGAGACTTAGACTGATTGCTGCCTACTTGAAGCATCTGATTTAAAATAATGTAGCCAACATGAAATGGTTCAGCTTTGAAGGACTGTCCAAGAATGAAAAGATTCATTCCACTAACATGATTGTTGACTTAAATGTTGTTTAAGTCTAAATTGTTTTTGATGATGTATTTGTATGTTCATAAACGTAAATTGATTATGTTTATTAAATGAGAATCTTGAATTATGCATGAGAAATTAATGGTTTGGAAATGTCCTTGGAAATGGTATTTTAGTATTCTAATAATTGTGGTTGAGTGTTCAGGATAAATTAGTATTACAAGACTGAAAACAAAAATGCATATCCACCGTTAGCTACACGTAAAAGATGAAGTCCACCGATCACTAAACGACAAAAACAGAGTCGTTCAAAGAAGTTGTCCACCGATCGCTAGACGACAAAAAAACAGAGTCGTTCAAAGAAGATGTCCACCGATCGCTAGACGACAAAAGAACAAGAGTCGTTCAAAGAAGATGTCCATCGATCGCTAGACAACAAAAGAACAGAGTCGTTCAAAGAAGATGTCCACCGATCGCTAGACGACAAAAGAACAAGAGTCGTTCAAAAAAGATATCCACCGATCGCTAGACGACAAAAGAGGAAGTCCACCGATTGCATACCTTCAAAGTCTACATTTATATCCTCCGTTCGCTAAAGGACAAAGGCAGAAGACTTCGAAGAAGACATCCTCTGATAGCGGTTCAGTTGTTTAATGTTGCATCTACCAACAGCGGTTCAACTTCTAAAGTAGCATCCACCGTTTCGGTTCAAGCTTCACAACACTACATCTACTGAAGCCGGTTCAAGCATTGTAAAGCAAAATCTTCCGCCAGATTTTAAATATACCGCGAAAGCTACAGTGTACCTCGCCCAGAAGCTTAAAGTCCAGAGCATTAATGGCGTCGGGCGATTTGCGCTTTCAGAAAGCAACGGCTACCTGCATCTGTACGAAAGCTGCTCCAACGGTAACAAAGTTTCCATTATTGGATAAGGAGCATTGAAGTCAAGAGCCGATTTGAAGACAGAGTATTTAAGCCAAGGTTAGAGCATGAAGGAAGAGTTTTTCTGCGAATTTTATTCTTGAGCCCTAACTTGCGATTAATCATACTCTGTATTCTTCAACTACATCTCTCGATTCCTAAACTTGAGAATTTGATTTGAGAGTTTGTAGTCTGTTGTATTCATTCATTCAAACCTGTAAAACCAGAAAGGCAGTGGATTGACGTCCGTCAAGTTCAATTCAGATCTGTAAAAGGCAGTTGATCGGAGCCCGGAATTCCGATCTGTTTATTCTCGTGTGGAGAAGGTTAAGGATCTTCAAGGGGGAACCTTGAAGCGTGGATGTAGGCAGGTTTTGGCCGAACCACGTAAAAACTCTTGTGTTGGTTTTTCTCTCTCTCTGTTATTTTTATTGTTGTGTTGATTTACTGTTAGATTAATAATTTTAAAAAAGTCTAATTCACCCCCCTCTTAAACAATCTCGATCCTACAATGATCCCGATGACCTTCAACAGGCAGAATGTTAAAGTGAATCATCTGGTGAAAGATCCTATCCCTAAGATTTAAATCCTTACTCTTCAGCTTTAGGGGTGAGTTATTTGGATCCTTGGCAATTAAATTCATTAAATCCTTGCCTGCAGGTTTTTCAAGAAAAGATGGAAGCTTTGGTGCTTCAAAATATCTCCTAGATCCATTCAGAAACTCACATTGAAGGATGTCACGGAGTCTTTCTTGAGTAAGTTCAATATGTCTTCTATAGACATAACTTCTGAGGACTAGAGGACGCATAGAATGTTCCAGATTGGCGTAAAACATCCTAATTGGAGTTGCACAATAATTGGGCAATAAATCAAATAGTCTCATTAACCCCATCCTCAGTAAAGGATCTTCAAGGTCCAAATCAGATAAATCTCTAAAGACAACTCCACGAGAGCAAATAATAGGTCTAAATTCATAACATTCATAGTACCTATTAAAAGCAGCTTGATTAATGAACTCGTGATTCGGCCATTGAAGGGGAGGAGGAACGACGACAGATTGGAAGTTTGTCGGTTGAGAAGTCTTCTCTTTCTTCCTCGCGAAGACTTGGGGAGCCCTAGAGGAAGAAGCCATAGATAATAATCTGAGCTTGAGAGACAGAGAAGAAAGATTAGAGATCGACGCCGACGAACAGAGATGGAAAGGAGTCCCTGGGCGAAGGAAAGGGTTGAGAGGTGTTTGAGAGGGAAATTTGAATCTTAGGGTTTGTGTTCCCTTTTGAAAGAGTTTATAGACCATTAGATGAACATCCATCGTCAAAGTCCATTGACAATGTCCATTGTTAACGTCCACGGTCAACGTCCATAGTGACCACGTTTTCACAGAGAAGGAAATTGTGGAGATCATCCATTTTGACAAACATTGTCAACGTCCATTGTGACAACGTCCATGCCTTTATGGACAAATCTGCTCTATTGTTCAATATTCTCCAACAGAAAAAAACTTCAGTTTTTCTCAATTCAAATGAGACCTAACCTTATTCTTATATTATTGAACGTCTTTTCATCCAAAGGCTTGGTAAAGATATCTGCTAATTGATCAGCAAAATTGACAAATTCTAATGTAATATCACCTTTTTGAACATGATCTCTAATAAAATGGAATCTAACCTCGATGTGTTTTGTTCTAGAATGTTGGATTGGATTCTTTGAAAGGTTAATGGCACTAGTGTTGTCACACCGAATGGAAATCCTATCATAGAAAAGATTATAATCTTCTAGAGTTTGCTTCATCCAAAGCATTTGAGCACAGCAACTACCAGTAGCAATATATTCACTCTCGGCAGTTGAAAGTGCTACAAAATTCTGTTTCTTAGAATACTAGGACACTAGAGATTCACCAAGGAACTGACAAGTGCCACTTGTGCTTTTCCTATCTATCAGACTTCCAGCATAATCAGAATCTGAATATCCTATTAGATCAAAAGAAATACTCTTCGGGTACCATAGACCTAAATCATATGTCCCACTTAAATATTTGAAAATTCTTTTGACAGTAGCTTAAGTGAGATTCTTTACGGGCAGCTTAAAATCTAGCACATAAGCACATACTAAATAGGATATCGGGCCTACTAGCTGTCAGATATAAAAGAGATCCAATCATACCACAATATTTTTTAATATCAACACTTATTCTGTTTTCATCTTTATCCAGTTTGGTTGTGGTACTCATGGGAGTTCTAGAGGACCTAGAGAAAACTAATCCAAATCTTTTTAGGAGGTCTTTGATGTATTTTTCTTGACATAAGAAAATATCATCGATTTTTTGACTAATTTGAAATTCTAAGAAGAATTTTAACTCCCCCATCATACTCATTTCAAACTCATTTTGCATAACAGTGGCAAACTCATTACAAAGTGAAACATTTGTAGATCCGAATATGATGTCATCTACATAGATTTGAACTAGGATAATATCTTTGTCCTTTTGCATGGTAAACAGGGTTGAATCGGTATTACCCTTTTTGAACTTCCTTTCCTCAAGAAAATTCTTCAACCTATCATACCAAGCTATAGGAGCCTGTTTAAGTACGTAGAGAGCTTTCCTAAGTTTGCATACATGGTCAAGTTTTTCATAGTCTTCAAATCCTAAGGGCTGCTCTACATAAACTTCTTCCATGATATACTCATTTAAAAAAAACACTCTTTACATCTATTTAGAAGAGTGTGAAGTTTTTGTAACAAGCATAGGCTAAAAGTATCCTAATAGATTCTAGTCTAGCTACAGGAGAAAAGGTTTACTCAAAGTCTATTCCTTCTTCTTGGTTATAACATTTGGCAACTAACCTAGTTTTGTTTCTAATAACTATGCCATTTTCATCCATCTTGTTTTTAAACACCCATTTGTTCCTATAATTGGATGATCAATTGGTTTTAGAACAAGTTCCCAAACATTGTTCCTTTCAAATTGGTTTAGCTCTTCTTGCATAGCCACATCCAGTTTTCATCCTGCTCTACTTCCTCGAATTTCTTAAGTTCAACTTGAGAAATAAATGCCACATTGGCACAGAGATTCTTAAGAGAGGATCTAGTCTTCACTCCTAAGGAAGGATCACCTAAAACTTCATCTAAATGATGATTTCTCACATATTTTCAGTCTCTAGGCAGAGTAGCATCTTCATCCTTGATGGGGACAATTTCTAGAGAATTTTCTCCTTGAAGGATTTCAGTAGATTTTTCTAAGGAAAGAGAATCCAGTTGCTTTTCTAAAGTAACATCCTCATCCACATTGATTGTGGGTTGAGGGGTCTAAAGTACTTAACAGAAGGGGTTTTACCACTCCAAAGCTCATAAATGGTTTTTTCCAGAATAGGTCTTATGGAGACCCTGTTTAGCACATAACAAGCTGTGGAAACAGCTTCTGCCCAGAGATACTTTGGAAGGAAATTTTCATTGAGCATGGTCCTGGCTAACTCTTGGAGAGACCTATTTTTCCTCTCAACAACACCATTTTGCTGAGGGGTTATAGGGGAGGAGAAATTGTGCTCAATTCCATATTTGAGACACAATAGTTCAAATTTCTCATTTTCAAATTCTCCACTATGATCACTACTAATAGCAACAATGGTGAGCTCCTTTTCATTTTGAACTCTTCTCCTAAAGCTAGAGAAGGTATCAAAGGTCTCATCCTTTGACTTCAGAAAGTATACCCAAGTGAATCTAGAGAAGTCATTGACAATGACATAAACATATAATTTTCCGCCTAGACTGGCTACATTAGAAGGACCGAAGAGGTCCATGTGAAGAAGTTGTAGGGGCTTAGAGGTAAAAATTGCATTATTTGATGCAAAGGAACTTTTGATCTGCTTGCCCATTTGGCAAGCTTCACAGACCTTATCATTCTCAAATGATATTTTGGGAATCCCTCTAACTAAATTATCCTTAGTAATCTTAGCTAAGGTATCCATACCTACATGTCCTAATCTCCTATGTCAAGTCCAACTATCAACCAACAGATTCACAGCATGGCATTTTTCATTAATTTGTTTAAAGTTATCTAAATCAATAATATAAACATTTTCTTTTCTATAACCTTTGAACAGAACTTTGCTATTTGAGACATCCTTTATTATACATGCATTTGACTTGAAAACCACTTTATAACCCTTATCACATAATTGATTGATATTAAGTAAATTATGCTTTAACCCTTCTACTAACAGCACATTTTCTATAACAGGGTTAGAGCTGTTACCTATGTTGTCAATGCCAACGATTTTGCCCTTTTGGTTTCCACCAAAAGTGACATTTTTTTTCTTCTTGTTGACAACAGCAAATTTGGTTGAGTCTCCTGTTATATGCCTCGAGCATCCACTGTCGAGGTACCACTGATTTTTTTCGGGAGAACAGTCAACCTGCAAAACAGAAGATCAAGTTGTCTTCTTTGGTATCCAAATCTTTTGGGTCCTAGAGTTAGGTCTGGTTCCCTTATGAACCCATTGCAATCCCCTGCCAGGTTTAGTTTTTCCTAGTTTTAGAGGACATTTATAGGATTTATGTCATACTTCATTGCAAGCATAACAAGTAGAAGGTTTAACAAAGAAATTCTTATATACTTTCTTTTTACTAAACCTATCATATCCTAAACCAGCTTTATCAAATGTTACCCTCTGACTACCTAACAGCATGTTCAAATTTTTGCTGCCATTAGTAAATTTCATAACAATGTTATTTAAATTTTCATTTCTACTTTTCAGATCATTTATTTCCTTTACATGCAGATTACACTATTTAGCATGTTTTTCTACCAAGTTTGCATTCTCCTTCTTGAAAGAGCTGTATTTAGACTTACGCATGCTGTATTGTTTAACTAGATCATTAAAATCATCAATTAACTCACCATCATTAGTTTCACTATCACTAGAAGAGGAACTAACCTCATTTTCATGTGCCATGAAATACAGATTTACAACTTCTTCATCTTCGGATGAACTGTCGCTCTCACTGTCATCCCATGTAGCTTTCATGGCCCTCTTCTTGACGCTTGGGACCCTTCTTAGCTTGTGGACACTCAGCCTTGATGTGTCCTGGCTTCCCGCATTCAAAACAAGTTATTTCCTTTTCCTTTTACAACATGTCTCCCTTTGAGAATTTTTTGCCTTGCATCCTCTTTCTCTGGAGGAATTTGCTGAACCTCCTTGTAATGAGGGCAATGTCCTCATCAACATCTTCTTCCTCAGAGTCATCTTGTTTGCTCGAGGAAGCTTTGAGTGCTATATCCTTCTTTTTGCTGATCTCTTTCTCTTTGAGATCTTCCTTGTCATTGGCTCTCATGGTTATCTCATGAGTCATTAGAAAGCCAATGAGTTCTTCAAGCTTGAGAACCTTGAGATCTCGAGCTTCTTGTATAGCAGTCACTTTCGGTTGCCAGGCTCTTGGTAGGCACCGAATGATCTTTCTTACTAGTTCTTCACCTGAATAAATCTTACCAAGACCTTTTAAGCCATTAGTAATATTAGTGAAATGATTAAACATAGAACTAATTGGTTCATCATTTAACATTGAAAAAAGTTCATACTCATGTACAAGCATACTTAGTTTACTCTCGTTAACCTGGTTTGTTCCCTCATGAGTAATCTCTAATAAGTGCCATATTTCTTGGGCACTATCACAACCTTGTACTCTATTAAATTCATCCTTGTTTAGAGCACAGTATAAGATATTTATTGCCTTACCATTTAGGCTCAAGTTCTTTTTGTCTGAATCAGTTAGCTCGTGTGATGCTTTGGGAATACTAACATCATTCTCTGTTTTAACAGCTATGTATGAACCATTTTCTATAATATTCTATAAGTCATAGTCCATAGCTTGAACAAATATTCTCATCCTAGACTTCCAGTAACATAATCATTACCATCAAAGAACGGAGGTCTAGTGGTAGACTGGCCTTCTACTTGTGTAGAGTTTGTGTTGAATGTCATTTTAACTATATCACAGTATATATCTAATTCACAAGTATGACAATATTTAACCTCGCTCTGATACCAATTGTAAGAACGTGATTGTCTAAGGGGGGTGAATTAGAAATTTCTTGCTCTAATTAAATTTTACTCAAACAATATAAATTACTTCGAATATTGTTTACTGATTCAAATAAACAGAGAGAGAGAAAAAAAAAACAACACCGAGAGTTTTTAAGTGGTTCGGTCAAAACCTGCCTACGTCCACGCTTCAAGGTTTTCCCCTTGAAGTTTCTTTCCTCTTCCTCAGAGAAAAACTTGATTGGACTTCACGGGCGCCAATCAACTACCTTTACACTTTGATTGATCTTCACGGGCATCAATCACAGCCTTTACACTTTTACAAGAATGGTTATGATTTACAGTACAAGCTACACTCTCACAAATATCAAATCTCCAGTTAAAATTCTCGAGAGGTGTAGGAAATAGCAGAGTCTTACAAAGCTTTTTGCGTATTAGGGTTCAGAGAGAATTTCGGCAAAAAGTTGTTCCCCTAAGCTTTGTTCTTCTATTTATACTCTGTCTATAATCGGCTTTGCATCTGTAATCTGCTTTCAAAAATATGACCGTTGTGAGTAGTCCGTACGCAGAAAAATAGCCGTTTGAATTCTTGTGTCACTATCGCTCGCGGTCTTTAAAGTCTGGCATTGAGACTTTGGACGATTGAGCTTTGCTTCAGTTTGAATACTTTGGATGATGAAGCTGTGGACAAGTACTTCGGACAATGCTGCTGTGGACAAGTATTTTGGACAATGATGTTGTGGACAAGTACTATCGTTTAACTTTTGACGACAGCGTTTCTCTTTTAGACTGTGGACGACGGCATCTTTACTTTGAGTGTGGACAACTGCGCCTTTCCTTTTAGTGTGGACGACTGCGTCTTTCTTTTAAGCGTGGACGATGCATCTTTCCTTTGAGCGTGGACGACTGCGTCTTTACTATTCTGTCTTAGCCGTGGACGATTGATTTTGACTGACGTCACCTGGCTTTCAAGTGATACTTTGAACGATTGATTTCCACAGACTACTTCTTTTATTTCTGTTTTCTTTCACGTGGACGATTGGTTAAATCAATGCCTTAACGGGCTTGGTCAAATCAATGCCTTAACGGCCTTGGTTAACACCCTTGTACAACAAATCAAGGACGTTTCCCTTGATATGGCCCAATTTAAGGAACACATAAACAACCATCCCCGAATAGAATCCCATGAATGAGATCCTTCTTGAGAAACCTCCTCTAGGATTATACTCGAACGTCCTAGACGTCGAACCCCTTTCCAACAACCCTTAGAGGAAGAAGAATGGGTTGAGCCCCAAAGAAGAGACCCCGTTATAATTCGGAAGATGAGGAATGAGCGGGAGATGATGAAGAGCAATATCGCCCAAATAGTCGTAGGGACAACGACGACCTCCGTAACATTAAGATCATAATTCCCCCTTTCAATGGAACGTGTGACAGGCACACATTTTTAGATTGGGTTGATATGGTCGAGAGAGTTTTTGAATGCCATGATTACTCCGAGAGAGTAAAAATACAACTTGCCTCCCTTGAACTTACGGGCCACGCTGCACTATGGTGGTCTAACCTTAAGTCCTAAAGGATGAGAACACTAGGCTACCCCGTCTTTACATGGACTTCAATGAAAGAATTAATGCACAAGAGGTTCGTTCCCCGACATTACAAACACGAACTTTCCATCAACTCTATAACCTCAAGCAAAACAATCTCACGGTCGATGAGTACCTTACGGAATTCGAGACTTTCAATATGCGATGTGCTATTGATGAGCTTGAAGAGCAACTCATCGCAAGGTTTATCCGTGAGTTGAACCTCGATATAGGCGACGCGGTAAAAATACAACAATTGGAGACCATGGATATGATCATACAATTAGCCCTTACGGTGGAAAGGCAATTGAAGAGGAAGCAAAAGACCGACTTTCCTAACAAATTTCCACCAAGAAATTTGAACCCCGAAAAAACCACCCCAAAGCATAAAGACAAGAGGCCCTTCAATCGTAATTGGCCTCCAAAAAGACCAATCACCACTCACAAGCCCCTACCAACACACA
Source organism: Begonia masoniana (assembly GCA_022432975.1). Classification (NCBI taxonomy): domain Eukaryota; kingdom Viridiplantae; phylum Streptophyta; class Magnoliopsida; order Cucurbitales; family Begoniaceae; genus Begonia; species Begonia masoniana. The sequence continues at coordinate 18,959,176 of CM039504.1, forward strand.
AAGCTCAAGAAATTCAACCAAAAGGACCAAGTGCACGTGATGTCCAATGTTTTAAATGCCTAGGAAAAGGACATTATACTAACGAATGCACTAACCGCCGTGTGATGGTCATTAAGGAAGCCACGGGTGAATGGGAGAGTGAGGAAGACGAAGGACAATATAATAAGGAAGAAGAAGAAGAGGTAGTAGGAGAAAGTGACCAAGAAGCCGATGAATGCACGGCTTAAGAGGGACCTCTACTACTTGTTATAAGGCGTGTGTTAATGTCTAAGAATGTGGACAAGGACTGTCAACATGAAAATCTCTTCCAAAGTCATTCTGCAGTCAAAGACAAGGTTTGTTCGCTTATAATTGATGGAGGAAGTTGCATCAATGCGGCCTCCCAAGACGTGGTTGGTAAATTAGGGTTGGAAATCACTAACCACCCTACACCCTACAAGCTTAAATGGTTGGATGATAGAAATGACCATGTGATAACTAAGCAAGTTACCATAGAATTCACCATAGGAAAATATAAAGACTCGGTTCTTTGCGACGTTTTCCCAATGAGTGCCAACCATATCTTATTAGGAAGACCATGGCATTATGACCGGAGAGTGCAATATGATGGATTGCTCAACCGTTACACTTTTAACTTTGGAGGAAGGAAAATTAATTTGCTACCAATGACACCTGAGCAAGTGGCTCATGATGAGGCCACTCGTAAGGAAGGAAAAATAAAGGAAAATCTTTTAATATCAAGACGCGGGTTGGTATCGACAATAGAACATGAGCCCTCTCTTATCAATTGGCATGATAATCCCTTATATGACGAAGAGATGCCATACTTATTGGAAGACGTATCCTTGTGGCATCAAGAGAAAAGGGAGATAAGTGAGGAAAATATTTTTGGAGTGGGTAGCATGATTGTGGCTCCATCCCTTTCCTTCCCGAATTTTGGAAAAATTTCCTTACGATCTTGTCCAATTTGGAAGAAGTTAGCCTATAGCCTTGAGCCTACCTATTGTCTTTCTACATTCCTTCTTAGAACCATACAAATAAATAGAAATTTTACTCCATTTGTGATCAACAAACGCCATATCTTACAATTGAGAGAATTACCAAAACGATTAACCCCACCATGTGATTACCATAAATTTTACCATAAAACTAGAGACAAGGTTCACTTGGTGGGGAAATTTACATTTCTGGTCTTAAGAGTAAGCGGATTATTTCTTCGGTCAGAAGAATATGGCATTCCCACATCACTACATGTCGGATTCAACTACTTTGAAAACTTTCATCCCATCACTGAGCAATCGCTCTCCGAAATAGCTATCGAATTCAATTATACCACCCTTACCAAAGAAATTTTTAGTAAGTCCATCCGACCCCCATGCCATTTAGGGTATCGTTTGGTGAGAGACCTTCAAACGAAAGAATATGTCCTCATTTCCTTCAAACTTAAACATTTAGAGAGTGTTGATCAAGCTAGTATACGAGAAATTGTGGGAGACATCTTTGGGAAAAAGTCAACCAATGGATTTGAGGTCAAATCCTCAAATCACCCGGAGAGCATGACGTGCCTTGGGTTGCATTCAAAAAGAAATTTGCAAAGTCTCAAACTTTATATAATCTCTCTACTTATTACGTGTTCTCTTTTTGCAGGTATAATTGTGTGGAAGGAATGCACTTGGAGCACATGGAAGGAATCACCAAATGGCCTATGGGAATTTGTCTTCCCGGCCCTCTAAATGTGTAATTTTATTTTTGAACCTTATTGGCATACATTAGCCTTTATTGTATGGATTATTATAGTTGCATCATGCATTAGATTGCGTGGTTAGGGTTAGATGAATGTTGGTGGATGATGGGTTGAAGAAAATTCAACAAATTATTCAACAAAGGAAAAGCACTTCAACAAATTGAGCCCAAAGTAAGCCTTAGCCTAAAGAAGAGCCCACATTTAAAGGTATGAAATTGCAGGTACACATGTGGGTGGCAACATGGATTAAAGACTTGGACAAATTTCAGCCTTTGATCAAGGAGTGGCTCGGCCTTCATCATGACTGCACAGCTGGCGCACGCGCGGGTAGGCGGAGTATTACCGGGCAGGCGCGCTCAGGCATCAGCGTGAGGCGTGGGCAGCAGCGAGGCGTGCAGGAAGGGAAGCTGGCATCGGGCAGGCGCACGCGGGCAAGTCACCAGTCGTCGGATGAGGCGTGCCCGGGATCGCCAGCGTGGCAGCAGGAGGCGCGCACAGGATCGGCGCACAGCGCTGGCCGATCTGGCCGCCAGATTGGCGCGCGACAGCGCCAACCAATCAGCAGTGCGCGCAGCTCTTCATTCCTAGCCCTTCAATCATTCTTCAATCCAATGGATCTCCTCCACTCCTTGCCAAACCCTAATCCACCTTAGGTTGCCTGTAAATGCATAGTATTGGTGCATGTATGAGAACTTTTGCCTAAATTTATAAAATCTCTCTTTTCCTACACTTGGTGTATGTTTGCCTTTGGGTTTCCTCGATTCTTGAATCGAGTAAAGTAGCCTTCCATTGTTAACCTAGCTTAAGGTTGCTAGGTTAACTTTTATCTCTTTCCCTCGCCTCTCTCCATTGGGAGTTAGGAGTTGAGGACGAAAACCTAGGTCTACGGTGGTCGTTTTCCTCCGGGAAAATGTGCATCCCGAGAGCTCAAACGTGAGATAGCTCCTCAGGTCCGCCAAGGGTATTTCCATCACAATACACACACTTTTTCACCCTTTATTTTCAGCCATCACTTCACACACCTCACCTTTATTTTTCCTTGCATTTTCTCTTCATCTCCATCAAATCTTCTTCATGGTTTTCACACACTCATTCCTCCTTCATCTTGTCATTTATCTTTTGCATTTCTTCCACTATATTCCCCTTAATATTCGGCCATCATAATCACACACCTTCATCTTCATTTACTTGCATTTTATTTTCCATTTTTGCTCTCTTTACCTTTCCGCTTTATCTTGTTAACAAACCATGCATGTCCGCACATACATCTCAACATCCTTAACCATCTTTGGCCACACGTAAGTGTTGTTGAGCAATGTCATCATCCTTTCCACCCTAGGATGACCCGCCCATTGGGTTGTCATATGTCTCCTTTAATAGTTCACGCCTTAGTCCCCTGTACTAGGCACAAATAATCTTCCACCTTTAGTAGATAAAAGGTTAGAGTCAAGTCAATACTTCTTCACAATGCCACCCTTGACATCTTGTACTAGCTTAATATATGTTGTGTCTGTCTATGCTTGTTCTCTTATCCGATTAAGCATTGTCGACTGTATCAAAGTCAAGGCAGCCACGTACTCATGCACTTCCCTTCGCGACAAAGCATCGGCCATTTGGTTCTGTCTCTCCGGCTTGTGTTCCCACACAAAATCGAACTCGGCAAGAAACTCCTGCCAACAGGTCTGCTTTGGGGTTAACTTCTTCTGTGTCTTGAAGTAAGTGTTTGTCACTGTAACGATCCCTTATCCCAGCAAGATATTGTCCGCTCTGGGGATTGGGTCGTAGCGCAATATCAACCCCTCACGACTTTGTTTGGCGAGAACTTCCCGGAAGATCACCCAACCTGGAATTGCTCTCGCCAAAGCACTTTTAACTTCAGAGTTCTTATGGGATCCGTTGCCAATTGTGCTCCAAAACGCGTCTTACTATTTTTGGGAGGGTCTCTTTACATATGTTTCATTTCCATATACTTCCCCAAGCGATGTGGGATTGTGACGACCCCCTCTTTACTACCTGTCACCTTCCGGCTCGCCCGCGCGGACGTACCGCCATCCGGGTTCCGGTTCGTGCAGCCATCGTACCATACGTACACACCCGGGTCATCACAATCACCCCCCCTCGGGGGCCCAACATCCTCGTTGGCCACATTTCCGGTTGGGTATAGGCTCTGATACCATTTGTAACGATCCCTTATCCCAGCAAGATATTGTCCGCTCAGGGGATTGGGCCGTAGCGCAATATCCTCCCCTCAAGACTTTGTTTGGCGAGAACTTCCCGGAAGGTCACCTAACCTGGAATTGCTCTCGCCAAAGCACTTTTAACTTCAGAATTCTTATGGGAGCCGTTGCCAATTGTGCTCCAAAACGCGTCTTACTATTTTTGGGAGGGTCTCTTTACATATGTTTCATTTTCCATATACTTCCCCAAGCGATGTGGGATTGTGACGACCCCCTCTTTACTACCTGTCACCTTCCGGCTCGCCCGCGCGGACGTACCACCATCCGAGTTTCGGTTCGTGCAGCCATCGTACCATACGTACACATCCGGGTCATCACAATCACCCCCCCTCGGGGGCCCAACATCCTCGTTGGCCACATTTCCGGTTGGGTATAGGCTCTGATACCATTTGTAACGATCCCTTATCCCAGCAAGATATTGTCCGCTCAGGGGATTGGGCCGTAGCGCAATATCCTCCCCTCAAGACTTTGTTTGGCGAGAACTTCCCGGAAGGTCACCTAACCTGGAATTGCTCTCGCCAAAGCACTTTTAACTTCAGAATTCTTATGGGAGCCGTTGCCAATTGTGCTCCAAAACGCGTCTTACTATTTTTGGGAGGGTCTCTTTACATATGTTTCATTTTTCATATACTTCCCCAAGCGATGTGAGATTGTGACGACCCCCTCTTTACGACTTGTCACCTTCCAGCTCGCCCGCGCGGACGTACCACCATCCGGGTTTCGGTTCGTGCAGCCATCGTACCATACGTACATATCCGGGTCATCACAGTCACGTTATCTGTTACCATAGCGAACCTTGTTCCCAGCAAGTAGTGTCTCCATGTATCAAGGCAATGAACCACCGCGACCATCTCCTTTTCATGGGTCGAATATCATTGCTCTGCATCCCGCAATTTCCAGCTTTCATAGGCAATTAGATGTCCTTCTTGCACCAAGACCCCTCCCATGGCTCGATCTGGTGCATCAGTATAGACTTCGAATGGTTTCTAAAGTCCAGAAGTTTCAACACCGGTTCTATTGAAATTGCTTCCTTATCCATCTGAATTTCTTTGTGGCTCCTGATGCCCAAGAAACATGATCTCCCTTCTAGCAAACTCGCATTTCTCCTTCTTGACATATAGCTCATATTCTCTCAACCGTGAGAGAACTTGCTTTAGATGTCTCACATGATCAGCTAAATCTTCCGAGTAAATGACAACGTCATTCAGGTAGACAACGACAAATTTATCTGCATTTCGTAGAGAACATCATTCATCACATTGCAAAACGTGGCAGGAGCATTGGTTAGACCAAATGGCATAACTAAAAATTGGTAAGACCCATACCTGGTCACACAGGTTCTCTTGTCTTCATCTCTTTTTGTAATCCTTACTTTCTAATAACCTGATCTCAAATCCAATTTGGTGAAGTAACTTGCTTTTGCCAAGCGATCGAATAAGTCCACGGCGTTCAGAACAGGATCCTTATTCTTCACTGTCACCTTGTTTAGCGCCCTATAGTCAACGCACATCCGTAGAGACCCATCCTGCTTCTTCTGAAAAAGAACTGGAGCACCATACGGCGCCTTGGATGGCTGTATAAACCCCGACACCAATAAGTTGTCAAACTGCTTGTGCAATTCCACCAAATGCACTGGGGCCAATCTATAAGGAGCTTGGGCAGGTGGTCGAGCCCCTAGGCTCGAGTTCTATCTGATGATCAACAACGCGTGTAGGAGGGAGATGTTGAGGCAGTTCGGCCAGCATCATGTCTCCAAACTCCTCCAATACTTCCACCACCTCATCAAGTACTTCCATGACCTGATCAGCTTTTATTAATTTGTTAAGTTTTCTAATCTTTAGATATTTCTTAGTCTTTAGATGTTTCCTAATTACTTTCTTATTAAATTAGGATAGTTTGTAGCCTATCTAAAGGCATAAATCTTGCAACATTAAAAAAAACAATATACACAATTTTGATTTACTCTTTGTGAGAATTTTCTCATTGGTTCTTTGTAAAAAACTAGATCTTCTTCAAGTCAAAACTTGAAAGATCAACTTGATAACTTTGGTTCTAACCACAAGTTCGGTTACGGGTCAAGCTCCTTGTTTGATAACTTTAGTTCCGTCGGCAAGGTTCGATTGGAGTCAAGTTTATTATACTTGATTTCAAAGGCGTTCCTGAGTTTCTATTCCGCGTTGTTGAAGGGTCTTGGGTTTCATATACCCATGGTTCTCATCATTTCAACCCTGCCTTGAGTTGTTTGGGCGACAACTCCTTCTTGTTCTGCTCGGTTTGTCCAATGTACACTGCTTGAGCAAAGTATGGCACCTTCTCATCATTGATCATCAATCCACGCAAGTGTGGTATCAATGTCACTTTGGCTCGAACGAAGAAATCTATACCAAGTATGAGATCAAAATCATCTAGTGGAATGATAGTTAGCTTCGCATCACCTGACCAACATCTAATTTCGAGCGTTGTTGTGGTCGTCCCATTAACTGGCATAGCACCTAATTGACTGTTTTGATCCTGCAATTGCTAGCGTTAGTTGTAATGCCAAGTCTAACCACAACCTTTTTCGATAGAAAATTGTTGGTTGCTCTCATATAAAGCATGGCTCGGACCTCCTTACCATTTAACATGACCATCAAGTACATCAATCCCCTTGATTGATGTTGTTGTTCAACTGTATTCAGCAGTTGAAGTGGGTTAACCCACGACACTTCTTCAGCTTTATGGGTAAAGACTTGATCCTCCTCCAATGAGATCGCATTGAGTCTCTCCCTTTTGGGGCATTCCTTTGCTTGGTGTAGGCCATTACAAATGAAGCACCACTTGTTGCTTCTATTGAAATTGTTAGAGCCGCTTGTGGATTTGTTTGCATCGTTTGTCTTGAAGTTCTTGCCCTCTAACTTCTTGCCATCTTTCTGAGAAAAAGGTTTGGATTGTTTTTCCTTTTTCTTTTTGCTATCTTCGGTGTTTTGTGCCACCGAAGTTTACTTGAAGTCCACCAAGCTCTCGGCCGTTGCAATAGTTAATGGTAGGTCTTTCACACCTTGACGCCTTAGTTCAGCCAGTGCCCAAACTTGTAAACCATAAAGGAAATTAAACAACTTATCTGATTCGGACATATCCCTTATGTCGAGCATTAAGGAGCTGAACTCCTTCACATAATCCCTCAATGCACCTGTGTGTCTCAGCTTTTTGAGAGATTCCCTCACCACCCATGCTTGATAACATCCTTGCATTCCATCACGTTTCGCCTTTGCCGATTCAGCTATGGTCAGGAATTCCACTATCAAAGTGCTAAGAGATTCCTCCATCGAATTGACTCTATCATGTCAAAGCAAATAAACTAACTATTTCGTCTTCCTCACTAGAAGCATCGACTAGCTCCTCCAGAATCTTCACCCTTTCTTTGACTTCGTTCATCGCATGCAACGTTCAAATTTCTTTGAAACGCAGCTCTGGCACCAACTGTTAAAGAAACCTAGATGACATTGTCATTTATTCGGAAGATTTAGTTGATCATGTGAGACATCTAAAGCAAGTTTTCTCACGGTTGAGAGAATATGAGTTATATGGCAAGAAGGAGAAATGCGAGTTTGCTAGAAAGGAGATCATGTTTCTGGGGCATCGGGTGAGCCACGGAGAAATTCGAATGGATAAGAGGAATATCAAAGCCATAGTCGAATGGGCTCCACCTACCAAGATATCTGAACTTCAATCTTTCTTGGGACTAGCTAACTATTATCGCAGATTCATTAAGGGTTATTCCAAGAAGGCAAACTCACTAACGGATTTGTTGAAAAATGATAAAAAATGGATCTGGTCCGAGACATGTCAAGACGCGTTCGACAAGCTTAAGGAAGCAATTTCAACAGAACCGGTGTTGAAACTTATGGACTTTGGTAAACTCTTCGAAGTCCATACTGATGCGTCAGATCGAGCCATGAGCGGGTCTTGGTGCAAGAAGGAATCCAATTTCCTATGAAAGCCGGAAATTGCGGGAGGCGGAGCAACGATATTCGACCCATGAAAAGGAGATGGCCACGGTGGTTCATTGCCTTGATACATGGAGACGCTACTTGTTGGGAACAAGGTTCACTGTGGTAACAGATAACGTGGCAAACACTTACTTCAAGACACAGAAGAAGTTAACCCCAAAGCAGGCCCGTTGGCAGGAGTTTCTTGCCGAGTTCGATTTTGTGTGGGAACACAAGCCGGGGAGATAAAACCAAGTGCCAATGCTTTGTCGCAAAGGAAAGTGCATGAGTACGTGGCTGCCTTGACTTTGATACAGTCGACTATGCTTGAGCGGATAAGAGAACAAGCACAGACAGACACAACGTATATTAAGCTAGTACAAGATATCAAGGATGGCATTGTGAAGAGGTATTGGCTTGACTCTAACTTTTTATATGCTAAAGGTGGAAGATTATTTGTGTCTAGTACAGGGGGACTAAGACGCGAACTATTAAAGGAGACATATGACACCCAATGAGCGGGTCATCCTGGGGTGGAAAGGATGATGACATTGCTCAACAACACTTACGTGTGACCAAAGATGGTTGAGGATGTTGAGATGTATGTGCGGACATGCATGGTTTGTCAACAAGATAAAGCAAAAAGGAAGAAGGCAGCTGGATTGTTACAACCTCTTCCCACTCCCAAGAAACCTTGGGAATCCATTTCTATGAACTTAGTCAGTGGCGCCAAAACCATAATGCAATAAAACAAGGCAGAGTTACTAAACAATGTCAAATTTCATGAGGTTTTTTGGTAATAAGTTTCAAAAGATTATATGTAAAACAAAGCACTAAATTGGCCAAAAAAAAATCATCTTCAAATAATATATCAGTTCGGTCAACGATGTAAAAAATTAAAAAAAGGGTACAAAATCATGAGACACCCAAGGATATAAAGCTCAGGAAAAACTTCTGAAAGCATTGTTCTTTTCGTTCCATATCTATCAAATTCTTTCTTTTTCTACTCCACTATTTTCTTTGCTTTCTCCATTATTGGAGAAAAAATTGATCTAAAATCATAGCATTATAAATTAACTAAGAGGACGAGAAATCAGTGATTGTAATTACTTTTGCAGATGTGGTTGAATGCTTGATTATTTCATGACCCAGCCGGACAAGGAATTAGACTAATAGCGGAGTTGCCGTGCTTACTCAATCAGGGTAATCAGCAGAATCATAACAGATTATAACCATTAGGACTTTTCACAAACACTTCCTGTGCATCACTCACCAAATCAAGTAACCCAAATTGAATAATCTAAAAGTTCATACACCAAGAACGATACATAAAAATGCAAGAATATACATATTCTTCTCGAACAAAGATAATGATCCGGCCATATTTTTTGCAAAATCACAGAAAAAATGGTACAGAAATCATGCATCACCTGTGAGAAAGATTGAACATTCCCATCCTGTAAGGAGTGAGAAGTGGAATAGGATGAGTTTGTACGGAAGCATCCTCGTTTTCCTCTACTTGATCATCCATTTCTTCTTTCGCCATTTTTGCAGATGTTGTACACAAAATCCATCACCCACTTGGTTATTTATAGACAAATACAGCAGGATCATCGGCTATTCTTCGAGACCTTATGCTTCGTGCATACATATGTTTAAAACTAAAGATAAGATGAAATCAAATAAAAGAGACAGCTAAAGCTCACAATTAAATTACAAAACAAATGAAATTTGATGAGTGCATCAATCGCAACACTAAACTTGAAAAAGAAGAAGTAAGCATTTCCTAAAGTGAAGAAAGTTACCACAGATGTCCAAAAACCTCCAAAAGCGGCAAGAAAAGTTGGAGAAAATGGGAAAGATGAAGCAGCAAAAAGTGCCAACCCGATCAGAATAACTCGAAACCACCGCAAACGAAGAGAGGGTAAATCAGTTTATCCTCTTCAAATACAAAAAGAAAGGACGCAAACGGAGAGAGGGACGTAAAACGAGACAAAACGACGCAAACGGATAGAGGGACGCAGAATGAAACAGTGACGGATGATAGAGAGTGAGAGCCAAGAGCTAGTTCAAGATAGAATGTATAACGTTAGTTTTGGTTAAGTTGACGTTGACAATACTCGCCCCTACACATAGTATCATAAATCTTTCGTTATTTTACTTCTAGGATATTTAATCAGTTCTCGTATCATACAGATTTAGTTTTGATATTATAATAGAAAGTAAGAGATTAAAATTTATTCTAAAAACTAACTTAATGAGTAAAAGAATCCTTTCGTACTTATACAGAAATATTTACTTTGATTCCCGTCGATGTAAGAAAATAAATGAAACATTTTAAATTCTTGGGTGTTAAATTCTGATTTTTTTTAATACTTTGAACAAATCAATATAAAATGAAATGCTTTTGTTATTTCATTGGGTGAAAAAATAAAAATCAATATCAAATGAAATGCTTTTGTTCTTTCATTGGGTGAAAAAAATATAATTTTTTCAAGACATTTACTCTGAATTATCTTCGAAGACTTCTCATCTGACGTCATTTCATTTGTAACCGATGATGTTTCAACTTATCACGAAACGCAGAAGCATGCAAAGAGAGAGAGTAAATTTCTATGTTTATGACTATTTTTAGCCTTCAGACGAATATTTAATGCATAACCAAAAAGGATAGATTAGGTAATCTAAAAATTTAGAATAAAATTAATCAAATTAAAACAAATTAACAAACATTCTCTCTTTTTAGTATTGATGGATATAATATTATGTCGTTTTAAGCTTATAATCACACAATATTGTCACTCTTACAGTTGCTCCCGGACAATGACTGTGACACTCATTGATTTATTGCTCTCGAACTTCTTGTTGTCGCGACAATGACTGTGACACTCATTGATTGGAGTAGTTATGTAATTATAGTACATTTAATACAACCCACTAGTTGCCTTAGTGTTGCTGTTGAAATTAAGGGAAGACAGTTTAGAGAAAGAAGAAGAGCAAAAGGACACAAAGCATTCATGTCATGCCGATTGGCATCACTCAAAAAAGTTGGAGTTTCTTTTCACTTTTTTCATCATGACCTAATCTTGGGGTTGGTTTTTTCTTGTTGCATCCTTGAATCTCTAATTGGGATTTTGCTTTGCAAGGTTCTCTCTCCATTGTTTTACACCTTTTTTCAACCCACTTTTCCAAGAAAATTTCTTTGTTTTATTAATTTGAAATGCAATTATTTGGTTTTTTTCTTAGAATTTAAATAATTCTATTTTGACTCCACCCATGAAGTTGGCGACGCGACATAATTGATGAATTATGTTGGAGTGGTTGAATATGGTTTCACATTGATATGATTTAGGTAGTGCAGGAGTGGAAATGTAACGACCCTGTATCCCAGCAAGATATTGTCCGCTCTGGGGATTGGGCCGCAGCCCAATATCCTCCTCTCACGGCTTTGTTTGGCGAGAACTTCCCGGAAGGTCACCCAACCTGGGATTGCTCTCGTCGAAGCACTTTTAACTTCGGAGTTCTTATGGGATCCGTTGCCAATTGTACTCCAAAACGCGTCTTGCTATCTTGGGAGGGTCTCTTTACATATGTTTCATTTCCACATACTTCCCCAAGCGATGTGGTATTGTGACGATCCCCTCTTTACGACCCCGGATTCGCCTATACTCGAGTCCGGGATTCGCCTACACTCGACTTAGGTCCCGAGGTTTGCCCCGCAACCCGAGGTTTGCAACCCGAGGTTTGCCCCGCAACCCGAGGTTTGCCCCGCAACCCGAGGTTTGCCCCGCAACCCGAGGTTTGCCCCGCAACCCGAGGTTTGCCCCGCAACCCGAGGTTTGCCCCGCAACCCGAGGTTTGCCCCGCAACCCGAGGTTTGCCCCGCAACCCGAGGTTTGCCCCGCAACCCGAGGTTTGCCCCGCAACCCGAGGTTTGCCCCGCAACCCGAGGTTTGCCCCGCAACCCGAGGTTTGCCCCGCAACCCGAGGTTTGCCCCGCAACCCGAGGTTTGCCCCGCAACCCGAGGTTTGCCCCGCAACCCGAGGTTTGCCCCGCAACCCGAGGTTTGCCCCGCAACCCGAGGTTTGCCCCGCAACCCGAGGTTTGCCCCGCAACCCGAGGTTTGCCCCGCAACCCGAGGTTTGCCCCGCAACCCGAGGTTTGCCCCGCAACCCGAGGTTTGCCCCGCAACCCGAGGTTTGCCCCGCAACCCGAGGTTTGCCCCGCAACCCGAGGTTTGCCCCGCAGTCGTACACATACGTTCACATTCGGGTCATCACAGGAACTCTCGTATTATAAATCCTATTTGTCGTAAGATTTTCAATTTTTTTTATAATAAGTTTATTAACAAATGGACGTTATGATGTAAGTTCTTGTTGTTAGAGTTTTTTTTTACGTAGCGAGTTGTTTTTGGAGACAACTTTGCAATTTTGACAAGGAATAACTCAAAAAGAAATTTTAGGAGAAATTTAGATGCTGGTTTCGCGAGAGGTCGTCAATTTTTCATTTAATTAGTGAAAAACTCGACGAAAGAAAAGACAAGTCTCTCACGACATTGACCTCTTGATTTCTCCAAAAATCTATTATTGGTTCATCATCGCTAAAATTGCATGCTATCTCCAAAAATCACCCACCAAATAAAATAAAAAACAGAACTCTAACTTCATGTTGATGACCCTTAGTTTAGGGATCTATTTGATTAAAAATAAAAATTTAATGACCTACTTACTCGAGATCTTTAAATTTGAAGGTAAATACATACTTTATTTTTAACGTAGAAATGTTAGTCAGACAAAAACTCTTCTTTTATAATTTTAATTTCACAGTGAATTTACTTTTCTATACTCAGTGGTTTTTTTTATCAAGAATTTTTTTATATAAATCCTGATATTTTTTATGCGTTAGAGTTTTTTATTAGTTGTTTTTATTTATTTTTAATCCTTTTATAATGTCTTTCTCTCTTGTCATTTTTTATATATGTTTTCTTCTCTTAGGAAAAAAAATTATCACTCTAGATAAAAAATAAAAAATAAACTATAAATTAATAAGTGTGGATGTGCAAGTAGAAATTGAGATCACTTTGATTGATTTTGAAACTGTGGCCTTGACCTTTCAGATCGGAGATCCAAATCAGTTTCTTTACGAACGTTGGATCAATTTAACTCAAAGACTAATCCAACGGACACGAATTTAGGAGGACATACAGCTCTACTAAGCCAGACCAATGCCCCTCCACCTCTCCACCTGGCCCTCACGTCGTCCCTACCATCGTAAGCTCGCACTAATTCCATTCAAAATCTCTCTCTCTCTCTCTCTCTCTCTCTCTCTCTCTCTCTCTCTCTCTCTGTCTCTCTATATATATATATAGATGTCAAAAAGCAAAAGGAAAAGAAAAGCTTCTGTGAAGACACTGTAAACCAAAGCTTGCACAAGTCGTAATCGAAAAAGTTGTCCATTCTCTCTGCGAAATTTCATTCGAGCTACTATTTTGTTTTATGCGCTTTGGCTCAGAACTTTTCTTTTCAATGGGAGCAAGAGGGAGAAACCACCTGTGCGAGACCTGATAGCCTCAGAATGACCGACAACGATACTGTCGCCAGAACCTTCCGAGCTCTGGTGGAGAGCGCGAACCGCAAGTTTGCGCGGGTTCAAGACGTTGCGGTTAACGGACGCTTCGACAACCATCACTATTTCCAGAAGGTTTTTAAGGCCTATTTGCGCCTCTGGAAGTATCAGCAGGAATTTCGCAGAAAGCTCGTCGAGTCTGGGCTGAACCGCTGGGAAATAGGAGAGATCGCGAGCAGGATCGGTCAACTTTATTATGGACAGTACATGAGGTCTAGTGAGACGAGGTTTCTGATCGAAGCTTATGTGTTTTACGAAGCCATTATGCGGCGAAGGTACTTTGACGGGTCGAAAGGCTCGGGGAAAGATCTGGGAGTGAGGTTCAAAGAATTGAGGTTCTGCGCAAGGTTTTTGCTGGTTTCATTGATTCTGAACCGTACGGAAACTGTCAAAACTCTCTCCGACCGGTTGAAGGCTCTGGTTGATGATACCAAAGTCACTTTTCAGGTAAATTTTCACATTATATCTAAAATCTTCCCTAGTTTGGATTAACATTGTTCATTGCATAAGCCAATCAATGGAAGAAGTGGACGCTCTCCGACCCGCGAGCCATGAAACAGCAACTAATCAAAACGAATACGGCTTGAATCCCTTATCTTTGAGACTACCCTTAGGACTCTATATAGTCATTTAATAGCAGATAGACAGAAGTTATGACAGCCCTCACACCCTCACACGAGAGCCAAAAAGAAGGCTTTCATTAAGTGAATTCGCCCATCTTTTATAGATGAGAGAAGAGGGAGAGCAATCAGTTGCTTATGGTCAAGATGACTATAAACAAAGCTAATGCCATCACACCTTAGTTATTTTTATTACATATTCAAACTCTTTTTTTTTTCTCACTTCATAACAAATGTGAATAACTATTAGGCTATGTGTATCCCTTGAAGATAGCAGACGCTCTTTCTTTCATCAAGTTTAGTTCAATGGACATAACAATTTCCAACAATTAACAATGGTGATGTTCTATCAACTCTTTTCAGGATACTGACTGCAAAGAATGGAGGGTAGTGGTGCAAGAAATTTCTCGATTCATGGAAGTAGATACAACCTCTATGAATGTCAGGCCTTTGCGTTACTGTCCTAAGTTCGACATACATCCAGCTTCCCTTCCGCATGTTTCTTGTTTTCATGCAAAAAGAATTCTTAAATTCCAACACGCCGTACTGACAAGCTATCACAAAAACGAGGTGAATAAGTTGTGTTTTAACTGCTCTGTTTTTTTTTGTTTCTTAATCTATATTGAAAGAAAGACACTATGAAGGCTTTTTTGGTTCATGAATGTTGATACAATGTCACTTTCAGGTCAAATTTGCAGAACTCGCTTTGGACACCTACAGGATGCTGCAATGTCTAGAATGGGAGCCCAATGAGTTCTTTTGTCAAAGCCATCCAGTGGAGTCAAATGAGATTTGTGTTTCTGTTGACGATTCTGGAACTTCTGGATTAATTGATATTAACTTAGCAGCAGACATGATTGACAAATCTTTGCAGCCAAATCCGAGAAAATCTTTTCTCTACAGGCCTTCTGTCTCGCACTTGATTGCTGTATGTCTAAGTCAATTACTATTTTACATCCATTGTTTAATGCTCAGTTTTAGAATCTAATTCAATCCCGTTAGTCATTGACAACAGTTGTTTGCCAGATGTGTTTATTATCTATCCTTTCTTAAATTTGTTAAGGTTACGTGCGAATTTTTTATACTAATGCTGTAACCCAAAGTCGTATGTCTTAATTGTAACTTCACTTAGTCAATGGTTTTTATATTCTTCTTACATGTGTGCCATTTACAAAAGTTTAGCCTGACCAATCAGAAATATTGTTGCCCTTTAAATTTCTTAGCCTCTGTTTTTATGTGATAGAAGAGGCTGATGTTTTCCACTTTGGTTAGGTCTTGGCTACAATTTGCGAGGAGCTTCTTCCAGATAGTATTATGCTTATATATTTATCAGCAGAAGGTTCATTTCATTTTTTTTATTGCTATATCACATAGTCTAGAAATTCCTGAAAGTGGACTGGTGAATACTTAGTTCAGAGATAAAAAAAAATGCAGGTAAGGGTGGTCAAACTAATGTTTCTCAAATGGAAAGTTTTGGAGGATCTGGAATATGTTCGATAAGTAAAGTTGTTTCTCAGAACTCCCACTCCCAAGGGTTGAATAACTCTCTACTTGAATCCCATAAGAATGGAAAGGCAGGGACTATTGACCTTTTTGATAATTACCTGTCGATTGCCCCAAGTAGTCATAGAGGTATGTGCTAATATATACACTTTCTCTTTAGATGAAATGTTGGTGAACATTGAACAAATCACTCTTAAATACATTGTTGTTTCCAGGTTCAAATGCGCTTTACCCTGGTGATATAATTCCTTTCACGCGTAGACCTGTGTTTCTGATTGTTGATAGCAACGACAGCCATGCATTCAAGGCAGGTTTGTCAAAACTTAAGATGTATTGCAAGATCATAATGGCCCATCGTGTCATATTCCTTGATTTATTTTGTTGCCTAATTCTTGCTGGGAAGTCTTTGCATTTGATTTTTTTGCTGTGTGCTAGTTCTAACATCTATCTACATGGTTTTTTTTATTAATTGTGTGTTATACTTTCCGTGATACGTGGCTCTATACTTATATAAATTTTATTTTTAATTATTGGGGGATGGATCACTTGAGCGAGTTGTCCATTTCTTATTGTTTCTGTTATAGTAGCCAAACAAGTTTCTGAATTCTATAATGTTGCATTTTATTCTGATTAAATAAACGCTCTTGGGAATTAATTTTCATTGGGTTGTTGTGATAGTATTTATAAATAATATTAGAAGGCTCGGATTTTTTTTCTTTGTCAATGTGCTCATAAATAATTCATATTCAGAGTTTACATGGCGCTGAAATTGGAGAGTCAGCTGCTCTGTTTCTGTCACCGTTGAGACCAGTATACAAGAATCCCTCCAATACTGGTATGATTCAAACTGGTAGTCAGTTTACCTTTTTCTTGACTGCTCCTCTTCCGGCATTTTGCGAAATGATTGGTCTGACCTCAGGAGACACAAATTCAGTAAGTCAACATGCTTTTTTCTTGAACTTCTGAAAATTTTAGCATTATAGTGAGTGAGAATTGATCTCGTTCAAATGTATTGACTATTAGGACATTTACAAGGACGCCGAGACATTAATATCCACTGCATTCTCTGAGTGGGAGTCGATTCTTTGTACATCAACTAATCTCAATTTGGTTTGGTCCCAAGTTTTATCAGACCACTTTTTACGCCGGCTTATTCTCAGGTATCTTTCATCTCGGTCTGACTATGACCAATCATGATGAATGCTGTCTGAACTACCCGACATGGGATTTTTCAACTATAAAACTTTCCTTAAAACTGTTTTTTGTTTTTTGTCTGCACTGTTCCCAGATTTATCTTCTGTCAAGCGGTGCTTTCATTGGTCTGCTCTCAAGAGGAAAATGATCAATATCTGCCTGTTTGCCTACCCATTCTTCCCGAATCTGTCTCCCCGCATTCAGAGGCTGTGAAATCTGCAGTTATCCGTCTTGCAGAACACCTCAGCGTTACCAACTGGTTTCTGTCACCGTTGAGACCAGTATACAAGAATCCCTCCAATACTGGTATGATTCAAACTGGTAGTCAGTTTACCTTTTTCTTGACTGCTCCTCTTCCGGCATTTTGCGAAATGATTGGTCTGACCTCAGGAGACACAAATTCAGTAAGTCAACATGCTTTTTTCTTGAACTGTTAGGACATTTACAAGGACGCCGCGACATTTAATATCCACTGCATTCTCTGAGTGGGAGTCGATTCTTTGTACATCAACTAATCTCAATTTGGTTTGGTCCCAAGTTTTATCAGACCACTTTTTACGCCGGCTTATTCTCAGGTATCTTTCATCTCGGTCTGACTATGACCAATCATGATGAATGCTGTCTGAACTACCCGACATGGGATTTTTCAACTATAAACTTTCCTTAAAACTGTTTTTGTTTTTTGTCTGCACTGTTCCCAGATTTATCTTCTGTCAAGCGGTGCTTTCATTGGTCTGCTCTCAAGAGGAAAATGATCAATATCTGCCTGTTTGCCTACCCATTCTTCCCGAATCTGTCTCCCCGCATTCAGAGGCTGTGAAATCTGCAGTTATCCGTCTTGCAGAACACCTCAGCGTTACCAACTGGTTTCTGTCCAAAGGCTCATAATTTGTCCAAAGGATGTGTGAGCAGGTTTGATTGTGTGTGAACAGTAATAGCCCCCTAACCCAAGTTCTGGTGGTGGGTTGTCGAGAATGACCACTGGGGTGTTGGATATTGGGTATTGGGTATTGGGTATTGGGTATTGGCCTGGGATTATGAGTCATGCACTGGCCCTTGCTCTGCTGTTCAATATGTTGTACGTTTTTGGGGTTTGTTAAGTTGTAAGTTTCTGTTGATTACGTTATGTAGGTAATTTATTTGGTTTTGTTCAACAAGTTCTAATGGTTTATTGATAGACAACTGTTTGAGACGGGAATAAGTATTTCAAGAGAGTAGAATAACTGCGTAAACGTAATATTAATTATTTAAATTATTTGACCATGTTCTAATAAAAATTATGGACATAAATTAATTTATTCTAGGGGCAACTTTTAAGTGAAACATTGTAATATAATACAATTTTTTCATAATGACACGAAATTTAGTAATTAAAATAAGGGGTAATTAACAAAATAACTCGTAAAGTATAAATTTATTTACAAATTCACCCCTGTACTATTTTCATTAACAAATTTTCTTTTAAAATATGATTTTGTTAACAAATTTACCTCTAGCGGATTCCCAGTCTCGACGAGCGGGCCACTAGTCTCCACTTCTATATGTTAAAATTAAAAAAATTCTGAACGACTACTTCAAAAAATATATCAATCGATATCAGATTTGTTTGAAATAATTACTACGTGTTCACCCTACAATGGATTAGTAAAAACAAAACTAACATGCATTTATCTGTAATATCAAAATAAATACTATTTATTTGATCTTTTATGAAAGTTTAAGAATGAATCCATGATAGTTTTATTTTTCTGCTCGTCAAGACCGGGAGGCTGTTAGGGTAAGCTTGTTAACAAAATCATACTTTAAGAGCAAATTTGTCAATAAAAATAGTTTAAGAACGATTTTGTTAATTACTTCGTATTTTAATGATTATTTTGTTAATTAACCTAAAAAGAGGGTAGAAATAGTTGAAATGATTATGAAAAAATAAAATTAAAATTACGAATATTTAAATAAAAATTATCCCAGTTAAATTAAAATAATTCTTTAATATATTTTCTTGTATTATTTATAAAAAAAATATGGTCTAAGCCCAAGTCTAGACTGAAGATTAAACCGGACCAAACTTTGTTTGGGCCGTCGATATTAAAGAGCACGTGTGCTAATTTAAACTCTTAATCATCCCTCTTTTCTCTGCAAACGTTCTCTTTAAACCGACAACGCGTTAATAAAAAACCCTTTGTTTTATCAGCCAATAAGAAATAAGAATCATACTCTCCCGATCCGTGTCTTCAACTCAATTGCATGGTAGCCGTCTATATCACCAGAAGAAACACAGATGAAGACTTTTACATCCGTCCGATTAGTAATTAGGAAAACACATGGATAATGAATCTTATCCGTCCAATCCCCGTATCATCCTCACACTCGACGCTATAAATACATTATCACCGCCCCTCTCTGGTTGCATTTTGACTCTTCTGCGATTAAGGAGTTCTGAGAGTTGAGGAGATCACCGAAGTTTATCCAGGTAATGCACTGGTTATAGATTAGGGTTTTGCTTTCTTAGGTTACTTGCGTTAGGAGATTGCTTATGAATCGTTTAGTGTTTTTTAAATCTTGTTCTTAATGTTTGGTGATGATTTCGAGAAGAAGCCTAATAACTTCAGTTTGGTACTTTATTATGAACTCAATTGAAAAGAAGCGTTGCCTTTGGATTATCTTCGTTCTTGTACCATTCAATTGTTGATTTCAGACGTTTAAGCGTACGAACTTCCAATGATTAGCGCTTCTAAATACGGAGAGGTCTTGGGTTTTCTAGACTATAATTTTTAATTTTCTTGTTGTCTCGCGGTTCTTCAAGATACCGTTTCCATCGATGTCTGAGTATACTTCTGTTTTCATTTGATACAATATATATTTGAATCTTTGAAGTACTCAATTTAGATTTAGTATTTTTCGTTTTTGTAGTATGACGCTTGATTATTACTTGAAACTACATTATGCGTTTTTTTTGTTTTATGGAATGAAATTAAAACCGCACAATTAGATGTGGAATATTCTAAAAAGTTTCGTATCAGTGAAAGAGAAGCCGATTTGAAATGAATTTGGAATTGATCTCTATCTAGGTTTAGTTTGAAGATGGCCCGTACTAAGCAAACTGCCCGAAAGTCTACTGGTGGAAAGGCTCCCAGGAAGCAGCTCGCTACCAAGGTCTACTTTTGTTTATGAGAACTTTTATTCCTAAATTTTCTGCATTTCATGGCTAGTAAACTTTTCTAATTGTATTCATTTAGGCTGCCCGCAAGTCTGCTCCTACCACTGGAGGTGTGAAGAAGCCTCACAGATATCGCCCTGGAACTGTTGCTCTCCGGTGAGTTGTTGCTTTATTATTTTATTTCTCTTAAAAAGCAAGTTAGGAGCTTCAAAAACATTGGTACTACAAATTGTTCACTGATCATGAACTTTCTCTGTTCTATAGAGAAATCCGTAAATATCAGAAGAGTACTGAGCTATTGATTAGGAAGCTACCATTCCAGAGGCTTGTTCGTGAAATTGCTCAGGACTTCAAGGTAAAGATAGCTATTGGAAGAGAGGAATCACTTGATGTATTTTTATTCTGTGTTACATTTCGTCTATGAAGTCATAATTGATTGATCTTGTTTGTATTTGTTACAGACTGATTTGCGATTCCAGAGCCATGCAGTTTTGGCACTGCAGGAGGCAGCCGAGGCGTATCTTGTTGGTCTGTTTGAAGACACCAACCTTTGTGCCATACATGCCAAGCGTGTGACTATTATGCCCAAGGATATCCAGCTTGCCAGGCGGATCCGTGGTGAAAGAGCCTAATTCTTGTTTTGCATATTATAAGTATGTGGCAATCAGTGTTTGGCTGCATATGGTGTTTAATTTAGGGAGTAATGAAACTACAATTCGTTGTTGAAGCTATTGTCCTGGTGTTCTTTAAATTAGTCAGTTGGGTTGCTACCATTATTAGATACTAAATTGAATATGGTGTTAGGTGAAGACGTTATTATGTGGAAACTTGGGTAGGCATGTCAATTATGTATCTTCATACTTATGTTTTGGGATGTGTAGCCGGCCTGATGATGTAGAACTACTTGTGTTGCAAAATTCTATTCTTAGCGTGGATGCTTCACGTTTCTTGTCGATTAGGTAATTCCACCTTAAGAGGGGGGACGCGTAGAATTTGAATGACTCGAAGTAAAATGAGAGTGCTTGTGGGCAGAGGAATTGATGATTGGATGTATAGTATCTAATCAGCCCAATTGGTTGAACATGATGGCAGGATAGTTTTCTAAGCGTAGGGCCGGTGCATTATTAGTTAATATATATGTTAGATATTGGAAAGTGCGAAAGAAACGGGGAGGATGAGGTCATAAAGCAGAGTCAAAAGAGGACAATTCCAATGGAGTTGTTATTTTCGCAATTTAGGGGTCATGGAGAGAGTCTCAAACGACCATCTAAGCCGGCTAAATCTGAATATTCCCTGCTACTTGATTATATATAATTAAATACATTCATCCCTGTTCTTTGCGCGCCCCTCCCTCCCTCCCATTTTCTTACACTGGATTACCCGCCAACCTCGGACTTCTCTCCTCTCTTTCTCTCTCTCTCTCTGGCTTCTCTAAAATCATGAGTTTGCAGAGAGAGCTTCTTCCCCATCATAATCATCTTCCCTTTTGATTTTGGTTCTCCTTACTTTCCCTTCTCTGTTTTCGAATCTTTCTGCTTCTTTTCCCCACGTCAATCTAATATTTGACACGTCTCGTTCAGCTTCGACGCAAAACCATGGCAGCCGTTCAGACTTTCAAACTTGACGTTGCAAAGTCGGCGGATAAAGATGAAGATGGTTTGTCGACGAGATCTCGAGAACGCGACGATTATCTCTTCTTTCGAATACGAGAATTGGAAGCAGAAGCAGAGCAACGCAAACAATCGGCGTTGAAAACCATCGATTTATTCTCCACTCAGACAACACAGCTTGAGCAAACTAAGATTTTACTTGAGGAATCAAAGCTTCAGATCGTTTTGCTCCAAGAAAAGGTGAAGAAACTGGAGAATTCCTCGCCTGCAAGTTATCAAAAACGTGATTCCACGGCAGATGAAGCCGAGCATCTGCCCAAAGAAGACGTTGATCGTCGTTCTCGAGCGAGTGAAAATTTTGGAAAGATGAAGGTGAAGACAAGTGTAGCAAACGAGATGGAAAAGCTCAGAAACGAACTCAAATCCGCAATAGATGCGGAAGAGAACAGCCGGAAAGCCATGGATGACTTAGCATCAGCGCTTAAAGAAGTCGCCACAGAATCCAACCAATACAAGCAAAAACTCAATGCAACTGAGATAGAGCTCAATTTTATGAAAGAAGAGGCTGATCAATTGAAATCAATGATGAGAACAACAGAAGACAAATACAAAAAACTGCTCGAAGAATCGAGAAAAGAAATCGAACTCCTAAAAGGAGAAGGCGAGAGATTAAGATTCGAAGCCGAAGAGTCGATTTCAACCTGGAACGGGAAAGAATTGGGGTTCGTCGATTGTATAAGAAAAGCCGAGGAGGATAGATTTTCAGCTCAGAAAGAGAATCGTCGACTTGTGGAGTCGTTAAGATCCGCAGAGAGCAAGATTGTAAAATCAAAGGAAGAAAATCAGCAACTTCGAGATATTCTCAAGCAGGCTCTTAACGAAGCCAACGCCGCAAAGGAGGCCGCAGAAATCGCAAAAGCCGAGATGAATGAATTAAGTCAACTAAAACTCGAATGCGATAATCAGAAGATAAACGAAGCGGCTGCTATGGAGAATCTCAAACAATCAAAGCGATCGCTCTCTGCGGAATCGGAATCGAAAGAGACGAAGAAAGACGATACAGATCAGAGGAAATTGAAAACTCATCTGTCAATGGAGAAGGAGAGAAATGGTAGCAAGAAAGTCTCTCAAATTTTCAGTTTCAATCTCAAGGAGCTTAAGCTTTCAGATAAACACAGGGATCAAGAGGAAGAACCCGACATTGACGACGCTCTGAAGGGATCCATTTTCGACGATGTAAACTCGCCTATTTCGGCGACCCATTACCCAAAAAAGAAATATTCTCCGTTCATCGACGATGGAGAGGCATTAAGCTTGGACGATCTCGATAGCGAAGGTGACAAGAGCTCGAGAAAGAAGAGCGTTTTGCTGAGAAGATTTGGAGACATCTTAAGGAGAAAGAATTTACATAGAAAGGAAACATCTTTGGATTGAACTTTTACGAAATAAGATTATCTCTGTTAGAAAAATTTATTATGATATAATTTTGTATAAATTTAGTAATTAATATGTTATATGTTTTCGTTATTTTTATTGAAAATAACAATATTGCTACAACAATGCCAAATTCCCAATTTAATAATCTATTTACGAAAATAGTTAACTTGTTATTTATTTCTGGTTAATTGGGGTTGATTTTACCAATTAATTTTATTTTTGCAGGAAAAAAAACTTAGCTCTGTATTAAAGAGCGTAAAGAAGAAAAAATGAAAAGTTACTCAAAATTTAAAGAAGATAAATTTGGACAAGAAATAAGTAAGTGCCAATCTTTATTAAAGCAAGTAGTCCCAATGTAGTTTTCACGCACGAAGAAATAACACGAAGAGTAGAGTGCGGATACTATGGCATCCGAGATTGACAACTATGGAGATTTAGTTTGCATGCATAATATTTAATTCTATCGTTGTGTTTTTAAGGTCACGCGTTATGAGCTAATTTTCTTCAGATTGAGAATGTAACGCCCAGAAATTTCAGTTTATGGATTTTGAGTTTTAGGTTGTCGGGTTTTATTATTTTAAGTCTGGTAGAGTTTTAATTCGTAGAAATAGTAAATTAAGTCTATTTTGCGAACGAGAAGTTTTATTAGAATCCTAGGAATAAATTAGAATATTTGGACGAATAAGAGAGTTTTGGAGAAACTAAATCGATAGGTTAATTAATGAGTTTAAGCAAGAAATTAATAAAAAGAGCATTTAGGTAATTCTAAGCCAAAATTTTTATAAAACCTAAATAACCTAATTTTTTTCCCTCATTTCTCTCCTCTCCCCTACATGAAGCGATTTGCCCTCCCTTAAACAAAATCTTCTTCTCCCACGGTGATTCTTCAAACGGCTATCAACTCCTCCGATTTCCGGCGTCTTCCTTCAAGTTTCTTCCCCTAATCCATACTCTACGTAAGTTCTATATATTGGGTATGTTTAGTTGTTGTTTAGAGTTGATTTTAGTTTAGGATTTTGTGAGAAATTTCTGGATTTCGTTAGATATCGATAGGATATCGATTTTATTGCCCATTGATGACACATTTATTGTTATTTTGAAAAATTGAAGGAATTAATGATGTTTGGTTGTTAGTTAGGGTTAATTTGGGTTGTCGGAAAGCCATTAATGGAGGTTAGGTAAATGGTGAGCGCAATGTGCTTAATGAAATGCCCGAAAGAAGTGATTTAGAGTTTTTGAAAAAATTGTCTTAACTTGGGGTTTCGTTTAGTTTTGAATTTGATGATTTAGAGTCAATACTAATGACGTGTTATGAAAATGCCTTAGGTAACTCAAGCTCTCAGGACGGTGCTCAGCATAGCTAGGACGCCAGGTAAGTGAGTGTTAGGCTTCCGGCCCTGAAGGCCCTACGTCGTATCGATGTTAGAATTGTCTGTTATGATGATATTTGATCGTAGTGGAGATCTTAGTGAGTCGGGTAGCCTAGGATAGAGCTTTAACTATTAGTTAAGAGTCTTGTCTGCCTACGGGCTATAGACGTTACGACAATGTTAGAAATCGTTTTTGATAAATGTTGTATGTGTAGATCTTCTCATGCATCATGTTTTACGAAATATGCATACGAACTATTTAGGAGCATGCTTTTATGAAAACTGAAATAAAGAACGATAATGAACTACGGATGTCATGTGTTCTCATGGGGCAAGGCACGGTTCTTACGGGGCAAGTTATGGTTCTCACGGGGCAAGAATGTGGTCTACTAAATAAACGAACATGTTTTACAAATGTCATGCATCTATGTAAATGTTATGTTTAGTGCACTCATTACTAAGCATTAGGCTTAACGTGTTTATCGTATGATGTAGGTGACGAAAACGAAGGTGAGGAACATCCTCATGATGATCAAGTTTAGGTGATCGGTGGATGGGGGCTCGTGGCGACGGCAAGTGTTTTGGCTAGGCGTGATGACCCGTGGGTGTGCTCCAAGCGATTTTGTTGTAAATAGGTGTGAACTAGATCAATATTGGATGATGTGATGAATTTTAGGATGTATAGAGAGGTTAATATTTTGGAAATTGTATAGTGGATGTAGGCTTGGAGTTGTGTCGTTTAGAACGATTTGATAAACGTATTTGTTTTGGTGATGTTTTAAGAAATTCTGCTTTTACGTTTTACTCTTGTGTTGTGAATTAGGTAGGATAGGATTTGATGATTTTAGGTACTTTAAACCCATAAGGATTCGCTCAGTTTTTAGAGCGATCCATGCAGTCCGTCTCCGTGATTTATGTCGTGTCTTGGTTATGTTTAGGCTATGCTCTGGGCAGTGTTTTGAGGATTTGGGAATTGATGAATTTATGGGGATAGAAGAGTAGTTATGCGAAGGAGTGATTTGGTATGCTTTATGGAGAGAAAGGTGAAGGGTTGTTAATTGTGAATGTGTTGAGTGTTAAGTGTTGAAGAAAAAAAAAAAATAGGTGAGGGTGAATTGAGACAACTCTCTGGAATTCAGATTCCAAAGAGGTTGCCGATCGATCGCCACAAGGGGCGATCGATCGGCAACTGATAGGCTAAGCGCTCTGGTTTTCCAGAGCGCTAGCCGATCGATCGGCCAATAAGGGGCCGATCGATCGGCTGTTTTATTGGCGAGGGCGATCGATCGGCCAATAAGGGGCCGATCGATCGGCTGAGAGTAAATGGGCGAATCTGCCCTTCCTCCATGTACTACTTACTGTTTACTCTATATATTATTTTTCTTAATTGATTTCACGACAATTTGATCGACTTAGACTTTGATTTAAAGTTAAGGTGTAAATATATATATATATATGAAAAATTTTACACGAACTTACAAGGTCTTATGTTAAGTTTATGTCACGGCAAGTCTGTGGCGGTGTAACGCCCCGAATTATATAAACCCGGTTCGTTACTCATAATACTGAACCACGCTATGACATTCTAAGAAAATCCTAAAATTTCACTCAAAAATCAAAATTTGATACTTAACGTAAGAACTTGCAGCGGAAAAATATTTGTATAAAACGACAGTCATTAAATAATTAAAATATTAAAGACTGTTGGTTGAAAGAAAACAAAAGAAAAACAGAACACATCTACCGCTGAATAGTTTCAGCGGTATTATTAGAAATAGAATAGTCTCGGCGGTGGAAACAAGAATAGGAGACATCCACCGCTAAACAGTATCGGCGGTAGAAGCAGAAACAAAAGGCATCTTCTGCTTCCAACATCCACCGCTCGCGTCAGTAGAACGACGCGTCGACTTTCAAGCATCTACCGCTCACACCCGTCGACGACACGTCGACTTCTCGCATCCACCGGTCACAAAATGACAAAAATCTAATACTCACTCCTATGCTCACATCCACTGGTTACAAAACGACAAAATTTTACTCACATCTTCCGCTGACGGAAAAAGCAGAAACTACTTAGACTCAGCGATAGAAGTAGAAATAAACACCTTCTTCCGCTAACCACGTGACTTTACTGAACTAACTCACGTGACTCATTAACTCAAAATTTAATAGCTCATCATCCACCGATAGACTAAACTTCAACATCTACCGATGGACTACATCCACCGATAGACTAAACTTCAACATCTACCGATGGACTACATCCACCGATAGACAGAAATACCCAATTTTCACCAATAGGCAACAGAACAGCATACAAACCATTTTAACTCTAAATAAAGAACAGCTCCGGCCACTAAAAGAACTAGTGCATTTTACTGAAATACTTCAAAAACAACTTAATCCACAATTTCCAAAAATCCAGAATAGTAGACTACGACTAAAACCAAATCGTGTTTTCTCATCAGAAAAACACCAGACCATATATATATAAAAGAAACATTAAACTACTACAACCACCAACATTCTCAGCATGTTTAAACTGAACCATTGTCAACTAACATTCACACCTACTGACATTAGTTAATTCGCCTCATCAGAATCACCAAACTGTGGCATTGAAGTGCTCTCCCAACCAGTCTAGTCCTCAACATGCTCAGAGAACACACCTTTTGAAGCTTTTTCACCTACATCACAAAACTCATCTATTAGCCTAATGCTAAATAAGTAAAGCAATAACGAAATGAAATGCTGAAACATAAATCCTAATCACGCAGTTTCTACTTTCACATCTCAATTGCATTTACATTCTTTCACTGATCTGATCCATTGGTTCCATTGGGAGTTTGATCAATTTTTCCAAAGTCATATATCCTCTTCATAAATTAAGGGGCAGATTAGTTCCCTTAACAGCTGATCTGATCCTAAATTCCATTGGGAAGCAGATCAATTTTCCCAAAGTTATAAATCTCTTCATAAATTAAGCGGCGGATTAATTCCCTTAATAGCTTATCTGTTACAATCTGTTCATTTCTCACCAAACTAATACATGTAAATTCATTTTCGTATTCTTTCAAAATATGATGCATGCCACACAGACAAATTCAAACATACATAATCCTACTGTTTTGTGATGTAGGCCCGAAGGCTCATGCATACTCCACTTACCTAGTTTCCTGGAAAAGCTTGGTTGCAACCCACTTCGGATTTTGCTCAAACCTATAGCCGTAGACAGAGTGTTAGTTAAGCTTCATTCTAAAGTATCCTCAAATCTACCAGAACTCATAAGAAAACTGGTTTGGGAACTCAGATCATCAAGTATTCCTGATATGCCCCTAACCCGAACTAACTCCCACTTACAGCATTCTCAACACTCGCATTTAAAATCCCCTCTAACATCGATAGTTACGATGTAGCAAGAAATCGAAGTAGAACTCACCTAGCTTTGAGAGAATGGAAGGGAAAATTGCCGGGAGAAACTCTGCTTAGCTGCTGAATGCCGAGAAAGGAAAATGAGAAAACAGTGGCGGCTAAACCTCATTAAACCCTCCCTTAAATACGTTATCCACTATAAATATCAAAATACCATTATGCCCTTACTTAGTCACTCATTAACCTAATCAATAATTCTCCCAATTTCATCCATAAAGTGTACATTATTAGTTAACAAGGTAAAATCGGTTCAATGGAACCGGGTGTTACAGACGGCCTTGACCGGGTTGGGATCGTCACAACTGTGGTATCAGAGTCCCCAGATTTTAAAAGCGATTTTCGGGAATGTCTGTCAAACACAAGCCGCCGCACGAGAACTCTCCATCGATTGTAAGTGTTTAAGTTATGTATGATTCATAGTTATTTATGTTGTTTTGTATTGTCTAATGTGTCTAGAAGCAGGAAAATGTCGATAGCACCTAGACCACCTCCAGAGAACCCCATGGATCAATTCATGGACATATTGCACCAACAGTCGGAACAAATAGGAATCTTATTGAACCGTGAAGGGAATGGGAACGGGAATGGACAAGGAAATACCTCACGGGACCAAAGTGGGGAAAGGTTTAGGCGACTTAGGCCCCTAACCTTTGACAGACAGTCTTCAGATCCCACGAGTGCTGAAGAGTGGATTCGCATGATTGAAAGCATGTTCGCCTATGCAAAAGTGGAGGAAGCCGATAAGGTGACGTGTGCAGTGTTTAATTTGGAGAAAGACGCTATTTTCTGGTGGGATACGATTAAAGCTACTACAGATGTGGGGGTTATGACTTGGGAAAGGTTCAAGACAGTATTCTACAACAAGTACTTCAGTCGCGCTCTTCGGGCCAATATGAGGGTGGAGTTTGCCCAACTACGGCAAACGGGGACAGTGGCCGAGTATGAGCGAAGGTTCGAGTCATTATCTCGGTATGCAGGACTTATGATTTATGAAGAAGAGGACAAAATTCACCAATTTGTACAAGGTCTGAAACTGGAAATTCAGAAGGGGGTAATGACGGCAGGCATCGAAGACGTGCCTTTTCACAAGATTATGTCTAAAGCTCTTGAACTTGATAACATCGAAATGAAACTTCAGCGGTAGAGAGAAGCGTCAAGGAGGTTTACTAGAGATGTGCAACCACAGCAAAACTGGGGTTGGCAGCCACAACCACAACGTTGTGTCAAGCGGGCGAATGAGGCGCCTAGAGTTCAGAACAAAGGTAAACGTCAGCAAGGGGCATCACAGGCTCATTTATGCCCTACTTGCCGGAAGAACCACTACGGGGAGTGTAAGTTGCATTCCGGTCGTTGTTTTTGATGTGAAAAGGTGGGTCACAAAGCCATTGATTGTCTTGAGCCAAGCAAGAGGCCACCGGGTGGTCCTTCCCGGATCATTTCCCTTATTGAAGATGAAGAAGCTGCTCAGCCTTCAATTGTTTCAGGTATTATTTTGGTCTGTGGTAACGCGACTCATGTTTTAATTGACACAGGGGCAACCCATTCTTTCATAGCACAAAAGTATGTAATTAAGTGGAATCTAGACTTCGTCCCGACTGATCGTAATTATAGTGTCATGTTGCCCTCCGGGGAGTACTTACATTCTGAGTAGGCGATACAAGGGGAGGTGATAGCCATTAATGGTCGGAAACTGTATGCGAATTTAGTCATCATAAGCATGAAGGTGTACGACGTAATTTTGGGTATGGATTGGTTGTACAGGCACCATGCCACAATCAATTGTAGGTCAGGTGCCGTGGATTTTAGACCCCCAAATGGTAAGGGTTTCTCGTTCCAAGCCACCCTCTGTTCGAGTCAGATGCCTGTGGTGTCAGCATTGTATGTGCAGCACCAGATTAAGCCAGGATGTTCGGGATTCATAGCGAGTGTTATTGACATGCAAATATCGAATGAGAAGGAGCTACATGATATTCCTGTAGATGTGGAGTTTCTAGAAGTTTTCTTAGACGAATTACCAGGTTTGCCTCCTGACCGAGAAATGAATTTTACCATTGATATTATTCCAGGTTCGGCGCCAGTGTCTAAGAATCTTTATAGGATGGCACTAGTTGAATTGAGAGAATTACAGGCCCAGTTGAAAGAACTAACAGACAAGGGGTTTTCTACGCCCGAGCGTTTCTCTTTGGGGCGCTCCAGTGTTGTTTGTGAAGAAGAAAGAGGGCTCCTTAAGGATGTGCGTAGATTACCGAGAGTTGAATAAGTTGACTATAAAGAATAAGTATCCATTACCTAGGATTGATGATCTATTTGACCAGTTACAAGGAGCCGTAGTATTTTCTAAGATCGATCTACGTTCAGGGTACTATCAGTTGAAAGTTAGAGCCGAGGATATACCAAAGACGGCCTTTAGAACACGTTATGGACACTATGAGTTTATGGTTATGTCTTTCGGTTTGACTAATGCCCCGGCGGCATTTATGGATCTCATGAACAGAGTGTTTCGGGAATTCTTGGATAAGTTCGTGATAGTGTTCATAGACGACATTTTGATTTATTCCCGGAATGATGAAGAGCACGCGAGGCACTTGAAAGCCGTTCTGACTACCCTGAAGCGACACCAATTATATGCTAAGCTTTCCAAGTGTGAGTTCTGGCTGAATCAGGTGAATTGCTTAGGCCACGTAATTTCGAAGGAAGGTGTTTCAGTGGATCCGGCTAAGATTCAAGCGGTTAGGGAGTGGCCTCAGCCAAAGAATGCAAGTGAAGTACGAAGTTTCGTAGGCCTGGCAGGATATTATCGGAAGTTTATTGAAGAGTTTTCAATCATAGCCAAGCCTCTGACGAACTTAACGAAGAAATAAGTAAAATACGAGTGGTCTAAGGCCTGTGAAGAAAGTTTTCAAACCTTGAAGCAAAAGTTGACCACAGCGCCATTGTTGATTCTACCAGTGGAGAATGAAGTATTCAGTATCTATTGTGACGCTTCCAAAGTAGGATTATGATGCGTATTGATGCAGGACGGAAATTACCATTGATATTATTCCAGTTTCGGCGCCAGTGGCCTAAGAATCTTTATAGGATGGCACTAGTTGAATTGAGAGAATTACAGGCCCAGTTGAAAGAACTAACAGACAAGGGGTTTCTCTACGCCCGAGCGTTTCTCTTTGGGGCGCTCCAGTGTTGTTTGTGAAGAAGAAAGAGGGCTCCTTAAGGATGTGCGTAGATTACCGAGAGTTGAATAAGTGACTATAAAGAATAAGTATCCATTACCTAGGATTGATGATCTATTTGACCAGTTACAAGGAGCCGTAGTATTTTCTAAGATCGATCTACGTTCAGGGTACTATCAGTTGAAAGTTAGAGCCGAGGATATACCAAAGACGGCCTTTAGAACACGTTATGGACACTATGAGTTTATGGTTATGTCTTTCGGTTTGACTAATGCCCCGGCGGCATTTATGGATCTCATGAACAGAGTGTTTCGGGAATTCTTGGATAAGTTCGTGATAGTGTTCATAGACGACATTTTGATTTATTCCCGGAATGATGAAGAGCACGCGAGGCACTTGAAAGCCGTTCTGACTACCCTGAAGCGACACCAATTATATGCTAAGCTTTCCAAGTGTGAGTTCTGGCTGAATCAGGTGAATTGCTTAGGCCACGTAATTTCGAAGGAAGGTGTTTCAGTGGATCCGGCTAAGATTCAAGCGGTTAGGGAGTGGCCTCAGCCAAAGAATGCAAGTGAAGTACGAAGTTTCGTAGGCCTGGCAGGATATTATCGGAAGTTTATTGAAGAGTTTTCAATCATAGCCAAGCCTCTGACGAACTTAACGAAGAAATAAGTAAAATACGAGTGGTCTAAGGCCTGTGAAGAAAGTTTTCAAACCTTGAAGCAAAAGTTGACCACAGCGCCATTGTTGATTCTACCAGTGGAGAATGAAGTATTCAGTATCTATTGTGACGCTTCCAAAGTAGGATTATGATGCGTATTGATGCAGGACGGAAAAGTCATTGCCTATGCCTCTAGACAATTGAAGAGATATGAGCAGAATTATCCAATGCATGACTTAGAATTGGCTGCAGTGGTTTTTACATTGAAGATATGGAGACACTACCTCTACGGACAAAAGTGCGAAGTGTATTTGGACCATCAGAGTTTAAAGTACCTATTTACGCAAAAAGATCTAAACATGAGGCAAAGGAGATAGTTGGAGTTCGTGAAAGACTACGACTTCAAAATCAAGTATCATCCTGGAAAGACGAATACGGTGGCTGACGCTTTGAGTAGGATGCCTAAGACCGAGGAGTCAGTTGTTTTCTATATGACAGCTTCGTTGAGAATGGAGATGCAGAGATTTGAATTAGAGGTGGTTTCTGAGCTTTCGGCCCTACTTGCAGACTTGACAATACGGCATACTCTTTTGGACAAAATTAAGGAGGCTCAACGGTTAGACACGGAAGAAAAGGTGGCTACTGTAGCCAAGTTGACTGTTTCATCTTCTGAATTCAGTTACTCGGAGGATGGCATTCTGAGGTTTCGGGATCGTTGGTACGTTCCGAAGGATGAAGAGTTGAGAAAGTTGATTATGGCAGAGGCACATTCATCGTCATTCTCAGTGCATCCGGGTAACACCAAGATGTATCCAGATCTAAAAGTGCATTATTGGTGGCCGAACATGAAGCGTGATGTGGCCAGTTATGTACAGTCCTGCCTAGTTTGCCAACAAGTTAAGGCGGAACACCCGAGGCCAGGCAGGATGTTACAACCTTTACTGATTCTCGAGTGGAAGTGAGATCATATTGCAATGGACTTCGTAGTTGGATTACCGAGGACGATAAAAAGGCATGATAGTATATGGGTCATAGTTGATAGATTGACGAAGACGGCTCGTTTCCTTTCAGTAAAGATGACTTACACGATGAATCAGTTTGTAGAACTGTATGTTCAGAAGATTTTAAGAATGCACGGGTTCTAGTGTCGATTGTTTCAGACCAGGATCCCAGGTTTACTTCGAGATTTTGGAAAAGTTTACAAAGCGTTATGGGTACTAAGTTAACTTTTAGCATAGCTTTCCACCCACAGACTGACGAACAATCTGAAAGGACGATTCAGATACTTGACAATATGTTGAGAGCGTGCGTGCTAGAGTTTCAAGCATCTTGGAGCCGGTATTTACCTTTGGTTGAATTTGCGTATAATAACAATTATTAGTCTACGATTGATATGGCTCCGTACGAAGCACTGTATGACAGAAAGTGTAGGTCGCCACTGGATTGGGATGAGGTGGGCGAAGCGTAATTGATCGGACTAAAAATTTTACAACAACTATCTGAGAAGGT
The DNA here is from genome assembly GCA_022432975.1 of Begonia masoniana. Classification (NCBI taxonomy): domain Eukaryota; kingdom Viridiplantae; phylum Streptophyta; class Magnoliopsida; order Cucurbitales; family Begoniaceae; genus Begonia; species Begonia masoniana. The sequence continues at coordinate 18,992,414 of CM039504.1, forward strand.
TGCTCTAATCAGCTAGAGGATGGAAACTGCACAGAGTTGCCAAAAGAGTTATGCAGATCGAAGGAGGCGAGAATTGAAGTTTGTGGTTGGTGATGAGGTGTTTTTGAAAGTTTCACCATTCAAGGGTGTGGTTCGCTTTGGTAAAAGAGGAAAGTGAATCCACGGTTTGTTGGACCGTTCCCCATTACAGAGAGGATTGGAGCTACAACGTACAAGATTCAGTTGCTGATGTCTATGGAGGGTGTACATAATGTCTTCCACATGTCGATGTTGACGAAATGTGTACGGGATCCGACGCACGTGGTAGAACCAGTTAATCTTGATATACAATCGACCTTGACTTATGAGGAAAGACTGATGCAGATTCTGGAGTCTTCGGTTAGGGTTTTGCGTAACAAAACGATCCTTCTCGTAAAGGTGTTGTGGAGAAACCAAAACGTAGAGGAAGCGACGTGGGAGCACCTGCAGGACATGATGGACAGATATCCTGAGTTGTTTAGATACGAAATTTTGAGGACAAAATTCTAAATAGGGAGGGTAGGATGTAACGCCCAGAAATTTCAGTTTATGAGTTTTGAGTTTTAGGTTGTCGGGTTTTGTTATTTTAAGCCTTGTAGAGTTTTAATTCGTAGAAATAGTAAATTAAGCTTGTTTTGCGAACGGAAAGTTTTGTTAGAACCCTAGGAATAAATTAGAATATTTGAAGGAATAAGGGAGTTTTGGAGAAACTCAATTGATAGGTTAATTAATGAGTTTAAGCAAGAAATTAATAAAAAGGGCATTTAGGTAATTCTAAGCCAAAATTTTTATAAAACCTAAATAACCTCATTTTTTTTCTCTCATTAATCTCATCTCCCCTACGTGAAGCGATTTCCCCTCCCTTAGAAAAAATCTTCTTCTCCCACGGTGATTCTTCAAACGGCGATCAACTCCTCTGATTTCCGGCGTCTTCCTTCAAGCTTCTTCCCCTAATCCATACTCTAGGTAAGTTCTATACATTGGATATGTTTAGTTATTGTTTAGGGTTGATTTTTGTTTAGGGTTTTGTGAGAAATTTCTGGATTTCGTTAGATATCGATAGGATATCGATTTTATTGCCCATTGATGACACATTTATTGTTATTTTGGAAGATTGAAGGAATTAATGATATTTGGTTGCTAGTTAGGGTTAATTTGGGTTGTTGGAGGTTGTTGGAAAGCCATTAATGGAGGTTAGGTAAATGGTAAGCGCAATGTGCTCGATGAAATGCCCGAAAGAAGTAATTTAGAGTTTTTGGAAAAATTGTCTTAGCTCGGGGTTTCGTTTAGTTTTGAATTTGATGATTTAGAGTCAATACTAATGACGTGTTATGAAATGCCTTAGGTAACCCAAGCTCTCAGGACGGTGCTCGGCATAGCTAGGATGCCAGGTAAGTGAGTGTTAGGCTTCCGGCCCTGAAGGCCCTACGTCGTATCGATGTTAGAATTGTGTGTTATGATGATGTTTAATCGTAGTGGAGATCTTAGTGAGTCGAGTTGCCTAGGATAGAGCTTTAGCTATTAGTTAAGAGTCTTGTTCGCCTACGGGCTATAAACGTTACGACAATGTTAGAAATCATTTTTGATAAATGTTGTATGTGTAGATCTTCTCATGCATCATGTTTTACGAAATATGTATACGAACTATTTACGAGCATGCTTTTATGAAAACTGAAATAAAGAACGATAATAAACTATGGATGTCATGTGTTCTTACGGGGCAAGGCACGGTTCTTACGGGGCAAGTCATGGTTCTCACGGGGCAAGAATGTGGTCTACTAAATAAACGAATATGTTTTATAAATGTCATGCATCTATGTAAATGTTATGTTTAGTGCACTCATTACTAAGCATTAGCTTAACGTGTTTATCGTATGATGTAGGTGACAAAAACGAATGTGAGGAACATCCTCATGATGATCAAGTTTAGGTGATCGGTGGATGGGGGCTTGTGGCGACGACAAGTGTTTTGGCTAGGCGTGATGACCCGTGGGTGTGCTCCAAGCGGTTTTGTGATAAATAGGTGTGAACTAGATCGATATTGAATGATGTGATGAATTTTAGGATGTATAGAGAGATTAATATTTTGGAAATTGTATAGTGGATGTAGGCTTGGAGTTGTGTCGTTTAGAACGATTTGATAAACGTATTTGTTTTAGTGATGTTTTAAGGAATTCCGCTTTTACGTTTAACTCTTGTGTTGTGAATTGGGTAGGATAGTATTTGATGATTTTAGGTACTTTAAACCCATAAGGATTCGCTCGGTTTTTAGAGCGATCCATGCAGTCCGTCTCAGTGATTTATGTCACGTAATATCCGGCTGTACGAAATATTAATATTTTAATGTTAATGGCATTTTTGTAAATATGTCGAATCAAGTCGGTTTTGCAAAAAGAAAGCGTCATTACGATCCTAATAATTAATATGGATTTTAGGAAATTGTCGGAAATTTTAGGAGTCGTAACGCTAATTTTACGGAAATTACGTTTATCGTAATATAAATGATACTTTGGTAAAAATAGTAAACGAGATCTGAATTGTGAACGGACAGTTTTAATTGAACCCTACTAATAAGTAGGATTTATTGGCAAATTAAGGAAATTTGGAGAAGCTGAATCGTTAGACAATTAACGAAATGAGCGATGAAACAAATAGGAAATCAAAAGAAGGGCGATATGGTAATTTGACAAGCCAAAATTATATTAAAAACCTTAATTTCTCTTCTTCTCCAGCAAGCCATGACCTCTCTCCTTCTCCCCTGCGATTTCTCCTTGCTTCATCGGCGTTCTCCTCCTCCCAACGGCGTTTCTCTCCGATTAACCTCCGGTTCTTCGTGTTTTCTCTTCCATTCACGGTTCTAAGTAAGTCTCTAACGTTTCCCGGCTTTATTTCTTAGTTTTGCGGAGTTAAAAACGATTAGGGTTTTGTGAAAAACGCGATTTAGAGTTAGAAATCAATAGTGTTATCGTAGTTATGAATATAATGGACGTATTAAACGTTAATGGACGAAGTTTAGAGTGTATGCGGTGTTTAGGTCGAAAAACAGATTTTGAGGTTGAGAAATCTCCATTAATGGAGTTTTGTAATTTCGCGAGCGTGAATTGCTCGATAAAATGCTTCAATGAATCAAATTAGGGCTTTAGGAAATTTCCTTAGTTAAGGTTTCGTTAAATTTGGACGTTTAATAGTTTAAACTCGTTTTAACGTCAAAATTGCAAATTTGCTTAGGTAAACGACGCTCGTGGACGGAGCTTAAAGTCAACGCGCACGAGGTAAGTTCTCGTGACTTACTCTGGCCGATAAGCCTACACCGTACGTTGAAGTCGTCTCGAGGAGTTTTGGTGACGTATTTGTTTAAATTGCTTTGGTTTGGTAGTTTAGGTTCAGTTGTTTTATAGGTTGATTGTTTTGATGGTATTTATCGAGTTTTAATGGTATGCTATTCATGTATGTTTATATTAAACTGTTCATGCATCATGGTTTCAAAACGTCATGAAAATGAATTTAAGCATTGATTTATGAAAAGAACATGTATTGTAAAGGCAAGTAAAGTATCACAGTAAATAACCATGACATGGAGTTATCGGGGATGAGGTTCAGACCTGACGTTCCGTGATGAGCGGGTTTTCCTCCCTTCAGATGGTGTGGGCTGTCTAACCGCTGGACGTGCCCTATCCATCTGTCGAGCGTTTTCAATAACCATAGACTGACACGTACTGACATATACATTGACATGGACGGTTTTCATAGCATTGAGCATACATGATTATGCATTAGCATTTACGTAGAGCTTACTGAGATTTTTATCTCATAGGTGTCTTTATGATGTAGGTGACATAGATCCAGGTGAGGAGGAATTCCCTCTACCAGACGATCGTACAGATTGATGGAGAATGGCCTGTGGGAGTGCGCTGGGCAGTCGGTGCGTTTTGATCGTGGGGAATCATGTAAAGGTATTTTGGGACACGGTAGTTAGATCGTAGGAAAAATTGTATAGTTAGAACATTTTAGGATGTTTGGTTCTGACTAGTTGATAGGTTTACGTTCTGAAGTTTTTAAACGTTTTAGAAACTTGTTTTGTAAAATGTTTGGTAATAGGGATATGTTCGGTTTTTAAACATATCCATGCAGTTCGTTTTCATGAAAATATATTTCGTTTTAAACATGTTTCGAGTCAGTTTAAATGAGGCTATGGAGGAGATACGAGTATTTGGGGTTTTATGTTAAATTGTATTTTGAAAATGTATGAGGTGTAGTGATAATTGGGGAATGAGTGTTGTGTTAGGTGTTTGTGTGTATATGAATGCAAGGGAAAGGAAAAGAAAGAATGGAGGAGAAAGAGAATGGGAGAAAGGGGAAGAGGAACTCCCTAGAATTGAAGTTCCAGGGAGGGTGGCGATCGATCTCCTAAGGAGGGGATCGATCGCCCCTCTTGGCCGAGCTCTCTGGAGAAATTCCAGAGAGCTTGGCGATCGATCGCCCAGGGAGGGCGATCGATCGCCCCTTGTATGGAACGATCGCCTGTCGAGGCGATCACTGGGAAAATAACGCGATCGTTGAGGGCGATCGATCGCCTGAAATGGGGCGATCGATCGCCCCTCAGTTTTCTTCACTAGCGATCGATCGTCGGAAATGGGCGATCGATCGCCCCTCATTTTTTAGGGACAAAAGTCCCTTTTGTCCCTCCCTTCGCCGATGCACTTTATTTGTTTTTAATATATTTTTTTAAGTTTTATTTAAATTGTTTTTATGGTTGTTTAAACGGTTTAAAAGCATAGATTTCGATTTAGATTTCGATTTCGATTCCGACTTAAAAGTTTTATTTCCGCACAAACGTAAAGTTTTAAGTATAAAAAAAAATAATAATAATAATACGGAAAAATTAGGAATAGTGTAAGGGTCGCTTCATGTCGTGTCTTGGTTATGTTTAGGCTATGCTCTGGAAAGTGTTTTGAGGATTCAGGAATTGATGAATTTATGGGGATAGAAGAGTAGTTATGTGAATGAGTGATTTGGTATGGTTTATGGAGAGAAAGGTGAAGGGTTGTTAATTGTGAGTGTGTTGAGTGTTAAGTGTTGAAGAAAAAAAAATAGGTGAGGGTGAATTGAGGCAACTCTCTGGAATTCAGATTCCAGAGAGGTTGCCGATCGATCGCCACAAGGGGCGATCGATCAGTAACTGATAAGCTAAGCGCTCTGGTTTTCCAGAGCGCTAGCTGATCGATCGATCGGCTGTTGGTTTTGTTAAGCGCTTTGGTTTTCCAGAGCGCTAGCCGATCGATCGGCCAATAAGGGGCCGATCGATTGGCTGTTTTATTGGCAAGGGCGATCGATCGGCCAACAAGGGGCCGATTGATCGGCTGAGAGTAAATGGGTGATTCTTCCCATCATCCGCGTACTACTTACTGTTTGGTCTATATATTATTTTTCTTTATTGATTTCACGACGGTTTGATCGACTTAGACTTTGATTTAGAGCTAAGGTGTAAATATATATATATAGGAAAAATTTTACACGAACTTACGATTTCTTATGTTAAGTTTATGTCACGACAAGTCCGTGGCGGCCCTGACCGGGTTGGGGTCGTCACAGAGAAGACAAAATACCAAGTTTTGTAATTGATGTTTATATGTTATTGACTTTATTAGAGTTCTGCGTGACTCGAATTCAAGTTAGATCGGGTCGGGCCTATATATCAATTTAAGAGTTTTATATTTTCTTGATATATATTGGTATTTGAACCGCAAAACTCAATTGTACCGTGATTTCTAAAGTGAATTTCTTCTATGCTCATATTTTTTTTGGTCTTGGGTTTTCTATGTAAATCTTGGTGTTTAAGTTTTTCCGCGTTAATTTTTCTTGTTTATTATTATTATTATTTGATTGTTAATTTTATAGTCGGGATACTTTAATTCTAGAAGAGGTTTATGATGTCTTGTTATCAAAAGAGAAGATGAATCAGGTTGTTGTTGGATCTGAGTCTCGCAGACAGAGACTTGTTGTTTGACGTAGAACAAGAAAGTCAAACAACAAAGGCAATGATGATTTTTAGAGTTCGAATGACAGATCACAGTCAAAGAACCAGGATAGACCCATTACTTCTGCCAGAAGAAGGGACACATTAAATATGAGTGTCAGGATTTGCATTGTTAAGAGAGCTGCTGGGAAGGAAAAACAACTGATGAAGTTGTTGTCGTAGAAGAAGAAGATTATAGTGATGAAGATCTTCAAGTTGTATCAGAGGGAAACTCAAAGTCAAACAAAGATTGAATTCTGGATACACCTTGTTCATTTTGTATGAGTTACAATCATGATTGATTTCGACACTAGACAATTTTAGAAGGTTAATGGGCAATAACATACCTTGTAAAGTAGTTGATATTGGTACCATCAGAATCAAAATTATTGATGGAGTTGTGTAGAAGATGGGTAATGTGCGGCATGTTCCTGGTTTGAAGAAAAATATGATTTCGTTGAGTATTTTGGATGCGAAGGTTACAAGTACAATGTTGTAGGTGTAGTTTTGAAGATTGGTATAGGCGCTCGTCATGTTAAAGGGACACATGAGGTCTGTAAATCTTTATATGTTGTAGGGTTCTAAAGTTACAGGTAATAAGGCCGATGGGTTTGTGAATTCACCTTCTAAGTGATTGTTTGCGAAGACTTGGAAAAAGTCAACGTCTCAGGTGAAGTTTAAGTTGGATATGAGTGTGCATCAGATCCCGTGAGTCAATCTATTGATAAAAGCCAAACAAGGAAGAAGTTACAAGTGTTGGCCGAATTCATGGAAATGACCTAAAATTGCATCAACTTTGGAGAAATGTAACTCGAGCCTTGAGTAACGTTTTTGGCATAAATTTGGAAGTTAAGATCTTCAATGGATGGATAATGAGTATTCCAAATTTGGCGCAACAAATCCTTATGCAATGCAAGAAATGTTGAAAAGGACACAAGCTGATCCAAAGGGTTCGATTTAGACACCCTTTGACTACCTCGACTACCTTTGCAAAAATGCAACACTCCAACTTGTTTTTAAAGATGAGAGTTGGATTTAACGACCTTATCAAGCTCACTATAGAGAAAATTATAGTGAAGTAGCTACACTTTAGAAATGATTGATTCAACTCACTAGATCAAACACTACAAGATTCTTAAGATTGATAACAACCGAGAGATGTTGAAAGCAACACTTCCAAACAAAATACTTTAGGGTTTCATATAATCAAAATTTGTTGTTGGGAACCTTAAGAGGAGGTTATATAGCATCCTAAAAGAAATTAGGGTCAAAGCAACTTTAAGGAAAAAATTACAAAATAACCAACTAGGAGCAAAGTTTGGGCTCACTCGGCCATTGAGGATAGATCGAGAGAGGATTACATCAAATGATCCAAAAATGAAAGAAAATATTAAAGTCCAAATAACAACAATAAATAGAAAGACATGGCCTAGCTTGGTCCACTAGGAAACAAGGAAACAAAGACACGACCTTCAAAATTGGCACGATTGTGGGCGCGCTATGAAGCTAGACATTGTCAGCTGTTAAGTGTTGGCGTGGTTGTGGGGCGTGCTAGTAGGTGAGTCATGACCTTCTTCTTGATGGGCTTCCATGGGTTCCCATTTAATTAAGTGACATGGTTTGTTCATATCAATGGAAGTAGGGGAAATCCCCAAGTCTTCAAAAAGGTCTTCACCTGTAAAATAGAGCAAACTAAAATGGTTAGTGAGGCGCTTGACTCAGGCCCTTGTGATGACTCCTTGGGCATATCACCTATTACAGATGTTTAGTCATCAGTTTTAGTTTCACGTAAGAGTGTATCGTAAAAGGAAGAACCAAGTGGAAAGTTAAAGCTCCAAGACAATATGGCGAAGCTAGATCAGTGGGTTATGCATTGAATGTGTTTGAGGAAAAAGATTCTAGTGGAGAGTCTTCAACACGTTTACATGTAGTTCGTTGTGATAACTCTGACATCTCAGTGATACCATGAATGAGGTGATGCAATTTCTTCTCAAGTATGTTTCTCAATTTTAAGCGGGGCTTAAACTTGATTGGTATTGTTTGTTGAGTTGGTCCATCTGGGTCTTTGTGGAAAAGAAGGTTATTTTTAATACAATTTTGCAGATTCGTTTTCTCGCACTAGAATTTCTTTGAAGATGAAGATTGTTGGAATTCAGTGTTCTGGATTTGTTTTGCGTTGAACCGAGTAGCCTGTGTTGGATCTCTAATATGGAATTAGTGTCAAAGTAGAGATTATTAGAGTTTGGTGTGACTCGAATTCTAGTTGGGTCGGGTCAGGCTCGTATATCAATGTTAGGGTTTTATGTCTTCTATGTATATTGACATTTGAGTCGCAAAACTCAATTGTGTTAGCTTAGTATGAATTAATTATTTTGATGATGAATGTTTAGATTTTAAATTATTGTGTGGTATTGTAAGTGACTTATTGATTTATTGAGTTGTTTGGAAATACCTTTCAGTGAAGGGTATTTGATATCTAACAAATGTATTGAGTTTTATTCTGAGCTAAATATAAAGCACATGGACCTTAATTGTTAATTTGCGAAAGATATTAAAAGCTCTATCTAAGCATTGTAATTTCAAATAGTGTTGACCGATGCACGAGAAGTGTCGACCGCAAGAACAAATGAAAATTTCCAGAGAGCTCTGAAGTGTCGACTTGGGCGTGGCGACACATTCTCAAGTAACAAAGTTCAGAATAATAAAAGTGTCGACTGCAAAATCGAAGTGTCGAATGTGCGGCCTTTCCAAGTGGCGACTTAGTTGTTGAACGACTATAAAAATAACATACAGCGTCAACAAAGTGTCGACCGATCAAGATGAAGTGTGGATCGGATTATCTGATTTTTGAAGACTCTTATAAATATAATAGTGAAGCTTCATGCAAAACTACAAAATTGGAAAATATGCAACGAAGTGCTTCCAAATTTTAACTTGAGAATCCTAGCCTTCAACTGATCTTTCACCTCCTCTAGTTCATCAACTTGAGATTGTACACATTGAGAATGTGTGGGAATTGTGCTCATTAGTATTTCAATTTTATTGTTGCTTGTAAAAGTGTGAAATGTGACTCCCTTAGGAATAGTATTGTAAGGAATTGATTGACGTCCGGAAGATCAATAAAGAGAATTCAAGAAGTTGAGATTAGAAAGAATCTTCAAGGAGGAGCTTTGAATCGCGGACGTAGGCAAGATTAGCCGAACCGCGTTAACAAATTGTTTGTTTCTTTTCTCTCTTAACTCCTTAAATTTTATTCACTCTATCTAAGTTACAACTCAGATAATTTAACCATATTGCTTGAGAAAATTACCATATTTGAACTTGTGCAAATTTATAAGGTAATCACGAAAAAATTGTTAATAACTTAATTCATCACCCCTTAGATTATTTTCAATCCTACATTTGGTATCAGAGCAATGTATTAAAACTTTTGTTGTGGTTGACTTGGTTATATTGTGACTTAGTTCTATGACATTCAATTTGAATTCTTCACACGTTGAGGGACAATCTATTACTAGTCCTTCTTTATTTAATGATAATGATTATCTCTATTGGAAAGTTATGATAAAATTTTTTACTCAATCCATGGATTATGACTTGTGGAGTGTTATTGAAAATGATCATTATATTTCTATCAAATTAGAAAATTGAGTAAATGTGCCTAAATTGTCTATAGATTTCGATGACCATGATAAAAGAAAATTAAACTTGAATGTCAAAGCAATAAATACTTTATATTGTGCTCTTAATATGGATGAATTTAATAGAGTGCAAGGTTGTGACAATGCATATGAAATTTGGCACCTGAAGTTACACATGAAGAAACTAATCAAGTGAAAGAAAACAAAATGAATATACTTGTACATGCGTATGAACTTTTTTCAATGGAGAAAGATGAATATATTAGTTCAGTGTTTACACGTTTTACTAACATTACTAATAGTTTGAAAGTGATTGGTAGAGTGTATCAAAATAAAAATTGATTAGGAAAATTTTTCGATGCTTACCAAGAGGATGACAATCCAAGGTGACGGCTATCAAAGAAGCAAGAGATCGCAAAGTTCTCAAAGTAGAAGAGGTCATTGGATCACTAATGACTTATGAGATTACCATTAAGGCCAATGAAGAGAAAGATCAAAAGGAGAAGAAGATCTCTAAGAAGAAAGACGTTGTTCTCAAAGTTTCTTTAAGCAAACAAGAGGAATCTGAAAAGGAAGATGATGATGAGGAGATTGCTTTCATCACAATGAGGTTTAACAAGCCATCGATGGATGTTTTATCATTTAACTAAGTTCTTTTACTCAGCCCTAACGATAATAACTAAATTGTTAGCGCCTTTAAGTTCATGAGATTTATTTGGCTATAAAATTACAAAGATTTACTTACTTTTTATCTTTGAATTTAAGTAGAGATTTGGTCAATCCAGTGCTTTAGCTTCACCCCTAATTTGAATTGAACCTATCAGTTCGGTTCCAAAATTTTTAAAATTGAATCGAACCAATTTTTGTTTTGTTTTGTTTGATTCCGTTTTGCTTCAGTTTAGGTTTTCAATTAAAAAAAACAAAAAATTATCCTAATTTACTATATTAAGTTATTCTAGCTATCATTACAATTAGGGAAAAGATGAATTCAAACATTGAACTATGAAGTATTTTTTAATTCAAATACTGAATAATTTTTTCGTCAATTTAAATATTAAATTATTCACTGTTAGCAAATCAAGCAGGTCCGTTAATGAACGTTAAAACCTAATACGTGATTTGCCCTTGAGTATGAACGTAACAACAAGAAAGAGAGTTTCTATTGCTGCATCGTGAGTGTTTGGAAGAAGAATATGACATCGTCGAGGTCATATTTTAGAATGTGCTCATAAGGACTTTTGAGTGATAAATTTTATAAATAGATCCGCAAAAGTAAAAATTTTGTTTTGACAGTTGAAAACGCTTCCGCTCTTTGTGCCACAAGTAACAATATCAATCTCGTTTAGTTTATTAGGTCGAATCAATTATCTTTTTTTTTGAAAAAAAAATATCAACGATTCATTTAATTTATTTGATTATTCATCAAATTATAGCTTCTTAATGTACGACCTTGGACTATCAATAATGAGGTTTGAATCTAACTTTATTATATGTTCTGCATATCACAATTAGTTTTAATTACTTATTGGGCTTTGGCCCAAATGGAAAACTGCAAAGAGGCCCAATAGCCCATATTGAGGCTCTACCCAAAAAAAAAAAAAAAAAAAACCTTCGTCCAAAATCGACGTTCGGTAAAATCCACCTCAGCCCCCGCCGCCGTTGTGGCAACTGAGCTGAATTGAAGGGAAGCTCTATTAAGAGGAAAGGAAGTTCTTTTTTTTTTTGGGTTTCCTTCATTTCCAGATGGGGGAGGACGTAGGCAGAGGAGGAAAGAAGGGCGGCAGAAGTCGCACGCAGAGAAAGCATTTTCGGCAGGATAGAGAGAACGTTTGGAAGCGTCCGAGGAACAATACTTCCTCCTCCACTAACAAAAACGATGACGCCGGAAGTGAAAGCAGCCATTCTGCTTGGGAGCCTTTCGCCACCCAAAACCCAGATTTTAATGAATATTACAAGGTATATGTTCATTAATTTTTGTTTGGTTATATTTCACATGCTCCGTTCTGTTCATTTAACTATTCATAGCTCGGTGGGTGTGCGAAGTTTTTGTGTTCAATGTTCTTTTCGTTTATGCAGGAGCAAATGATTGTTTCCCCCGAAGAGTGGGATACATTTATGGAAGTTCTTCGAAAACCACTTCCTGCTGCTTTTAGAATCAACTCAAGGTATTCTATGGTTTTTTGGTGCTTTTGTTTTGTAATGAGAATATGGTTTTGTTATGTTTGGTTCTGCTCCATTTGACAGATTAGAAAACATTTTTTTGCATACTTTGCTCTCGGCTTTGTTAGTTTAGAAGATTTTAATAAAAAAAATTGTTGTCAAATGGGAAATGTATTGCTTTAGAAACATGTTCTGATTAAACTTTGCTGTATGTCATTATATTTACGAGCTCATGCTTCTTCAAAGTGATGCTTTTTTATGTTTTTCTAATTTTACAGTGGCCAGTTTTGTTTGGACTTAAAATACCAATTAGAGAATGACTTTATGAAATCTCTTCAGTCGGAGGTAATATTCATATCTATAACCAGAGATTATTTTCTGGCGCTTTCCTGTTATCTAAATTGCTTCATATTCTTTTACAGGTCGCTGATGGTGGTGAACTTCAGGCTATAAGACCATTGCCTTGGTACCCTGATAATCTTGCATGGCATTCTAATTTTTCTCGCATGCAATTGAGGAAGAACCAAACACTTGAAAGGTACCTTGAACTGTAGGTTTGATGGGTCTCATATTTTAGTAGCTTATTTTATTTTCTTTTATCTTTTTTACAGGTTTCACAGGTTCTTGAAATTAGAAAATGAAATTGGAAATATTACAAGGCAGGAGGCTGTCAGCATGGTGAGCCAATAATAAATATACTTTTAATATTCTGTTGTTTTCTTTGGCGAAGATTTAGTAGTTTTAGAGTGCATAGTTTGGTTTTCATCATGTTGGTTTAAATCTTTAATTCTATAATCTTAATTGAGCCAATGTTTCAGGTGCCTCCTCTCTTCCTGGATGTACATCCTGACCATTTTGTTCTAGACAGTAAGGAATTTACGATTCCATACTTTATAATTGCTTTTTCCTCCTTATTAGCATTTCCTTCTGCAAGTATATTTTGTTACAATTTTCTGCGCATTTAGATTTCATTTTGGCGTTTGTAACTTAAGAGCTTATTTGAGTGGATGGGAAAAAAACTATTTTTCAATGTTTTGTGCAAAAGAAAAATATTATGTACCTTTATGTTGTTTCTATTGTTTATAGTATTGAATTTTTTTTCTATCAACCCTGCATCTCCCCAATGTCCTGCTTAAAAAAAATAGGGAAAAGAAAGGAAGGAAGAAGGGAAATATAGAAAAATGACAAAAAATTGTCAATTCCTCTTACCTTTTTTATTTGCTTTTTATCAGTGTGTGCAGCGCCTGGTTCAAAAACGTTTCAATTGCTTGAGATCGTGCACCGATCCACAAAACCAGGATCATTACCTAATGGAATGGTTTGTTTCGTTATAATGTATTACGATATATCATGTTCTGCACTTGGTACATTGTTTTTATTTTTGGTTGGTTATAAGTATAATTATTATTGCACAATCTTTTGTCCGATTTCCTTGTTATGTATTTTGTTTGATCTAACTTGGACTACATCCCACTACTGATTAAGTATGTAAGTTTCCTAGTATATTTTTCCATGAATCAGGTTATGGCAAATGATCTTGATGTCCAAAGATGCAATCTTCTCATTCACCAAACAAAAAGAATGTGCACTGCCAACCTTGTAGTTACGAATAACGAAGCACAACACTTTCCTCACTGTCGCCCACACAAAAACAATTCTGGTGCTGTCGAAGTGGAAATTCAAGCAAGACCATGGACTAGTCAACTTGTCTTTGATCGTGTATTGTGTGACGTTCCCTGTAGTGGAGATGGTACACTTCGCAAAGCTCCAGATATTTGGAGGAAATGGTATTATTTTTGTATTGATTGTGATACTTTCTTGTCGAATCTCTTTTCGCATCCTGGCTGATGAATTGTTTTCTTTTTATACAGGAGTGTGGGGATGGGTAATGGGATTCATAGTCTACAAATTCAGATAGCCTTGCGAGGTGAGTATGTTAGAGAGATTTGCTGGAAGTTTTCTATCTTGTGCTACAACTTCTGTTACCTAATCTAGATAATACAAAATGTTTGATAATCAGTGCCATGCTATTATTGCACAAGGAATATTCCGTAGGAAAAATGATATATATATTTTTTTTATTTCTTATGTCATCTCAAATTGAGGTAAAGCCTTAATGGGGCTTAAATCGATGCCATTCTAGACATATGGTGATTTCTGCCCCTGGTTGGAATGAAAGATCTCTTTATACATGTCACAAAAATTGAAGAAGTCTCATAAATAGGGACTTTGGTATTACCCGTCTACCAAGGGAGTTTAGTTATTAACAAACATCTTTGGTAACTTATGTATTGAGATATGCCAAAATACAAATCAGTTAACTAGACATCTGTCTATATCATGTTATGCATATTCCTCTATCTGTCCAAATGCCAATGGAAGTATATGAAAAATCATAATTACAGCTGTTAATCAGATTGGTGAATGCAACGTACTTGTTATGTGGTGCAATCAGGTTTTTGCAATGAATTCAACTGTAATAAGGTTGATCCTGCTGAGAGAATACGCAGCTGCTAAGTTTCATTAGGAATTAGCTCTTCCATGAGGTTGTTAAGTGTTCGACACCCATCTTTGTCTTTGGTTTGACCTCATGTTTATGAGATGATTTGCAGTATCATGACTGACAGATCTTTGCTTCTGAATCAGACTAGGAACTTTTGATCAGATGGAATTCATCCAAAATGTGTTCATTGTGTCCAATAGTTTAAAAAGAAAACATATTTATTTGAAAATAAGATATACATATTCTATTGCTCACGTCATAAGTTAGCTCCTGAAAGAAACCTGTAGGTGGTTCCCCTTCCTATTCCCTCCATATATATTCATGAAAATCAGCAATCACCTTTACAAGCAACTGAAAACATTTTCCTAATGTGTGATTGTGAGATCCGAAGTGATACATGAGGGTTTAACTTCAATTATTATTTTATGTTGTATGGTATTTTATAACAATTGTTAGTTCATGACGTGTGCTTTAACTATTTGCACATCAACACCGCAGGTGCATCTTTGCTTAAAGTTGGTGGAAGAATGGTTTACTCAACGTGCTCCATGAATCCTGTTGAGAATGAAGCTGTAGTTGCTGAGGTAGAGAAGCAGTTATTTTCAATATAAAGATTTACTTGAAACTAGAATTTACATTCCCTTTCTTACTGTCGCGTAGTTTTAGTTCATTTTTTCTGCCATTCCACAACTCCTTTACAGATTTTGCGGAAGTGTGATGGGTCTCTTCAGCTTGTTGATGTCTCTAGTGAGCTTCCACAACTTGTTTGCAGGCCTGGTCTGAAGAAATGGAAGGTTTGCGCCTTTTTTTTTTTTGAAGCTCTCTAGCTTTTTTTTTTCTTTTTTGAAATGGGATGTCCCACATTTCTGTTGGAAAGATGTTAATATACTAATTTTATACTATTTTAAACAGTTAAATATATTTAAATTGCCTGCCCATCTTTTGTTCTCCAAAATGTATATTGCAAAAAAATATATTTGTCTTCAGATATGTTGGCTTTGAAATGCAGGTGCGTGACAAAAGTGTCTGGTTAACTTCTTACAAAGATGTTGGCGAATTTCGCAAGAATGCAATATTGCCCAGCATGTTTCCTTCTGGCAGAAATCACATGGACTCAAACAACGAATTGGAAGAAAAGCAAGAGAATGTTGAGAATGGAAATACTGAAAAGCTTAGCCCGATAACAGAGAATTGTGCAACTGTGCTCGGTGGATCAGATGATGAAGTCTGCAAATTCCCTCTTGAACGCTGCATGAGAATAGTGCCTCATGATCAAAACAGCGGAGCATTTTTCATTGCTGTTTTTCATAAAGTTTCCCCATTGCCAGGTGTTTAAAATAAGTTTTTTAGGAGTTAGTTGACGTATTGTTCAGTTGTTATTTAATATTAATTGAGTTTTTATCTTCTTCCTTTTCTGGCTTGCTGATTTCTATTTCATTGCAGTTATTCAAGTTAAACAGAATACGACTCAAAGGGATTCCTGTTGTGATGATGATACATCAAGTTTAGATTTACCAAGCAAGCACATTGAAGTCGCAGATAGTATGAATGTTAGCAAAGCCGATGAATCAGATGGGAATGTTTTAGATGCTTCGGAAACTAATTTAATCGAAGATGGGTTAGATAGAGATTCAGTTGGAATATAATAGTTCTAAAACACCTGAAGAACATAACCCAGAGAAAGCCCAAGGGGATAGTGAAAAGAAAACTGATTCGAATAAGACTGGAGGGAGGAGAAAAGCCACAACTTCAGGGCAAATGGAAAGGAGTTGATCCCTGTTGTCTTTTTTCAAGATAAAGCTGTTATTGATAGCATTAGGGCGTTCTACGGTATTGCCGAGTCTTTTCCTTTCAATGGCCACCTCGTGACCAGAAATAGCGATACTAATCATGTCAAGAGAATCTACTATATTTCGAAGTCAGTTAAGGATGTGCTCGAACTGAATTTTGCAGTGGGGCAGCAACTTAAAATAACATCAGTTGGGTTAAAGATTTTTGTAAGTATTCATACCAATCATTGTTGTAGGTCTCCTATTTGTCTGTCTGGGTCTAAGATATGATTGAAAATTTCATATTTATCTTATGTTTTGGCTTTCCATCACCCAGTCTGGCAATGTTTTTTAGCTCATTTCATTTTTTTTAATATATAATTTGGAAGAATTAACCTATGGATATATCTTGATGAAATCTGACTAAATTTGAATTTACCCTGATAAAACAGGAAAGGCAGACAACAAAAGAAGGCTCTGTTATGCCCTGTTCGTTCCGCATATCGTCTGAAGGATTGCCTTTGATTCTCCCGTACATCACAAAACAGATCCTATGTGCATCGCCAGCAGATTTTAAGCATTTATTGCAATACAAAAGCATCAAATTTTCTGATTTCCTCGATGCCGAGTTCCGCCAAAGGGCATCAGATCTACTGCAAGGGTGCTGTGTGATAGTGATGGGCAAAGGTATTTACATACATACATGTATGGTCTATGGAGACCATCGTTGTTAAATTTCATGGTTTAGAATAAAATGACTATTATTCTTAGATTTTAAATAAAGATCCAAATGTAGAGGCTCTTGTCTATTTCGTGTTTACTGAAGGAAGCTGACTATTATCTGCAGATAAAGCTTGCTCTTCTGATAGTATCCAAGTAGATGAATCCACAATAGCTATTGGGTGTTGGAAGGGAAGAGCAAGTTTGAATGTGATGGTGACCGCCATTGACTGCGAAGAACTGCTCGAAAGACTTTCAATGCGGTCAGAAATTGAAAAGGAATCATGTATGGAAGTAGACAATAATCACTCCAATGCCACAGCAGGTGAGATCAACATTGGAAACAACCTCCAGAAAAAAAAAAAACGATAACATCTTATTTTTTATTTGATCTTAAGGTAAATTACCTAATTCGACGTGATGTTGGGCATCTTGGTATTAGGTGAAAGAGACTTGGAGAAGATCATTGTACGCACCTCGACCGAAGATCTTACATATTAATTGTCAATATCTACCTGACTATCAATCGCAAATGTTCGCTTCTGATAATCATGTGGTACTTTTTTATTTCTAAGTATTATTGGAGGTGGGTTCTTAAAGTAACCTACTTGAATGACAATGATGATCATTGGTCGATAGAATTTTATTGTATTACTTGTACTCTTGTGTATGATTAGATTTTTCAACTGCAATGTTTTATATTTCAAAGAGGAGAAAGCAATTTAGACCAACTTTTGGGGTTATTTCTATATTTCATCTTAACTTATATTTTTTTTGAACAAATCAAATATTCATATTTTAGCAATTAATAACTTGGAATTTCAAACCATGTATATTATGTTTTCCATTAATTTTGTTACATTTTACTTTGAAACTCAATAAAATAATTATTATTAAGTTTAAATTTTATAATAATTCATCATTTATTTTTATTTTTTTACTTTTCTCTTAAGGTTATTTCTTTAAATTTGTTGTTACACGTTTAAAACCACAAACTAATTGATTTTGTATTTCAAAATATATTTAATAATTATTTTATTATTTTTCACAATTTAAGCTTCACAAAAGAATGCACTACACTATCATATGGCCCTAGCTAGCAACCAGAGAAGGACATGCCAATGAATAGACTTCTTTTCGCACGTAATATTGTAAAAATGATCACGCCATATAGGAAATAAATTGGCATTGTCTTGGAGAAACGTTGTGAGATTGTACAACTTTAATAAAATATCATTGAATGCATCAGGGTCCATATTGGTTCTGCTGGTTTGAACTACCCTGGTTACTTCTTGAGAAAATAGAGTCATCTAAGTCGAACTTTCTAGACTTATATTGTCATGACCCAGAGATAGGACAACATAAAAAAGTCGAGTTAAACTATCCTATCTTCAAAATGATCAAACTGTTCAACCCAAAGCTAAGTCCATGATTTGCAACCGAGAGTCTTAAAATTAATTTAAAATCGTAATCTATACAAGATGAGCCGAGATTTACTAAGTGATTACGAAAAATAAAGATATAACAATAAAAATTAAATCCAAACAAAAGTATTGTGCAGGAAAAGTAACAATATACAATACAAAATATAAGTTATACATAACATATCCAAAATTAAAATGGAGACAATAGAACAAGTCCTCAACAAATGAAGTAAACCACTCAAAGAGTAAGGAAACAAATGAAAACTCCACGAAGATTGGCTATTCTTGGTCTTGGGAATCATGATTCATTATTGAGAAAAATATGTAGTCTTTTGGAGTGAACACTTAACTGAAAATGGGTCTTACCACTGTACCCAAAAGCTCCATGAGTCATTTATGTAGCAAGTTTAAAAAACAGTGGTACATACTATATCTAGCTGTACATAAAATAGTGCCACTATAGTTTTATGTAAAAAACAGTCCTAATGAAAAATAAAGTTAACCCACGAGAGCTTTGCACTCTAGTAAGGGTTTTAGGGATTTTCACCGAGAGACACGACATGAAAAATTTTCTCAATATAATATCGCACGTAACAAAACAAAAAAAAAAACCTTATCGTAATAGAAGGTGCATATCAAACAAATGACCTAGATCACATCCCGAAACAACCAAAAACTACGCTCGAAATATAAGGAGAAATATCATGCGTTCCAAAAATAAACATACAGAACTACCATACTTATAATATAAAAATTGTCATACTGAGAAAAGAAATAAGTTGGGTTCTCTATGTGATCTATCACAATATCAAAGTTGAATCCCTCCTAATCTCTAGGGAAAATGGTTCATTCCTATATCAAAAATAAGAACCCAAATCGGCACAACATAAAAAAGTGGCTGTGGTGCCTCAGCATGAAGCAAAATTTTCATAAATAATCCACTTTGTGGTCAACAACGGACAAAGACCAGTCAATCAGAAGGGAATTACGATCGATGATAGCTATTGACCAGAAAAAGGAGTAATGTGTCAACCAATGAACAACAACGGTCGACCACACACCGACTTGTAGTTGATTTGAAAACAAGCAGCAATTGCCTGACATTAGCATGCAACAACCTATGACGTCACGCAGTCGACCAAATGATGCCACGTAGTCGACCACACTAGCTACAGGATTCAGTCGACCAAACGCCTTGAGCTGTCAATGATACCTCTTGAAAAAGAGTTATTACATCAAGTTAATTAAGATAACTATTGTTAAAATTTGGTGATAAAAATAATAAAATGCATGTTTGGTAGACAAATATTGTAATATTGTCTCGTAATATCATAGTTTGAATAAAAATATTTATTTTGATTATATTTTGTGAAAATCATATTTAATGTTGATGATTATTGCAGATTGAAGAACATAATTGAAAATATTGATTTTTTAGACTATAATCAAGATGGGGCTCAGGAGTTTCAAAAGCAATGCAATAATTTGAATTTGGAAAGAGAAAGGGCTCAAATAAAGGAGAAATTTATTTTGAGATTTTCCACTTTTAAAGAAAAGAGGATGCTGACGCCCATGGAAGAAAAATAATTATGAAAGGTAGCAAATGAAAAGAAGAAAGAGGGAGACGAGGAAGAGGCCTAAGGGCCAAATCCTAGAAACAAGTAGGAAGGCTTAGCAAGTGGAGACTTAGAACATGAACAAAGTTCATTCTTCGAAGGTGGAGACCAGACCTCATTGTTGCAGAATCGGCTCAACATCGCATCGTAGAGAAGATTCTTCATATTTTTCTCGTTTTCAATACGATGATTTTTGTGACTAATATGATGACATTTTCTTTTTTCCTATGCTAAATATTGAGTGGCTGTGAGGAGAGAATACCGAACTATGTGAATTAAATACTTTTGTTATAAATTGTTGCACGAATAAATTAAATAATTTAATATGATTTTATTGTCTATTTTATTCAGTGTTGGAAAACATGAATACATATTAAGATTGCTATTGCACTTAACGATAGATAGAATCGTGATATATATTGAATTGTAAGAACTTTTAATATTTTCACATCAATTTATTAAAGTCACATGACTAATTAGAAATGTAATTAATTGAATTTTTTTATGATATTTGTCGTTCATAAGCATGAAGAAAATATTGTATGAATTAATCAAGAGACTTTGACGATACTTCATTTATAAAGAATTTTCTAAGTCATTTAATTTGACTGTCACAGCATTCCTTACAACATTTGTCGTTATTCTCATATTAGAGAAATTGACTCTACGTCGCTCTTTCATCATATTGAATATGTTATCTGCATTATCTTTATTCTGCTTAATTTCTAATTAATTCATCTTATCCACAATTTTATCGTAAATTAATTTTGTTTATCTTAGATTTAAAGTTTGATAATTTTATGCTCGTGGGATTGAGTTGTACTTATCATTAATTATTTGCTTGCGACACATGCATTTGCATTGTATTACTTTTTGCACAACAGTCAACCAGACTCATAAGTTAGTTGACTCACCCAAGACGTAGTCCACTATGAAAATAGCTAAAACATATGCCAGACATCTTGGTGCAACTTTAGTAGACCGAACCAGAGTGACCATCGACTGGAAACACATCAAAACTTCGATCTAGACACTTTTAAGCATCAGATCTAACAAAAATTTTTATTTTTTCCACTATGGATGGTCAAAACTTGTAACACCCGGCATTTTTGCCACGTAATTGTTTCCCCGTATTGTATTTAAATTATTTAAATACAATGTATATTTTGGTTGAAATGATGGAATGTTTAAGAGGAGACCAAACTAATGTTTAACTAAGCATAACACTAAGTTTAAAACCAATGGAAGGGAAAATTAGGAAGAAATTAAGGTTGGTGGGAGAAATCAAATGGATAATTGACATGTGGCAGCTTGTTGAAGAAGTTAAGTTCTTCCCCCTACGTGAAACCTTCTTCATTTCACTTCTCTGCTCTTTCTTCCTCTTCTCGGCATTCTCTCTCCCAAACGACAAGCAACCATCGAAGCACCTTCGATCTTCTTGGATTTCCTTCTGTTTTCTGTCAAAGGTAAGCATCTACTCATGCTAACAAGTTTGGACAAGTTCAATGTGGATTTTTACCGAAGTTTAGGGTTATGGTATTTGGAGAAAACTCACTGTTCTTGGATGAAAACACACCAGTTTGTTTTCTAAGAGTTTGGATGAGTTTGGAGCAGATTCTACCAACTTACTAGTTAACATTTGCAGGTATTTAATACCTCTTCATGCATACCACAGGTCCGAGCATTCCAGGGACATTCGAGCATCTGACACCGCAGCAAACAGGTAAGTTCATAATCGTAGGTTGGCCCTTAAGGCCCTACATCACAGAGGTACTAGGGTTCCTGTTCTGTCGGGTAGTTTTGGGTAGAAATGTTATAGCTTCTGTTCAGTTTGTGTTCTGTGTTGTCTGTTCAGTTCACGTTCTGAGTTGTCTGTTTTCTGTCTCACAATATGCCCTGTTATTTTTGATGTCTGCTGTTATAGGTTCAGGCACTGAGAATGTCATGCATACACGTTTTACTGAAAATCCATGCAAAACTGATTTCTGTACACGGTTTGAAACTAATAAGATAAAATCCGACTGAAATGTACCAGGTTAAGTGTGAGACGGGGACTGGCCACTGAACTGTTACTGTTTACCGTTTACTGTACTGTATCCCTGAATGTGCCTGATAGTGCACCCTCCCCCTCCCCCACTGTACTGTACCCCTGAATGTGCCTGATAGTGCACCCTCCCCCTCCCCCACTGTACTGTACCCCTGAATGTGCCTGATAGTGCACCCTCCCCCTTCCCCACTGTTTGCCAGTTCCCCTATAAGCTCCACTTAATTCTATTGCCACTGTAACTAAATGCTCTGTACTGTCACCGTATTCTGAAAAACTGCATGCATAGCATTTTGCATCACTGCATACCGATTATGTCTTACTGAGTTTTAGACTCATAGGTGAACTCTCTGGTGTAGGTACTGAACCTGAAACCGAGGACCTTGTTCCTCAAATTGATGATCTGATGTAAATGGTGGATCGAGCTCACAGGGTGGTTGTTGCAGTCAGACATGTTTCTGCTCTGAGGTTTCAGTTTTTAAGTAAAGTTTATGTCTGTAGGTTTTACTGAACTCTGGTGTTTTGTTTCAAAACTCTGTCTGGATTTTTGTTAGAAATCTGATTTATGTATAGGTTTTGTTGGTGTATTCTAAAACCTCTGTATTTGACAGTTGTATTTATGTTTTGAAATGTATTGAAATCATCCTGGAACTGCTGGAATCTTTTATCCGTTTGTGCATGGATGGCCTCTAGTTTTAGAGCTGTCCACGCAATCTGCTTCTTTGTTTCTGTCAATTGTAAAGCATGTTCTACAACTCTTATGCCCTCTATTTGTACTATATTTGACAGTTAAAAGAGGTCTTGTGGTATTCTGGAATTTGTTTGGGATATTCTCTGATAATCTGTGCATGGATTGTCTCTGGTTTTGGAATAATCCATGCAGTTGTTTTCTTGATCTTCTGTTAGGTTTTCTAACTTCTGTCATGTTCCCATGCATGTTTTAAAACTGTGTTTAGAATCGGGTTCGAGGGTTTGAAGCCCTTATGCCTTCTGTTTGAGGTTTTCTGTTCCTAGGACTTCCTGTTAAAAATTGTTAAGTTTCACCTTAGAAATTATATCATCCGATCACGTCCACCGCTGCCCGCTGCCCGCTGCCCGTTTTAAAAGTCACATCCACCGGTAAGTGTAAAATCCAAGTCCACCGCTGCCCGTTTCCTTCTGTTAAATTACATCCTCCGGTTGACGTCACCCAAGTCTTCCGCCAGTGTAATTACATCTTCCGGTGACGTCATCTGTCTTGTCCTATTCGACATCCACCGCCAGCTAAAGTCTTCCACCCAGTTTATTCTCAGTTCTGTCTGTATCTTCCGGTTGACGTCACCCATCCTCCGGTTGACGTCATCTATTTTGTCTTATTCGACATCTTCCGCCCAGTCTATTTACAGTTTTTGCCTACATCCACCGGTGACATCATCCATCTTCCGGCTGACGTCATCATCTCACCCAGCTCTGTCTGTTGTCATTACCTCTTCTGATGACGTAATTACCTCTTCGATGACGTCATCCACTGATTTCTCCTCCGATTCAGTTTAAAACTGCATCTTCCGACCGACGTCATTCAAGCCTTCCGCTGCTCCTCTAAACTAAGTCTTCTGTCAGCTATTCGCCCCAGCTCTTCCGCCAACGTTTCCTGTTTCCTCCTCCGCCAGCCTTATGCTAATTTCTGTTCTGTTATCCATTATTGAAACCTGTTTTAAATTTCTACACCCGAGAACTCTCTCTCCCTGTAAAGGCTTTCTGTTACTCACTGTAGTTTCTCCCCTCTGTAAAGCTATGCTCTTCTAGGGTTTTCATTGATAGTGCATGTTTCCTGTCATTCAATTCTGTTTCGCTGTAAATATTTTAAAAGTATAATGTCTATCGTTTTAACCGATCTGTTTATGTTCAAAAAAAAAAAATAGTCACCGTTTTCCGTACACTGTCCCGGAGTAATGGCTCCGATCCCGGACTCCGATCGGGTTTCGGTTTCGGGTCGTCACAAAACTAACCCGAACTGGTGAACTGTACTAGAATTGATGGAACGGTAGAACATATAAAAACTCCTTCTAATGGAAAAGTAAAATTCAATGAGAATTGAGTTCATCTCACACGTACGCGTCATGGACATCCTGTCTTTTTATGCTATAAAGACTTGTATGTGACTATTAAGAGTGAGGATATTCTACATTAGGTTACCGTAGTACCCAAGAATTTCCAATAAGACTTAATCTCGTATTTAAAGACAAATTTATTTTACATATTATTATAATGATTATGGAGTATTTATAAAAAATAATACGAGTAGAAGCTAAAAAGACGTTTGGAGTATACCTTGTAAGCCAATCAAGTGATAATTATGAAGTAGTACATGAGTCAAGGTGTTGGAAGCCATAGAGGCACAAAAAGGTGCGCGCGGCCAGCACGGCCCTCCCGCTTCCTGACTTTCTAAAAACACGTTTTAGTAAGTTTTTGACATTTTTGAGGTTTCAAAATTCAATATTTCTGAATTTATTAAGGTTTTCTATATTTTTAGGGATATTTTAGGCTATTTACCATTATTTTTAAGATTTATTTGATCCTATTTGAACATCCACTTTGTACCAATTTATGCACCTCAAACTTAGCCTTTATTTCGTCCGGAACTCGCGAGCTGCCTCCTCATTCTGCAGAATTTCCAAAATAAGCCTAAACCTAATTGACTTCTACCCTCAAACAAGTAAACACATGAGTTTACATGCTTGAGAGAGACAATTAAGATTTTCATTATTGTTAAGGTTTCTTCAAAGAAATCATTCGATTATGATTCTTCTCCTCACTTTCTTTCACTTATACGCGACAACTCTATAGGTAGGTAAATTCAAAGGTGAATGATACTCGTCGTGAGCAAAAGTCTACGTAATAAAAATGGAGGTAAGAGATATTTGTATGCGTTAACTCGTAGGTCTGCATTGCAAAGTACTATATTATCTCTTTACGTTTTATTGATACTGGAGGATGTATTTTATTTATATATTTATGATGATGTCGATTGAGATGTTTTATGAGACATTTTATCTTATTCAAGAATTTTATAATGATGATAATATTACTAGAAAAGATGTTATATTATAAGCTCTTGAATATGATACGTTGATAGACATAAATGATGTTTTATGCGTTGACCCATTGATCTGCATCACAAAGTGCTAGGTTAAGTAGTTTCGTTACGATAAGACTTTGAGGAGTTGTTTTTTATTATGTTAGGACATTAATGGCTTGAAGATTTGTTTAATCGTTATGATAAGATGAGGTTTGCGATTGATGTTATATTTTATGATTATATTGATGATGATGACCCTTGAGGATGTGTTATAGTATAAACTTTTGATTGTGATATATTGTTAGATGATATGATTATATTGACAATGATGTCGCTCGAGAATGTGTTATAGTATAGACTTTTGATTGTGATATTTGTTAAATAATAAGATTATACTGATGATGATGTCGCTCGATGATATGCTTTGTTTGATGTTTTGATAGATGTAGAAATATTGATACTTTTAAGATATGTAGTAAATCATGATTGTAACACCCGGGATTTTTTTTAAAAGGAAAAATTGGAAAGAAATTAAAAGTATATAGTTAAGTTAAGGGTGATAGGTCGCCCTAACCTGTGGATTTTCTGCATTTGGGAATGTTAGTATTTTAGTTTTCCATTTTTCTATTATTGGAGATTTTGTATGCTGGATAGTGAGTGATTAGCTGAGTAAGAATATTCTGGATCTGGTTGGGAATTGGTTTGTGTGCAGGTACTTAGCATTTTTGGAGGCGCCATTTTCAGGCGTTACCCTGCCGAAATTTTCGGGGAAAACGCCGTGGTGCTTAGCTGTTAGGAGTAAGGGTAATTAGCGAGTCTAGGCCTAGTTTAAATTATGTTTCAACGTGGGTTTGGTTAGCAAAGTAGCGCACCGAGCCAGGGTGGGTTCGGGGGCGTTACAAGATGGTATCAGAGCAAAGTGGTCGAGTCGTTCAAAGGATTACCTGACAATGCCGGCCGCCATGCAACGTGCTTCATCGACTGTAAGTATTTCTTTACTTTTTGTTAGTTTATATTTAAGTTTGTTTGTTTTGGAACTATAATGGATTAGAAAATTCCGAGAGTACCGAGACAACCTCAGTGGATCCTATGAGCCAACTTATAGACGTAGTGAACTGATAGTTTGAATAGTTAGGAATTTATTGGAAAGGCGAAACAGACAGGGTAACATCCTTAGGATAGTTAGAAGTAGAATTGAGCATAGGGTGATTAGAGAATCTCAAGATGAGAATGTAAGATTGATAACCTAGGATTTTGTATCCTTAGATAGAAATGAAATCCTAAGTAGCAAACCTTAGGAGTTTTAGAAATAAATCAGAGTGGAGTTAGAAAAGTTTGAAGTTAGGGATGTAGGTAGCGTTTTAGGAGTGTATTTTATCAAAGATGAGTGGGGATAAGTGAAAAGATTATGCTTGGCATATTGGAGGAGCATTAAGGGTTGTCTGGTTATTGGTGTTATTCGACATAGGATTTTGGAGCCGAAAGTATATAGTTTTGGAATAACTTGGAATAACTTAGAAACTTTTATGTCTTGAGTAAGTAGAGAAAAGTCTAACCTCTTGAATTAGGATAATGCTCTGAGTTTTAGATTAATGCGCGCGATGTTAGGAGAAATGGTGACTCGTCGAGGAATAAATAGGAAATTGGTATTTTGGATGGTATTTAAGCTACAACAAGTTTGCTAACAAGGAGGGTGTTGGGTGACTTGTTGTAATGAGAGTTAGAGAATATTTGAACCGAGTTGGAAGACTAAAGAGAGTAGATTAGTTAGTAAATTTTGAAGAGAATCCTGAGGGAAGTTAGATAATTGTATTAGTGTTAAGAAACTTGAGAAGAAATGAGAAGTCGTAGACTATAGAAAGAGGAAGGTTAGAGTTCAAGGTTTGAACCTTGAGTAATTAGTAGTGTAAGATCTGAGGAATTAGAGAATTTCGAATAAGAGGAACGGGGAATTGTACGAAAAGTATTTGAGTTACTTAGGGATAATGTTAAGTAGAAGGTTCTATGGTTCGACTCGTATGTAACGAAGTCGAAATTGTTGATGTCGTAAATAGATTTGACTAGAATTGATAAGTTTAAGAGTTGGCGAGCTTAAGAGTGAGATGTGAATGAGAACTCGAGTATTAGTAGAGGGTGAATAAGAAAATAGGGGTTGGTAGATGTAAGCTAGAAGAACGATTATTTTATGTTTTAGATTTTGGATGAACATAGGAAAGAGGGAAGTGTTGAGATTAGCTAACTATTAAGGAATTTCGTATGAAGCTGAAGAATTTAGAAGATAATGAGAATTAAATTATAAAAGTTCGAAAGTATAGGTGATGTTTGAGGAAATTAAAGGTATTAATGAGGGAGGGTAAATAGTTATGAGAGTTAGACTCTTAAGTTAAGGGTTTGAACTATGTTGTCGGGTGAAGAATGGATGAAGAGTTAGAAGTAAGATAAGTGAGGGGATTGGTAAATTCTAATTGAGGATATTGGATAGGAAGGACACGAAGGGTATACGCGGGAATTTAGAGTAGGGTTAATTCAGGAAGGTTGTGAATCTAGGGAAGTTTCAATTTTGAAATTTATGAGGTCGAAATCAAAGTGAGTATATATCATTTAAGGTATTAGGGGGATGAGTGTTGAGTGTAAAGTTAGGAAAAGTTTGTTTACTTTGAGGAATAGTTGATAGATTTAAGAGATGAGAGCTCTGAGTATCAGGGTTGTATTGGAATAACTAATGAAAAATCATGATTGTTCGAGGTATAAATTGTCTTGATTGACTGATATGAGTAGTAAGAGTTAGGAGTGATAAGTAGGAGTGAGATAGTAGAGTAGAAAAAGAAAAGAAGTAGTTCTTAGTGTGACAGTATTAAGGAATCTTAGAGATATGAGGTAGTTTTGTAAGTGTTAATGAACTAGGGCTTAGAAAAGTAACTAAGTGAACATAGTTGGAGGAAAAGTTAGAATGGGAATTAAGTGGGAACAGTTTGAAAGTATGGGTTGCAAAGTTAGGAAAGCGTTGTGGTGTATAGTTTAGGGTATAGAATTGTAGAGAATGGTCAATTTGGAGTAAATGAAAACTCAGTTAGTACTTTGAGGGTATAGTGAATTAAGAATATGTGAATGGTGTTAGGATGAGGTACGAGGTACATAGATGTATGATGCGATAGTAAGAGCGAAAGGAAATTAAAATCTAGCACTAAGGGTAAGAAGTTGATTCCGTAGGTTCTAGTGTTATGCTATTGAGATGATTTTGGAGGGTTGAGATTATTTGTTGGATACGTGTTGGAATTAGAAAAGTACGTGTGAAGAGTTAGTGAACGTGTGAGTATTCGGGTTAGAGTGTACATTGTGGTATATTGTAACCGATAGATGTGTAAGGGTATTGGGTAGATAAGATGAGTACTTTGAGGAATAACAAAGCCACAAATTTTGAGGATAAAATTTTTGTAAGGAGGGTGGATTGTAACACCCGGGATTTTTTTTAAAAGGAAAAATTGGAAAGAAATTAAAAGTATAATAAGATAGTTGTTTTATTTAATTTAAAAGAAATAGCAAAAAGAAGGGAAAGTAATTAAAAGTGACTTAAACGGTTTATTAATTGGAGAACTTAAGCCGGGTACGGGATGAAAGTCAATTTAAGAAAATTTATAATTTAAGAATGGGATTTAACGGAAAGTTTGAAGGGAAAAAAGGTAACGTTAATTATTAATGTTGTTATTATTATTATTATTATTATTATTATTATTATTATTATTTATTTAACATAATTTATAAAAAAAAACAGAACACAAAATGGCTTCGAGGAAGCCATTTTGCGCTCGGGCCCGACGCTGAAGGCAGAACAGGGGAGACGCAGGGCGGCGACGGTGAGGCGTTCGCCGGTGACTTCCGACGCTTTCCGGCCAGACGACGGCGACGAGCAGACTCCGGCCCTTCTCCGCGCACGAATTGAACGGTAAGTCCCCTTTTGTGCCCTGTTTCGGTTCGGTAGTGGCCGAGGGTGAGGAGCGACTTTGAGCTCCGATCGTCGACTGAAATGGGCTGCTTCCGGCGTGGGTTTGCCAACCCTTGGACCGGCTTCCAACGCCTGGCTGTGATGAGCCCGATTTGGGCGAAATTCAGAAAGCCCTTTTGGGGCATTTCGGGTTTTTGCTTCTAGTTCGAGATTTTTGATTAATTTAAGCTAATTGAGGGTATAGGAAGTTGATTGGTGAGGAATTGAGTGGAATTTGATGGAAAATTGAAAAGGGGGATTTTTCGGGTAAAGGGGCAGTTCGGGTTTTGCTAGTTTCGACCTAGCTAGGGTCGGTTGTTTTGAAATTCCTTTTGGCAGGTTAAAATAGGTTATTAGAGGAGTATGTGGCCGCTGGAATCGTTCGATTCCGATATTTGACGCAAAAGTTACTTGCGTTTGAAGTTTCGGGTCGATTTTTACCGAACCTCAACTAGTGGCCCGTTTAGTTAGATTTTAGTTGGATTAGGCTAAAAATATTAGTTTGAGAGTAATTGGTGAATGTTGGCTTAATTTTAATGGAGTTGAAGTTGGACGGTAAAATTTACATAAAAATCGGGTTTTGTGTTTTGGTGAGAGAAAGGAGTTTGAAGTATGGTTAGTTTTAATTAGAAAATTTATGAGTGAATTACTAAGTTATTTTCTATAATTGATAGGTTATCGGACGAGTGAATTGATCGTTAGAGCTGAGCACCGTAAAGCCGAGCAGTCAGGTAAGTAGAGGACGTTTATGTTTTGCCTTCGGGCCTACACCACGGAATGGTAGGTTTGTTTGTTGTTTGGTTGTCTTCTTTGTTGGTCTATTGCTTTGCTTTGTTTTGGTCTGGTTAAGTATTTGTGCGACTTGCATCATAGTGTGAAATGCATCGTAGTCCAGAGCCTCGGGGGATTTGTGCGACTTGCATCATAGTGTGAAATGCATCGTAGTCCAGAGCCTCGGGGGATGTTTGTTGTTTGGTTGTCTTCTTTGTTGGTCTATTGCTTTGCTTTGTTTTGGTCTGGTTAAGTATTTGTGCGACTTGCATCATAGTGTGAAATGCATCGTAGTCCAGAGCCTCGGGGGATGTTTGTTGTTTGGTTGTCTTCTTTGTTGGTCTATTGCTTTGCTTTGTTTTGGTCTGGTTAAGTATTTGTGCGACTTGCATCATAGTGTGAAATGCATCGTAGTCCAGAGCCTCGGGGGATGTTTGTTGTTTGGTTGTCTTCTTTGTTGGTCTATTGCTTTGCTTTGTTTTGGTCTGGTTAAGTATTTGTGCGACTTGCATCATAGTGTGAAATGCATCGTAGTCCAGAGCCTCGGGGGATGTTTGTTGTTTGGTTGTCTTCTTTGTTGGTCTATTGCTTTGCTTTGTTTTGGTCTGGTTAAGTATTTGTGCGACTTGCATCATAGTTTGTTGTTTGTTGTCTCTTTTGTTGGTGATTGCTTTGCTTTGTTTGGGTCTGTTAAGTATTTTGTGCGACGTGCATCAGAGGGTGAAATGCAATCGTAGCCAGAGCCTCGGGGGATGTTTGTGTGTTTGGTGTTGTATTGTTGATTGTGTTGTTGTGTTGGATGTATTCGTGTGGCTTTGCATATTGAAGCATGCATCATGGAGGCACGTTAGAACGATCGTGGCATTGTTTGGCATTGGGAGCATGAATGTATCAGATAAGTAAATGTAAAATGCATCTCGAATAGATACGTAAATGTAAAATGCATCTCGAATAGGGTGACTTGTCGCGCTGAGGTTGCTGGTAGTAGCACCCCGAGGGGAACTCTATGAGAGATGACCGGCTAAAACACGAGATCCTGATTAGTGTGCCTTGTCGGGCTGAGGTTGCTGGTAGTAGCACCCCGAGGGGACCTCTATGAAGGATGATTGACTAAAATACGTAAATGTCGTGATTAAAGCAACGATCAGCAAACGAACACAACTGAGAGTTAGAAACTGCATTGTGTTAGGTTGATTGCATTGTGATGTTGTTGAGTCGCATTGTGAAGTTGTGTTGTTGCGTTGCGTTGTCGTGTTGAGCGTGTGTGTGTGGTTGTGTTAGGGTTGTGTGAGGGTTAATTGTGGATTGCAGTTGTTTATATTTATTATCCCCTACTTGCTAAGCGTAAGCTTACGTGTGTGTGTGTTCCGTGGTGTAGGTGACGACAGGAGTACAGGTTAAAGCTTCGAGGAAAGCTAGGATTGGGACGCAGTCTTTGATGTACGCGGTATGCCGGTGCGGGCAGTTGTCGGGGCGTCTCGACCATGGTCTTCGGAGATATGGGGTTTAATATTTTGGTGGTTATTGTAAATGTTTATTGTTGTATATAGTTAAGTTAAGGGTGATAGGTCGCCCTAACCTGTGGATTTTCTGCATTTGGGAATGTTAGTATTTTAGTTTTCCATTTTTCTATTATTGGAGATTTTGTATGCTGGATAGTGAGTGATTAGCTGAGTAAGAATATTCTGGATCTGGTTGGGAATTGGTTTGTGTGCAGGTACTTAGCATTTTTTGAGGCGCCATTTTCAGGCGTTACTCTGCCGAAATTTTCGGGGAAAACGCCGTGGTGCTTAGCGGTTAGGAGTAAGGGTAATTAGCGAGTCTAGGCCTAGTTTAAATTATGTTTCAACGTGGGTTTGGTTAGCAAAGTAGCGCACCGAGCCAGGGTGAGTTCGGGGGCGTTACAATGATAGAATAGAAAGAACAGACGAATTGACTCGAGGATATGTTATGTTTTGCATCGTATGTTTATGTATGACTCATGTATCATAAAAAAAAATTTATGTTAAAAAAGACTTAGAGAGAAGAAAGAAAGAAAAGACTATAAGCTTTGAAAATATGAATAACATGAGACAAAATTTATCATATTTTAGTATTTGACTTGTCACGAATTAATAGTAAAGATGATTATTGTTGATGAATTGTCTCTAAAGTTTGTTGATGGAGAGAGGTTTTAGAACATATTCTCACTATGTGCAACTGAAATTTTTCACATCTTCTAAAAGCACAATTGCATGAGATATTACTAGTATTTATGAGAAAGAAAAAATAAAGTTGAAATATTACTTTACAGACACATCTTAACGAGTATACTTGACTACCAATACATGAACTTCCATTCAAAATCTAAATTACATGGTATTAATTGCTCATTATATTAATAGTGATTGGACTTTGCATAAGAAGATTTAATTTTTGCTTAATTTCAAATCATAAAAGTGAAACGATTAGTATAGGAGTGAAAAAATATTTGTTTGAATAGGGAATTGATCTTTGATTTAAGTTTTAAACTCAAAATCGTGTATATTGTATCCATTATGTTGCACGATTTATGCCTTTAAATAGAGTAAAAAAATAATTAAAATATTCTAAGATAATAAGGAAGTAAATAGACAACATCAAGAGATTAGGAAACTTAACAAATTAATAAAATGAAACTATATTAAAACAAAGAGAAATTAGGCAACCAAATAAAATGAAACTTGGACCACATAATAAAAGAAAACTTGGATCAATTGATAGATGAAGTTCGTGGGTTGCTTGGGGATCAAGTGGCTGCGCCCTCCAAGCATTGCTTGGGAACCCAGTAACCGCGTCTTTTCTTCATGAATTTAGAAACAAATTGCTTGCCAATTTAATATAAGAAAAGTGGACTTCTTTGGGGATGAATCTGCATGAATCTTCATGCCTTGGGGTATGGATCTTCATGCATCTTATCCTCCATTGCATCTTTATCAATGCTTAACATATTTATTAATTTGTGCTCATGTTGGAAAAAAATTTTCTCTTGGATTTCTAAAATCAATTCTTGCAAGGGCTTCACACATTTTCTTGGTTCTTGCTCTTATCATTGGCCTTTCAATATCTTGACATGGATCTTTGTCTTTGGGTTTGAGCTTGATAGTACCTTGATTCACATCATTCTTTTCCTCCTAAAAAAGATTCGTCCTCAAATCCTTATCATCATATAGAGATAAGTCACTAGCATTAAAAAACCACTTACATTACCATATTCACTTGGTAAATCAATCATGTAAACTTTGTCATTGATGTGTTCCAACACTTGGAAGGGACTATCTCCTCGAGGTTGCAACTTGTTCTTTTTTGTTGGCAAATCTTTTTTTTCTTAAGTGAATCCAAACTCAATATCTAGGCTCGAAGATAACTTTCACTTGGTGTTTTGTTTGCTTGCTTTGCATTATGCTCATTCTTTTTCTCAATGTTCTCCTTTACCTTTGCATATAGATCTCTAACAAACTCGGCTTTTTTTCTTTCAATCAAAATTAAAAAAATCATTAGTAGACAAATGTAACTTATTCATCAAAGTTAAAAGATTAAAACCATAAACAATCTCAAATGGTGAATAATATGTAGTAGAATGATCAACCTTATTATATGCAAATTCGACGTGTGGTAAATAATTCTCACATAGCTTTAAGTTCTTTGAACTAATGTTAAAAACTATTCCATTAACTACCATAGTTTGTCCATCCATTCGAGGATGTGCCAAGGTAGTGAATAAAAGTTTGGTACCAAGCTTATTCTACAAAGTTTTTCGAAAGTGACTAAAAAATTGAACATCTTCATCACTTACAATAGTTTTAGGTAAGCTATGTAACCGCACAATCTCTTAAAAAAAAAAAATCTGCAACATGTATAGCAACATTAGTTTTTGAACATGCAATAAAGTGTGTCATCTTACTAAACCTATCAACAACAACAAAAATACTATCATTTCCACTTTGAATTCTCGGCAGACCTATAACAAAATCCATAGAAATATAAATTCAAAGTTGACTAAGTATTGAGAGAGGAGTATACTTTCCGTGTGGTTTGATATTTTATTTAGCTTTTTTACTCAAAATACAGTTATCACAAATTAATTACACATCATGTCTCATCTTAGGCCAATAAAAATGCTCACATAAAACATCCAATGTTTTGCTTACTTCAAATTGTCTCATTAATCCACATCCATGAGTTTCTCTAACAAACAATTCTCTTAAACAACACTTAGGAATACAAAGTTTATCTTTCTTAAATAAATAACTCTCAAGCCTATAATAGTCACCACAAGCAACATTTTCACATAATTTTCAAATTTCACTAAAATCTGGATATACTTCATATAATTCTTTAACAAGTTCAAATCTAAACAATTTAGATTGTAAGGAAGTTAGAAGTGCATACATTCGAGACAATGCATCGACCACTATATTTTCCTTACTTTTCTTATATTTGATCAATATGAAAAGGTTTCAATGAAATTCATCAATTTTGCATGCCTTTTGTGTAGCTTTTCTTGTAACTTCAAGTATTTCAAACTTTCATGATCGGAGTGAATAATAAATTCTTTTGGCCCCAAGTACTGTTGTCATGTTTGTAAAGTTCTAACCAAGATATGCAACTCTTTGTCATACATAGGGTAATTTAAAGCCGTTCCATTAAGTTTCTCGCTAAAATAAGCAATAGGCTTGGAATTCTGTATCAAAACATCAATAATACATTTTCTCGATGCATCACATTCAATTTTAAAAGCTTTGTCAAAATTAGACAAAAGAAGTAATGATGCATTAGTAAGTTTTTCTTTTAGAAAATTAAAAGCTTGATCATGTATCTCGGTCCACTTAAATTTAACATTCAATTTAACAAGGGAGCCGTAATGATGCTAAAATCTTTAACAAATCTCTTATAAAATCTTGTTAATCTATGGAAATTTCTTACCTCATTGGCATTCTTTGGTCTCGACCAATTTCTTATTGGCTTCACATTTTCTTCATCAACTGAAATTCTCTTTGAATTAACTACAAAACCAAGAAATACTACCGAATCAATGCAAAAAAGGTACTTCTTCAAGTTAGCATATAGTTGATTTTTTCTTAAGGCATTAAAATTGAATTCAAGTGTTCAACATGTGTAACTAGAGTTTAACTATAAACCAGGATATCATCAAAGTACACTGCAACAAATTTTCCAACGAAAGATCTTAGCGCATGATTCATCAATCTCATAAAAGTACTCAGTGCATTAGACAAACTAAAATGCCATTATTAATCACTCATAAAGACTATATTTAGTTATAAAGGCGATTTTCCATTCATCTCTCTCTCTTTCATGATAATTTGGTAATATCTATTTTTTAGATCAATTTTTGAGAATAAACATGCGCCATGTAACTCATCAAGCATATCATCCTATCGAAGAGTAAGGTGTCAATACTTTATCGTGATTTTATTGATAGCTCAACAATCTACGCACATTCTCCAAGTTCCATCTTTCTTTGGGACTAAAATCACTATAACAGAGCATTGACTAAAACTTTCCTTCACGAATTCTTTCTTCGCTAGCTCACTCACTCGCTTTTGGATCTTCTTAGTTTCTTCGGGATTAGCTCGGTATACCAGCTGATTCAGAATTGACACTCCTAACATGAAATCTATTTGATGCTCAATCCCTTTCAAATGAGGTAACCGTCTCGGTAACTGTTCAGAAAACACATCTTCAAATTCCTACAACAGAGAGGAAATAACATTTCAAAGAGCATAAGTTAGTTCATTGTCACAAGATAAACATCTTTGTACAAAAGTACAAGTACTTGTCGTTCCGCTAACATCACACTATTAATTTCATTTTTTCTTGTTATTCCAATCATTTTTTCACTCTCCTCCTGTTTTCTATCCCTCTCAGTTTTTCTCTCTTTGCACTCTTTTTTCTCTATTTCACTCATTTTCACTCATTGTAATATATTCTTTATCATCCTTTTGTTCATCTAATGACTTTTCTCTCCTTTTGAATTCCTTTGCAATCTTCTCTTGATCTTCACTAGCCTCTCACGATTTTAGTAGTTTGAGAAGTATCATTTTACCATTTTGATAAAAAAGTACTCATTCTTGAAACCATTGTGCTTGACTTTTCTAACGAATTGTGTTAGTGATTTTCTACATCTAACGCAAGTGACGTGTTGCTAACGAAGTAATAAAAGTAAGTAAAATTCAATCCCACGAAAATAATCTTAACTAATTTTAATTGCTATAAAATTATATAAAATAAAGATGAAATATCAAGAAAAATGGCGTGGGTTCGAATCCCTGGGGAGCCAGAAACTCCCATTTAGAAGGTGGTGGGAGAAGACCGTGAGTACACGTGGTGTGCCTGTGTGGCTGCCACGTGGCAGGGCCCTGTGGAAGCATGGACTGCACGGCTCGTGATGCCTGGGGGGACCGGAGCAGGTCGTTACAGGGTTGCCTCCCAATAAATGCTTGATTTTTAAGTCGCCAGCTTGACTTTTCCATGCTTCACGTTGTTTGTCTGTCCTCGACAGAAATTGACGTAATTTCTATCAATATTTCTTCATGATAATGTTTCACTATCTGGCCGGTGAGCTTAAAGTTTTTACCACTTTTTTCATCTCGTAATTCCAATATGCCATATGGGTAAACTTCTATTACTTCAAAGGGACTAAACCATCGCGATTTCAACTTCCCTGGAAAAAGCTTCAATCTTGAATTAAAAAGTAGAACAGATTGACCCTTTTCAAATATTCTTTGTTATATCTTTTTGTCATGCCATCTCTTTACTTTTTCCTTATAAATTATTGCATTTTCATAGTCGCTCATCCTCAACTCTTCTAACTTATCCAGCTGTAAAAACTAGTGTCTTCCTACTCCTTGCAAATCCAAATTTAGGGTTTTAATTGTCCAGTACGCCTTATGCTCTAGCTCCACAGGTAAATGGCAGACTTTTCCATATATCAAATTGTATAGAGTGGTGCCCATGGGAGTTTTATAAGCTGTCCTATACGCCCATAGTGCATCGTCCAGCTTTTGAGACCAATCTTTCCTATTGGGATGCACCACTTTTTCCAAAATTTTATTTATTTCTCAGTTGGAAACCTCTGCTTGCCCATTGCTCTGCGGATGATAAGTCGTGGTAACTTTATGTCTAACGCCATATTTGCTTGGTAACGCATTAAACGACCTATTACAGAAGTGAGATCATCCATCGTTGATAATTGCTGCTGGGCGTTCCAAATCTTGTGAAAATAATCTTCTGTAAAAATTTCAACACGCTCTTTCCTTCATTGTTTGGTAGTGCCATAGCCTCTACCCACTTAGAAACATAATCGACCGCCAAGAGGATATATTGGTTATCAAAAAATGCTGGGAATGGTCCTATGAAATCTATCCCCCATACATCGAAGATTTTGATTTCCATAATATTTGCAAGTGGTAGCTCATGTTTTTGGGTGATATTGCCCGTCCTTTGAAACCTATCACAACCAGACACAAAATTATTAGCGTCCTTAAAAAGAGTGGGCAAGTATAAACCTGATTTTAGAATTTTCGCAGCTGTGCGTGTGCCTCTATAATGTCCTCCATAAGGTTCTACATGGCAGTGCTGTAGCAGTGAATTCATATCTTCCTCAGGCACACATCTTCACAATAGTTGGTCAGAGCCTTGTTTGAAAAGGAAAGGTTCATCCCAGAAGTATTGTTTCACGTCTTTCAGAAACTTCTTTCATTGTTGATATTGCATATCTAGAAGGATGATGTTGCTTACAATGTAATTGACAAAATCTGCATACAATGGCGATGAAGTTGCATCTACCTTCAACATCTATTCATCTGGGAAGTTCTCCTTTATATTCTCACCATGTTGTTGCTCACTTGTATTTTCCAAGCGAGATAGATGGTCCGCCACTTGGTTCTCACAAATTGTGGATCTTCAGGTCGAACTCTTGAAGAAGTAGCACCCAACGAATTAGTTTTGGTTTGACATCCTTTTTCATGATGAGATATTTGATGGCGGCATGATCTGTGTACATAATCACTTTTGTTCCAATCAAATAAGCTCTAAATTTATCAAAAGCAAAGACTACCGTGAGTAATTCTTTCTCTATAATGGTATAATTTTTCTTAGCATCGTTGAGGGTTTTGCTGCCATAATAGATGAAATGGAAGAGCTTGTCTTTCTTCTGTCCCAACACTACGCCCACAGCGTAGTCACTGGCATCGTACATCAGAATAAAGGGTATGGACCAGTCGGGTGCAGCTATCACAGATGCGGTTATTAACTTCTGCTTCAACACGTTGAAAGCTGCAAAGCAGTTCTTGTCAAAATTAAATTAAGCATTATGTTCTAGTAGCATGCATAAAGGTTTAGAAATTTTTGAAAAATCCTTAATAAACTGACGATAAAATCCTGCATGGCCCAGAAAGCTTCTAATCTCCTTCACTATGGTTGGTGGGGGTAGATTCTCAATAATTTTCACTTTTACTTTATCCACTTCTAGGTCTTTTGCTGAGACTCGATGTTCTAATACTATCCCTTTAGGAACTATAAAATAACATTTCTCCCAATTTAACACCAAGTTCGTCTCCATACACCTTTTTAAAACTCGCTCCAAATTTTCCAAACATGTTTCGAAAGAGTCTCCAACAATGGAGAAATCATCTATAAAAATTTCTAAACATTCTTCAACCATGTCTGAATATATGGCCATCATGCAGCGCTGGAACGTTGTTGGAGCATTGCACAGCACGAAGGGCATTCGTCTGAAAGCGAAGGTTCCATACGGGCACGTGAACGTCATTTTCTCCTAATCTTCGGGAGCGGAGCGATTGTAATCTGATTATACCCTGAGTAACCATCAAGGAAACAATTAGCCAACCTATCCAACATTTGATCGAAAAATGATAACGGAAAATGGTCTTTACGTGTGGCCTTGTTTAGTTTCTGGTAGTCCATGCAAATTCGCCATCCCATTATAGTCCTTGTTGGAATCAGCTCATTCTTTTCATTAGCTACAACGGTTATCCCACCTTTCTTTGGAACGCATTGAACTGGGCTAATCAATGCACTGTCCGAAATGGGAAAAATGATTCTAGCATCCAACCATTTGAGAATTTTCTTCTTCACAACTTCCTTCATCACTGGATTCAATCTCCTCTGTTGCTCTATGGACGCGCGGTATCCTATCTTTTAAGAGTATCTTGTACATACAAATGCTAGGACTAATTCCCTTAATGTCTCTAACTGTCCATGTCAAGGCCTGTTTGTGAACTCTCAATACTTGGAGTAATTTTTCTTCTTACATCGGTGTCAAAGCAGCCAAAATGATAGCAAGTAGGGTCTTCTTGAGTCCTAAAAATGCGTATTTGAGGTTTGAAGGCAGTTGTTTAAGTTTCAGTGCTAGGCGCGTCTTCAATGAATGGCTGTAGACTTTCTGGTTTATCTTCCGTCCTCACCAATGCTTTAAACCATTTTCTATAAGCTCAGGTAATCTACTCTGTTTCTTTCATTTCGTTATCTCTGATACACTAAAGCAGTCTTCTTCATCATAAGGACACTTCATGGCTTTTAAAACGTTGAAGGTGATCTGTTGATCATTCACTCTCATTGTGAGTTCTCCTTTTGTTCTCCCCGTGGCTAAAAAATGTCTCCCCAAAATTATGGGTACTTCACGGTCTGCTTCACAATCGAGAATAATAAAGTCTGCTGGGAAGATAAACTTATCTACCTTAATGAGTACGTCTTCTATCTTTTATTGAGGATGAGTTAGAGAACGATCGGCTAATTGCAAGGTGACTGTGGTAGGCCGAGCTTCTTCTATTCCCAGTTGCTTGAAAATTGACATGGGCATTAGGTTAATGCTTGCCCCTAGATCACACAAAGCCTTCCTAAAATAATTATTACCAATTGTACATGGAATGGTAAAACTACCTGGGTCCTTCAGTTTCGGCGGAATCTTATTTTGCATGATGTAGCTTGTCTCTTCAGTCATGGCCACCAGTTTATATTCTCCTAATCTTCTTTTCTTGGATAGAATATCCTTCATGAATTTTGTGTAGTTGGACATCTGTTCAAGTGCTTCCACCAGCGGCACGTTAATATGGAGTTATTTAAGAATGTCCAAAAATCTCCTAAACTTTTTGTCCTGGTTATGTCTACAGTCTTTGGGGAAAAGGTGGAGGTGGCTTCTGGATTCTCAACTCATTTCGTTGCTATGGTGGCATTGATACAACATCAGTTTCTACAACTGACAGTTTCTGGATTATTCTTTCCTGCTTACTCCACATCCTCTTGTTCCACCAACTCTTCTTGTTTCTTTATATTTTTTACTTTCTATTGCTTTTCTGGAATTTCCAGTTCCCTTCCATCCTCAATACAATGGCCTTGCAATGCTCTTTTCTTAGTCTTTGTGGTACTTCTGTATCACTTGGTAATTGCCCTGCAGTCCTTGTGCTTAAAGATTGAGCCAACTGTCCCATTTGTGTCTCCATATTCTTCATTGATGCGGCCAAGTTCTACAAGATCACATCTGTCTTAGCAGCATATTCTCTGGTGAAACTTTCTTATTGCTCTTGATGCATTGAATTATGAGTTGGTTGTGAGAAACCTTGCTTGTAGTTTTCTGCAGGTCTGTTTAGTGCTGGAGCATTCTGCTGCTGGGAATTCCACTAAAAGTTTGGATGTTGTTTCCAGCGAGGATTGTATGATTGAGAGTATGGATTGTTGTTTCTATTATATCCAACATAATTTACAGATTCCGGATTAGTAGGACAGGAATTTTCATCGTGGTTTTCTCCACAAAAGATGCACGAAACTTCTCTTGTTTTTGGCCTGGATGGTGTGTTCATCAATTTGATAGTATTCTCTAGCGTAGCAGTCTTTGCATTCAAGGCCAACACCTCATCCAGATCGTAAACTCCAGATACCCACCTTGTAGGGTTAAAGCTTTCTAAAGACCATTGGTAGCTGTTCACTGCCATCCTTTCTAATAAAACATACACTTCATTGAAGGATTTTGATAAGAGGGTTCCATTTGCTGCAACATCAAATGATAGATCTTGTCTGCCCATTTAATCTATTGTAAAATGTCTCCGGCTGAATCCAGTGTGGTATTTCATGGTTAGAGCATTGCCTTAATAATTCCTTGAATCTGTCTCAGGCCTTATAAAGTAATTCAACATCCATCTGCTGAAAAATGGTAATTTCATTCCTGATTCTGGCGTTCCTCATTGGTGAATGATATTTCATAATAAATTTCTTCGCTAAATCTCCCCATGTAGTGATAGTATTTGATGAGATGTTGTTCAACCAATCTTGTGCTTGGTCTCTTAAAGAATACAGTAATAGTTTGAGCCTTAATGCCTCAGCTGAAACTCCAGGAAAGTGAAACGAGTCACTCACTTCTCCAAATACTTTGAGATGACGATGAGGATTGTCTGTGACCATTCCACTAAATTGTACAACGGTTTGAAGCATCTAAAACATGACCGGTTTAAGCTCGAATCGGGTGGCATTTAATTATGGTCTCACAATACTGGGATTCATATCGTCGAGTATGGGAATGGCAAAGTCCTGAATTGGTCGATCTTGGTCATCAATTATTCGATTCAGAATAATTCCTCTTTCTTCTTGGTTACCCATATTAGCTTCTTCAATGATTGGTTGTTGATGTTTCATTCTTCTCTCTCGAAACGTGCGTTCAATCTCTGGGTCGAGTGCAATAAGATCTTTGTTGTCCTCGCCAGGCATAAACGTAGCTTAAGAAAATAAACAAAAAACGAATATAAAAAATTATAGCAAAATAAAATAATTAAGAAATATCTCCGATAGCGGTGCTAAAAACTTGTTAGTGATTTTTTACACCTAACGAAGTGCATGTGTCGCTAACGAAGTAATAAAAGTAAGTAAAAGTCGATCCCATGAGGATAATTTTAACTAATTTTAATTGCTATAAAATTATATAAAATATAGATGAAATATCAAGAAAAATAGCGTGAGTGATAGAATAATATGAAATTGGAGATTACTCAGAAATAACAAAGATTTAAATTAAAATAAATTAAGAAGATAAAGATGATAGAAGCCTTGGTTATGGTCAATTTCCGCGTTACACGCAATTTACTATCAATGCTACAGAAAGCTATAACATTTTCCACAAAACAGCGAGAACGAATATTTTGTCTAGGATTCTATCGAATTGCCTAGTTAAATTCGACCTAGAGTTTCTTTCGACTTTGAAAGAATAAAAACTTGATTCGAATTTCCTTGAAGTTCTATTTTCAATGCCAAATAAATTAATGTCAACAACTTTGCAACAATTTAATTTATTTAATCAATCATGCATCTTAAAATTCCTATCTACCTATCGATACAATATGATGTAACGCCCCCGAACCCACCCCGGCTAGGTGCGCTACTTGCCTCACACTCTCCACGTTTAAAACGTAATTTAAAATAATTTTTGATAAAATTATACTTGATTTTTTGGATTTTTTGTACCCTCAAAAACGGTTGGAAAACATGCATAAAATACGTGCCAAAAGTGTTGGAAAGGATCGGGTTAAAACATAATTAAAACGGAAAAATTTAAAAAAAAATTTTGAAGTGGCCCATGCAGGGGGCCACTCGCACGCCCAAGGCATGCAGTACGCGCGCAACCGCGCATCGTGCGGGCACACACGGCATGCAGGAGGTTCCGATCGATCGGCAACCTCTCGGGTTGCCAATTGGGAGAAATAGTAAAGTGTCGATCGATCGGCGCTATTCGCCGATTGATCGGCGCTAGGCGCTGCGCGCGCCTGTAGCGCACGCTGCTGCAGCGCCAGTGCTCCTCCGCACGCCTCCCTCCGGCCACCATGCACCATTTTTACTTTTCTCCCATTCCACACTCCACCAAATCATCTAAAATTTACCCCAAACTTTTCTTGACATCCCCGACTCCTTGACACGTAAAATTCTCAGAAAACGACTCCAAAACATCAGCGAAAACGTAGAACTAAGTGAAAACCAACGTCGTTTACTATACAAAAAATCGAGCAGTATAACAGTTAAATTTTCTAAAAACCAAAAATCTGAAAATCAAACTCTTTATACAGTAACTCCCCAAATGTCATTCATAATACAAAACCATGATTCAAAAGAGTTATAAAATCTCGTCAACATTTACACAATTAAAATCCAAAAATACAACATCCAACATCCAACAAACTAATAAAATACGAAGTCCCACAAAACTCCCAGAAATCCATAGTCGAGGTGCCCCGACAACTGCCTGCACCGGCATACCCCGTGCGTCAACGACTGCATCCTAGTTTTTGGTTCCCTTCTCAAGCTCACCTGTATAAATGTCGTCACCTACACCACAGAACACACACACACACGTAAGTTTTCGCTTAGCAAGTAGGGGATAAGAAATATAAACATGCACAATGCACACACACAAACCTAACACATGCGGTTTCTACTCACTCCGTTATTTCATTTCATTTTTCGCTGCATTTCTACTATTTACTCATGCACGTTAACGACGAGACGTTAAACCCTCTAGTGCTCCTCTTGCACGTTAACGACGAGACGTTCAACTCCCTAGTGTATACTCTAGCACGTTAACGACGAGGCGTTCAACCCTCTAGTGCTTTCTCTTACACTTTTCAACCTCACCATTCAATTCAGTGTTCTTTTGTTTTTCGAAACAATGATGTTGTCATGACAATATTCAACTACAAAACGAAAATGAACAACCAAACAATAAATCCTACTGTTCTGTGGTGTAGGCCCGAAGGCAAAAGAAATGTAATCCACTACTTACCCGATTCTCGGCACGTGTTTGCTCACTTCAACTACTCTAAAGGATCGTTCGTCAACCTAGCAAATATAAGGAAATAACTTAGAAACACTCTAAGGACATTCTAAAGAATTATCTAACCAAAACTAACAACACTTTAAACAATTCAAACTCTAAACCCTAAAATCCGGGTTTTCCCCCAATTTTGGGTGTCCAACATCAAACGACAATAATTTATTCATTTTTCAACAAATTTCGACGTGCCACCTCATTCCGTAAACCTCTACACGTCTATTATCCATTGAAAAACTCAAATTCAACAACCAAACAAGTTAGCCAATTCAAAATCCCAGAAACAGATTCGGTGCACCAAGTTCTCCAAACCGATTTTTGTATAACTTTCACCAAAACTTTAATCTAACTCTAAAAATAACCTAAACCAACCTATCTAAGAATTAAACCACCATAAAAAGGAAGGGAACTAGCTAATGCATGCAAATTTCGGACCTCACATCTTAAGGTTTCCAAACCCTAATCAAATTCCACCCAAAACACCATAAAAACACCAAAAATCAACACCTAGAGGTATCCAACATAAAACCTACTTAAACTTACCTTGAAATCTTGCCAAAAACCTTGAAGAAAAGAAGGAGAGGAGAGCTTCAATTGTGATGACCCGACTTGACACGTATGTGGTGGAACCACCCATCCTCCGCGGATTGTCAGAGGCTCGAGGGCCCAGGTTGGGGCTGGAGGTGGGTTAAAATTCCGTGGATCCCAGAGGGATTGGGCCGCGGATCCTCAGAGGCTCGAGGGCCCGGTTGGGGCCGGAGGTGGGTTAAAACTCCGCGGATCCCAGAGGGTTGGGCCGGAGGGTTCGGTCGTGGAAATGGGGGTCTTCACAATCCCACATCGCTTGGGGAAGTATGTGGAAATGAAATATATGTAAAAAGACCCTCCCAAGATAGCAAGACGCGTTTTGGAGCACAATTGACAACGGATCCCATAAGAACTCTGAAGTTAAAAGTGCTTCGGCGAGGGTGGTACCA
The DNA here is from genome assembly GCA_022432975.1 of Begonia masoniana. Classification (NCBI taxonomy): domain Eukaryota; kingdom Viridiplantae; phylum Streptophyta; class Magnoliopsida; order Cucurbitales; family Begoniaceae; genus Begonia; species Begonia masoniana. The sequence continues at coordinate 19,036,980 of CM039504.1, forward strand.
GGTTGGGTGACCGACTAGAAAGTCCTCGCCAAACAAAGCCGTGAGGGGAGGATATTGGGCTGCGGCCCAATCCCCAGAGCGGACAATATCTTGCTGGGAAAATGGGTCGTTACATCAATGGCTGAATTTTGTGGAGAGGAAAGGGGAGAAGAAGATGGCTTTTTGTGCATTTAACCTCCACTTTACCTAATTTATAAAACAACTTTTTCGTCCTTTTTTATTTTTACCAATTTCTCTAATTTTATGAAATTGCCTCTCTTCTTTTTCTCTCTTAAATCCAACGTGAAAGACCCCCTTTCTTTCACTTTTTGTTTACCTAGAATTTTCTTTATATAAATCTTAACTCAACAAAATTTTCTAACACTTAAATCTAGGGTTTCACACAATTTCCTTTTCCAAAATCACTCTCTCATTTCTATATGTAGCATAACCCTTAAATAACATTTAAACTCTCATCACTTAACTAATCAAAGGTTATGCACATTATAAGAAATTTTCGGGTGTTACATAGGAACATGTAACATCAAATTTTTTTGTCGACACAATTCGAATTAAGCAATAAACATCATGATAGATTGTTCAATGAAAAATACGTAAACTTTCATAGATCTAAATAAATCACATAACGAGTACTTTCTCTCCTAACCAAGATAAAAAAAGTCTAGCCTAAAATCATGATAAAAATCCAATAAAAATATTCAATAAAAGAAAAATTATAAAACCTAGAAGAAGAAGATATCAAGAGCAGTCACTATAACAGCCAAAATCTTCTCCCTTTTCTGCTTGCCCTTCCCTGTTCTCGTTCTGCGTGTCCTCTCTTTCCCCTAGATCACCTCTTTTTGTTATGTTTTCCTTCTTTTTAGCCTGCATTTTTCTCTTATTGATTCTAAGGGATTCTTCAGCCAAGTTTTTCTCTTCTTTCTTGATTCTAACTATTTCTCCATCCAAATCTCCCACATAATAAAAAAAAATTGGACCAATTGATAGATGAATTTCATGGGTTGATTGGGGATCAATTGGCCGCGCTCTCCATGCATTTTTTTTGGTAAATTTTGTAGGTTGCTTGGGGACCAAGTAACCACGTTCTTCATGAATTTAGAAACAAATTGCTTGCCAATTTAAGATAAGGAAAGTTGACTTCTTTGGGGATGAATCAGCGTGAATCTTCATGCCTTAGGGAGTGGAAATTCATGCATCTTATCCTCCATTGCATCTTCATTGGTGCTTAACTTAACATATTTATTAATTTATGTTAATGTTAGATAGATTCATTCTATTCGATTTCTAAAATAAATCCATATAAGCCTTCGCGCATTTTATTAGTTCTTGATCTTGTCACTGAGCCTCTAAGATTTTGACATGGATCTTTTTCTTTGGGCTTGAACTTGAGCTTGGTTGCACTTTGATTCACATCATAATAGAGGACGTGTACTTGATTTATTTCGTAGTTCTTTATTAGCAAAGACGGTTGAAATGCTTATTTACTCTCAAAAGCTAGATTTGATTATCAAAATATTAACCTTTCAAGCTTAATGTTTTCTATTTTTCTTTCTATTCATTTATATTTCTTTTATTAATTACTATCTGTTACATAATTTGTTTGACACTCGTATTTTTCAGAATTTATATCAACTAGTGGAGGCAATGGACAAGTCGGAACGAAATGACGACTTAGAACTTGGTATGTTTTGTATTTTCTTTTCTATTAACTTTTTTTTTAATATCTTTCGTGTAATTTATTTGAAATTTGAATTTTGTAGGCTTTATATCCATTAATTGAGGCAATGGACAACCCAGGACTCAACGGCGACTTAGAAATGTTTCAGTTAGTATTTTATTATTTAGTTATATTAATTTTGAGTTTTCCTAATGGACATTATAGGCTTATTTCCTAACTTATTACTTTGCTTTGATTTTATATATTCAAGTTTTTAGTGTAGAGATAAAAGTCTTTGATTTCTTTTGTTGTTCCACTTGAAATAAAGTGTTTGTTTTGTTTCTTTTTTCTTTGTTAATATAAGTAGCTTAATTTGAACCCTAGATTGATAATTTGCAATGAAAATTTACTCAAATTGAGAAATCAGTAATTTATGCATTTATTTTTATAATATTGTTTTGTTTGTAAAGTTATTATTGTTAATTATATTAGTAAAAATTAAATTGATATGGATATAAATTTTTTAAAACCATTATTTTATCTTATGAGTAGAATTGAAACAGAACATAAAGTTTTGGTTCAATTTAGTTTTGGTTTCTACCATAAAAAATTTTGTTCTGATTCTAAAATTATTAGAACTGACATAAATTAGTTTGGTTGAATTCTATCATATAATGGAACCGAACCAAGAACACTCCTTTTTCCACCAATTTTTATCACAAATCAATTTAAAATTGATGAGAATCAAGGAGACGTTCTAAAATAATCATTATATATTCCCAATTGTTCAAATAAGAAGAATTGAAAGAGTTACTGTATGCAGGAACAATGAGATAAAACCATTTGAAGAAAGATGTGTGACTACAAGAGAAGATTTTATATGCATGAGGTAGACATGGATTGCATAAAGATTTTACCAAAAATAAAAGCAGACCAATAAAGGTTGATTAGATGGCAATTTCACAAGTAAGTAGAAGAAGATTACAAAAAATGATAGTTTCTTGCATATCTTCTAAGCATTTTTTTTTTTTACAAATAGAAAAATATTTCTATATTTTTAACATATTTTGTACTAAATTAGGGCTCACATTATTCTTTTAATTGTAAATCATTTATTTCCCGTGTAAGACATTATTTGCCACCTAGATATTTTAACTTATTTGCTAAAAACATGAAAGACATTAAAATGTCATCATTACTATTTTCCTTCTATGTTTAGGATTTGATTAGGATATCTAGGTGCCTTCCATAAGCGCCTATAAATGGAGGCAAACATGTAATTTTGAAAAGGGGGGTTCAATTGGAAATTAATTGTGAAAAATTGATTTGTTTTAGAGAGGGAACCATTTTGTTTATTCTCTCAATAAAGTTATCAAAAATGTAATAACTCGAAAATTTTTACTTAGTTAACTTAAAAGTCTTGTTAGAATTTCCGTGAGAGATTTTAACGGGTTAGCTAGTTTATTAAAATTTAAGATTTTATTTGGAAGAGGATTTCCAAAATTTTAGGTCGAGGGGGACACGAACTTAACGGAAATACAGAAGTTCAAACACGTGAGGGTGATTTAGTAATTTGGTTAATAAAAATAAAAAAATAATAATAAATTAAAAAAAAAACAGAATGGCTTAACGAAGAAGCCATTCTGCTTCTTCAGCTCGAGCTCCCGACGAGACTAGAGAGCCCGAGCGACGTCCCTCCTCCGATGACCATCACGTTTTCCGGCGTTCTCCAGCCAGACGACGGTTGCGCCAGACGACGGTTGCAAGTGCTTCCGGCTTGTCTTCCGCGCACAAACCGGTCGGTAAGCTTAGTTTTTGCCCTGTTTTTGGTTCGGGTCGAGGTCGTGCGTGACAAGCCAGATTAGGATCCGATCACCGGCCTGATTTTGTTAGTTCTCGGCATGGGTTTGCCGACTCTTGGATCGACAATGGTCACCGGGCAGAGGGGAGCTCAATTTGAGTGAAAAATAGAGAACTCCGAATTCAGGTGCTTCAATTTTTCCTCTGTGAAGCCTTAGGATTTTGTTGGAATATGCTAATTGAGTATATGGGTGGTCAATTGGTGAAGAAACTGGTGGAAATTGATGGAAAACCGGGAAGGGGAAAATTTCCAGTTTAGGACAGATTCGGGTTTTGATGTTTTTGACCTAGCTACGATCGTTTGTTTTAAATTTCCTTTTGGAAGGTTAAACTAGGTTATTAGAGGAGTACGTGGCCATTGAAATCCTTCGATTCTGTTAGCCGACGCGAAAGTTACGTGCGTCCAAAGTTTCGGGATGATTTTTACCAAACTCAAATTAGTGGCCGTTTAGTTGGGTTAGACTAGAAATAATAGTTTGAGAGTGAATTGGTGAATGTAAGCTTGATGTTAATGAGGTTTGAATTTTTTTCTTAGGTCAAGCCGTAGGTGGGCAAGGAACTGAGTATCCTCAGCGAGTTAGGACGCCAGGTAAGTAGTAGTGTGGGTGTAAGTGCTTGAGAGTCGCCCAGAAGAGCCTACACCACAGTTGTATTTATGTCGTGAGTCTTGTGTATGTTGTGGGTCGTAGGTACGTTTGTGATGTGATGCATATGTTGAGTTGTAGTTAGTTGGTTTTGGTCAGCATGCATCATGTTTTAAAAGCTACGAAAAATATTTTGAGCATGTTTTTAAGCACGGAGGGCGAGTAGAGGAGGTGAGGTACGGTGTGGACAGGCGACAGTGGGCTGGAGTGTGACTGTAGGCCCTGCTTTCGGGACGAGCTGGAGCGGTGGCGACGTGCCGATGGCAGCGCAATGTATCGACCGACTGTCTCAGGCGGTTGCATTTCGAGTCGGGACAGTGGCTGGAGTGTGACTGTGGACCCTGCTTCCGGGACTAGCTGGAGTGGTGGCGACGTGCCGACGACAGCGTGGTGTATCGACCGACTGTCTCGGGCGGTTACATTTCGAGTCGAGACAAGGGGTTTTAGGTGTGACTTATGGACCCCGTTCCTGGAGGAACCAGGACGACAGTGACATGCCGGTAAACAATGCGGTGTACGGACTGACTGCCCGGTGCGGTTACATTCTAAACCTCGGTGAGATGCTATGCGATGAGGTGATGACAACGTGTGTAGAGACGTGCATGTGTTAGGATTGCATAACCAGTTTTCATACTTCATGCTTATTTTCTAGCACTCTATTTTCTGAGCTTTGAGCTTGCAGTGTGTTCTGTGGTGTTGGTACTGCTGAGCAGGAGGGTGAGTACCGAGAGCCTGACCAGGGTTAGCTGACAGTTGGTGACGTGAGACCAGGGCCCCGGCTGATAGTAGTGTTAGGGCAACCCGACCCATGGAGCCGTGGCATGGTGTTGATAGGGAGTAGGATTTCTTTTGATTGTTTCGGGACATTGGGTATTTTGTTGTATATAGTCATAGTTCAGGGTGATGTGTCACCATATACTGTGGATTTTCTTCATTTTGGTCGATAGCATTTTATTGCTGATATGATGATCGTTTGGAGATTTCGTTGGTTGGTTAGATGGTTAGGAATATTCTGGATTTATGTTATGCAGGTACGTATCATTTTGGGAGGCTCCATTTTAGGCGTTACTCTGCCAAAATTTTCAGGGGGAGAACGCCGTGGTGCCTAACGAATCGGACAAAGAGAATGTAGTGGATTGGAGGAAATAGTTTAAGTGGGCGAGATAGTAGTCTAGAGAGTCGTTTAGCTCAGAGTAGTCCCTGTAGCGAACTAGGGTCGTGGAGACTCGGGGCGTTACAGTTATGATATCAGAGCCATGGGGTCGACGTAGTTCGGTGGATTACCTAACACCGTCAGCCGCTGCCTAGGAGCGCTTCGCTAACTGTAAGTATTACTTAGAACCCTAGTATAATTTTTTTTCTTACGATAGTGTTAAATGGTTCAGGGATAGAGGAATATGCCGGGAGGGCATAGAGGATGAGGACGAGGATGAGGATGACCTCGGAGGGAGGTAGATGATCAGGCTGAGACTAGGGGGCAGCCACAGAGAGAGACAGACGGGAGAGACGATGCTATCAGGCAGTTGACAGAGTTGGTCACCTGCCAGTCTCAGCAGTTAGAGTGCCAGTCTTAGCAGTTAGAGCGATTTTTGAGCAGGGAGGATCAAGGTCAGTCCAGTGGTAGCGCTGCTGCAGCGGGCCGGGAGGGGGACATGTTTCACAGGTTGCGGCCCCCAGTCTTTGACGGATCATCTTCAGAACCACCTATTGTCGAGGAGTGGATTCGAATGATGGAAGATATGATGGGTTATGCCAAGGTGGATGATCGGGATAGGGTATCCAGTCCAGTTTTCCACTTGGCAGGGGACACCCGATTCTGGTGGGACATAGTGAAGGCCACCGCCGATGTGAATAGGATGACGTGGGAAGCATTTCGGGCAATGTTCCTTGGCAAATACTTCAGCCACTCGATCAAAACCACGAAGATGGTCGAGTTTACTCAGTTGAAGCAGACGGGTCCAGTGGCTAATTATGTGCGGCAGTTTGAGACTTTGTTGAGATTTGCTGGTCACCTAGTGAGCCTAAACGAGAACAAGGTACTCCAGTTTGTCCAGGGGCTGAAGCCGGAGATTTATATGGGTATCTGGATAGCAGGGACACTGGGACGTGCCGTACGAGGAAGTGGTTGCCAAGGCGTTAGATATTGAGGAGGCTAGCATGAAGCTTCCTAGTTATAGGGAGTAGCCTAGGGAGCAGTCGCGACGATCCCTCCAGGAGATAGTGCCTCACTCATCGAGGGGCACGTCTCAGCAGCAGCAGAGGGGCCAGAAAAGGCCCAGTGAGAGTCTGAGCAGCCAGGGGAGTGGCAAGCAGCCCCAGGAGTCGAGTACTGCACCGCTATGCCCTAAGTGTAAGAGGAACCATTCTGGTGAGTGCCGAGCAGACTCTAATAGATGCTTCAGGTGTAACGAGGCAGGCCACTTTGCGAGGGAGTGCCCGAAGACAAATCGATGTTACCATTGCAATGGGGTAGGACACTTTGCTAGACAGTGCCCGACCTTGAGCAGAGCCCCGGCGAGATCAGCACCGCGAGTTTTCTCCCTTATTGAGCCAGATGATGCTGCCCAGCCATCCGTCATTTCAGGTAGCATTTTTATTCTCAGATTTGCAGCTTATACCTGTTGACTTAAATTATATTTAAGTCTAACGATGTTTTTGACGATGTGCTTTTAAGTAATGTAATTTGATTGAGATTATGTTGCTGAGAATAATAAGCTGATTATTGTATTAAATATATGAGATTAATGAATAAATAAATAATTATGTTATTTGCATTTATCTGAAAATGCCCTTTGAAAAGGGTATTTTAGTTGTCTAATAAATCTGTTTGAGTGTTCAAAAAAACAGGGCTGAAATTGTTTTATATTGTATATCCACTGATGGCAAAGAAAAGTTTACAACTACCGCTGGCATTCAAAGGCCACATCCACCGCCAGCTAAACGACAAAATCTACATCCACCGCTGGCATTCTAAGGCTACATCCACCGCTAGCAGAAAATAGTGCACATCCACCGCTGACATTCAAAGTTTACATCCACCGCCAGCTACACGACAAAATTGCACATCCACCGCTGAAATTCAAAGAAGACATACACCGTTATCTAAACGACAAAGGTCATATCCACCGCTAGCTAAACGACAAATTTCTGAAGACATCCACTGCCGAAATTTCTGATGACATCCACCGCTGAAATTTCAAAGGAGACCTCATCCGCTGAATAGTAACCTTTGAAGACTTCCACCGGTGAACTGTACCGGTTCAAGAATTATAAAGTCACATCTACCTATGGCGGTTCAGCTTTTTAAAGATACATCTACCTATGGCGGTTCAAGCATTGTAAAGAACAACATCTACCAATGAACAATATCTTCCGCCAGATTTTAAAAAATAAACTGCGAAGCTACAGTTATAGTCGTCCAGAGCTTTAACTCCTGTCCATTAATGGCGAAGCACGAAAGCAACTTCAGAACGAAACGGCTAGCTATCTAAGTACGGATGCTTCTCCAATGGTAATATATTTCCATATCCAGAAAGAAGCATTCAATGAAGAGAGCCGATTACAAACAAAGTATTTAAGGGAAAAAGAAGCTCGGGAGAAATAACTTTTGCGAAAATCATTGTTGAGCCCTGACGAGCAGATTTTTGTAAATCACTATGTATTCTCTTCTACATCTCTCTGATTCTAAACTTGAGATTCAATCTCTGAGAGAGTGTAGTTTGTGCTGAAAAACTACATACTTACAATTGTGTAAAAGGCAGTGGATTGTCACCCGTGAAGAACAATCTGGTTTTGTAAAAGGCAGTAGATCGACGCCCAGAAAGTTAGATCTGGTTTTCTAGTGAGGAGAAGAAAAGAATCTTCAAGGGGGAGCCTTGAAGCATGGACGTAGGCAAGCTTAGCCGAACTACGTTAAAAACTATGGTGTCAATTTCTTTCTCTCTCTCCTTTATTGTTTGATTATTTGCTGTTTTCTTATCAGTTGAACATAAGAGAGAAATTGATTAGATTAACAAATTAAGTTTAAAAAGTCTAATTCACCCCCCTCTTAGACAAATACGATCTTACAATACCTTGATTGATACGGGTGCTACCCATTCATTTGTGTCTGCGGCCTTTGTGGTTAAGGCCAACTTGGAGTTTTGTTATGCATACCGATTTTACGAGGTAATGTTGCCATCAGGGGAACATTTAATTTCAGATGAGATGGTGCGAGGGGATATAGTGACTGTGGGAGGGCGACAGTTGTATGCCGATCTGATCATACTCCACATGAAGGGGTATGAGGTCATTTTGGGTATGGATTGACTGTTCAGACATCATGCCTCGATAGACTACAGAACTCGGGAGATTCATTTCCGACCCCCAAATGGAGAAAGTTACTCATTCAGGGCTGGGAAGGGTTTGAGTAGAATTCCTGCAATATCTGCACTGAGAGCCTGCCAGTTATTGCGAGATGGATGTTTGGGCTTTATGGCTAGCGTTAGAGACGGACAGTATCAGGCAGAGGCCCAATTACAGGGCTTCATGGTTGTGCAGGATTTTTCGGAGGTGTTCCTTGAGGACTTGCCAGGTTTACCTCCTGATAGAGAGATTGAGTTCGTCATTGATGTATACCCAGGGGCTGAATCGGTGTGTAAGAACCCGTATAGATTGCGCCTACTGAGCTGAAAGAGTTGAAGGCGCAATTGGAAGAGTTGACAGATAAGGGCTTTATACGCCCTAGCTTTTTGCCGTGGGGCGCACCGGTGTTGTTTGTGAAAAAGAAGGACGGATCCCTACACATATGCATTGACTACAGAGAGCTGAATAAGATGACAGTGAAGAACAAGTATCCATTACCGAGGATAGATGATTTGTTTGATCAGCTTCAAGGTGCACGAGTGTTCTCTAAGATTGATTTGAGGTCCGGTTACTATCAGCTGAAGGTACGGGAGGAAGATGTACCGAAGACAGCTTTCAGGACGAGATATGGGAACTATGAGTTTTTGGTCATGTCTTTTGGACTAATCAATGCCCCGGCAGCTTTTATGATTTGATGAACTGGGTGTTCAAGGAGTATTTGGACAGATTCGTGATAGTGTTTATTGATGATATTTTGGTTTATTCGCGGACCGAGGAGGAGCACAAGGAACACTTAGGGATTGTGCTATCTGTTTTGAAACAGCACCAGTTGTACGCTAAGTTTTCCAAGTGCGGGTTTTGGCTGGGTAGAGTTAATTTCTTGGGGCACGTCATTTCTTTGATGGCATTTCGGTGGACCCGGTGAAGGTTCAGGTAGTGCAGGAGTGGCCTCGGCCGACCAGTGCCAGTGAGATTTGCAGTTTTCTTGGATTGGCAGGCTATTATCAGAGATTTATTGAAGGGTTCTCCAAGATTGCGGCCCCAATGATTCGGTTGACTAGGAAGAATGTGAAGTACTATTGGTCTGAAGATTGTGAAAGCAACTTTTAGATTCTGAAGCAGAAATTGACCTCAGCTCCGTTACTGGTGCTACCAGCGGAGAGTGAGAGGTTCAGTATTTATTGCGATGCATCCAGGATTGGTTTGGGGTGTGTATTGATGCAGAATGGAAAGGTTATTGCTTATGCTTCTAGGCAGTTGAAGACGTATGAGCAAAACTATCCCACTTACGACTTGGAGCTTGCAGCGGTGGTCTTTGCATTGAAGATTTGGCGGCATTATCTATATGGGCAACAGTGTGAGGTATTCTCCGACCACCAGAGCTTGAGGTATATCTTTACGTAGAAGGAACTGAACCTGAGGCAGAGGAGGTGGCTCGAGCTAGTGAAAGACTATGATTTGGAAATCAAGTATCACCCAGAAAAGGCAAATGTGGTGGCAGTTGCATTAATTCGAGTGGCAGTTCCAGTTTCAGTTTCTGCTGTGATGACTACGGTGCCGACCGAGTTGAGAGTTGAGCTGCAGAGATTTGGGGTGGAGGTAGTTTCTAACCTTGCAGCTTCTCTTTCAGCTATATCATTAAGGCCGACAATCCTGGAAAGGATCAAACTGGCTCAAGGAGGCGATTCTGAGTGTAGTGACCTCAGGGCGAGTATGGAGACCGGTGCGAGATCCGAACTCACTATTTCGGAGGACGAGATTCTGAAATTTTTGGGATAGGTGGTACTTTCTAAGGACGAGGAGCTGAGAAAGGATATATTGGCAGAGGCTCATTCTTCTCCTTTCTCTGTGCATCCTGGGAGCACTAAGATGTACAGGGATCTGAGACAACTTTATTGGTGGCCCAATATGAAGCGTGAGGTAGCTATGTATGTGGAAGCATGTGTAGTATGCCAGCAGGTGAAGGCGGAACATCAGAGACCCTTGAGTATGCTTCAGCCACAACCAATACCAGAGTGGAAGTGGGAGAAGATCACTATGGATTTCATGACAGGATTGCCTAAGACAGTGAAGGGCCATGATGCAATCTGGGTGGTTGTAGACGGGCTAACGAAGTCGTCTCACTTTCTGCCGGTGAGGATGACTTATTCTATGGACCAGTTTGCCAAGATTTATGTTCAGGAGATAGTCCGGCTGCATGGGTTTCCAGTGTCGATAGTGTCAGATCGAGACCCCAGATTTACTTCTAAGTTTTGGAGGAGTCTACAGAAAGCCATGGGTATCGGGTTGGATTTTAGTATGGCCTTTCATCCTCAGACGGACGGGCAGTCAGAGCAGACTATACAGATTTTGGAGGATATGCTGCGAGCCTGCGTGCTAGAGTTTCAGACATCTTGGAGCAGGTTCTTGCCTCTAGTGGAGTTTTCATATAATAATAGCTATTAGTCCACCATTGATATGGCGCCTTACGAGGCTTTATATGGGAGGAAGTGCAGATCGCCTCTATACTGAGACGAGGTTGGTGAGGCGAGATTGCTAGGCCCTGAGGTTCTGCAGCAGACAGTCGACAAAGTGGCCATTATTCGAAGGAGGATTGAGGCAGCTCAGAGTCAGCAGAAGAGTTATGCAGATCAGAGGTGGCGAGAGTTGGAGTTCAGCGTGGGGGATCTAGTGTTTCTGAAGATCTCCCCATTCAAGGGGGTGGTCAAGTTTGGGAGCGGGGGAAGCTAAACCCTCGGTTTGTGGGACCATTTCCTGTATTGGAGAGAGTCGGGAGTACCACTTACCACCTACAGCTACCTGCGTCTATGAGTTTCATTCACGATGTCTTCCATGTTTCTATGCTGAGGAAGTGCATTCGTGATCCTGCTCAAGTGATGACTCAGAAGGAGATGGAGATCCAGCCGACCTTAGCTTACGAGGAAAAGCCAGTCCGGATTTTAAGGTCAGTTGTTAAGGTGTTGCGCAACAAGGAAATTCCCTTGATCAAGGTTTGTGGCGCAACAGCAATGTGGAGGAGACCACTTGGGAGCGGCGACAGGACATGGAACGACAGTTTTCGGAGTTATTCGGTACGTAAATTTTGGGGACAAAATTCTTATAAGGTGGGGTGGATGTAATAACACAGAAATTTTTACCTAGTAAATTAAAAGTCTTGTTAGAATTTCCGTGAGAGATTTTAACGGGTTAGCTAGTTTATTAAAACTTAAGATTTTATTTGGATTTCCAAAATTTTAGGTTGAGGAAGACGCGAACTTAACGGAAATATGGAAGTTCAAACACGTGAGGGCGATTTAGTAATTTGGTTAACAAAAATAAAAAAATAATAAATTTTTTTACCATTCTGCTTCTTCAGCTCGAGCTCCCGACGAGAGAGAGCTCGAGCGACGTCCCTCCTCCGACGACCATCACGTTTTCCAGCATTCTCCAGCAAGGCGACGGTGGTGAGTGATTCCGGCTTGTCTCCCCGCACAAACTGACCGGTAAGCTCATTTTTTGCCCTGTTTTTGGTTCGGGTTGAGGCCATGCGTGACAAGCCAGATTAGGCTCTAATCACCGGCTGATTTTGTGAGTTCTCGGCATGGGTTTGCCGACTATTGGATCGGCAATGGTCATCGAGCCGAGGGGAGCTCAATTTGAGCGAAAAACAGAGAACTCTGAATTTAGGTGCTTCGATTTTTTCTCTGTGAAGCCTTAGGATTTTGTTGGATTATGCTAATTGAGTGTATGGGTTGTCGATTGGTGAAGAAACGAGTGGAGATAGATGGAAAACCGGGAAGGGGAAAATTTCTGGTTTAGGGCAGATTTGGGTTTTGCTATTTTTGACTAGCTACAGCCATTTGTTTTAAATTTTCTTTCGCCAAGTTAAACTAGATTATTAGAGGAGTACGTGACCGTTGGAATCGTTCGATTCCGTTAGCCAGCGCGAAAGTTACGTGGGTCTGAAGTTTCAGGACGGTCTTTACCAAACCCAAATTAGTGGCCCGTTTAGTTGGGTTTTAGTTGGGTTAGGCTAGAAATAATAGTTTGAGAGTGAATTGGTGAATGTAAGCTTGATGTTAATAAAGTTTGAATTTTTGTCTTAGGTCAAGCCGTAGGTGGGCAGGGAACCGAGCATCCTCAACGAGCTAGGATGCCAGGTAAGTAGTAGTGTGGGTGTAAGTGTTTGAGAGTCACCCAGAAGAGCCTACACCACAGTTGTATGTATGTCGTGAGTCTTGTGCATGTTGTGGGTCGTAGGTACGTTTGTGATGTGATGCGTATGTGGAGTCGTAGTTAGTTGGTTATGGTCAGCATGCATCATGTTTTAAAAGCTACGCAAAATGTTTTGAGCATGTTTTTAAGCACAGAGGGAGAGTAGAAGAGGTGAGGTACAGTGTGGACAGGCGACAGTGGGCTGGAGTGTGACTATGGGCCCCGCTTTCGGGACGAGCTGGAGTAGTGGCGACGTGCCGATGGCAGCGCAATGTATCGATCGACTGTCTCGGGCGGTTGCATTTCAAGTTGGGACAGTGGCTGGATTGTGACTGTGGGCCCCGCTTTCGGGACGAGCTGGAGCGGTGGCGACGTGCCGACGACGGCACGGTGTATCGATCGACTGTCTCGGGCGGTTGCATTTCAAGTTGGGACAGTGGCTGGATTGTGACTGTGGGCCCCGCTTTCGGGACGAGCTGGAGCGGTGGCGACGTGCCGACGACGGCACGGTGTATCGATCGACTGTCTCGGGCGGTTGCATTTCAAGTTGGGACAGTGGCTGGATTGTGACTGTGGGCCCCGCTTTCGGGACGAGCTGGAGTAGTGGCGACGTGCCGATGGCAGCGCAATGTATCGATCGACTGTCTCGGGCGGTTGCATTTCAAGTTGGGACAGTGGCTGGATTGTGACTGTGGGCCCCGCTTTCGGGACGAGCTGGAGTAGTGGCGACGTGCCGATGGCAGCGCAATGTATCGATCGACTGTCTCGGGCGGTTGCATTTCAAGTTGGGACAGTGGCTGGATTGTGACTGTGGGCCCCGCTTTCGGGACGAGCTGGAGCGGTGGCGACGTGCCGACGACGGCACGGTGTATCGATCGACTGTCTCGGGCGGTTGCATTTCAAGTTGGGACATTGGCTGGATTGTGACTGTGGGCCCCGCTTTCGGGACGAGCTGGAGCGGTGGCGACGTGCCGACGACGGCACGGTGTATCGATCGACTATCTCGGGTAGCTGCATTTCAAGTTGGGACAGTGGCTGGATTGTGACTGTGGGCCCCGCTTTCGGGACGAGCTGGAGCGGTGGCGACGTGCCGATGGCAGCGCAATGTATCGATCGACTGTCTCGGGCGGTTGCATTTCAAGTTCTCGGGTAGCTGCATTTCAAGTCGGGACAAGGGGTTTTGGGTGTGACTTGTTCCTGGAGGAATCGGGATGGCGGTGACGTGCCGGAAAACAGTGCGGTGTATGGACTGACTGCCCGGTGCAGTTACATTACAAACCTCGGTGAGATGCGATGCGGTGAGGTGATGACAACGTGTGTAGAGACGTGCATGTGTTAGGGTTGCATAACCAGTTTTCATACTTCATGCTTATTTTCCAGCACTCTACTCTCTGAGCTTTGAGCTTATAATGTGTTCTGTGGTGTAGGTACTGCTGAGCAGGAGGGTGAGTACCGAGAGCCTAACCAGGGTTAGCTGACAGTTGGTGACGTGCGACCAGGGCCCCGGCTGATAGCAGTGTTAGGGCGACCCGACCCATGGAGCCGTGACATGGTGTTGATAGAGAGTAGGATTTTTTTTTTATTGTTTCGTGACATTAGGTATTTTGTTGTATATAGTCATAGTTCAGGGTGATGTGTCACCCTATACTGTGGATTTTATTCATTTTGGTCGATAGCATTTTATTGCTGATATGATGATTGTTTGGAGATTACATTGGTTGGTTGATGGTGTAACACCCGGATTTACGGGATTTTGTAATATACGTGAATGATGGTATTTTTGTAATTATGTCGAATTAAGTCGATTTTGTGAAAAAAAAAGCATCATTACGATCCTAATAATTAAAATGGATTTTAAGAAAATTTTGGGAATTTTAGGAGTTGTAACGCTAATTTTATGGAAATTACATTTATCGTAATATAAAGGGCGTTATGGTAAAAATAATAAACGAGGTCCGATTTGCGAACAGGATAGTTTTAATTGAACCCTAGTAATAAGTTGGAATAATTGGCGAAATAAGGAGATTTGGAGAAACCGAATCGTTAGCTAAATAACGAAACGAAGGACGAAACAAATAGGAAATCAAAGGAAGGGCAAAATGGTAATTTGCTAAGTAAAATTTAATTAATAACCTAACTCTTTCTTCTTCCTTGACCATTTTCACGCGAAGCTCCCTGTGTATTTCTCTCTCAGGCGATTTTCTCATCACCTCTCACGCGATTCCTCTTTTTGACGTCGGTTCTCCACTCCGACGACTCCGGTTCTTCACGTTTTCTTCCCCAAACTCAATTCTAGATAAGGTTCTATGGTTTTGGAAAGTTTATTCATAGTTTTTGGGTCGTTTAACTGTTAGGGTTTCGTTTAGGTTTTTGTTAAAAATGCGATTTAGGGTTAAAAATCGGTAGGGTTATCGTAATTATGAATATAATGGACAAAGTGGGCATATTGGACGAAGGTTGGTCTATCCATTGTGGAATATCAAGGTTTGTCAAAATTTCGAGGTTTGGAAAACTCCGTTAATGGAGGTTTTGAGGCGTCGAGCGTGAATCGCTCGATAAAAATGCCTCGATGAGTTAAATTAGAGTTTAGGAAATTTCTTTAGTTAAGAGCTTCATAGATTTAGACGATTATTGGTTCAGACTCGTTTTAACGACAAATATTGTGAATTTGCCTTGGGTAAACGATACTCGTGGACGGAGCTAGAAGTTCAACGCGCACGAGGTAAGTTCTCGTGACTTACTTTGGCCAATTGACCTACACTGTACGTCGAAGTTGCGTTGAGGATCATCGGTGACTTGTTTGTTTAAATGTTTTGGTTGGGTAGTTAGGATTAGTCTTACTTTTTAGATTACGCTTTATTGTATCGATGGTACGTATGATGTATGTTTATTTTATGCTTTTAACTGTTCATGCATCATGTCTCTTAAAATAGCATGAAAACTAATTTCTGCACGTGTTTAAGAAAATGAAATGAACGAACGAAATGAATCTACGTAATCTGTTATCTGGTCATTCGAGGTGGGGCTCAGGCACGGCTGTATACGGAGGTAAGCGTGTAACCCCCCCCCCCCCACCCGTTAGGTGGAAAGGGTTGTCCAATCGCGAGACGTGTACTCTCCATCTAATAGGCTGAAACCTCGGTGACATTCTGTCTGCGACGTAATGATAAGAAAATATTGCATGATTTCTGAACTTCATTTGCACAGCATGCATCTGCATTTACGAAACTTGCCGAGCCTTTAGCTCATAGTTGTCTGTATGGTGTTGGTGATTTCGAGACAGGTGAGGACGACGGTCCTCCACCCGATGTACAGGATGGTTGAAGAAGAACGGCTGCGGTAGTGTGCATGGGCAGTCGACGCGTATTTTGACCCGTGGGTGTAACAGTTAATGGGTTGATGGTGGATTAGATAGGTTAATTGTACAGTTAGATATATTTTAGGTTGTTTGGATCTAGAAAATGGATTGATGTTTATAAAATATTTTGTTAAAACTATCGTTTAATGAACTGCTGGATTGTCGAATTTCGTAGGGTTTTGTTTGATTTTCAATTGGTTCCACGCAGTTCGTTTTTACGAAAATCATTATGTTTTAAGATGCGTTCAAAGATATGTTTTTGGTCGTTTAATTGATGATTTATGTTGAAGTGTATATGTGTGGAAGTGCAGAGAAGAAGGAGGAGGAAAGAAAAGAGTGGTGAGCTCCCTGGAATTTCGGATTCCAGGGAGGGTGCCGATCGATCGCCTAAGGAGGTGATCGATCGGCAACTAAGGTTGCCGCTCTCTAGAAAAATCCAGAGAGCATGGCGATCGATCGCAGGGCGATCGATTGCCAGTGTGAGGGGCGATCGTTCGCCCCTCCAATTTTTGGTCCAGACGATCGATCGCCTGTTTTGGGCGATCGATCGCCCCCTTTGCATTTCGGGGCAATTGTCCCTTCTGCCCCTGTTTTTCTCTGTTTCACTGGTTTGTTTATTTAATAGTTTTAATTGTTTTATAACCTTGTTTTAAGTTTTGTTCAATTGGTTCTAAAATAGTTTTCGAACAATTTAACGATTTAAATTCCGCTTAAACGTTACAAAGTTTATAAGGAAAAAAAAATAAATAAATAATACGAGTAAAAATGGGTACAGTGATAGGGTTGTTATAGTTATGGTATCAGAGCCCCCGGATTTTAAAAATGGTTCTGTAGACTGCTCGACTGCGCATGCCACTACACAGACACCCTCCTTCAACTGTAAGTATGTTTAAGAGCTTTATTTGATTTCGATTTCTTAGTATTACTTGTTTTAACTTTTATAGGATATATATAAGATGGTTTGAGAAAAAGATCCTAGAGACGAGTCTCTCGACCGACTTACGGACTTGCTGGACCGTCAGGCCCAGCATATGGACAGGCAGACACAACAAATCAAGTGTTTGGTGAATCATGAGGACCATCAGGTTCGAGAGGTGGTCGTCCCAAACCATCAGGGCATGGAGAGATTTCAAAAATTATAACCTCCGGTGTTCAACGGACAGTCATCAGACCCGTCTTTAGCCGAAGAATGGATCTGAACTATGGAAGATATGCTAGGATACGCGGAGGTAGAGAACGGGAGTAAGGTGGCCTACGTCACCTTCCATTTGGCATTGGACGCCCGTTTTTGGTGGGACAAAGTTAAAGCAATAACGGACGTGACTATTATGACTTGGGAGCGGTTCAAGACCTTATTTTTTGATAAGTACTTCAGCTGCACTGTGAGAGTGGCTAAGAGAAACGAGTTTATGCAGCTGAAGCAGACAGGTTCAGTTGCAGATTATATAAGAAGGTTTGAGGCTTTGTCACGATTTGCACCACGTCTAGTTAGCGACAATGAAGATAAGGTGCATCAATTTATGGAGGACCTGAATCCAGAAATCTGGATGCATGTGGTAGTGTCAGGGATTATAGATGTGCCCTATTAAGATATCGCAGCTATAGCTCTGGACTTCGAGGCTGCCAGGGAGACTTGTGTTAAGCCGAGGGAGCCAGTTAGGGGCTTCTTTCATGAGATCCGTCCTCAAACACAGAACCGAGGTTGGCAACCAAAAGTAAAACAACCCCAGCCGCAACAGAGAGGCGTGAAGAGGCCTTTAGAGGGAGGCAATGATCGGGGGAAAGGCAAGCAAGTACAGGGGGCTTCCCAGATACCATGGTGCCCTAAATGTCAGAGGGAACATAGTGGAGAGTGCCGGGTGGGCACTAACAAATGTTATAGATGTGGTGAAGTCGGCCATTTTGTCAGAGATTGCCCAAAGCCGGGCCGAGATCAGTGGAGAGTCGTACCCAGGATCTTTGCCTTTATCGAGCCTGGAGATATTGACGACGAGGCTCAGCCTTCCGTGATAGCAGGTACTGTGTTGATTATGGGTGTGGCTGTATTTTCCTTGATAGACACTGGGGCTACGCACTCTTTTGTTTCCACTGCTTGTGTGTCTAGACTGAAGTTGGTGTCTGAGTTAGCAGAATGCGAATATAGTGTGATGCTACCTTCAGGAGAGCGTATGCAGTCAGGTCATGTTGTCCAGGGCAATATTGTCTTGGTCGGGAACAGTACCCTCTATGCTCGCCAGATTGTTATGGGCATAGAGATCTACGATCTTATCTTAGGGATGGACTGGCTTTCACAGCATTTCGCCACCATCGATTGTCGATCCGGGATTGTGACCTTTTGAACCCCGGGTAAAGCCGAGTTTTCTTATCAGGCGATGAACAGATTGAGTGGATCGCCTATTTCCTACTCCATGAAGGTCAACGAGCAGTTTAAAGGTGAGTGCTCTATTTATTTGGCCACAGTAGTTGATATTCAGTTGCTCAGCGGAGTAAAGCCGAGTGACATTCCTATAGTCAGAGAATTCTCTGAGATATTCCTTGATGATCTTCCCGGATTACCGCCGGACAGGGAGATCGAATTTATCATTGATGTATAACCGAGCTCCGCGCCAGTGTCTAAGAATCCATACAGATTGGCGCCTGCTGAATTGAGAGAGTTGAAAACTCAGCTTGAGGAGTTACTGGATAAGGGTTTCATCCGACTCAATTTTTCACCCTAGGGTGCGCCCGTTCTATTCGTCAAGAAGAAATACGGGACTCTCAGGATGTGCATGGATTACAGGGAGCTGAATAAGCTCACAGTGAAGAATAAGTATCCACTGCCTCGGATAGATGATTTATTTGATCAGCTGAAAGATGCCCGAGTGTTTTCCAGGATTGACCTACGCTCGGGTTATTACCAGTTGAAGGTCCGGAAGGAAGATGTTCAGAAAACGGCGTTCCGAACAAGGTACGGGCATTATGAGTTCCTTGTTATGTCTTTCGGACTTACTAATGCCCCTACAGCGTTTATGGATTTGATGAACTGCGTCTTCAAGGAGTACCTGGACAAATTCGTTGTTGTTTTCATCGATGATATTCTGATTTATTCTAAGACGAAGGAAGAACATGAAGAGCAATTGCGAATTGTTTTAGGGATTTTACAACGACACCAGCTATATCCAAAGTTCTCCAAATGCGAATTCTTGTTGGATCGAGTCAGTTTTCTTGGCCATATTATATCACAAGAAGGGGTTTCTGTGGATCCAAGCAAAATTCAGGTGGTCAAAGATTGACCACAGCCTAAGAACGTGCGAGAGGTACGTGGATTTCTCAGATTGGCTTGCTATTATCGGAAGTTCATAGAGAGATTTTTGAAGATTGTAGTTCCTCTTTCACGCCTGACTCGGAAGAACGAAAAGTTTATATGGTCGGCTGCTTGTGACAACAGTTTTATGGAGTTAAAGCAGAGATTGACTGCAGCACCAGTATTGACATTGCCTATTGAAGGTGACAAGTTTAGCATATATTGTGATGCATCTGGAGTTGGGCTTGGATGTGTACTTATGCAGGGAGGGAGGGTCATCGCGTATGCTTCTTGGTAGTTGAAGCCATATGAGCAGAACTATCCTACGCATGACCTGGAATTAGCAGAAGTGGTCTTTACACTGAAAATATGGAGGCATTACCTATATGGGCAGTAGTGCAATATATTTTCCGACCACAAAAGCCTAAAGTATTTGTTTACGCAGAAGGAACTGAATATGCGACAGAGAAGGTGGCTAGAGTTGGTCAAAGAGTATGAGTTTGAGATTAAAAACCATCCAGGAAAGGCGAACAAGGTCGCTGATGCTTTGAGCCGAATGCCTACTGTGAGTCAGCCTTCACTTGTAGCGATGTCGGTTACGTTGCGGTCTGAGATTGAGAAGTTTGATGTGGAGATTGTGGCAAAGTTGTCCAGTGTGCTCACCAACATTTCTCTCAGGCTGACTATTCTGGATAAGATACGTGAAGCTCAGCAGAAAGATATGGAGTGTGAGGAGCTTCGATTGAGCATGACATCTGGAGACGTGTCTGAATTTAACTTGTCAGATGATGGTATTCTGAAATTCAGGCATAGGTGGTACGTGCCTAACGATGAGGAGCTAAAGAAGGAGATATTGGCCGAGGCACATTCTTCAGCATACTCTGTACATCCAGGAAGCACTAAAATGTACAGAGACTTAAAGCAACACTTCTGGTGGCCGAACATGAAGAGAGAGATCGCCAAGTACGTTGAAACCTGTTTAGTTTGTCAACAGGTAAAGGCAGAACACCAGAGACGAGTCCGGAACATTACAGCCACTGCCGATTCTGGAGTGGAAATGGGAGCAGATCTCCATAGATTTTATTGTGGGGCTCCCGAGGACGACAAAAGGACATGACGGCATCTGGGTGATTGTGGACCGATTGACAAAGTCGGCTCACTTCTTGTTTGTGAAGATGACGTCTTCTATGGATCAGCTCGCCAAGCTTTATGTGAAGGAAATTGTTAGGCTGCATGGAGTGCCAGTTTCTATTGTCTCAGACAGAGATCCAAGATTCACTTCTAAGTTCTAGAAGAGTTTGCACAAAGCTATGGGGACTCAGCTAAATTTCAGCATGGCATTTCATCCTCAGACTGACGGTCAGACAGAGAGAACGAATCAGATTCTGGAGGATATGCTCAGAGCCTGTGTGTTGGAATTTCAGGGATAATGGAGCAAGTATTTGCCACTGATCGAGTTCTCTTACAACAACAGCTTCCAGACTACCATTGGTATGGCTCCTTATGAAGCTTTGTATGATCGAAAGTGTAGATCTCCGTTGTATTGGGAAGAGGTTGGTGAAGCTAGTATTGTTGGTCCTAAGATTCTATAGCAAATGGCAGAGGAGATTGCCGTTATTCGACAGCGTATCGAGATAGCTCAGAGTCGACAGAAGAGCTATGCTGACACAAGACGGAGAGAACTGGAATTCGAAGAAGGTGATGAGGTTTATTTGAAGGTTTCTCCGTTTAAAGGTGTAATGCGATTCGGAAGGAGGGGCAAGCTAAACCCTAGATATGTGGGGCCTTTTCCTATTTTGAAGAAGATCGGAAAGATGACGTATCAACTACAGCTTCCGGCTTCAATGGAAGGCATCCACAATGTAATTCACGTGTCTATGCTTCAGAAATGTTTGCGCGATCCATTACATATCGTGGAGGTAAGAGAGATCGAGGTACAACCTACCTTGACTTATATGGAGAAGCCTGTACGTATCTTAGAGTCTTCCATCAAGGTGTTGCACAACAAAGAAATTCCGCTAGTCAAAGTCTTATGGCAGAACCACGAGGTGGAAGAAGCCACTTAGGAACGACAGCAGGATATGATGGCTAAGTATCCTGAGTTGTTTGTATGATCAAATTTTGAGGACAAAATTTAAATAAGATGGATGAAATGTAACACCCTGATTTACGGGATTTTGTAATATACGTGAATGATAACATTTTTGTAATTATGTCGAATTAAGTCAGTTTCGTGAAAAGAAAATGTCATTACGATCCTAATAATTAATATGGATTTTAAGAAAATTTTGGGAATTTTAGGAGTTGTAACGCTAATTTTATGGAAATTACATTTATCGTAATATAAAGGGCGTAACGAGGTCCGATTTGCGAACAAACAGTTTTAATTGAACCCTAGTAATAAGTTGGAATAATTGGCAAAATAAGGAGATTTGGAGAAACTGAATCGTTAGCTAAATAACGAAACGAAGGACGAAACAAATAGGAAATCAAAGGAAGGGCAAAATGATAATTTGCTAAGTAAAATTTTAATTAATAACCTAACTCTTTCTTCTTCCTTCACCATTTTCACGCGAAGCTCCCTGTGCATTTCTCTCTCAGGCGATTTTCTCATCGCCTCTCACGTGATTCCTCCTTCCGACATCGGTTCTCCACTCCGACGACTCTGATTCTTCATGTTTTCTTCCACAAACTCGATTCTAGGTAAGATTCTATGGTTTTGAAAGTTTATTCGTAGTTTTTGGGTCGTTTAACGGTTAGGGTTTCGTTTAGGTTTTTGTTAAAAACGCGATTTAGCGTTAGAAATCGATACGGGTTATCGTAGTTATGAATATAATGGACATAGTGGGCGTATTGGACGAAGGTTGGTCTATCCATTGTGGAATATCAAGGTTTGTCGAAATTTCGAGGTTTGGAAAACTCCGTTAATGGAGGTTTTGAGGCGTCGAGCGTGAATCGCTCGATAAAAAGGCCTCGATGAGTTAAATTAGAGTTTAGGAAATTTCTTTAGTTAAGAGTTTCGTAGATTTAGACGATTAATGGTTTAGACTCGTTTTAGCAACAAATATTGTGAATTTGCCTTGGATAAACGACGCTCGTAGACGGAGCTAGACGTTCAACACGCACAAGGTAAGTTCTCGTGACTTACTTTGGCCGATTGGCCTACACTGTACGTCGAAGTCACGTCGAGGATCATCGGTGACTTGTTTGTTTAAATGTTTTGGTTGGGTAGTTAGGATTAGTCCTACTTTTTAGATTATGCTTTATTGTCTCGATGGTACGTATGATGTATGTTTACTTTATGCCTTTAACTGTTCATGCATCACGTCTCTTAAAATAGCATGAAAACTGATTTCTACACGTGCTTAAGAAAATGAAATGAACGAACGAAATGAATCTACGTAATCTATTATCTGGTCATGCGAGGTGGGGCTCAGGCACGGCTGTATACGGAGGTAAGCGTGTACCCCCCCTCCCCCCTGTTAGGTGAAGAGGGTTGTCCAATCGCAGAACGTGTCATCTCCATCTAATAGGCTGAGACCTCGGTGACATTCTGTCTGCGACGTAATGATAAGAAAATATTGCATGATTTCTGAACTTCATTTGCACAGCATGCATCTGCATTTACGAAACTTGTTGAGCCTTTAGCTCATAGTTGTCTGTATGGTGTAGGTGATTTCGAGACAGGTGAGAACGACGTTCCTCCACCCGATGTACAGGATGGTTAAAGAAGAACGGCTACGGTGGTGTGCATGGGCAGTCGATGCATATTTTGACCCATGGGGGTAACAGTGAGGTATTTTGAAGGTTTTTGGGCGTAATGGGTTGATGGTGGATTAGATAGGTTAATTGTACAGTTAGATATATTTTAGGTTGTTTTGATCTGGAAAATGCGTTGATGTTTATAAAATATTTTGTTAAAACTGTCGTTTAATGAACTGCTGGATTGTCGAATTTCGTAGGGTTTTGTTTGATTTTCAAATGGTTCCACGCAGTTCGTTTTTACGAAAATCATTATGTTTTAAGACGAGTTCAAAGATATTTTTTTGGTCGTTTAATTGATGATTTATGTTGAAGTGTATATGTGTGGAAGTGCAGGGAAAGAGGAGGAGGAAAGAAAAGAGTGGCGAGCTCCCTGGAATTTCGGATTCTAGGGAGGGTGCCGATCGATCGCCTAAGGAGGTGATTGATCGGCAACTAAGGTTGCCGCTCTCTGGAAAAATCCAAAGAGCATGGCGACCGATCGCAGAGCGATCGATCGCCAGTGTGAGGGGCGATCGTTCGCCCCTCCAATTTTTGGTCCAGGCGATCGATCGCCTGTTTTGGGCGATCGATCGCCCCTTTGCATTTCGGGGCAATTGTCCCTTCTGCCCCTGTTTTTGTCTGTTTCACTGGTTTGTTTATTTAATAGTTTTAATTGTTTTAATTAATTGTTTTATAACCTTGTTTTAAGTTTTATTAAATTGGTTCTAAAATAGTTTTCGAACAATTTAACGATTTATTGCTTAAACGTAACAAAGTTTATAAGGAAAATAAAAAAAAATAATAATAATACTGGTAAAAATGGGTACAGTGATAGGGTCGTTATAGATGGTTAGGAATATTGTGGATTTATGTTATGCAGGTACGTAGCACTTTGGTAGGCGCCATTTTAGGCGTTACTCTGCCGAAATTTTCGGGAGGAGAACGCCGTGGTGCCTAACGAATTAGACAAAGAGAATGTAGTGGATTGGAGGAAACAGTTTAAGTGGGCGAGATAGTAGTCTAGTGTGTCGTTTAGCTCAGAGTAGTCCCTGTAGCGAACCGGGTCGTGGAAACTCGGGGCGTTACAAAAAATTTCCTTGTGGCGTTCAAAATGACTTATCACTCTCCTTGTCTTATATGCCTAATGTAAAAATTGTTATTTTTATATCAATTAAATTTCATGTATCAACTTTTTTGTATTATTGACGGTCAACGTATTATGAGTTGACTCGTTTGTCGTGTTATGGCCACATTGGATTTACAGATCGATTGGTCAAATCAGTAAAAATTTGGAAGGTTACCACATGGTTAAAATTTAAGAGATTAATATTGAGTAAATTGGAATAAATTCCATGTGAAGTTTGAAAAATATTCAGAGTTTTGTAGAATGAGTATTTAATAGATTTGATTAACTATAGATTATATTTATAGTAAACAAAATATTTTTTTTAAAATGAAATTATCTTAAAAGAGGAAGGAAACCTTTCATTCCCTCTTTACATTTAGCATCAGCACCAAGAGAGAGAGAGTGAGAGAGTGATTTATCAGATGGGCAATTCAACGCATTTCCAGGGTAGATTCTTGTTCGCGAGATTCCAAACATCAACCTTTGTGAAGGAACTTCGAGAGTATATGAGTTTCTCTCTCCATTTTTAAGTTTAAAATTTAGGGCTGATGGTTTCATATTCGAGGTTGGAAACTCGAATCCATAGATTATTTCTAGTTTATCTGATGTTTGGTTGATTAGAGGGGACGAATGGCGAAGGGAGACGAGTTTCATGACTTTTTGTCTTTGGAAATCGTTGCAGCGGTCGACACTTGCTGGGCAAGGTCGACCCCTCCTGAAAACAAAGTCATCAGGTGTCGACCTCTTGGGAGGTCAGCCAACACCTTGAAGAGTCGACTGCTTTGGAGTTTGGTCGCTGCTAGGATCCTTGAGAAATGTGGGTTGACCCTTTGGTCAAGGTGTCGACCTCTGCCCTAATCAAGAGAATTCATCCTCCAAAGGGTAGACCCATATTCCTCTAGTGTCAAAGCATCACGAAGCTATCTGCACACATTTTCTGTTGCATGAAGATGTTTTGTTTGCTCATTATGAAAATCGGTAATACGGCAGTGGTGACGTGCTCCTTGAGTTTCAAATCTCTAAACTTGATCATGGTATATTTGTTTATTACGATTATTTGTGGTGTTGTTGATAACTAGTGTGCGGGCCACCCGAGGTAACGCTGCTAGATCTTCAGATCACCATTACTTCCACTTCCTTCTAGTTCATGAAGTGATGTTGGATCTTCGAATTTATTACCTTTCTCTGTTGGTGTGCTAGAGGGGTACTTAAGTGATCTTTCTTTTTTAGTTGAATTGATTTATAAAATTAAAAATAAATGATGACCTATTTTGGTATAGTTTTGAATAATGTCACATCAGTTGTTCATAGAGCATGTGTTCTTAAAATGAAAAAAATGAATTTCTTTTTCTTTTTAAATGTATTTGTTAATCTATGTGCAACATCTTAGTTCATGGTTTTGAAAAGAAAGGTGACAACCAGTTTTATATACATTTGCATTTAGTATAACTTTCTTACTGAGTTAGTCACTCCAAACGAACCCCTAATTTTCCATGTAAAGACAAGAGCAATTAGTAGCTAGAGTTTAGTGGCGGTTTCCCACTTTATTTCTATCTTTGTTAGAGTATTTATTTGGTTTCCTGGTGATGCATTCTCTTTATTTGGGTAAGTATGAGATTGGTTAGATTTGAACTTAGATGTTTAGACCTTATTGAACTATCATTTTATTTATCACACTATCATGTTTGTAATCACTATATGGACCTATGTTTTTGATTTGTGTTCAAGTCTTCCGCTGCAAATCAAGTCTTGAGCTAGATGATTGGGTCATCTCCAAAGATCTTGTTGTTCAACCTGGCATTTCTGTTAGGCCCGTCTCTGGGTCGTGACATCTAGAGTGTGATATCTTATAATTTTGGTTCTTCTTTTCAAATCATAAAGCTTAAGTCAAGGTCTTTTACTATTGGTTCATGTTTTCTTTCTACAACTTGGATCGAAGTCTTTCCTTTTTAATTTTTTGTTGTCTTGGGCAATTTGATTTATTGTGGTTCGTGTTTTATCAGTCACTCGTTTGAGGTTTGCATCAGCTAGCATCTCCACACAAAGTGCACGTGCCAAAAGACAAGGGTATAGCGACATGGATTCTTTTCCAAGAGAATACTAAATAAACTATCAATGTAGTAGAAATAATATATTACATGGATTCTCTTCCCAGAGAATACTAAATAAATTTATAATTTTAGAATACTAAATGGACCACAAGATATCTAGAATGTGATATCTTATAATTTTGGTTCTTTTCAAATCATAAAGCTTGAGTCAAGGTCTTCTACTATTGGTTCATGTTTTCTTTCTACAACTTGGATCGAAATCTTTTCTTTTTAAATTTGTCTTTGTTGTCTTGGGCAATTTGATTTCTTGTGGTCTGTGTTTCATCAATCGCGCATTTGAGGTTCGCATCAGCTAGCGTCCCCACATGAAGTGCACGTGCCAAAAGACAAGGGTATAGAGTCTATCACGACTGCGATCTCGATACCATCAAAGACCGAGATAGCGATATGGATTCTCCTCCCAGAGAATACTAAATTAACCATCAATGTAGCAGAAATAATAAATTATGTGCAATTGACCTGCAATAAATACTAAAATCAACTCACAATTTATATACAAGTCTCATTATTTAAAAGACTTTATCCAAATTATTTATACAGACATGAGCTAACTAAAACAAAATACAAGAGAAGATAAATGTGACGACCCAAAACCGAACTCGATCGGGGTCCGGGATCGGAGCCATCACTCCAGGACAGTGGACGGAAAACGGTGACTAATTTTTTTTTGAACATAAACAGAACAGACAGCGTTACTGGAACAACTTATGAAAGCCAACTGAACTTTTAAAACTTTAACGAAAAACAGAACTGAATGACAGAAAACATGCACTGTCAATGCAAACCCTAAAAGAGCATAGCTTTACAGAGGGGAGAAACTACAGTGAGTAACAGAGTATAAATAACAGCAGAAAAACAAGGAATGAAGTCGGAAGGCATAGGCAGAAATCTGGCGGAAAACTTAGTTTAAAACTGGGCAGAAGACTTGAATGACGTCAGCCGGAAGATATAAATGTAAAGGCAGAAGCGGAGATGACGTCAGCCGGAAGGAACAGACAGCAGTTGAGATCGGATGAGGTGATGACGTCAGCCGGAAGATGGATGACGTCAACCAGAAGATGTGAAGACATCATCGGAAGATAGATGACGTCACCGAAAGATGTAGGCATTAAACGTAATCGGCAGGAGATGAAAACAGTGGATGACGTCATCGGAAGAGGAGATGACGTCAGACGATAGGTGCATGCATTAAACGAAATCGGATTATGTGATGACGTCATCGGAAGATGTGATGACGTCATCGGCAGATAAAGGCAGTAAACGTAATCGGCAGAAGAAAAGCTATGGTGACATCATCGGAAGAGGAGATGACGTCGTCGGAAGATGAAGTTAAACTGAGAGACAGATGAAACCGGCAGAAGTAACTAAGGCTGATGAAATCAACTGTTCACCAGTGGATGAGATAAGACAAAATGTGAACAGTGACTATCGGTGGATGCATTAAACGTGATCGGAAGATGCAGTTTAAAAGGGGCAGAATTTGACAACTTTTAACAGAAAACATATAGACAGAGAGCTTAAAGAACCGAAAACATGAAAGTCTCAGATTCTCAAACCAATTCAAAACATGGTTCTCGAGCACAACAGAAGGCATACAGGTTTCAGACCTTCATTACAAATGACAGATTTCAAGAAAACAAACTGCATGGATAGCTCTAAAATTCGAGACCATCCATGCATGACCTGAAAAGGGAGAGCTCAAGCAGTTCCAGAATGTTTTCAAGACATTTCACAGGAAACAACTAACAACTGTCAACAGAGATTTAAAACTCGATCATCAGAACTTATACATTATATATACGTCCAACAGAATTTCCTATAGAGTTTTTTTTTTAAGACAAAACACAGGACCTCAACAGAGTTTTAAAACAAACACACAAGAATTTCAGAAGATTTTACAGATATGAACATTTCTTAAAAGGCTAAGACTTAAACCTCGGGACAGAAAATTGTGTCTGATTGCAGCAACCACCCTGTGAGCTCGATCCACCAGTTACATCAGATCGTCATTTTTAGGGACAAAGTCCTCGGTTTCAGGTTCAGTACCTACATCAGAGAGTTCACCTATGAGTCTAAAACTCAGTAAGAACATAATCAGAATGCAGTGATGCAAAATGCTATGCATGCAGTTTTTCAGAAATACGATGACAGTACAGAGCATTAAGTTACAGTGGCAGTAGAATTAAGTGGAGCTTATAGGGGAACTGGCAAACAGTGGGGGAGGGGGAGGGTGCACTATCAGGCACATTCAGGGATACAGTACAGTAAACAGTTCTGGGGCCAGTCCCCGTCTCGCACTTAACCTGGTACATTTCAGTCGGATTTTATCTTGTTTAGTTTCAAACAGTGTACAGAAAACATTTGCATGTCTTTCAGAGAAAACGTGTATGCATGAACGGTGCTTGAACTTAGACAGACAGACAGCAGAAATAAGACAACAAAAGGTAAATCGAAGCCAGACATTTCAGAACATAGACTATAACCTTTCTACCCAAAACAACCCGACATTAGGAAACCTAGTATCTCCGTGATGTAGGGCCTTAAGGGCCAACCTACGGTTATGAACTTACCTGTTTGCTGCAGTGTAGAATGCTCGAATGTCCCTGGAACGCTCGGATCTGTTGCTGAAATGTTGAGAAATTAAACAAGCTACAAATGCTAACAAATAACTTGTAGAATATGCAGCAAGCTCATTTCAACTCTTTAGGAAAACACACTAACGTATTTTCATCCAAAACAGTGAGTTTTCACAGAATTAATAACCCTAAACCCAGTGAAAACTCGCATTAAACTTGTCTAAAATCAATAACTTCCGTAGATGATTACCTTGGTTGAAGGAAACAGAAGAAAAATGAGGAAACAAAGTGTTGGTGCTTTGTCAAAATCGCCAGGAAGAGAAAACAAAGAGCAGTGGGAAGAAACAGATGAGAAGTGAGGGTTTCACGTAGGAGGAAGACTTAGCTTCTTCATCAAGTCGCCAGATATCATTCAACCATTGGCTCACTCCCACCAACCTTAATTTCTCTACAAATTGCCCTTCCATGCATTTTAAACTTAATGTTTGTTTAGTTACACATTAGTTTAGTTCTCCACAATTATTCCAACAGTTCCACCAAAACACTCCTTTGTATTAATATAATATTAATTCCGATTAAATGATCCGGGAAAACTATTACATGGCAAAATGCCGGGTGTTACATACCACCCACCTTAACAGAAATTTTGTCCCCAAAATTTGCCTAAGCGAATAGCTCTGGATACTGGGCCCTGACATCCGCTTGTCTTTCCCATGTGGCTTCCTCCACATTGTGGTTGCGCCACAACACTTTTACCAGTGGAACCACCTTGTTTCGCAATACCTTGAGTGACATATCCAATATCTGTATGGGCCTTTCTTCATATGTCAGTGTCGGCATGATATCAAAGTCCACCTGTTTCACAATCTGAGTTGGATCTCGTACACATTTCCTCAGCATCGAAACATGGAAGACATTGTGGACCCCATCCATCAATGTTGGCAACTGTAGTTTATAAGCCATGTTTCCCACACGCTTCAGAATGGGAAAAGGGCCAATGAACCATGGGCTGAGCTTTCCTTTCTTACCGAATCTCATTACGCCTTTGAAAGGTGACACTTTCAGGAATACCTCATCGCCCACAGCGAACTCTAAGTCTCTTCTTCTATTGTCCGCATAACTCTTCTGTCGATTCTGAGCAATTTTTATCCGTTGTTTGATAGCAACTATCACCTCGGACATCTGTTGTAATATCTCAGGTTCGATAAGCTTGGTTTCTCCGACCTCATCCCAACACAATGGGGATCTACACTTTCTGCCATAAAGGGCTTCATATGGAGCCATACCAATCGTAGCCTGATAGCTATTGTTGTATGCAAACTCCACGAGTGGCAAGTATCTACTCCAAGGAGCATGAAATTCCAGTACGCACGACCTTAGCATATCTTCCAGTATTTGGATTGTTCTTTCAGATTGTCCGTCAGTCTGTGGATGAAATGCCGTGCTGAAGTCTAATCTAGTGCCCAAGGAGCTCTGCAAACTTTTCCAAAACCTGGAAGTGAATCTAGGATCCCGGTCCGAAACAATTGACACCGGAATACCATACAGCTTGACAATCTCACTAATATATAGCTCAGCATACTGATCCATGGAGAATGTCGTCTTCACAGGTAGAAAATGGGATGACTTCGTCAATCTGTCCACTATGACCCATATGCTATTGTGGCATTTAGCTGTTCTTGGAAGGCCAACAACAAAGTCCATTGTGATATTCTCCCATTTCCACTCAGGGATCGGGAGAGGCTGAAGCATTTCACTTGGTCGTTGATGTTCAGCTTTGACCTGTTGACATATCATACAAGACTCCACATACTTGGCCACTTCATTCTTCATATTCGACCACCAGAAGTGAAGTTTCAAGTCTTGATACATCTTCGTGCTACCGGGATGTACAGAGAAAGAAGATGAGTGGGCTTCCGACAAGATGTGCTTCCGTAACTCTTCATCCTTCGGAACATACCATCTATCTCTGAACTTCAGGATACCATCTTCCGAATAGCTGAACTCGGAAGAGGCCATTGGTACCTTGCTCACCATATCAGCCATCTCCTTTGAATTGGTCTTCTGGGCTTCCTTAATTCGGTCCAGGACTGAGGGCCGTAGTGTTAAGCCTGCTAGTATGGCCGATAGCCCAGAAACTATCTCCATATCGAACTTCTGTATCTCCGTCCTCAAAGGCATTGATACGGCCGACATAGCTGGTTGCACAGTAGCTGGCATCCTGCTCAGTGCATCAGCTACCACATTAGCTTTACCAAGATGGTATTTGATCTCAACATCGTAGTCTTTTACAAATTCTAACCACCGCCTCTGTCTCATATTCAACTCCTTCTGAGTAAAGAGGTACTTCAAACTCTTGTGGTCAGAAAACACCTCACATGACTATCCATATAGGTGGTGTCTCCATACCTTCAGTGCAAATACAACTGCCACTAACTCAAGGTCATGAGTAGGGTAGTTTTCTTCATGGCTCTTCAATTGTCTGGATGCGTATGCTACCACTTTCCCTTCTTGCATCAATACGCATCCCAAGCCAATTTTTGACGCATCACAATATACGCTAAACTTGCAGTCTTCAACTGGCAATACTAACAGAGGAGCAGTGGTTAATTTCTGCTTAAGTGTCTGAAAGCTCATCTCACATACTTCAGACCATCTGAACTTGATTTATTTCCTTGTCAAGCTGGTCATGGGTTTTGCTATCACAGAAAATCCCTTGATGAATTTCCTGTAATAACCAGCTAGTCCGATAAAGCTCCGTACCTCGCTTGCATTCCTCGGCCTTGGCCAGTCTCTTACAGCCTCAATCTTGGCCGGGTCCACAGATACTCCTTCAGCCGACACCACGTGGCCAAGGAAATTAATTATGTTCAGCCAGAATTCACACTTTGATAACTTGGCATATAAATGATGCTGCTTTAGGACTGACAGTACAATAGTCAAGTGCTCCTCATGTTCGGCTTCACTTCTAGAATACACTAGGATGTCGTCGATAAATACGATCACAAATTTATCCAGATAGTCCTGGAATACTCTGTTCATTATGTAACACCCGACATTTCGGCCAGGTGAATTTTTCTGACCATTCTAATTGTTACCCTTATTTAACCTTTATGATTAAATTTAACGTTGAGGCAAATTCATTACAAGTTGAGTAAAACTAGGTTGAGTGGCAATTTTGTAATAAAGATTGAAGGATTAGGTATAAATAGAAAATGGAAACCTTAAATCTCATTTAAAACCTCACTGCAGCCGACATTTCCTCTCGGCGACTCCCTTCTTCTCTGGAGCCTTTTTCCTCCCCAGCAACTGGTTTTTCAGCCTCCACTCCGATAACCCGCATTCTAGGTAAGATTTTGACAATGTAGATGCCGGGTAGTCATTTAGAACTCTGTTTTCAGTTGAACTTGTACTTTCGGGCTCTTCAATGGCTGAGTCAGTTGGTTATCGTTCTTTATCTTCATTTGGTAATGTCACCCTTAAATCGATTCTGGACCTTTTATATAACCGACCCCGTTTAATCGATAGCTATATCTAGCTGTT
Organism: Begonia masoniana; assembly: GCA_022432975.1. NCBI lineage: Eukaryota > Viridiplantae > Streptophyta > Magnoliopsida > Cucurbitales > Begoniaceae > Begonia > Begonia masoniana. The sequence goes on from CM039504.1 coordinate 19,069,420, forward strand.
TCGGTTTTGGATTTCAGACTGCACAGAGAACCTTAGCTGTTAGATTCTAGGATGACTTTCGATTAGAACTTTTAGGACTTTATTTTAACTACTGTAATGTGAAATGTGTTAGGTGAAGAAGTTGAAGAGAAGGTGATTCAAGTTGCTAAGGAATCCAGGTAAGTGAATGTATTAAGTTTCCGGCCAATAGGGCCCTACATCAAAGGATTAAGTTAGATTTAGTGAACATTGTCTGCTATATGTTTGATGAAATGTCGATGGATATGGTTCTGTTATTCTCATGTACTCCCCTGTCTTAGTTCGATGATTAAGTGCATTTATGTTATGCATCATGTTTTACTTCTCAAGCATATGAAAATGTTTTGAAATATGTTTTCTCATGAATAAGGTAAGAAGATAAAACTTATGCAACGTGGTTAAGTGAGGGTTGGGGGTGGTTCGGTGTATGTCACAGTCCGCAGTAGGACATATGAATACGACCCGCAGTAGGGACCATGATCAAACTCACTGTCGAACCCCCTTTACCGGCACAAATCCTCCCTTAAACCACATAATGTAATGAAGAATATGAATGATGAAAGGAATGATGAATATGAGCATGTCTACGAATGATGATTATGAACAATGAATACGAGATACGATTATGAATGATGATTAAGATAAGTACATGAAAAGAAAAGACTTATGAGCATGTTTTTCTCCAAGTTATGCATTCATGAACTCATAATAGTTTGCATTCCTTACTAAGCCTTAGGCTTACAGTTACACCTTATGATGTAGGTGAAGAAATATCAGGTGAGGAATTCAAAGTTGATGAAAATGTCTAAGCTCGGTTGCTGGAGGTGATCAGTGTGAAATCTGTGGCTGGATGGCGAATGAGGAATTCTGGTTAAAGCTCGTATAAGTTTTAATGAAGTTTTTAAGAAGCCAAGTCAAGTAGGTTCGGATTATTTAACAATTTGGGATTTTAGAAACTGCCTGTCTTAATTTCAGAGTCCGAAGATATAGCTATAGTTATCAAATGAACTATTTTAATTAAGTCTTCCGCTGTGTGAGTTTGAATGAGTTCATGATTTATTCTGATGAGTTTTGGCCATTAAGATTTAAGTTATGAGGTTTACATTTATCTAGATAGAAGTCTAAAAAAAAAAAGGGGGATGTCTGATGCCGAGGGATGATGGAGGAAATGAGTCTGTCTTCCGGAGGACGTCATCGGAAGAGGAAAAGTATTTGTCTTCCGGCTGACGTCATCGGCAGGAGAGTTGTGATGGGAGTCGGGTAAGTTTGACTTCCGGAGAACGTCATCGGAAGAGGAAGAGTATTTGTCTTCCGGCTGACGTCACCGGCAGATAAGGGGTATTTGCCATCGGCAGATGAGAGCCTCGCTTATGGTTCTCTCATCGGCAGACATGGGACGTATCATCGGCAGATGGTGAGTTAATCTGTCGGAAGATGTAGTTGTCTTAAGCCATCGGCAGATGACGACAATGTCTGTTATCTGGCGATCGGTATGAGTAGTGAGTTAAGTTACCGGAAGATGTGATGCCACGTCATCGGCAGATATAGAGTATTTGCCATCGGCAGATGAGAGCATCGTCTATTGTTCTCTCATCGGCAGATGTAGGTGGCTTCCGTTGTATAATTGAACGGTGTTTTAATTGGTCACACGAGTTGCACGTGACTGTCGGCAGATGCAAATATGTGTGCCTGCCGATAGATGTTTAATGAATCATGTGAGATGCACGTGCTGACCGGTAGAACAACTAGATGTTTGTCGTTTAGCGATCGGCAGGAGTGAAAGCTAAACGCGGTTATTCAGCGAATTTAAGTTAAGATGAGATATGATATAAGTCTGAGAAAAAAAAAAAAAAGTATACTACGATTACAGAGGTATAAAAGTACGGATAAGTTTAAAGGAAAGTCATGACACGTGACGATCCTCCTCGGGTCGTTACACATTAGGTCCATAAATGCTGCCGGAGCATTAGTTAACCCGAACGACATCACTAAGAATTCGTAGTGCCCGTACCGGGTCCTGAAGGCAGTCTTTGGAATATCATCAGCTCTGACCTTCAACTGGTAATAACCGGAACGTAAGTCAATCTTAGAAAATACCCGAGCCCCTTGTAGTTGGTCAAATAAATCATCGATTCTCGGCAACGGGTACTTATTTCTGATAGTCAACTTGTTCAGCTCACGGTAGTCAATACACATCCGTAGGGACCCATCCTTCTTCTTAACAAATAAGACGGGAGCACCCCACGGAGAGAAACTAGGGCGCACAAAATCCTTGTCCACTAACTCTTTAGCTGAGCCTTCAATTCCTTCAGTTCAATTAGTGCCATACGGTACGGATTCTTTGATACTGGTTCCGCACCAGGATATACATCAATTTCAAACTCGATTTCACGATCAGGTGGCAATCCCAGTAAGTCATCTAAGAAAACCTCTAAGAAGTCCCGGACTACCGGAATGTTTTGAAGTTCCACCTCATTTTGCCTTTGAACATCCACAACGTGGGCAAGAAATCCGATGCATCCTGACTTCATCAGCCGTTGAGCTTTCAAGGTAGATATAACAGGTATACCACGTTTCTGTGGTATCGCCTGGTAGGAGAACTCTACTCCATTCAGGAGTTTAAACGACACTAGCCCGGACCTACAGTTGATGGTGGCATAATGTCTAAACAGCCAATCCATCCCCAGAATAATATCGTAACCTTTCATCCCGATGACGATGAGATTGGCATATAATTTCTGGTCTCCTACTGACACTATATCACCCCTTACAACCTGCTCGGAGTGCATAAACTCTCCGGACGGTAGCATAATGCTATAGGGCTGATCTGACAACGTACTACAAAACCTCTATTTAACTATGAAGTCCATGGCCACAAACGAATGTGTGGCCCCCGTGTCCCACAAAGTATAGGCAGGTGCATCACATACTGAAATTGTACCTGTAATGTCTGTGTGCAGATCAGCATCATCAATGTCCTCCATCATTGCAAAGACTCTTGGCACGGCCTGATTTTGTCTCGTGTCGGGTATCGGGCAATCACGGACATGATGGCCTCCTTTGCCACATCGAAAACAAGCGCCAGTAATAAGCCTGCATTCGCCCTGGTGGCTTCTCTGGCACCGTGGACATATAGGGGGCTGAGGAGCTCCCATCGGTCTCTTTCCTTTGTCTGGGTAAGTGATGGTCTCATTGGGCCTCTTAATGCCCCTGTTTTGTTGCTGTTGAGGTTGCAGGTTTTGACCCCTTGGTTGTTGCTGTTGTTGCTGAGGAACATTTCGAATAATCCCTCTTGGCGAATCTCTTTGTCTCTGGGACTTTATCTCTAAGGCCTCCAACTGATAAGCTTTGGCCACCACCTTCACATACGGTGCCTCATCGATCCTCCGGTTGTGATCCCTCGTAGAAGGTCCATCTTTAACCCTTGAATGAATTGGTGCACCTTGTTCTCATCGGTGGCCACCATATGTGTTGCATATCGGGACAGTGACTCGAATTTCTGAACATATTCAGCCGCTGACCCATATTGTCGCAGCCGAGAGAATTCAAGCAACTTTTCCTTCCTCACTCCCCGGTCAAAGTACTTCTCGTAGAAGATCTTCGTGAATCCTTCCCAGCTTAATGCCACTGTAGTTGACTGCACTGTGTCCCACTAAAATCCCGCACTTTCGGTGAGATAGAACGTGGCGCAAATAACTTTCTTGTTGTCTTCTACTTCTGCATATCCAAACATTTTCTCCATTGTTCGAATCCAGGTTTCAGCACGGGTCGGGTCTGTAGACAGCCCATCAAATGAAGGCGGCTGGAGTCGCCAGAATCTGTCTCCACTGTTGTCTTGCGGCGCATTATCACGATTGTTATTTCCATGATTATTGTTTCTATCGTCTTCTCTGGCCATCATGCGTTCAACCATGCGTGACTGTGCACCCACCAGTTCTGTTAGTCGGTCAATGGCTCGAGAGCTTTCGCTTGACTCTTCTTGATGTCCTCTCACCATTTCTAATAAACCCTATAAACAGAATAACATAACTTAATAAACAGAACTTTTACAGGAATTTTCAAACACTTACAGTTGGTGGAGCGATCTCACGTGGCGGGTTGTGCAGTCAGACATTTCACAGAATCGGTTTTAAAACCTTGTCTCTCTGATACCACAACTGTGACGACCCAAAACCGAACCCGATCGGAGTCTGGGATCGGAGCCATCACTCCGGGACAGTGGACGGAAAACGGTGACTAATTTTTTTTTGAACATAAACAGAACAGACAGCGTTACTGGAACAACTTATAAAAGCCAACTGAACTTTTAAAACTTTAACGGAAAACAGAACCGAATGACAAAAAACATGCACTATCAATGCAAACCCTAAAAGAGCATAGCTTTACAGAGGGGAGAAACTAGAGTGAGTAACAGAGTATAAATAACAGCAGAAAAACAAGGAATGAAGTCGGAAAGCATAGGCAGAAATCTGGCGGAAAACTTAGTTTAAAACTGGGCAGAAGACTTGAATGACGTCAGCTGGAAGATATAAATGCAAAGGCAGAAGCGGAGATGACGTCAACCGGAAGGAACAGACAGCAGTTAAGATCAGATGAGGTGATGACGTCAGCCGGAAGATGGATGACGTCAACCAGAATATGTGAAGACGTCATCGGCAGATACAAATAGTAAACAAAATCGGCAGAATGTGATGACGTCATCGGAAGATAGATGACGTCACCGGAAGATGTAGGCATTAAACGTAATTGGCAGGAGATGAAAACAGTGGATGACGTCATCGGAAGAGGAGATGACGTCAGACAGTAGGTGCAGGCATTAAACGAAATCAGATTATGTGATGACGTCATCAGAAGATGTGATGATGTCATCGGCAGATAAAGGCAGTAAACGTAATCGGCAGAAGAAAAGCTATGGTGACGTCATCGGAAGAGGAGATGACGTCGTCGGAAGATGAAGTTAAACTGAGAGACAGATGAAACCGGCAGAAGTAACTAAGACTGATGAAATCAACTATTCACCGGTGGATGAGATAAGACAAAATGTGAACAGTGACTATCGGTGGATGCATTAAACGTGATCGGAAGATGCAGTTTAAAAGGGGCAGAATTTGACAACTTTTAACAGAAAACATATAGACATAGAGCTTAAAGAACCGAAAACATGAAAGTCTCAGATTCTCAAACCAATTCAAAACATGGTTCTCGAGCACAACAGAAGGCATACAGGTTTCAGACCTTCATTACAAATGACAGATTTCAAGAAAACAAACTGCATAGATAGCTCTAAAATTCGAGACCATCCATGCATGACCTGAAAAGGGAGAACTCAAGTAGTTCCAGAATGTTTTCAAGACATTTCACAGGAAACAACTAACAACTATCAACAGAGATTTAAAACTCGATCATCAGAACTTATACATTATATATACGTCCAACAGAATTTCCTATAGAGTTTTTTTTTAAGACAAAACACAGGACCTCAACAGAGTTTTAAAACAAACACACCAGAATTTCAGAAGATTTTACAGATATGAACATTTCTTAAAAGGCTAAGACTTAAACCTCGGGACAGAAAATTGTGTCTGATTGCAGCAACCACCCTGTGAGCTCGATCCACCAGTTACATCAGATCGTCATTTTTAGGGACAAAGTCCTCGGTTTCAGGTTCAGTACCTACATCAGAGAGTTCACCTATGAGTCTAAAACTCCGTAAGAACATAATCAGAATGCAGTGATGCAAAATGCTATGCATGTAGTTTTTCAGAAATACGGTGACAGTACAGAGCATTAAGTTACAGTGGCAGTAGAATTAAGTGGAGCTTATAGGGGAACTGGCAAACAGTGGGGGAGGGGGAGGGTGCACTATCAGGCACATTCAGGGATACAGTACAGTAAACAGTTCTGGGGCCAGTCCCCGTCTCGCACTTAACCTGGTACATTTCAGTCGGATTTTATCTTGTTTAGTTTCAAACAGTGTACAGAAAACATTTGCATGTCTTTCAGAGAAAACGTGTATGCATGAACAGTGCTTGAACTTAGACAGGCAGACAGCAGAAATAAGACAACAGAAGGTAAATAGAAGCCAGACATTTCAGAACATAGACTATAACCTTTCCACCCAAAACAACCCGACAGAACACGAAACCTAGTACCTCCGTGATGTAGGGCCTTAAGGGCCAACCTACGGTTATGAACTTACCTGTTTGCTGCAGTGTAGAATGCTCGAATGTCCCTGGAACGCTCGGATCTGTTGCTGAAATGTTGAGAAATTAAACAAGCTGCAAATGCTAACAAATAACTTGTAGAATATGCAGCAAGCTCATTTCAACTCTTTAGGAAAACACACTAACGTATTTTCATCCAAAACAGTGAGTTTTCACAGAATTAATAACCCTAAACCCCAGTGAAAACTCGCATTAAACTTGTCCAAAATCAATAACTTCCGTAGATGATTACCTTGGTTGAAGGAAACAGAAGAAAAACGAGGAAACAAAGTGTTGGTGCTTTGTCAAAATCGCCAGGAAGAGAAAACAAAGAGCAGTGGGAAGAAACAGATGAGAAGTGAGGGTTTCACGTAGGAGGAAGACTTAGCTTCTTCATCAAGTCGCCAGATGTCATTCAACCATTGGCTCACTCCCACCAACCTTAATTTCTCTCCAAATTGCCCTTCCATGCATTTTAAACTTAATGTTTTGTTTAGTTACACATTAGTTTAGTTCTCCACAATTATTCCAACAGTTCCACCAAAACACTCCTTTGTATTAATATAATATTAATCCCGATTAAATGATCCGGGAAAACTATTACATGGAAAAATGCCGGGTGTTACAATAAAACACTAAACCCAAACTCTAATGAATCTATGATGTGCTGAACCAGTTAATGTATATTGCCTTTACCATTATCTCGTGAGCTAACACCACTTGTTCCTGAAAAATTAGAGGAAATAATAGTGAGCTTTATAAAGCTTAGTAAGATTTCTAATATAAGGATTCACCAACCTAAACTAAAATCAGATTTAATCATGTACTAATTTCCTTACATGATTAGTCTTCACAACAATCGCTACATTTACAACTTTGATCAACTCTCATGAACACACATCCCGTGTTTTATGTTTTATAATTAAAGCTTTAAACATTTCTTATTAATTTTCAATTATGTGTCATACCTCTTTATGTAAGAAGTATATAGTGCATATGTGTGAATGTCTAGACATATGATTTAGGTAATCATAGCCTAACTAAACTCTTCTCTCATTCTCTTGTGCAATTAGTATTTATGCACAAATTAATTCCATGAATAACTTATACCCTGCACTTTAATCTCAATTTAATTCTTAAATGTCCATTTTCTTATGTACAAATCTTTTCATTATTTATATTTCATCAGTGTTATTTAGACATTCTATTTAATGTCTAATTTTATTGTTCACACTCGACCCATGATTACATTTTATAGAACTATCTAAACATGTTTTATTAATATCTAAACTCATTTCAATGTTCTTTGTGAGGTTCACTAGATATTTCTATGCAATATCTAACCTTATACTCTTTCTATAGAATTCTTTGGACATTATGACTAATGTCTAAAGTTCATTATCCTTTACATAACTCACTAGACATTTATTATTAATGTTTACTTTAATTTATATTACTTAATGCATATGTGAATATGCCTAGACACATGATATATAGATCATTGTCTAGATATCTTGACTCACTCATTTCTTATTATTATACTTAACTATATGTAATGAGTATGAAATGCAACTCTCACACACGACTTGTGTCATGATAAGTAAATCAATGCAACTGTGTACACCATATTAACTTAATCTCATATTTATCAAGTATCATATTAACATATTATGTGAATGTCAATATGCATAAACCATATCAACATGTGATGTGAATGCTGATATGCATGATCCATAATCTCAATATGTAAAGCTGCACACATATGTACATCCTACTTATTATTTCACAGTGATATTTGCACATCAATATACCTTCGGAGGGTTAGGAATTTCCAACCCAAGAGGGACTCACAGTTACTCCCCTTCTATTTTTTGACTTTACATACATCACACAATACATAGCCCGTGAGATATATATCGTGTTCGAATGTGACCAATAATATCTCCTGTAATACTATTCGTACATATAAATAGTTTCTTGATATATGATTAGACATCCTCACTATGCATACATTGAATGCTTAATACATACTAATAATGAATAAAGTATGAGTATGTAAATTTTTATTAAATGACAAGCAATATGATGCCTGAAATATAATCACATTTCAGACATCCTCTATTTAATGTCTAATATCATTTCACACACTTATATCATGGTTTATAACCAAAACTAACTAAACATATAAACTCAATTATTTAATCTTTACGATTCACTAGACATGTTATTCTATTTTAAACCATCATTAAGTAGATTACTGATTAATGCTCACAATTTATACAATATGTGATATATTTAAACAATCACCAAAATTGATATTCTATTAATCAAATTATGCAATTTTTGTGTCTTCAATCAATTTTCTAAAACCTCAATTCCAACACCATATAATCCAAGATAACATTAGATATAATTATCTAATTCCATTTACACAACATTTTCACCAGTCTTTTCAACTATTACAAACTTGTTAGTTTCATGCTTCTCTTAAGAATTCGATGATTTCACTTAGTTTAATAGTTTCATGCATTGAATCTATAACCATAAAAGCATGTCCATTTAATACTTATAGTCAACCATTAACATCAACTTCAACCCATAACAAATCCATATCAACACTAACCACCAACATATAATTCAATAATCCTATTCTTTGCAATTTCAACATATTCTCTTTCCAGACAATTTTTACTTCAATATTGTACTCCAATTCCAACATTTCTTTCTATCAATTTAACCAAAATACATAGCAAATCCAACTAATCCTCTTTAAAGATTATTAGTATATAATTCTATAACTTGAGTTCCAATTCCCAAAATCACTATTTTCTCCACCTAAACTATGCAATATTCAACATAGTTTAATAAACACTTAAGTTAGGTTTCTTAACTCTTTGAAGATCTTATTTCTTCAACTTCTCTTTTTAATTCTTAGCTTAAAAAATTCCTCTTGATGAAATGAACAACTTCCCCTCAATTTTTCTCTCTTCTTTCTTTCTCCCTCTTTCTCTCTTCTTTCTCCCTCTCTCTTTTCTCTTCTGTTTCTTCACCTTGAAAGCAGAAAATTGGCTGATGCTTAGCCATTTCTCACCCTTTCTAATTTATCCATTAAAATGTACCATTTTATCCTTTAATTAGCATATATTTACAAAAAATACCATATTAATTATTCTTTAATCATACTTAACTTAAACTAATTAATTTAAATTAGTTCTAAGCTAATCACCAAGATTGTCTTAATTAATCATGATTAGTTAACCTTAATTATCTGCTAATTACACTTTAATGACATGATTAGTCACTAAGCCAATTGTAACACGTGGCAGCACCTCATTGATTGTCCAATTTATTACATGGCCACATACTTTAAGATGTTATGAACATTTTTTATTCAATGACTTTCTCCAAATTCCCACTCTAAAAACAATTTAAAGTCATTTACTAAAATAATACAATTTTTCGATAAAACTGACTCAATCAATTTCTAACATGCATAATTTTCATTTCATATGTCCAATTGCTTTCATTCGATAGTCATTTTATTTCTTTATGTGTCTAGTTTATTGATGTAAATTTTCAAAATTATCCAATCACTACAATATTTTTTATTGCATTTACACGCACACGTGCTCCAATAAGTAATTTTTAACTTTTATCATATGAAGTGTTTTGTATCACTCCTAATCACATTTAATTATTTTGTATCACTCCTAATCACATTTAATTATCCTAATTGTGATTATTATAGTTAATTTTAACTAGAGTCATCACAGAACCTCTAGCTTTGCAGTGTGACACATGACACCAGTATGGGTGACATATAAGAACACATTAGCCGCTGCAACAACTCTGTCACCATGCGCAAACCGTGTCACAACCAAGAAGTCTAATTTGAGGTTCTGGTTCTGTGACGTGAGACCAATCATGTCATGGTGCTTGCCAATAAGTCAAAGGGTACCGCAACAACAAACATGTGGCGCTGCGGTGCCAACTATTGAAAACACACACGAACCACTAGAGACCTCAAACAACCACTAGTTTTGAGAACCAATTTATATAAAACCCACACCCGTACCACCAGAGACCCAAATGACCAACATAATTGAAAACTAGCAAATAATTTTGAATTTCAAACCTCTGATTGAATTTTCACAAAATGCATAAACCTCTAATGACAAGTACGAAAAAGCTTTCAAATCGACGTACCCTTGAAGACCATTGATTTAGGACGAAGGAACGGATCTCACGACCAAAACATGCTGAAATAGGTAGGGAAGAAAACTCTATTTATAAACCATTCACTTTCTATACTCTCAAGCGATGTGAGATTGTGCACCCCCACTTAGATGGATTAGACTCTCACAATCAACAAAATTTTGAGTCATCCATGCCTTCACAAAATGGGCTGACACAATCTCTCCTCCCCTGTTGGAGCTTTACGTCCACGTCAGCCACACTTTTGATTGGTCTTTGTCTCTGATGTCATTTTTAGAGTCTCTAGTCCTCCTAGTATAATATCGTCTGCTTTAGGTCGAAGCTCTCACAATTTAGTTTCGGGGTTAGCCCAAAATGCATTATACTATAAATGAAAAAAAAAAAACTATACTTATAAACTATTCAATTTTTACTCACCTAAGCGATGTGAGATTGTGTACATCTACTAGCACAAGTTTGGTCTTCACAATTAATAAAATTTTATGCAGTCTTTACCTTCACAGGATGAGCTGCCACAGATTTGGCACAAAAATCCATCATTCTTTCCATGGCATGATCCCTCTCTCATTGCTCTTTGTACCTGTGAAACAAAGAAAAATGGTGACCCACTTTCTATTAAAGAAATATTTTTTTATTACAAAAATAGATAAATACTATATATATATATATATTACTACATACATTAAAAAAACCCTTAAATCTTGATTAGTCAATAATTTAAACAATGATAATGCTAGATTTATCCTCTATTTATACGTTCACGAGTCACTCATTAATTAGTGTAATAATAATTAAGATAAATTATAAATAGTGAAAATATGACATTAATTGTAATAATTAATTATAGTTGATTAGAGTGCAAAAATATAGGATAAACTTAGAATTATTTTTTAAACATTATTCAAAATATTATCTCATACGTCACTTTAATTTCCTCAGCATTATTTCGATTTTTAATCATTATGATAATTTTTTCACTTTTTTATCAATTTTCACTTGTTGAAGAAAAATTACCATTTTGTCATGGTGATGAATTATAGAGATTAAAATTAAAAATGATATAATTAAATTTCATTAAAGCAAAAAATTTACTTGGATTTTTTTTTACACTCGCTGAGATTTTCCATAAAGATTATTATCCCTACAACTTAAAAACCAAAATATTAATGAGAAAAATTATTGAAATTACATTAAACTTTTCAAATTATTAAAAAAAAATTAATTTTGCCCAAAAAACTCATACCTAAGAATAAGTACATAAAAGTAACGTTATGTTTCCTCTTTTATTCTACTATATTAAAATATTTGTTGACGTGTCAAATAATTATTTATTTAATTAATGTAATAAATTATAAATTGTTAATTATTATATTAATTACACCTAATAATTATTTTACAAGAATTTTAAGGGAAAAAACGTAACATTATTCAAGTATTAATTTTGTGCAAAACTATAAGGGGATATGACACAATACAAAACATAATATTCATTTGTAGTACATAAACCAATATAATGCGATATGAGTATGATAAAATTTACAGCAATTCAGACTTAACTCAAGTTGAAATCATTAAAAATTACTGGGAAAAGAAAGAAAACTCTAAAATGGGAGGATTGAAAATGAGATATTATTGCTGTCATCAATTTGGTCTGATAAAGACAAGCAAAGTTTGCAGAGATTTCACGTGAAGGATGGAAGAATTACAGGTAGGAGTGAACTATCAACAACAGAGCTGGAATTGGATTGAGCTTGCTTGAGAATCTCTCCCATGGAAGTTTGAGGACTACTGGGTTAGAGAAGAGGCATTACAGGTTGATGCAGATGAAGAAGAAGAAGACGAAGAGTTCTTATGGTTGTGCATCCAGACCTTGAAAATCTGCCTGCTGATTCCAACTCCTCTGCAGAACCTCTCGATCTCATCTTCAACATCTTTTCTCTGCAGCTTCCAACCCAACTTCTCTGCAAATGCCAGCATCTTCTCCTTCTGGTCCGCCGTGAATTTTGTTCTGAACCTCTTCTTACTGGTCGGCGACTCGACGACCGCGAGTTGGCCGGAGTCCGTGAGGTCGACGCCCAATTCAGATTCGCGGCCTCGGCCGGTGCAGGAAACTAATCCATAACCAATGTGGGTAACCTTGCGGTGGAAGTTGCGGTGGCAGCCGCACGCTACGCATTGTAAGCTCGAAGGGGAGGAGTCGTGGGAGGTGAACTCACCGCAACCGTCGGTGGCGTAGCTGCCGAGGTTGGCTGCATGGTTTCTTAAACACTCTCTGTATTGATCGTTTGGGCTCTCTCTCTCCATCTCTCTCTCTCTCTCTACCCGTCTCTCTCTCTCTCTCTCTCTCTCTTATCGTCTGTCAAATGGAAGATGGGATATTGAAAGGCTATGAAATGGTCATCTCTGTTTAGGGTATTTTTGATGTCTAACAAAATCAACCATTAGGGTATTAATTTAGTTTTCCAAAAACTAAATTATATTTCAAAGAAAACCATGTTTTTGACCTCATAATAAATATATGTTACTGCCCTGTTTTTGGCTACTAGTTTTAAGTAGTAACAATTGACCTAGAAAATACAAACCCGTCGGCCATCATAAAAACTTACAAGTTACATAGAATATGTTATTTTAAAACAAATCGTGACCAAATAAATACCTAAGCTCGATCCAAAGATGATTGCCACTTTTGCAACTTCTACACACATACTCTAGGATTTAGGGTTTTCACAAGTAACAAGTGATACCCTTAAATTGTCTAGACGAGTTTCATCATTCTCATTGATTTGACGGAAATGAGGGGGCATAATGGTAAATACCTGAGGAATTTAGTATTTAGTGTGTAATGGGTCAATCTATAATGATGAGAGTGCCCAAATCTGCAGTTAACAGGGTTGGAGATGGCCCCACTTTGGACACCTTTCTCGTAAATCACAGAAACAATCAGGGGCAGTGTTGACAATTAGAGCATACAAAAAGCTAAACCCAATAATTGACACCGGGAAATATGGCAGAAGGAAATAAAGACGACAGTTGGAAGCTTTGATTGATAGCATAAAACGACAGCCGCTTTCTTGTGCAAGTGAATTTTTGAAGCCATTATCCACAAAATTAATGACCAATACAAGGCATAAAGAAAAAGGAAGCAAATGATGGAGTCAGTACCAGATATGTGGCTTTGGCTATTCTACTTTTTCCCGTCTGGATTTTTCAATCTGGGTTTTCTAAGATTTCAAATATCTCAATAGAATAGTTAACATTTGGATAAGTCTCAGAAATGGCTGAAAGTCATGTACCCAGAAGGATTATTGGACGTTCATAACAAAAGAATGTCTGTGTGGACAGTATATACTGGATTAAGCTAAAATAGCAAAAGATGGGCAAGGCAAAGTACAGAGAGAGAGAGAGAGAGAGAGAGAGAGAGAGAGAGGAGGGGTACTGGGGTAGGGAGTTGGGTGGATGGATTATTGGACTCAGGATTCAGAGGCTTTCCCGCTTGAGGCTTCACCTGATGTGTCGGAATAATGATAATATTAATTAATGATATAATTGAGAAGTCGGTGGTACCGAGTGATGTTGGCCTTTTCCAAACCTTGCATTTGTTTCCTGTTTCCCACCCAATCTTCTCTCTGCCACACACTGCATCTCTTCACCACTACTGATAACGACCTCTTCCTCCTGTAAGCCCAAAGGCCAAACACTGTCAAAAGGTGAAATTTATGAATGAACACTTTCAACTGCACCAAAAAGACTAGCGTGGCCACGGGCAAAACAACATATTTATTCCAAATCATCAGGGTGTTTGTACAAGATCTAATATGTCCTAATTTACCATGCCTGACCCACAAAAGTTTTCTTCCTATGCATCCTCCTTTAAATCCCAAGCTCCGACGCCACGAATAGACGGCTGGATATAGGTGTGATTTAGGCGGATCTGAAGATAATCAACATAATCAAATTTACTGATGAGATGTAATGTTTGAATGCAAGAACCACCACAATTAAACTAAGTACTAGCCCATCCTTGGATGCATATTAAGACCGCCTATGCATGCTCTAGATTTGCAAGCAAATAAATCCACTGCCTAAATGAATAATCCATTGAGATTATGGAAGATGATTATATATTTGAATTGGAATTACACCATAAAAGTAGGATCATTATGACATACAAATATTATAAAATATACTAATATCATTTTACTAAGATATTCAGCATCTTCAGTAATTATCTTAATTTTGTTTATGTTTTTCTTCATTCGGGAAACCCTGGAATTAACCTACTTTGTTTATCGTTTCTTCTTGTTTTCTGTCTCTCCCTCTTCTACCTTCCTAGTCTGATTCCTTTTTTTTTTTTTTTTTTCCAACAAGGGGCAGCAGATAAAACAATTTATCGCCTGATCTAATCTCACTCTGTCCAACATCATTATCTTAATATCAGTGGCATGATTAATAATGCCAGATTTACAAAGCCCATTTTCACCAACCATAATCATATCAAGATAGGTTTCCTGGTATAAACTAAGATATATGTTCATGAGAGTAAAATTGACCTGTGCAAAAGCATAAATTGCTCGCAATATTCTAGCATAATCCGTTCCCATCATTTGTATAACAATATCTGCCAAAAAGGTGCCCCAGACCCTGCACAAGTATAAATGATATGAAAGTAATCAGAACAGAAGGAAGACACTAATTTGTTAGAAAATTTAAAAATTGAATACCAAAACTACAAGAGGTACGAGAGATGCAACATATAGACTTGTCCTAGAGAATACACTTTTTTAACATATTCTACACTTTTTTAACATATTCCTACCCCTTTCAAAAAAATTTAGTTTAACCTCTATCATAATCCTACCCCTTTCATCACCATCTTTGGTTGGGGACAGCCAAAGCACTCAGTTGTTCACAATACACTTTCTAATATATTCCTCATTGTCTTCTACTATAAATATCAACATTCCATATCATTTTCCTACAAAAATGGTACAGAAACATCTAGGTTCAAGTCGTAAAAC
This sequence comes from Begonia masoniana, assembly GCA_022432975.1. Lineage (NCBI taxonomy): Eukaryota > Viridiplantae > Streptophyta > Magnoliopsida > Cucurbitales > Begoniaceae > Begonia > Begonia masoniana. Next base: position 19,084,874 of record CM039504.1, read on the forward strand.
AAAGAGTTCTTAAGTGTGTAGCGACAGTAAGTGCAGGAAGAGACTATTACATAGGACCAAGTAAAGTCATCATGCTTCTCAGACCCGCATATCTTGAAGCAGCACCAACCAAACCCTGTAATGTAGTGAGTATGAGAAATCCTAGACAAAAGAATTTTCTTTTTATAAAACCATACTAGTAATCCATGTTACTCGATCCCTACTTGCCATATGCATAAGCATAAATCCTTTTATATAATTTTATAGCATAATATGAGTTAAACTATTCAGGAGAACCCCCGATAAGCAAATCATCATAAAAGGAAGAATATACCTGTTTTGCTGCAAGCAAGGCTGCTCTTGACTCGATATTAATTGCCGCTAATTGTCCACCCTAAAAGCAAAGAAATAGTACACATGTTGAAGTGTAGTGTGCAATTAAGTAACCTATAACATATCAAAGCAATTGTACTCTCACATTATGCATATTAAGTGGTAAGGTTGAGTTGATGGAGCCATTATTAAAGTAAGAATCAATATGATGGTAAGCATAATGAGACTACCATTCACCTACATAAAATCACATCACGAGCTATCAAAATGAGAAAGTAGAAAAACTCAAAGCTGCACGTTAATCGTTAACAACACCTTAAAAACTCAAATGTAAAACAAATTTTATAATGTCTGTAAATTCTGATTGCATTTACAAATCAAATTTTGTATTGAAGATCAAAATTTACTAGAACATAGGAAATTATCCAATTGGAAACAATATTCAAAAAGTAACTGATAGATCTGCAACACTGAACCCAATAATTCCAGCAACAAAAGGCAGAATATCCAAGAAATTATGGATTGATAATCAAAGGAATTACAACCTAACAGACATTTAGAAAGGTCCGAATCTCTCCTACCTCCTAAACCAGAATTTACCAAATATCCCCCAACTCTCTTTCCCAAATATATTTATATCTCCTTTCATTTTGAATCTTCCCATTGTCCTTTCTCCGATTCCACCGCATCTCCTCCTTCCCCCACCCTTTCCCATGGTATTTTTCCTCTTTGACAACTTCCAGCTCAGCAAATTTCATTCCTTGTTGGGCTTGGGCCATTTCGTATATGTGCATTGTATTGGGGGCTTATCTTTAACACACTCTTTCCAACGAAAATGAACTCCAAATAAGATGGATAACCCAACATTGAAATTTATGCTCGATTACATTTATGGTTTAATGTGCCCAACATGTAAATACAAAATACATACTCCAAGAAAATTTATCAAGTAGAAAATAAGAGAATTGAGAATTTACACTCTCAAATATTCTGCTTACAACATTGATTTCATGCATGCTCCATCAATTACTTATAACCTATAATGTCATTCGACGGTCCCACATTCTTTTCCAACCACCAAATTAACTGAACTGCTCTCTAAATACATATAGAATTAAAAGACCACATTTTTCAAGATATTGACAGGTTTTACATGTTTATAAGGAAAATGATGTAGCAGTTAAGCAGAAAATATAACGATCCTATAGTAGATCATATTCTGAAACATTGGTATTAACTTTCCTTCTCCAGTTTTTTGCAGCTAGGAATCATTGCTTCCCTCAATGGTACATCTGTCAACCCAGAATTTCCCCAAAAGATGGAAGTATCACTACCAGCTATATGAAAGAAAAATCAACTTTATATCGCATATCAAATTATACAGCTTAACAAACCAAGCCAGCAATATATCCTTATAAGGCTGCCGTTGCCATGTTTTTGGTAAGTAAAAATAATTATATTGAAAAAAATATTCACTGGGAAGTCAGGGAAAACTCTACAACTTTGCTTTCCTCACAAAGAGCTCAAAATATACCAAGTCATTACACAACCATATCCACAAACTGTACAAATAAGGGGCAGTGTAATCTCCAAAATCCCACACAAAGAAGGAAAATCAAATGGAACACCATTATCCTTTATGGAAAAGGAAAATAGGTTCATTTCCCTTTCAAGATGAATTATGCAATTATTCTCCAACAGTAAGTGTATACAGAAAACGATAGACATGTAAAAAAAGGGTAAAGCAACTGTGGGTCAGCAGGATAATGTGCATCAATTCATATCAAGTGTCCAACTCAAAATTCCTTAGTTTGACGCCAAAGATTAATTTTATTTCTGTACAATGCTAATGAAAAAGAAAAGTCCATGCTAGTTTAGTACAAATGTATATTTGTGATGCCAAACACATACCTTTCTGATAAGCTCCTTCCTTATCTGGTAGTTGGCAGCTTCTCTGAATAACTTCCCAGATAATTTACTTGCTAACTATCAGAAAGAAGCAAATTATTCAACAAGTACTATACCAGATAACCATATGTAGAGTAGCAAATTATTCTTACATATTGAAATGCTTTTGCAAAAGTCAACATACTACCACCCTGCAGAGAAACAGCTGAATATCAAAATAGAATAAATATATTTATAGTGAAGAAATTAGCCTTAGATCAAGAGATTTTAGTGGAAATAAAGACACCTTTAATATCAAGGCCCGAAGCTCTGCAGCCCCATCTTTCAAAGCATGTAGCCCTTGAACTTTCCACTGGCTTATACCAAGTTGTAGAGTACCTTCACTATTAGACTGCGCTGGAAGTTCGAATAAACTCAAAAGAAATTCTGATTCTTCACTACATGAAGACAAGAACAAGCTTTTGAGTAATCAAAAGACACTAAGAGGAACGTGCATCTAAACAGACTACATCAAACTTGACAAACTAATGACACCAAAAGTGAAATGAAAATGCAACGCCTGGTACATGAAAAAGGCCCCAGAACAAAAAAAAAAAAAATACAAACCAGATTGGAAAGGAAATCTGAATACTGAAATGGAGTCCAATATATAGAAATCACGTTTCTTTCTTTGCCAACCATACTGAAAATACCAATTTGCATTAAATAAGAAGAAATATCGGGTACTAAGGAAAACTTTATATGGAAAATTTGAAAATTTTCACCTATAATAAGCTGACTTTTTATATTTTGGAAGGAGGTGGTGCCATAAGAACTAACTCTAAGAATTAGTGTGTCACGGTTTTAGTCATGATTCTACATTGACCTTCATCTTTTAACCTCTATGATAATGAACAAAATGTACACACCTTGGATCCATGATGACATTATAAAGAAAGCACTAGTACAAACACCTATCATAATTTTCTTCTAATGCAGCATAGCGGCATTTCTAGGCACCCTTACCACTCATAAGTCAACCAATCATAAGTTTGTAGTAACTGGGTTGACTATATTTATTATAAGCTTCGAATTTGACAATGATTTGTCTAAACCTTATTCCATCAATGCAAACAACTTAAATTCAAACGATGACATGCAATCCTTTGTTTTGTAAAGGTTATTCGTATCAATATTTTCCTTAAAGAGGCTATAATCTATAATATTGATACTCCTAGGTCATTGTAATTTTAAACTTAACAACGTTTTTTATAGTTGTTCCACACAAAGGCCTTTTAATCATTTATATCCATTAACACCAATATTTTCATAACACAATTTTTTTTACCTCTCCACACAAATAAATGGTTTTACAAGAAAGCGAAATTCAAATTAATTATTATTTTTTTTACATAATTATCTATAGAATTCTTCCAGCAAGTAAATGTTATATAATGATATCATAAATACCATAAGCTACATCCATATCTCTGAATTCAAAAATTTAAACTCCAAACTGTCATTCCCCTCACCTTTCCTATCCTAGGAACATATTGAACAAGATATTGAATTTCATGACCACTATGGTCAAAATAAAACATTTTTAAACATACTTGTCTGATTAGTGCTGAACATACCCAGATGAATACTCCTGTAACAGATAAAGAAAAATTTCTGCTTCAAGATCGCCCGTTGATAATTTATTTGAGCATGGAATATTTAGCTTTCTTCTCACAGCAAGCAAGACATCTCGATATGACGGTCTCCAACCCCTACCAAGAGCATGACAAAGAAAAAAAGGATGTCAAACTAGTTCAGCAAAAAATGATTGGAGAAAAAGTTAAAATAAGTTGAAAAACATTTTTAGTTGTTTTCAAGCCATATTTACAACACTGATACAGTACAATTGTGAAAAGACACCAGCAGTTTTTATTTATTCACTCCGATGTGTTTAATGCCATGTTTTCAAATCCCAAAGTGAAAAAAAATAATTAAATCATACAAATTTAACTAAATGTCTTAAGGGACCTTAATGTTGATCGAGCGTCTGCGGCCAAGAATAAGAATCTTGACTCAAGTGCAGCTATAAAATTTTCTCGCTCTTCAAGGTCCTCCTCAATCATGGCGTAGTCCACATTAGCTCCGCTAGTAATTGATTTAAGCAAAGGACTGAAGAAACTGAAAATTGATGACAGCATTTCACATTAACTTCTTTTTATCAGCTTATGAATTTCATACTGAAAAAACAAACACCTGCTCGGAAATTTAAGAGTAAACAAAACATATTACAACAGTAAACATAAGGTTCCATTTCAGCAGCTTTTAAGGTTCGAATTTCAACATATTGAGGCCAATAATCTTTCTCTAATTTCAACTAAATCATTTCAACGGCACTTACCTTCTGCCAAAAAGGATTCCTTCAAGCTCTAGTAACTCAGAATCAGTAGCGAGATCAAGAACTGTACGAAGATCTGGATCGAAATCTCCTGTACAATTCGACGCATGAAATCAAAAGTTAAAACAGTGAGAGGAAGAGGGAGCGTGAAAGAGCACAAAAAAGAACCTTGCCTTTCTTACAAATGACAGCGCTAGCACAACCAACAGTACGCAGCCCATTTCTACACCTCCGAGTGCTAGATAACTGCAAAGAATCAAAAAAAAAAATTCCATTCGGCGGCGAAGACAGACAAAAGCAGAATATATAAGACTTTGTCTGAGATAATAAATTATTCCGAGGAAGAAAACAGAAAAAAGAAGCAGTGGAAGACGATAAGCTTACTGGCTTTGTGAATTTGACAGAGGTGATCGGGGAAACAACGAAGTGGAGCGCCATAGCATTCGCCATAGTTGACGTTTCAGTCATTCAGTCACCACTTCCCTCCATAACCAGATAGTACGAACGATTGTATCGCCGATTCTCCTTTCCAAAGTCCAATTATTTTATTTAGAAAAATAAATGGTAATTTAAAAAAAAATGAAATCAATATATTTAATCATTTTTAACCAATTATAGTATTAAGAGTAATACAATCTAATTTACATGGTCTTAAAGCGGCATAATGGGAAAATGATGTCATTTTAACTTGAGTACCCACATATCTAAAACTTTCAACCAATAGAAACTCTAATGATTCTTTAAAGAAAAAAAGATATCGATTGATCACTTATTTTTAAATTTGTTGAAAGATTGCATAAACGAGTCACTTTTATGAAGTTATCTTTGTTAGGTATTATGAAGATATGCCAACACTAAATAGAAATTAAAGATCAGCCTACACTACTCGACTTGTTAACGGGTCAAGGCTAGTTGAACTAAGATTTTATTAATTGGCCCGACCCATTAATACTGCTGATAAAATTACGAACGAAAATCAAAATGCTTTAGACGCGCTGGATTGGAGGGATTGAGATTATAATACCGTCCCAACTGTTATAATTGCAATTGTTAGATTTTAAATGGCGTAGTTGACGAGGCACACGCTATAAATGACGGTTTTTTTATATTTGCTTCAATAACTCTCATGGTTAGGTCATAAACTCCTTGAATGAGAAGCTTCTATCTCGAGAGTTCATGACAAGTTAATGAATTTTGAGGCATTGTTAATAGTGCATGTTCGTCCAATTGATTATCGAGTTCACATTGTTAATGTCGAAGTATAGAAAAGGTTTCTAGTAACACGAAAGTGATTCAATAACTTGGTCTCACAATGAACAATTCTTATCCATATCACCTCATTGTAGCGAGATAGAGGTACAATTACTAGCTTGATATAGACATGACACTAAACACAGATTAATTTCACTGATGATTGAAAAGGGTGGCAGATCCTCATTATAAGATTATGACAAGGAAGCATGACTCGAAGCTTTGAAACATGGATGAAATCTATACCATGTATTCCGATCCGGTCTTGAATGTGAATGTCAAACGAAGGTTCAATTTATACACACTTTAAGACATCTGAAGTCAATGTTTTTTCAGACAAACTAATCCCAACAATAAAATAGAAAAAGTATGCAATTGCGGGAATGTCTTCACCACTTTATTCCTTCATAGATGCCAAGACAGTTAACCCAACAAGCCAGGCTACAAATCTTCACCATTTTTGTCTGTCTTTGGACACAATTTGAGATTTTTAATATTTTATGATTGGCAGTCAAATGATGCAGGCACCACACTCTATTCATGTTTGTAAAATGATCAAAGATTAGCGAGGGCAAGCCGCAATATTACCCTAGACTCTATAGATGCAAGTTTCCATGAAAAGTAACTGAAGGTTAGTGAGACCAGTGACACCATTCGAAAACTACTTCCGAAGAACTTCAATTTTCAGAACCTTAACATAAAGGCAAAAATTTAACTTCAGCATTGAAATAAGTAAACAGGCTAACCTTGAGTTCGATAGCCGTCACACTCTTGAGTTACAAAAGAGTAATTTTTGTGTAACCATCTATTTGCAAGATAATAAAGGGAACATCTTCCCATTCAACTAAGTGCTAAAGATGTGTCTCCTCTTCGTAATCATTCGCACTTGATAGATCTGTACATGTGTCGGATGAAGATTAAAGCAGCACGGAAACCTACCGTTCCAAGCATGAGGAAAAAACCATAGGCTATGCAAGCCATGTAACCAAAGAAAAATGATGTTTGCATAAATCCCGACATATCTGAGTGAGCATGGTAGTAGTATAGACAATAAGCATATATAAATATGCCAGTTGATCCACCACAAAGAAAAGACCTGTATAGGGTAGCATACAAGAGTATAACACAAATATGAGAGAATCTGACATACAATTACACGACTCTAGCTAAACTGATAGTATACTTTTTCCATCGTGCCAAAATGCATGAAAGAATGAGGTGATTTCTGAAAAGTTTAAACATGAATACAAGCATGAAAGAAAGAGGTGATTTCTGAAAAGTTTAAACATGAATGCAAGTATATACATGTCAACACAAGTCTAACCTTAACAGATTCAAATAGTCTCTTTCATTAATAAAAAAAAATACTCCTCTTTTTGTGTAGCCTCTAGAAATAATTATTTGTAACATTTTCAACTCAAAAGACAATTCCATTGCTGCACTATACCATTGTTTTCTACAAGTCCTAAATTATTCATTCAACCCAAACCACAGGAACTGTTACAGTTCAATTATCCTCATCGTTTGAAGGAGATAAGAAGGAAAAACGTGTTCAAATGAAACAGATCTAATCCAAGCTAAGTTTCACATGAATAAAAACATAACTATGGTCATTTAGTAAAAAATGGATTAAAATTAATTCCAGCAATGATGTAACAAACCAATTAAACTAGTGATTGGAAAATTAAATGAGGAATAAAATATGAGATCACACTCAACGGTAAATAAGCAAGATTATCCAAATCAGCAAATTGTTAAATCAATCAAAGAGTAGTAGATGAATACCACCACCACCATTGATGATCCTCAGAGGTTAGCTGGAAGTAGGTCAACGCCACAGTTATAAAAGCAGTAACTATCAGAAGAATTACAAATACAATAAACAAGATGCTATATATGGTGTATATTTTGTGACCCCACACACTCGCAAATATATAGTACAACTCAATATATATAGCACTGAAAGGCAAAAACCCTGCCATTCCCATCTGAGGAATGGTCCTCCGGTACCATGGCAAAGGTGGAATTTCTCTAGGATATTTGGTAGTGCGGCAAGAAGCTTGAAACTCAGCCCTGCTATTCTTTCCAGCAATCCCACCTAATACTAGCAAAGGTGACGTTACAAGAGTCCATATTAGAACTATAACGGCAATTGTGCCAAATGGAAGAGCAGCCGTAGCCCTATACGTTATTGCTACAGTATTCAAAAAACAGAATGTCAAAACCACAGGTCCACAGAAGAGGCATCCCGTCAGAATTAGATTTCTAACCTGTTATAACAAATTAGTAGAGTAAGCACATCGCTGAACCATCAAAATCAAAAGAAAAATAAGTGTCACAATAGAAGTACCCAATTTTTTCCTTCTAGCTGACAATAAAAGGAGGTTGCAGTGTATCCCGCAATGCCAGATGTGAGTGCATATATTACTACCAAGGCGGTAAACAAAGAACCACGATTATATGGATAAAATACACCAACAAGGGCAAGAACGAAAATGAATACACTTCTGCACATCAAGCAAAGATACATATGAAATTAAACAAATTGACATTGGTTTTCTAATACTAGAGAGGCAGTGACACAGCCGATCTGGTGGAACTGAAGATCTGATACAATGGATTAGATACTTACAGGGTAAATAGTTGAGTACCAGAACCAAGGCAAGCAGCGAATAGAGATTTGTACTTAGGGAACCTGAATACATCCCCATGTATGTACTTCCATCCAGTCTGTTCCGGGTCTTCAGTTGATTCTTCATCATCATATGTATATCTGAAATAGAATAGAAATAAATAAATAAACAAATAACTTTCAAAAGCAGTCAAAGCGAATACGAAAAAAAGTAGCGACAACAAAGTACAACATTGTTCTTACTTAACAACATCATTCCTAAGAACTCGCATAAGGACAGCCGCAAGAAACCCAGTGAGCAGTAGAACTGTCACACATGAATTTATAATTGAGAACCAATGAATTTCCAAATGACGAGGCAACAAGGATGTCTGAGAGTACTTATCCATCCGTTTCTCAAATGTGATGTTTGTCTCCTCCCACTTCACAGAGTACATAAATTCAACTTCAACTTTTTTATCCTTTGTCATGTCCACAACAGCATTGGCGTCTGGTCGAACATTGATTTCAATAACATGATCTTTGTTGTAATGAATGACAAAATTAATGTGCTTAAAAAGGTAATATTTGTTCTTGCTGGGATCAGGACCTTCCTTCTCAACCTTTCCTATGAATCCCCAAATTGGCAAGTCGTCATAGTACATCTGAAAGTAAAAATCCTTATCCACTGCAGAACGAAACTGGGCTACTTCTTCTTTTGAGAGAATTCTCCTGCACAAAACCTCTGACTTTTTCACCCGAAGGAAGTCAAGTCGGTAGGGGGTGCTAACAAGACGATCCCCATTTAAAAGTTCTCCAAGAGCCTCCTTCTTATCTTTCACGTGAAATTTTTCTGTGCCAAAAGATATATATAATAAAAGTGAATAAATATCGCGGGAAATTTTTCTGAGCACAAATTCTCTCTTGCTAATTTGGTGTTACGAAAAGGAAAATATTGTGAAAGAAACAGCTCGAATCAATTGAATAAATGCAAACCTGGTACGCAGAATGGGAGATCAAAATACCGATAAGTTTCACTGAAACAAGAACAGAAGGAAAAAAAAAAAAAAAAGAGACAGTACACACTATTATCCCGATATTGAACTTGATTGAATTGCAGACATTAATTATCCACATATGAATCAATGAATAAACTTAGTCCACCGTAAAAGGTTTGAAATGTAGAAAAAAAATGAGTAGTAAGACTGCGACACCACGTACAAGTTTAAATGCTGATCCTACGTAAACCAGAAACATATGAGATTCAAAATAAAAATCTGATAGAAAAGCTGAGATGCTGCCCCACTTCTTATAATTTGGAAAGACGGGCAAGAAAAATTTAGAGTGATTGACTAGTGGTTTTCTCGGAATCCAGGAGATGGTTTGATTGATTTACCTGGGATTGTGAAACGGCCCCACCTTATTAGCATAAAGAGGAACTGGATCGCCTTCTTTGTAGCGATGATCAGATGGATCAGAGAAGGCCATCTGCAAACTGCAGATGACAATGAGGACAACCACCGCCTGAATTTCAACCATTTTCGTCAGTCAGAGAGAGAGAGAGAGAGGTTATTGATCTGAAGTCATGCGGATTGAGCTTGGGTGAAGGACAAACAACGCAGAACCGTGAGGCGTTTACTGGCGAAGGTTCACTTCTCGTACTTGTACGGCGTATTTCCTTGGATGATGAAAATAAATATAAAAAAATAGGATAATTATCAAAATTGAAATGCTAGCTCTTAATTAATACCTTCATTTTTTAATTTCGTAAATTGCCTGCCAACGCCGTGTTGTCTAAGTGCTCCGTTAAATAAAACCCGTGGCAAGAAATGGCATCTTAGTCCTTCGTTTCCCCACTTCCATCTCTTCTTCTAATGTGGTGCCATGGATGTTGCCTGTCCGAGCCAGCACAATCGACAGAGATTTCATCAGCCTCTAAGTGCTTGCTCGCAAGTTTGTTGGCAGCATGAAATTCAATATAGCATTTCGCTCACAGTGTCGCCTCGTCTGCAATACAAATCACCGTCGCCGGAGCTTTCTCGCAAACATCGCACTTGATTTTCATTTTGCTTCTCTTTACTTTTTTTTTTTTAATCAACATTCACCCCCGATTTCAACTTTTCCCTCGCTTCTCTGCGTTCTTTGAACTTATCATCTAATATCAAGTGAATACGACGATAAAATTGAAAATACTAGCCCTTTTTGGGAGCAATCTAAAGAGAATTTCAAAAATAAAAAAACATTTCTCGCAATGAGTATAAGTAGGGAGCCATTGTTGCAGTAGGGGGAATGCTTAATGCCCACCAGTTAATTGGAGATATTTAATGGCTGCCCTAATCCCATTTCTGCCATTCTTTCTTGGCCAATCCCCCCACTAATCCACAAGTGAACAGCATCTTTGATTGTTCTAGCAGCGAAGCTATCGAGTCAAAGAATTTCTCGTTCAAGCCAAGGCACCTCTCGATGTTGGTGATTTTGACAAAATTCTCAGTTGTTCTTGCCCAACTGCATCTCTGATTTGAAGAAGACAACCTGTCTTTTGCTCTTGATCCAACCTAGCAATAATTGGGTATCAGAAGAGAAGAGCTCATAGTTTAGGCTTGGTTGTTGAAGATTTCGCCCTCTCTCGTTGATAAATTGGTCAAGTTGAGAAACTCCGGTTTCTGGTTAGGGCTTGGGCCTTGAGGGAATTCAAAAGAAGAAGAAGAGGAAGAAGAAGATGGAGCAGTGTTTGATTTAACGGGGCACTTATGTTGATAATTGCATAAACTTTAATTCACGAAATTAAAAATTTAAGTTCTCAATTAAAAATTATCTTATATTTTAGGGTCTACTTTAATAATTATCTAAAAAAATAATGTTATTCACTAGAGATATTAAATTACATTAATTTAACATTTGTTTTTATTTATTAGTTTACATTTTATTTTTATATAATTTCTTATACAACGAGCTTATCACAAAATTTTAAGTGCACTTTATTGTTATCCATGTCAATCTTTATGTTTACTCTCTTATTACTTTTATTACTTGTTGACCTTGTCAAACAATGATTGATGACAATTAATGTAATAAATTAACTATTTACAATATATTACATTAATTTCACCTTAATTGCAGCAATAAATGTTTGACACGCCAACAAATATTTTAAGAGGGTTAAATAAAAAACTAAACATAACATTTACTCTTTGAAATAATTTTACTTTTATTATCTTATTATACTTACTAAACGTGTCAAATAATGATTGATGCAATTAATGTAATAAATTAATTATTTATAATGTGTCAAACAATGAAATGGAGTACAACAAAAAGAAAAATTGTCTTCCTCCAATCGTCTACAGATTTTGATTTTGTTAAGAGTAATGCTAGTGTTAGTTTCGGTGTGACCCGATTTTTGACTGGGCCAGGCCGGTTCAGCCCACGTTGTGAATCTCAATATAACTAGGGTTTTCTTATTATGTATAAATATATGCTTGTGCAGCAAAACTCATTGTACCTTGATTTTACATAGTGATTTCTCATCTCCCGTGGTTTTTTTCCTTCTAAGGTTTCCACGTAAATCTTGGTGTCCACTTTTTCTCGTAAATCTTGATCTTCGACTGACCGACCCCACATACCGCGCCGTCGTCAACCTGTTCGCTCATGTCGCCGCCGCGAACTGTCATCTGAAGAACAGGTCGCCGCCGAGCAAACAGAGCAGCCCTGCGCCTCCCGCGTCGTCTTAGACAAGCATGCCTCCCGCCGTCGCTCCGATTGGACACCGCCGATGCCGATCACTCTGCCATCACTGCACGCACTGCCGACGACGGGGAACTGCGGTGTGCAGTTGCTCTGTCCGTCGCCGCCCATTCATCGACTCCGATCTTACTTCGATCCGAGTCTGAACGTCGAGCCAATAGAGTTTGGTTTTGAGAAACAGTTTTGGGTGCACTGTTTCTTGGATTTTTTGGGTGGAATAATTTATGGATATTTTGTTGGATTTCAAAATTGCTGTGAAATTCGTGGGTTGATCAAGTGATTGGAAAATATCTTTTTGTTGGGCAGATTTACAGATATTGAAATTAATTATTGGGTTGAATAATCAATCGGAAAATTATCTGTTTGTTGGGCGATTTTTATTGGTTCAGAATATTCTGCAGGATTTATTCTGATTTTAAAAGGGAGCAATTTTTGGGAAAATATTTGGGCAAGGTCATTGATTCAGATATTTTCGGGCTCGAAAAATTTATTTGGCAGATTTATTGATATTGTGGAGATTGATTATTGGGGTTGAATAATTGATCAGGAAATATCAGTTTTTGGAAATTGTTTTTGATAACAATGGTAAGCGAAGATCGCGGGTTCCACAGTCAATGTGATGGGTAAAAAGACTGCAAAGTTTGTGAATTCACCTTCTAAGAGAAAGGTTGAGAAGAATCGGAAGAAGTCAGGTTCTCAGGTGAAGTTCAGGTTGGGATCTGAGGAAACATCAGAGCCGGTGAGTCAGCCTATTACAGATGTTCAGTCATCAGTTTCAGTTTCACATCAGAGCGGTATCATCAAAGACAGAACCATGCGGAACATTAAAACTCCGGGACGATATGATGAAACTATAGGTTATGTATTAAATGTGTTCAAGAGTAACGATTCCTGTGCAGAGTCTTCGACATGTTCAGATGGAGTTTGTTGCAGCAACGCTGATAGTTCAGTGATACCATGGAAGAGGAGATGCGATTTCTTCTCAAGTAAGTCTCTCAAGTTTAATCGGGGCTTAAATTTGAATGGTATCGGATGTTGAGTTGGCCCATCTGGGGCATTTGTGGTAGAGGAGCTTTTTTTAATGGAGTTTTATAGATTTGTTTCCTTGCACCGGAATTTCTTTGAAGGTGGAGATTGTTAGAGTTCAGTGTTCTGGATTCGGCCTGCACATTTCATATGTGTCTCAATCGAGAATGATTTTCAACTTATGAAACTGTGACAAAATGAGCTGAATTAATGGGAAATAATGCATCGTGTAAGATTGCAGGAATTGGTACAGTGAGAATCAAAATGTATGACGGAGTAGTCAGAACACTTGGTGATGTGCAACACGTTCCCGAACTGCAGAGAAATTTAATCTCGTTGAGTACTCTAGATATTAATGGGTACAAATACACCGGTGAAGGTGGAGTTTTGAAGATCAGTCGAGGTTCTCTTGTTATGATAAAAGGATAGAGAAAATCTGGAAATCTGTATGTTCTGCAAGGTTCTACAGTTGTTGGGGATGTGGCTGTTAGTACTTCAATGTCAGATGAAGATCTCACCAGTTTATGGCATATGCGTTTGGGACACATGAGTGAGCATGGTTTGTCTGAATTAAGCAAAAGGAGACTTTTGAATGGTCAGAGCACCAATAAATTACAGTTTTACGAGCATTGTCTAAAGGTAAACAGAAAAGAGTCAAATTTGCTATGGGCACTCACAATTCAAATGAGATTCTAGATTATATTTACTCAGATCTATGGGGAGCAACACAGGTGCCTTCCAGGGGAGGGACACATTATATGTTAACATTCATAGATGATTTCTCTAGAAAAGTATGGGTATTTTGCTTGAAGAAAAATAGTGATGTATTTTCTACTTTCAAGGATTGAAAAACGATGGTTGAAAAGCAGACAGAGAGGCAGGTAAAATATCTTCGCACAGATAATGGGTTGGACTTTTATTCAGAGGAGTTCAATTCTTTTTGCAGAACAGAAGGAATTTTGAGGCATCTGACAATCTTGGGGACTCCACAGCAGAATGGTGTAGCAGAGAGAATGAATAGAACTTTGATGGAAAAGGTTCAGTGTATGCTCTCAAGTTCAGGTTTACCTAAGTCATTTTGGGCTGAAGCTGTAGAAACTACTTGTACATTGTAAATCGTTCTCCAAGTACTACTCTCAATAAGAAAACTGCTAAAGAAGTTTGGTTTGGTACTCCTGCAGATTATTCAGTTTTGAGAGTGTTCGGTTGCCCTGCATATATTCACGTTGATCAAGGTAAGTTAGAATCAAGATCACTAAAGTGTGTATTCTTTGGATACAAGTCGGAGGTAAAGGGATACGAATTATGGTGTCCAGGACATAATAAAGTTAGATACAGTAGAGATGTGGTATTTGACGAGACTGCTATGTTGAATAAACCATCTCCAGAGGTCTTGCCAGAAAAGAGTATCAGATATCCAGTGGAAATTTTGAAGTTGAACTTGGATCAGGGTCGACATCAGGATCTTCAGTTCAAGACAGTTCAGAAACACATGATGACATTGTTTCTCTACAGCCACCGATATTAGCTTCCCCACAATATTGCATTGCCAAAAATAGACCAAGGAGGGAGATTAGACCTCCACAGAAATATGAGGAAGCAGATTTAGTTGCTTATGCTTTGAGTGTAGCTGAAAGCATTGATGCATGTGATGAACCATCTACCTACTCAGAGGCAGTAAGTTCAAAAGATCATGAAAAATGGATGATTGCTATGCAGGAGAAGATGGAGTCTCTTCAGAAGAATGACACATGGAACTTAGTGGAGTTGCCTAAAGATAAGAAATCTGTTAATTGCAAATGGGTGTTCAAGAAAAAGGAAGGTACACCGGGTGTTAAAGAAGACAGGTACAAAGCACGTCTGGTTGCTAAGGGTTACAGTCAGATTCCAAGTATAGATTTCACTGATGTGTTTTCTCCAGTTGTTAAGCACAGCTCGATTCGAGCTTTGTTAGGCGTTGTGGCTATGCACGACCTTGAGCTTGAGCAGTTGGATGTGAAAACTGCATTTTTACATGGAGAACTTGAGGATGACATCTATATGCAGCAACCTGAAGGTTTCAAAGTTTCTGGAAAGGAGATTTATGTTTGTTCGTTGAAAAAGTCTCTCTATGGTCTAAAGCAATCCCCAAGACAAATGGTATAAGAGATTTGATTCATTCATGTCTGATCAAGGTTTTAGAAGGAGCAATTATGACAGTTGTGTTTACATGAAGAATGGCAAGAATGGGTCAGTGATTTATCTGCTCTTATATGTAGATGATATGTTGATAGCAGTTAAAGATATAGAAGATATCAAAAGGGTTAAAGAACAATTGAGTAATGAATTTGAGATGAAAGATTTGGGAGCCGCCAAAAGAATTCTTGGTATGGAAATACAGAGAGATAGGAAAGCTGGTAAACTGTACCTAAGTCAAAAGGGGTATATTCATAAGGTTCTCTGCAGGTTTAACATGAATAAATCTAAACCTGTTAGTATTCCATTAGCAGCTCATTTCAGACTTTCATCTACTTTATGTCCTCAATCAGATGAAGAAGTTAATTATATGTCACGAGTTCCATATTCTAGTGCAGTGGGATCGCTTATGTATGCTATGGTTTGCACGCGTCCAGATTTATCTTATGCAGTCAGTGCTGTAAGTAGATACATGACAAATCTAGGAAAGAAACACTAGAAAGCTGTTCAGTGGATTCTTAGGTATCTGCGGGGGTGTAACGCCCCAGATCATATAAACCCAGTTCGTTACACAAGACTTGCACATGACTCGGAAATTCTGGTTCAAATTTGAAATTTCGCTCGAAAGTCGAAATTTGATATTTTCTAAAACTTCAAATATTTTAAAACTTGCAGCGGAAAATCATTTGAGCAATGGTATGGTTAAACAAAACTGTAAAACATTGTTCGGAATGTTAGGAGACAATCGGCAGATAGGAAATAAAAGTTTAAACCATGGAATACTTGAGAAGTCGCAGAAGTCAAACGCATCTGCCGATGAGTAAAGTCAAAGGAAAAAGCAGAAACAGAAAATAGAAGGATTCTGCCGATGACATCAACCAGAAGAGTTGGAAACAAAGACATCTCTCGGCAGATTACATCTACCAATGACGTCAGCTGGATAAGTCAATTATCCATCATCAACCGATCGCAAAACCACAAGTTTTGCGACTCGCATCTACCGATGGCAAAACGACAAAATCCCTCGTTCCCTTCTTCCGATAGGGTAAATTGCATATACCGATCACTAAACGACAAACATACTACCCACTCATACCGGTAGGGCAAAATCTACATCTTCCGATAGAATAAACCTCATGTACCGATGACTTTACTGGGACATCATCCGATGGCTTTACTGAAGACATCTTCCGATAGAACAAACCTCATGTACCGATGACTTTACTGAGACATCATCCGATGGCTTTATTGAAGGCATCTTCCGATAGAACAACACGACTCAACATCTGCCGATAGACTTCATCTACCGACAAAGAACAGAATAACAATTCTAACTACGGAAAGAGATTTTTCACTTTACTGAAACCATTCAGAAACGATTCAAATCATTATATTGTTCAAATCCAGTAAAAACCAACATTTAAAATCCCACAGAATACTATCGTCAGAAGATCTAAAAACGTATTCAAAATATTAAAGACCATTACTGTCATGACCCTAACACTGTACCCTTATTTACCCTTTAAATTACCGTACCATATTTTTCATTTCCCTTTATCCTTAGCGTTTATGCGGAAACAATTTGAAAACAATTTAATAAAACGTTCAAAACAATTATTTAAACCAATACGTACACGAACGCCTACAAAATACAACTTAACATCAAACACCCGATACTCATATGTCTTCCGAAATACCACCCCAAAACCAACTCGAAATACAACCATAACAAAGTACATTTTCACGAAAATAAACTGCGTGGTTCCGTTTGAAAGTTTAACATATCCTCCTGTTTTAAAAAAATCACAAAACAGTTCCAAAACGTTTAAAACATTAATATATATCCTATCAACTATCCAGAACCAAGCATCCTAAAATGTTCTATACAACCCTCAATATATAACCTATCAACTATCAGAAACAAACATCCTATAATGTCAACCATTAGCCCCAAACATCTCAAAATCTATACATACTATCCCCACGGGTCAGGTGAGCCTCGACTGCGCCAGCACACCTCCGCAGCCATCCTCCGCCAACTGAATCATGCCTCAGGTGCAGGGACATCGTCCTCACCTGGTGCCTCGAAGTCTATGTCACCTACACCATACAACACACTATGAGATGAAATCCCAGTAAGCTCTACGTAAATGCAATGCATGCTGTGCGTATGAGTTCGATAAACCATGCTTTATTTTATCTTACTATGCAATGCTCAATAGGTGTCACCGAGATCCTATCCCTCTAACCAGAGAGAAGCTCATCCAGCGGGCGGACTACTCTTTCCAGCTAGAAGCGGGGGGTGCACGCTTACAACACGTACAGCCGTGCCTGAGCCCCACCTCGCGTGACCAATACGCCTTTCGACCAATACGCCTTTCGACCAATACGCCTTTCGGCCAATACGCCTTTCGGCCAATACGTCTTTCGGCCAATACTATGCTCAATACGCCTTTCGGCCAGTGCTATGCTTTACGTTATCTTTAAAACTCTGTGCGGAAGTTCATTTTTCATGCTTTTCTTTAAAACAAGTGATGCGTGAACAGTTTAATATCATACAGTAAACAAGCAATAATACGTACCATCAAGACTGTAAAGCGTAAACTATAAATTCCTAAAACCTAGCTACCCAAACCAAATACAATTAAACAAACGCATCTCCAAAACTCCTCGAGACGACACGACGTACGGTGTAGGCCAATCGGCCAAGGAAGATCACGAGAACTTACCTGTCGTTCGTAGTTCGCTGGTTTTGGCGCATCTCGTCGCCTATAGCTCGACCTATGACAAACATCCAAGCTTCATTAAATCAATCTTACATTAACCAATTTACTCTCAAACTACTATTTCAAGTCTAATACAACTAAAACCTAACTAAACAGGCCATTAATTTGGGTTCGGTAAAACCGACCCGAAACTTCGAACGCACGTAACTTTCACGTCGGTTATCGGAATCGAACGATTCCAGTGGCCACGTACTCCTCTAATAACCTATTTTAACCTGCCAAAAGGAGTTTTAAAACAATTGACCGTAGCTAGGTCAATTGCAGCAAAACCCGAACTGCCCTAACCCGGGAAATTTCCCCAATTCGATTTTTCATCAATTCACATCAATTTCCTCACCAATCAACCCCAATTAGCCTCAATTAGCCTAAACAAATCGAAATCCCGAGGCATCACACCGAAAATCGAAATCCCCCAATTCGGGATTCTCAGATTTTTGCTCAAATTGAGCACCTCGCGGCCAATCAACCGTAGCCGACCCAAGGGTTGGCAAACCCACGCCGGAAGTGATCGAAAATGGCCGGTGATCGAAGCTCAATCGAGCTCGCCACCCACGGCCACGCACAGACCCGAAACAGGGCAAAAACCGAACCAAAACAGAGGAGAAAACCGAGCCATACCGTCGGTTTGTGCGCGGAGACAGGCCGGAATCTCCTCGTCGCCGGCGTCTGGTCGGAGAGGGCCGGTGTTCGTCGGTGAACGGCGCCGCGTCGCCGTCGTCTCCCTCTCCCCTCGCGCTCGGGCTCGGGTGTTCGACGAACAACAGAATAGAATTCTGTTGTTTTTATTGTTTTTGTTTTTATTAATAATAATAATAATAATAATAATAATAATAACTATAAAACTAACCATTAATTAATCGAATCCTCATTTACCGTTTTGCCCTCCCGTGTTTCCGACCATTTCGACTTTCGTTAAATCTCGTTCTTAATTATAACTCACGGTTGAATTTCACGAACCTAATTTAATAAACATTTTAGTTCAACCAATTTATTCACTTTTAATTACTTTACCTTTTTATTATTTTTTCTCCAATTCTTTCGATTAATTAAATTGAGGGAAAATTCTCGGGTGCTACAATCCACCCACCTTAATTAAAATTTTGTCCTCAAAATTTGACTTAGCTTGTAGTCCTTGGCATTACTGTCTCATGTCTCATGTCTTGCGGCCTTATGCTATAATTTACAATCGCTCCGTTCTTTTCAAGTCACCTTTCTCCATCCCTCCAAAATTCTAAACTCGCCACACAAAGGCTTTGATTCTAGCCCATACTTAGGATCAATCTCTATAGGTCTAAACTAGAAACCCTAAAACCAAATGACGCATCGTTAACCTCCTAACCACATCTACTGCGTTTGATTTGATTAACCAAGTCCTTGGTTGTGCGCCACGTGCTAGTAATCCTTACGTCTCAAATTTTTTTTTTTAATATCCCAACTGCATTAACATGCACTTAATAATCTACACACACACGTTAGTTTTCACTTAATCGTCCATAAGTTAAGCTCCCTTTACTCTTTTGACTTGACTTTATGTTCAGGCTTCCCCAATCTAAGCCTAATTCAAGTCCCCAATTTCCTAATGAAGCAACCTCAAAGTCTTCTCCCATAGAAGTTTCTCTCAGTTACTACTTTATACCGCCTCTACGTCCAAATTTCCTAACATCAGTTAGATCGAATATCATCTAAAAATCCCTTCCAACTCTTGGGCTGTAATCCAAATTTAAACATAGTTTCATCAACTCTGTTTCCAGTCGGGATGCGCACTAACTCAATTTCTATATTAACTTCGTAATCGTATTCCTCACTTTTAATTGGCCTACACGTGTCATTGCTTACGCATCGAGCCTTACAAAATTTCCTAAGTCCTCAATCGAGCGATCTCTAACTGGGTACTCGACACTTAACGTCTCGAATACGTGTTGGTTTGCATTTAGTCACCCAAAACGTTAAACTCACTCTAACTTATTAATTGGTCTTTACTAAATATTGTCTCTTATCCTCATTCCTCGAACTAACATCAACTTCCAATGTCATTTGGGTTGACTACCTTCCAAGGATTCCTAACAACATCCAGTTTGTAATCCAAACTCCCTTTTATTTAACTTAAATTCCTCGAATTGAGTTCCTTTAGTTCCTAACTTTCTTAATCCTGTGTTTATCAAACACATGTCTCCAACGCCTAATTTCAGTCACACTACGACCTCATCCATCTATCGGGTATAACAATTTCTATAGATATAGATACATCGGAGCTGCAACTAAACTCGGTATAAGTTCGTTGGCCTTAACCTTAGTCACTACCACAACCATCCGAGTCTACATTTCTCTAGTATGCTCCTGTATAACTTCTTCGTCAATCAGTACCCAAATTGTACTCTTCCTTGGACATTTCACAGGTCTTAATAACTATTTCCAGGTGAACTTCTCAACTAGAATTTCCATTTTCTATATTTCTCAAGGTATCTCATCAATAATATTCTACGTCACATACTGCCTCAGGTAACTCATCAACCTCGATCCCTGTTTCGTTGCGATTCCCAAGACTTAACTCTTTCCATTGCCATTTTTCACCAACTATTTTTTCCACAAATACATTCAAGGCTTCAACATGTTCAACTGAGAGCTTAAATTGCTACTATTTTAAGACCAATGCACACTTGTAAATTTAATCCTATAAATCTCACATTTCTTTCTAAGTCGCATAAGAAATTCCTTCGTTATGTTCTAACCGAAACATTTATACTGTCTACAATGTGCTTATTCGTCTAACTTAACTCCCCGTTAACCTCGAGCGTAGTCAAGTCCCTAAGTCTCGTCATAGGTTTGCTCTAAACTATTTCTTCCATCCTTAGGTCATTTGTGTATTTATTGGTATCGACTTGTCAAGTACGAGTCGAATCATTGAAATGTTCTAACGTAATCTCGTCTCTAAGTTTACTTAATAGTCTCTGTGAAGTCTCTCATTCTTCTTATTCGATAATTTGTTAATTTCCCCCAAATCACGCAACATTAAACCCTAGACTAGACTTCCGATCTTAATCATTCACTTAATCTAACAGTCTCCTTCACTTCTTCCCTAAATTCTCGTAGGGGCTGCTTCAAGTCTACCGACTAGTTACTATCATTCGCTCTTTCTAGTCAGGTTCTAATTGTTGAACTTGACTCTCGTGCAATGACTCATCCAACTATCCTCTTGTTTGAAAACTTGTTGTAGATGAGTTTATGTCCTTATTCCAAATTTCTTCCAATTCCCAAATCTTACTATTCTATTTTCCTCGTACACTGATGTTCCTATAACCTGACTCTAGTTAAATCACCATTCCCTCTACAGTCATTCTAGTTACTTTAAACCTCGAAATACGACATCTGATTCAGAGTACTAAACTTTTCTTTCAAGTAGGTATCACGTTCGAGTTCTTAAGTCCTTCTTAGTTCCTAGGCTTTTGTTTCATGACCTCTATTCAACACTACTTCTGCTATCACCGTTTACCCTTAACTTTACTACGTCTTCCCTCTTATAGTAACAATCGTCCTCAATTGGCCAGTCTTTTCAGACAAGACATATCTCCTAGAGGTCGGCCAACTTCGTATCTCGAGTATTACCTTTCGTATAACTTTGACCCATTCTTGTCTCGATTTTCGTTAACCTTCCAACTTCGAGTAAATAGCCTTATCTTCTTCCTGGATGTAGGTCAATACGAACACCCCTACGTAACCGCGTCTTCAACCTTGAGTTGATCCATCACCCCTTCAACAACCTACTTAAGCGAACTTTTGTGTGCCACCGATGTCTAGGTGCTCCAAATTTCCTATAGATTTAGGTTATTTAAATTCCTATTATATTTTTTCTTATCTACTTGTACGCACTAACGATATCTTGACAATCTAGAACATTCACCAGTAAGCCTTACATCTAAACTCCAAATTCCTCCTCTATTGGTTTCATTCTAAACTTTAGGGGTCTGTCAATTAGGGTCTAGTTCCCATTTATTTAAACCTCACATTCCATAAGTTGTACCTTTCTTATGGGACCTGGATTTTAAGCGTTCACTTCACACGGTTATACCGGGTCATGGGCTTTAACGCGTAACTCTATCCTTCTTTTATTCAAAATCTACGTCATCCCCTCTCTAATATTTTTCATTCTCCTAATGCCCTCGAAATTTATCAACGTCTCGGTTTCGACTTGATCCATCTGTTTTCTTCATGGCATTAGCCAGTACGAACATGCCTAAGTCTTTTGTTCATAATTTAGCATTGACCAATTACATTCCCTAACATTCCTCAGTAGAACCGATTCTCCCTCGAATATCATTTTCATCTAATTATCTTTACCTCACTCTAATCTAAATTATACGAGTTCTTATTAAGTCGTATTATTATACTCGACAATTTAGGTATTCATTAGTAAGCTTTACGTCGAATCTTTAACTTCCTCTTTGATTGATCACCTTCTAAATTTGTGAGGGTTCGTCAACTAATGTCAAATTTCTATCTCTTTAGCCCTTACATTTCGTAAGTTACGTCCTTCTAATAATAACTAATTCTAGTGTACCTTTTCTTGTGGTTAAGTCAGATTAATGCTTAACTCTCTGTCTATAAGTCCTTATGTCGTCCTGTATTTAATCTACCGGCTTCTCGTCGAAATTCTCCTAAGAGTCTTTCTTACTCAACTCCTACTATTCTCTTTTTCCTTTATTTCCCAACCTACTCCGATCTATCGCAAAATTATTACGGTCAAATCCTTATGGTGATCTATCGTATCGTTTCGGTCGTCTCGATCATTCCCTTGACGCACCATATCTATAAGGAACTCCTATAAAAGTTAAAATAAATAATCCTAAGAAATTAAATTCAAAGAAAACAATAAACATACTTACAGTTGATAAAGGATGTCCGCGTAGTGGATGTGCAGTCGAGCAGTCTACAGAATCGATTTTAAAATCCGGGGGCTCTGATACCATAATTGTCACGACCCTAACACTGTACCCTTATTTACCCTTTAAATTACCGTACCATATTTTTCATTTCCCTTTATCCTTAGCGTTTATGCGGAAACAATTTAATAAAACGTTCAAAACAATTATTTAAACCAATACGTACACGAACGCCTACAAAATACAACTTAACATCAAACACCCGATACTCGTACGTCTTCTGAAATACCACCCCAAAACCGACTCGAAATACAACCATAACAAAGTACATTTTCACGAAAATAAACTGCGTGGTTCCGTTTGAAAGTTTAACATATCCTCCTGTTTTAAAAAAATCACAAAACAGTTCCAAAACGTTTAAAACATTAATATATATCCTATCAACTATCCAGAACCAAGCATCCTAAAATGTTCTATACAACCCTCAATATATAACCTATCAACTATCAGAAACAAACATCCTATAATGTCAACCATTAGCCCCAAACATCCCAAAATCTATACATACTATCCCCACGGGTCAGGTGAGCCTCGACTGCGTCAGCACACCTCCGCAGCCATCCTCCGCCAACTGAATCATGCCTCAGGTGGAGGGACATCGTCCTCACCTGGTGCCTCGAAGTCTATGTCACCTACACCATACAACACACTATGAGATGAAATCCCAGTAAGCTCTACGTAAATGCAATGCATGCTGTGCGTATGAGTTCGATAAACCATGCTTTATTTTATCTTACTATGCAATGCTCAATAGGTGTCACCGAGATCCTATCCCTCTAACCAGAGAGAGCTCATCCAGCGGGCGGACTACTCTTTCCAGCTAGAAGCGGGGGGTGCACGCTTACAACACGTACAGCCGTGCCTGAGCCCCACCTCGCGTGACCAATACGCCTTTCGGCCAATACGTCTTTCGGCCAATACTATGCTCAATACGCCTTTCGGCCAGTGCTATGCTTTACGTTATCTTTAAAACTCTGTGCGGAAGTTCATTTTTCATGCTTTTCTTTAAAACAAGTGATGCGTGAACAGTTCAATATCATACAGTAAACAAGCAATAATACGTACCATCAAGACTGTAAAGCGTAAACTATAAACTCCTAAAACCTAGCTACCCAAACCAAATACAATTAAACAAACGCATCTCCAAAACTCCTCGAGACGACACGACGTACGGTGTAGGCCAATCGGCCAAGGAAGATCACGAGAACTTACCTGTCGTCCGTAGTTCGCTGGTTTTGGCGCATCTCGTCGCCTATAGCTCGACCTATGACAAACATCCAAGCTTCATTAAATCAATCTTACATTAACCAATTTACTCTAAAACTACTATTTCAAGTCTAATACAACTAAAACCTAACTAAACAGGCCATTAATTTGGGTTCGGTAAAACCGACCCGAAACTTCGAACGCACGTAACTTTCACGTCGGTTATCGGAATCGAACGATTCCAGCGGTCACGTACTCCTATAATAACTTATTTTAACCTGCCAAAAGAAATTTTAAAACAATCGACCGTAGCTAGGTCAATTGCAGCAAAACCCGAACTGCCCTAACCCGAGAAATTTCCCCAATTCGATTTTTCATCAATTCACATCAATTTCCTCACCAATCAACCCCAATTAGCCTCAATTAGCCTAAACAAATCGAAATCCCGAGGCATCACACAGAAAACCGAAATCCCCCAATTCGGGATTCTCAGATTTTTGCTCAAATTGAGCACCTCGCGGCCAATCAACCGTAGCCGACCCAAGGGTTGGCAAACCCACGCCGGAAGTGACCGAAAACGGCCGGTGATCGAAGCTCAATCGAGCTCGCCACCCACGGCCACGCACAGACCCGAAACAGGGCAAAAACCGAACCAAAAAAGAGGAGAAAACCGAGCCATACCGTCGGTTCGTGCGCGGAGACAGGCCGGAATCTCCTCGTCGCCGGCGTCTGGTCGGAGAGGGCCGGTGTTCGTCGGTGAACGGCGCCGCGTCGCCGTCGTCTCCCTCTCCCCTCGCGCTCGGGCTTGGGTGTTCGACGAACAACAGAATAGAATTCTGTTGTTTTTATTGTTTTTGTTTTTATTAATAATAATAATAATAATAATAATAATAATAATAATAATAATAACTATAAAACTAACCATTAATTAATCGAATCCTCATTTACCGTTTTGCCCTCCCGTGTTTCCGACCATTTCGACTTTCGTTAAATCTCGTTCTTAATTATAACTCACGGTTTAATTTCACGAACCTAATTTAATAAACATTTTAGTTCAACCAATTTATTCACTTTTAATTACTTTACCTTTTTATTATTTTCTCTCCAATTCTTTCGATTAATTAAATTGAGGGAAAATTCTCGGGTGCTACAATTACTGTCATGAAAACTTAACATACTCAGATTGAAACCCTGTCAACTAAACCATTCCAACTACAGACATCAGTTAATCCGCCTCATCGGTTTACCAGGTCGAAACATGGATGTACTCCTCCAACCACACCTAATCATCTGAGTGTCCAGGAAATTCACCTGCAGTATCCTCAACACCTACATCACAAAATTCATCTATTAGCCAAATGCTAAGTAAGCAAAGCAGTAATGAAATGAAATGCTGAAACATAAATTCCTAAACATGCAATTCCTACTTTCTCATCTCAGTTGTATTCACATACATTCATAAGCTGATCTGATTCCTCGATTCCCTTGGGAAGTAGATCAATTTTCCCAATGTTATACATCCTCTACTCGATTAAGGGGCAGATGAACTCCCTTAATAGCTGATCTGATCCCTTGGTTCCCTTGGGAGTGAGATCAATTCTCCCAATGTCATAAATCCCTACTTAAGTTAAGGGGTGGATTAGTTCCCTTAATAGTTTGTCTGTCACATTCAGTTCATACCTTACCATTCTTACATGGAAATTCATTTTCGTAATCTTTCAAAAACATGATGCATGACTTACAAAATCATTCACAAGATACATAACCCTACTGTTTTGTGATGTAGGCCCGAAGGTACATGCATACTTTACTTACCTGGATTCCGGAAAATTGTTTGGTTGCTAACCACTCCGGAAATCTGCTCACCTAAGTTCATAACAGAATATAAATCAAAACTTCACTAAACCTCACCAAGAATCAAACAGTGGTTCGAGGAAATCCAGTTAGAAACTCTACTACCCTAGCGTTTCCCCCCCTTTTTATCACAAAAAGCCGAACCTACGCTCAATCTCAGCATCCTCAAAATCTCCACATTGTACCCCATTAGGTATTTAACCACTATATCATAAGAGAAATGAGGAAAACTCACCTAAGTCGAAGGAGAATCGGGCGAGGAAAATTGCCTAGAGAGCTCGGCTGCTTGAGCTGAAAACCCGAAGAGAAAAGTGTGAAATGGTGGCGGCTACAGTGCATTAAACCCAATCCCTCATTCCTTAAATACGTTATCCACTTTTAAATTTCCAATTTACATAAATGCCCTTGCTTAGTCACTCATTAACCTAATCAATAACTCTCCCAATTCTTCCATGAAATTGCACATCATTAATTGACAAGTTAAATTCAGTTTAATTGAAACCGGGTGCTACAGGGGGACTAGTGATGTATGTCTTCAATTTAGAAGAAATAGAGATCCGGTAATTGGATACGTTGATTCTGACTATGCAGGAGATCTTGATAAAAGGAGATCTCTCACAGGATATGTTTTTACAATTGGAGGTTGTGCCATCAGTTGAAGAGCTACTTTACAAGATACCGTCGCGTTGTCTACTACTAGGGGTGGGCACGGTCCAGTCCGGTCCGATTCTCGCTTGGAACCGGACCGGATCGGTCATTTCGGGATTTTATTTTTTAGGACCGGAACCGGTCCCATGAGGAACCGGCACCGAACCGGGGAACTGGACCGAAATACGGTCCGGTTCCCGGTTCGGTACCGGTTCCTCCCGAATGTTTGTTTATTTTTTTTTTATTTTTTTTTAATTGCAAAATGCAAAAAACACAATCAGGGCACTTCAGACCTCCTATATATATAATGGCCTTTAATGGCCTACGCAATTGCAGCTGTGAAAATGGGATCCTTCAGGAAAGAGGCGATTTGTTGGACGGAGCAGCCTGAGCGGGATTGCTTTCGGGGTTCCATTTTCGTTCACGTCTGAACAAATCCAAGCTGCTCAGAGTGGAAATAATCTCTTCTCGTTAAAGGTCTCGTCAATGGCGGAATAGAAGGGAACTCAGATCTCTCACTCAGATTTGGCAGTAAAGAAAATTTGTCCCTGCTTCTGTTTGTGTGATTGTGTTCTCCTTCGTAAACTGAGACTAACACCGATGGGTCTTCTGCACTTTTTTGGACCTGAAAATTGAGGGCAATTTTTGTAAATTTGAACCGCGGTCCACTCCCACCTCCAATTTTAGGGCTCTTGAACTTGAAGTAAAGACTGGAGAGAGAGACAAAAGTCGGGAAGGTCAGACAGATTCGAGAGAGAGAGATGGGAGTCGGGAACTTCAGACTTCAAAGTCGGAAGGATGAGGTTTGCGTTCGCGCCTCGCGGGAGTCGGAGTTGGAGTCGCCTGTCGGGAAAATTGCTGAATTGAATTGAATTTCTAATTTCTAAAGCAAGCCAACAGGGATTCAGGGAATAGTCGGTATTCCCACGGTTCCCGGTTCTGTGATCAACAGAACCGGGACCGTGGACAGCGGTTCCGGTCCCATTGGTGTGGGAACCGGGAACCGGTCCCATAAATCAAAAACTGCCCAAAGAACCGGACCGAACCGACGGTCCAGTCCGGTCCACCAGTTCCGGTCCGGTTCTGCCCACCCCTATCTACTACAGAGGCAGAATATATGGCTATTACAGAAGCATGCAAGGAAGCCATATGGTTGAAAGATTTGTTCAGTGGGCTCAATAAAGATTTGCAGATTTCCACAGTATTTTGCGATAATCAGAGTGCTATTTTTCTCACCAAAGATCAGATGTTTCATGAGAAGACAAAGCACATAGATATTCGTTATCATTTTGTTCGCGATGTGATTGCTCGTGGTGATTTCGCAGTGAGTAAGATTAGTACTCATGATAATCCTGCTGATATGATGACCAAGATTTTACCCACTTCTAAGTTTAAACTTTGTTTGAGCTTGGTTGGGATTAGTTGCTGATTTCGCCATGAGGGGCTTTTATGGTGGAAGAGCTTTGCTGGAGTTTTGGAGTATATTTTTTATGCAGTAGAATTCGTGTCAAGGTGGAGATTGTTAGTTTCGGTGTGACCCGATTTCTGACTGGGCCAGACCGATTCAGCCCACGTTATGAATCTCAATATGACTAGGGTTTTCTTATTATGTATAAATATATGCTTGTGCGGCAAAACTCATTGTACCTTGATTTTACATAGTGATTTCTCCTATGCCCGTAGTTTTTTTCCTTCTAGGGTTTCCACGTAAATCTTGGTGTCCACTTTTTCTCGTTTTTCTTTTTCGTTTTTAGTTCGATTTTTCAACAGCTAAGTTTACCTTTTAATTCTACACTCTCAAAACGTAGTGCTTAAGTGTCGTTCATTAACTGGTGTAGTACTTAAGATAATTTATAAATAATTGAAAGAATAGATTAGTTAAATTAATAGATAATCGACTTATCACAAGATAAGATTATAGTGTAAAATTAGAAAATAAACCTAACATTATTCATTCGTTAACATTGACAAAAGTAAAATAAGACACGATGCATATTCTATTAAATTTATTGATAAAAAGTTGGTGTGATAATCAAAATTATATGAATTATATGATATCATATTTGAAACACTTTCAATTGAAAAGTTTATATGATCGAATTATCAGTTATATTCGGTTCAACTAGCTCATTTTCATTGTTCTTTAGTAGCACAGTTTTTTTCTCCTCAAGTCTTGGTATAAGCGCATCTAATGAACCAGAGGTAGAAGCACAAATGGTGCTAACGGGTATGGTGAGTATCTTCTTCTACTCGAATTTTTAGTTGTTTGAATCCATCACAAATCCAACAAGATATAATCAAATTTTAAGTCAATAATTCAAAAAGTTTGCTTAGCTTATCAAGAGCTTAAAAGCTAGAAATAATCATGCAAGGGAGGCTTCTATCATGGCAAGTCTAAATACTTCTGCATACCGACAGTGAAGTAGTTCCATGAGAGAAGGGTAGAAAGAACTCCCATTAGAAGCTTACAAGTAATGGGAAGAGATCAACACTCTAACCGCGTGCCGTTGAAAAATGAATCGACGACGCATTGACAATGGCTTGGTTAAGGAAATCCATCGGAGTTGTAGAGAAAACGAGTCTTCATAGGACAATTGTGTCACTGCTTACGCATATGAACCTGATCTTGACTAATCCATCCATGACTAGAATGAATCAACTAGAGATCCAAACCAACTAATATAGTTTTTGTCCGGGTTTTGACTATTGAGTTTGGATGACAAACAACACAAAACAAAAAAAGAAAAAAACCTTACGAAAACAAACAACTTTCCTAAATTAACACCGAGTATTGACAACCAATGGATCTCTCAAAGACATCTTTTATACGTGGAATCAAGATTTCCGAATACCATTATCATACATCAGTATTCAAAATAGCCTTCATAAAAGATAAAATTCTTCTTTAATCGATAAAACGTAAAAAAAAAAAAAAGCAAACCTCCATTCGATACACGTTACGCTCTTAATTTCCGAAAAGTCAATCGTTTAACCAGCGTTAGCGAGATAATAAAAAGACCATCTCCCTCCTTTAACGAATTGCAAAAAAATGTATCTCATCTTCATGATCATTCACACTTGATACAACTGTACACGAGTCGGACAAAGATTAAAGAGGCACAGAAACCGACGGTTCCAAGCATGAGGAAGCAGCCATAGCAGATGCAAGCCATGTAACCAAAGAAAAATGATGTTTGCATGAACCCTGACATGGCTAAGCAAGAGTGATAGTAGAACATACAATAAGCATAAATGTATATCCCAGTTGATCCACCACAAAGAAAAGACCTGTATCATACAAATAAGAAATATCATAAAAGAGAATCTTCGCATAATATCCATCGATCAAACAACTCGGGGAAAAATGCATGAAAGAATGAGCTCATTTCGAAAAAGATTAAAAACATAAATTTACTGGAGCCAATCATAAGAAACGTGACACTTCAATTATCCTTGTCATTTTAAGGAGGTCTACCAGCTGTTAAAGTTTGGTGACCTTGATTCTTCTTGTTGCCTATGGATTCGCATTAAAGTCTCATTTAATGCTTTGCTTTTTTTATTTAAATACATGTAAGATTGAGGTGCAAAACTCGTTATATTTCGATCTTCATAATATTCTTTGTTATTCGTGGTTATCATCCCGAAAGATTTTTCACATAAATATCGGTATTCGATTTCATTTTTTTTTTTTTTTTTCGTTTGTTGTTTGATTTCTAACATTAGTTCAAATTCAAGTTCGAATTATAACTGCGAAAGAGTATGATATTACACTCAAATGGGTGGGCACGCAGGATAATCCAAATTAGCATATGGGTAAATTTATTCGAAGTGTAGTAGATGCATACCTCCACCACCATTGATGATCCTCAGCAGTTAGTTGGAGGTAGGTGAATAACACAGTCGTAACAGCAGTAAGTATCAGAAGAAGTATAAATGCAGCAAACAAGGTGCTGTAAAGGGTGTATGTTTCCTGACCCCAAAGACTCTCAAATATACCAACCAGCGCGACTGGTGTACTGCTAAAAGGCAAAAATCCTGCCATTCCTATCTGAGGGACGACCCTGCGATACCATCGGAGCGGTGGAATCTCTCGAGGACATTTGGTAGTCCGGCACGGAGCTTGAAACTCGGCCCTGCCATTCTTTCCAGCAATCCCACCTAATACTAGCAAAAGTGACGATACAAGAGTCCATATTAGAACTATAACGGCAATTGTGCCAAACGGAAGAGCAGCAGTAGCCCCATATGCAGTTGCCACGGAATTCAAAAAGCAGAACACCAAAAACAAAGGTCCATTGAAGAGGCATCCTGTCAACAACAGATTTCGAACCTGTTATATCGAGTTAAAACAGTAAATGATAAATTATCAATAATCTCAAAATTTGAAACTCATGGGCTGAGAACAATTGAACATTTATGCATTTTTAACATTGTTATTCACGCGTGAGCCAATTTCTTTCCTTGGTCATTACATGTGATGGGACTAGTTTTTTTTACTATGACAAGATTCGAATTTGGACCCTGGTTCTGATACTATAATAAACTACAAACCATTTCAAAATTTAAACTTAAAGATTGATAATAATTTAATCATTCATTACATTTTTTAAGAATAAACACGTTCTCGATCCATCAAAATCAATATAAAAGTTTAAGTTTCAAGACATAAGTACCCAATTTTTTCCTTCTAGCTGACAATAGAAGGAGGTTGTAGTGTATCCGGCAATGCCAGATGTGAGTGCATATATCACTACCAGGGCAGTAAGCAAAGCCCCTCGATTATACGGAACAAATACGCCAACAAGAGCAAGTACGAAAATGAGTACAGTTCTGCACATCAATCAAAATCCACATAAGATGAAGCCATTATTCTGTGGAGATGGCACTGAAGAAATGATAAGATGGATTAGATACTTACAGTGTAACTAGTTGAGTACCAGAACCAAGGCAAGCAGCAAAGAGAGAAGTGTATTTAGGGAGCCTAAATACATCTCCATGGATGATTTTCCATCCAGCCTGTTCTTGACCTTCAGTTGATTCTTCATCACCATATGAATTTCTGAAATAGAACCGAGAGAAAAAAAATTTTAAATACAGACAAAGTGAATAACAAAATTAAAGCTATAACAACACATTACAACATTGTTCTTACTTAACAAAATCATTGCAAAGTCGCAGAAGAATTCTGGCAAGACACCCGGAGGGCAGGAGAAGCGTCAGAAATGAATTTACGATCGAAAGCCAATAAAATTCCGAAGAACGAGGGAAAGAAGACGTCTGAGAGTACATATCCATCATTTTCTCAATTGGAATGTTTGTTTCCTGCATCCTTTTCTCAAATGTAGTGTTTGTTTCCTCCCACTTCACAGAGTACATAAATTTGACGTCTACATTTTTATCCTCTGTGATGTTGACGACAGAAAAGGGAGATGTTCGAAGATGGATTTCAATGACTCGATCTTTGTTGTAGTAAATTTCAAATTTGATGTAGTTAAAAAGGTAATATTCGTTCTCACTGGGATCAGGCCAGCCCTTGTTCGCCTTTCCAATAAATCCCCCGATCGGTAAGTCATCGAAGTACATCTGATAGTGAAAACCATTTTCCACAGCAGATCGAAACTGGGCTGTTTCTTCTTTCGTGAGAGTTTTTCTGCACAAAACCTCCGACTCTTTATCTCGACGGAAGTCAAGTCTGTAGGGAGTGCTCCAAGACGGATCCCCATTCAGAAGTTCTCCAAGAGCATTGTTTTTCTGTTTAGGTTGAAATTTTTCTGATCCCAAAGAAATAAATAAAAAAGAAACAAAGCAAAACCCCTGGAAAGGATAATATTTGAAGTAACAACTTAAATCAATAGAATGAATGCAAACCTGGCTTGCAGAATGGGAGATCAAAATAGCGATAGGTTTCACTGAAACAAGAACAGAAGAGTAAGAATTTTACAATATGTAATGTACAAGTTCAAATGCTGATCCTACGTAAACCCAGGAATTCAAAATAAAAATTTGATAAAAAATTGGAAGTGCAGGAAAGGCAAAGAACAATTTGGAATGATTATACGAATGAGTTTTTTTTTTTTATTTCTCAGAGTCGAGCTTATGGTTTGATTGATTTACCTGGGGTTGTGAAACGGCCCCACCTTGTTAGCATAAAGAGGAACTGGTTCGCCTACTTTGTAACGATGATCGGATGCATCAGAGGCGACCTGCGGCGAGCTACAAACAACAATGAGGACAGAGAGGACAGTCAATGCTCGAAGTTCAACCATTCTTGACACACCGAGAGAGTGTAATTTCATTTCTTTGTTTTGGAATCTCAATATTTACAGAAACCCACTGTCTGAATAAATTCAAATATCAAAATCTTCAACGAATTGATTTTTACAAATATAATTAACACAAAGAGCATACCTTGATTCATTATTATTAGATTTTGAAGATTATTTCAGTCGTCAAGAAATTAGTTTCTCTCTCTTCACCCCTTAGGCTTTTCTGATAGTATTAATGGAGAAGAAACTATCGTCTTTTGTTTTATTGGCAGAGAGAGGGTAAAGAGATGACTAATTTCTTTTTAATACTTTTTAAAGAAAACAAAACTAACTTCAATCAAATTAGTTAATTAAATAAATATATACCTTAATTAATTGACCAATAGGATTTAAGCACTTAATATTATTAAACTACCATTTAATTTGTATACATAAGCCACACTTATGTAACCCAAGTTAAAAAGCTACAAATAAAATATTTAACATTCTTTCACTTGACCCATGTAACATTATCTTGAATGTGATTTAATAATTAGTAATCACGATGCGCATAATATATATCAAATCCTTCATTATATCGATCAAATATAATATCACTATCAAGTATACAACCAATATAGATCATAGTGGTCGTATGTCATTGTAGCGATACAGTCCCTTTCATGTATCACAATATTAATTTTATACTCAATATGACCTATAAGAATGTATATCTTAATGGTCCACATTAATGTCTTTATCATAATTTCATAATTAAATGTGTTCAACTTTATAAAAAAAAATTAACAGGATTCTTAAATGTATATAAAAAACAACAAATAAACAAGCTCAAGAGTGTTAAATACATAAAGAACATAAACATAAACATAAAGTCAATACTCGGTAATGCTCATTCGTTCGACATGTTTCATAAATGTCTTTAGTGGCAATCCTTTTGTCAACGGATCAACAACCATAAATTTGGTGTTAATGTACTTGATTGACACTTTTTGTTTCTGAACTTTTTCTTTAACAGTCAAGTATTTCAACTTCACGTGTTTAGTACCTTTGGAATACTTGTCGTTTTTAGAAAAGAAGACTACTGCGGAGTTGTCACAATAAATTTTCAGCGGCTTGGCGATACATTCAACAATTCTAAGTACTGAAATAAAGTTTCACAGCCATAAACCATGAACTGTGGCACGCTACAAATTCAGCATCCATAGTGGAAGCAACAGTGACTGACTGCTTCGCACTCTTCCATGAGATTGCTCATCCAGCTAGAAGGAACAAGTAGTCAAAAGTGGATTTTCTGGTATCCACACATCCGGTAAAATCAGAATCTGAATATCCAATCACCTCAAGATGATTAAATCGCTTATATATGAGCATGCGATCTTTCGTTCTTTGTAAGTACCTGAGTACTTTCTTTACAGCTTTCCAATGATCTATGACTGGGTTACTTTGATACATGTCCAACATTCTGACAACAAAACTGATGTCTGGTTTGGTATAAGTCAATGCATACATCAAGCTTTCAAAAATAGATGCATAAGGAATATCTTTCATTTGTTTGCGTTACAGTTCATTATTTGGACATTGATTGAGATTGAACTTATTTCCTTTCTGAATTGGAACAACACTTGCAGAGCACTTTTCCATTCTGAATCTCTCTAGAACCTTATTAATATATGCTTTCTAAGACAATCTCAATAATCCTTGTGATTTATCCCAGAATATTTTAATTTCAATCATATAAGATGCCTCTCATATCTTTCATTTCTGTAATACCCGACTTTACGGGATATTAATATTTTAATGTTGATGACATTCTTGTAAATATGTCGAATTAGGTCGGTTTTGTGAAAAGAAAGCGTTATTACGATCCTAATAATTAATAAGAATTTTAAGAAAATTTTGGGAATTTTAGGAGTTTAACACTAATTTTACGAAAATTATTTTTATCGTAATATAAAGGATACTTTGGTAAAAATAGTAAACGAGGTCCGAATTACGAACAGACAGTTTTAATAGAACCCTTGTAATAAGTTGGAGTTATTGGCGAAATAAGGAAATTTGGAGAAATCGAATCGTCGGTTATTAACGAAACAAAGGACGAAACAAATAGAAAATCAAAGGAAGGGCATTATGGTAATTTACCAAGCTAAATTTTAATTAAAAAGCATTAATTTCCTTTCTTCTTCTCCCTCATTCACGAAAACCTCTTTGTTCCTTTTCTCCAGGCAACCTCCTTCACGGCGACTTCCATTCCGACGTCGATTTCTCTTCTGTTTGTCTTCCGTTCTTCGTGATTTCCTCTTCTCTTGCAACCCTAGGTACGAATCTACAATTTTTGGGCTTTAAATTTCAGTTTTCGTGAAGTTATACGGTTAGGGTTCCGTTTAGGATTTTGTGAAAAATGTGGTCTAAAGTTAGGAATCGATAGGATTACCGTATTTGTGAGTATATTGAATGTATTAAACGTTATTGGACGAAATCTAGAGTGTATACGGTGTTTAGGTTGAAAACCGGATATTTAAAGATTAAGAATCTCCATCAATGGAGTTTAGAAATTTACGAGCGCGAATTGCTCGGTAAAATGCCTCATTGAGCTAAGTTAGAATTTTTAGGAGATTTCTTTAGGTAATGATTTCATTAAGTTGGACGTTTAATAGTATAAACTCGTTTTAACGACAATGTTGCGAAATTGCCTTAGGTGACCAAAGCTCGTGGACGGAGCTTGGATTGTAACGGACACGAGGTAAGTTCTCGTGACTTACTCTGGCCGATTGGCCTACACCGTACATCGAGGTCGCGTCGAGGATCTTTGATAATTTGTTTGTTTAAATGCTTTGGTTGGGTAGTTAGGATTAGTTCTTTTATAGAATATGCTTTTAATTGCTTTTATTGTCTTTATGGTACTTATGATGTATGTTTACTTTATGCATTTAACTGTTCATGCATCACGTCTTTTAAAATAGCATGAAAATGGATTTCTGCACGTGTTTAAGAAAATTAAATGAACGAACGAAATGAATCTACGTAATCTGTTATCTGGTCATGCAAGGTGGAGCTCAGGCACGGCTGTTTACGGATGTAAGCGTGTACCCCCCCCCCCCCCCGGTTAGGTGAAGAGGGCAGTCCAACCACGGGATGTGTCCTCTCCATCTAATAGGCTGAGACCTCGGTGACATTCTTGTTGACTTAAATAGAGTTTAAGTCTAAATATGTTTTTGCTAATGTATTTGAATGATAAGTAAGTAATTTGATTATGTTTATAAAATGAGATCATCGAATTATGCATTTGATTTAAATCTTTTGGAAATACCCTTGAAAAGGGTATTTTAGTGTTCTAATAATATTGGTTAAGTGTACAAGGCATGTATCTGCCGATGGAGTACAAGGTCTGCATCTACCGATGGCGTTTTGGAGATGCTTCTACCGATGGCACTGTTAAGATTGCTTCTGCCGATAGTCTTTAAGGATACATCTACCGATTGCGTTAATGCTGTTTCTGCCGATGGCGCTATCAAGAATGCTTCTGCCGATGGCGTTTGAAGCTGCTTCTACCGATGGCACATGAAGCAACTCATACCGATGGCGCTTTTGAAGACGTTCATGCCGATGGCTTACGAGTTGCATCTGCCGACGATTTTTCAAGGTGCATCTACCGATAGAATTCAAAGCCCGCATCTGCCGATAACTTTTGGGATGCATCTGCCGATGGCTTTCAAGATGCTTCTGCCGATGGCGATTCAAGTTACTTCTGCCGATGGAATCTTAAGATGCATCTGCCGATTGCATTCAAAGCTTGCTCATGCCGATAGCTTATTCAAGTTGCATCTGCCGATGATGGTCAAAGCATACTTCTGCCTATGGTGTTTATAAAGTTGCTTCTGCCGATGTTTTTCCTGTTTGCTTCCACCGATGATCTTCCGCCAGATTTTAAAAGAGCCGCGAAGCTACAGTGACGTCGTTTTGAGCATTAACTCCAGAACTTTAATGGCGACGACGACTTACAACTACAGACGGCAACGGCTACCTGAAATTGTACGAAAGCTGCTTCAACGGTAACAAAGTTTCTATTATTGGATATGGAGCATTGAAGTCAAGCCGATTCCGAAGACAGAGTATTTAAGCCGAGGTTAGAGCACAAAGATACAACTTTTGCGAATTTGAATTCCTGAGCCCTAACTTGTGATCTATCATACTCTATATTTTTATCTACATCTCTCGATTCCTAAACTTGAGAATTTGATTTGAGAGTTTGTAGTTTGTTCTATTCATTTACTCAAACTTGTAAAATCTGAAAGGCAGTGGATTGACGCCCGTGAAGTTCAATCTAAATCTGTAAAAGGCAGTTGATTGAAGCCCGGAATTCCGATCTGTTCATTCTCGAGAGGAGAAGGTTAAGGATCTTCAAGGGGTGAACCTTGAAGCGTGGATGTAGGCTAGGTTGAGCCGAACCACGTAAAAACTTCTGTGTTGGTTTTTTCTTTCTCTCTCTTTTCACTTTTACTAATTGTTTGCTTGCTGTTAGTTTAAGAGATATTAAGAAATTTAAAAAGGTCTAATTCACCCCCCTCTTAGACAATCTCGATCCTACAATTTTGTCTGCGACGTAATGATAAGAAAATGTTGCATGATTTGTGAAACTCATACGCACAGCATGCATTGCATTTACAAAACTTACTAAGCCTTTAGCTCATAGTGTGTCTGTATGGTATAGGTGATATCGAAACAGGTGAGAACGACGTTCCTCCTCCTGAAGCATGAGTCCAGTTGAAGAAGAATGATCGCTGGAGTGTGCTGGCGCAGTCGAGGCGTTTCATGGCCCGTGGGGACGTATGTAAGTATTTTGGGTTATTTTGGATAGAAAATGTTTAAGGAAAATATTTGTATAGATAGAACATTATAGGATGTTTCGATCTGAACTAGTTAATAGGTTTATGTTTTGAAGTTTTTAAACGTTTTGGAAACTTGTTTTGTAAATGTTTGGTAATAGGGATATTTTCAGTTTTTTAAACATATCCATGCAGTTTGTTTTCGTGAAAACGTATTTCGTGTTAAATGCATCTCGAGTCAGTTTTGAGTGAGATTATGGAGGACGTAGGAGTATCGGGTGGTTTGATGTCAAATGGTATTGTGAAGGTGTATGTGGAGTTAGTAGTAACTGAGGAAGAAAAATGGTTATGTGTTTAAGTTGGTATGCAGGGAAGAAGAAGGAAGAAAAGGAAAAGTGGGAGCCGAGCTCTCTGGAAAAATTCCAGAGAGATTGGCGATCGATCGCCCCCCTTCCTTGGTTGCGCGCCCAGGTGATCGCCTCGGAGGTGATCGCTGGGCAATGTTATGTGATCGCCGAAGGGCGATCGATCGCCTGTTTTGGGCGATCGATCGCCCCTCGGTTTTGTTAACAGGCGATCGATCGCCTGTTTTGGGCGATTGATCGCCCCTGCATTTAGGGGATGATTGTCCCTTTTTGTCCCTGTTTTGTCTGTTTCCACTGTTTCATAGTTTTTAACTTTTAATTATATTTTCTTTTAATTGTTTTAAAGTTTTATTAAGTAGTTTTCAAAATAGATTTGAACGTTTTAACAATTTGATTTCTGATCTAAATTCCACTTAAATGAAATTAAAGTCTATTAGGATAAAAAAAAAATAGGAATAGTGTAAGAGTCGCTACAGTTTAACGGTAAAAATTAGGAATAGTATAAGGGTCGCTACAATTTCAAAGTTCATATCGAGATATTTCTTGGTTTAATACAATAAGCCAAGATCCTTAGTGACAAGCAAGATATCATCAACATACAGAACCATAAATATACACTTACTCCCACTGACCTTCAGATATATAAACCGATCAACGATGTTTTTCTTAAATCCAAAGGAAGTGATAGTATCATTGAACTTAAGATACCATTGTCGGGAAGCTTGTTTAAATCCGCATATTGACTTCTTAAGTTTACACACCATGTGTTCCTTTCCTTCAACGGTAAAGCCTTTAGGTTGGTCCATATAAACTTCTTCATCTAAACTCTCATTCAAAAAAGTAGTTTTCACATCCATTTGATGGAGTTCTAAATCATAATGAGCTACTATTGCCATAATAATTATGAGAGAATCATTTTTTGAGACAGGAGAAAATGTCTCTTTGTAATCAATACCGTCTTTTTTGAGTATAATTTTTGACAACGGGTCTAGCTTTATTACGTTCGTTATTGCCATTTGAGTCGCGTTTAGTCTTAAAGACCCATTTATACTCAACTCTTTTATAACCTTTAGGAATAGTGTAAGGGTCGCTACAATTTCAAAGTTCATATCGAGATATTTTTTGGTTTAATACAATAAGCCAAGATCGTTAGTAACAAGCAAGATATCATCAACATACAGAACCATAAATATACACTTACTCCCACTGACCTTCAGATATATAAACCGATCAACGATGTTTTTCTTAAATCCAAAGGAAGTGATAGTATCATTGAACTTAAGATACCATTGTCGGGAAGCTTGTTTAAATCCGCATATTGACTTCTTAAGTTTACACACCATGTGTTCCTTTCCTTCAACGGTAAAGCCTTTAGGTTGGTCCATATAAACTTCTTCATCTAAAACTCTCATTCAAAAAAGTAGTTTTCACATCCATTTGATGGAGTTCTAAATCATAATGAGCTACTATTGCCATAATAATTATGAGAGAATCATTTTTTGAGACAGGAGAAAATGTCTCTTTGTAATCAATACCGTCTTTTTTGAGTATAATTTTTGACAACGGGTCTAGCTTTATTACGTTCGTTATTGCCATTTGAGTCGCGTTTAGTCTTAAAGACCCATTTATACTCAACTCTTTTATAACCTTTAGGAATAGTGTAAGGGTCGCTACAATTTCAAAGTTCATATCGAGATATTTTTTGGTTTAATACAATAAGCCAAGATCGTTAGTAACAAGCAAGATATCATCAACATACAGAACCATAAATATACACTTACTCCCACTGACCTTCAGATATATAAACCGATCAACGATGTTTTCTTTAAATCCAAAGGAAGTGATAGTATCATTGAACTTAAGATACCATTGTCGGGAAGCTTGTTTAAATCCGTATATTGACTTCTTAAGTTTACACACCATGTGTTCCTTTCCTTCAACTGTAAAACCTTTAGGTTGGTCCATATAAACTTCTTCATCTAAACTCTCATTCAAAAAAGTAGTTTTCACATCCATTTGATGGAGTTCTAAATTATAATGAGCTACTATTGCCATAATAATTATGAAAGAATCCTTTTTTGAGACAGGAGAAAATGTCTCTTTGTAATCAATATCGTCTTTCTGAGTATAACTTTTGACAACGGGTCTGGCTTTATTACGTTCGTTATTGCCATTTGAGTCGCGTTTAGTCTTAAAGACCCATTTACACTCAACTCTTTTATAACCTTTAGGCAATTCGACGAGTTCCCAAACTTCATTTTGTTTCATCGATTTTAACTCATCTTTCATGGCCAACAATTTATCAGAATTCTCACTTTCCATAGCTTGTGAAAACGAAACTGGATCATCATCAATTCCTAAGTCAAATTCAGACTCTTGAAGATAAACTACATAATCATTTGAGATAGCAGATCTCTTTTCCCTTACAGATTTTCTTAATGGTATTTTTTTGTGGTTAATCTATTATAGGTTCATTTGTGACAATTTCATTATGTGGTGTTTGATCATTAATTTGTTGTTCTTGTGATTAATAACTGTTGGAACAACAACTTGAAAATAGGTTATAAGTATAAGAACTTTCACCCTAACTTCTTGAATTTCCATTTTACGTGGTTCCAAACTTCCACTGATTTCACCATTTTCAATGAACCTAGCATTTTCAGTTTCAACAATTCTCGTACTGTGACTAAGACAGTAAAATCTATACCCTTTAGATTTTTCTAGATAACCAATGAAGAAACCACTTGTTGTTCTTGAATCCAGTTTCTTTTCATGTAGATTATAAATTCTTATTTCTGCTAGGAAACCCCAAACACGCAAGTGCCTTAAACTAAGTTTTTTTCCTGTCCACAGTTCAAATGAAGTATTTGAGACTGCCTTCCTAGGAACCTTGTTTAATAAGTACACAACAGTCTTTAAAGCATGCATCCATAATGATAAGGGTAAAGATGAATTACTTAACATACTCCTAACCATATTCATTAAAGTACGATTGCGCCTTTCTGCAACAATATTCTGTTATGGTGTTCTTGGCATTGTGTATTGGTCATATATACCACAACTTTCAATGAACTTAGCAAATGGACCTAGATGTTGTTCAGTTTCATCATAACGTCCATAATATTCACTACATCTATCAGATCTGATAATTTTCACATTTCTATCTAATTTTCTTTCAACCTCATTGATAAACACTTCAAGAGTATTTATTGATTGAGATTTTTTATGCAATAAATAGATATATCCATAACGTGAAAAATTATCAATAAAGGTGATAAAATATCTTTCTCCACCAAAAGATGAAACATCAAAAGGACCACATATATCAATGTGTATAATTTCAAGGAGCTGTGTGCTTCTTGTGGATGCTTTTTTAATTGTGTTTCTTGTTTGCTTTCCTTTAATACAATAAACACAAGTGCCAAGATGTGATGACCCGAATGTGTACGTATGAGCACGACTGCGAGGCAAATCTCGGGACCTAAACCGAGTGTTGGAAAATCCCGAACTCGATTATAGGCAAATCCAGGATTGTAAAAAGGTGGTTGTCACAATCCCACATCGCTTGGGAAGGTATATGGAAATGAAACATATGTAAGAAAATTCTCCCAAGATAGTAAGACGTGTTTTGGAGAACTATTAGCAACAGATTTCATAAGAATTTCGAAGTTAAAAGTGCTCCAGTGAGAGCAGTACGATGTTGGGTGACCAACTGAGAAGTTCTCGCCAAACAAATATGTGAAGGGAGGATATTGGGTTACGGCCCAATCCCCAGAGCGGACAATATCTTACTGGGAAAAATGGTCGTTATAAATGATATCAAAACCTGTACCCAACCAAAAATGTGGCCAACGAGGACGTTGGGCCCTCGAGGAAGGGTAATTGTGATGACCCGAATGTGTAAGTATGAGCACGACTGCGGGGCAAATCTTGGGACCTAAGCCGAGTATAGGCAAATCTTAGACTTGAGTATAGACAAATCCAGGGTCGTAAAAAGGTGGTCGTCACAATCCCGCATTGCTTGGGGAGGTATATGAAAATGAAATATATGTAAGCAAACCTTCCAAAATAGTAAGACGCATTTTGGAGCACAATTGGCAACGGATCCCATAAGAACTCTAAAGTTAAAAGTGATCATGTGAGAGCAGTACCATGTTGGGTGATCAACTGGAAAGTCCTCGCCAAACAAATTCGTGAGGAGAGGATATTGGGCTATGACCCAATCCACAGAGCGAACAATATCTTACTGGGAAAATGAGTCGTTATACAAGATCAGTAAAATCCAAATGTGAAAGGATTTCATTTTTTACTAATCTTTCAATTCTTTCTTTGGATATATGACTCAAACGTTTATGTCACAAGTGAATAGAACATTTATTCACTAAACCACGTTTAGTTCCAACATTGTAATGCACGGTTAAAAGAGTCTCATCAAAAATGTTATCAAGATTTAATTTGTACAAACCATTATAAAGAATATCAGAACCAAATGAGAAGATTATTTTTAAACAAACTAAAAAATTCATTCCCAAAAGTAAAAGAATACCCAGATGTATCAAGTTTGGACAAGGAAATCAAATTACGAGAAACAAATGGAACATAAAAGGTCTGAAAAAGGTCTAAATAATGTCCAGTGTCTAAAATTAAACGACAGGTTCCAATGGTTTCAACTAGAGCTTTGACTCGATTCCCTATAAAGATATACTTTTTATTTGAACTTGTGGTTTGGGTCGTAAAGAATTCATGCATCGTATTAGAACATAATTGGTATAATCAGAATCAATCCACCAAGTATTATAAGGAACTTCAGCTAAGTTTGATTTGAAACATACTAAAGCACTAGGCTTATATTTCTTTTCGAACCATGTCTTACGTTTTAAGTAATCTTTCTGATAGTGGCATTACTTTCCACAAAAATGACATTTATCCTTCTTTGTTCCTTCTTGTGAATTTGGGTAGAGAACTGATTTGTCGATGATAATCCTTTCTTGCCCTTTTCATTCTTCTTTCCTGGTTTCTTTCCAGCTCCATTATGATTCATGAGATTGACAGATTGATTTCTTGGTTTCTTAAGCCTTGTTTCTTCCTGAATGAGCATACTTTGCGGTTTTTGCAGATTCCACTTATCCCTTATAGTATTATAGCTTATATGAAATTGGTCATATTTAACCTCGCTCTTAGTATACGATTACTAAGTTTACAGAAAACTAACAAGTAAGATAAAGAGATAGAGAGAGAGAAACAACACCAAAATTTTTACGTGGTTCGTCTAACTTTGCCAACGTCCACGCTTCAAGGACTTCTCCCTTGAAGATTCATTACGTCTCTTCCACGAGAAAACTTGATTGGACTTCATGGGTGCCAATCAACTGCTTTTGCACTTTGATTGATCTTCACGGGCGTCAATCACAACCTTTACACTTTTACAAGATGAATACAGTTTGCACACAGCTACACTCTCTCAACAGTATAAATCTCAAGTTAGGGAAAAGTAGAGAGATGTAGAAAATTGCAGAGTATATCTCAGCCTTTTTGCTCGTGAGAGTTCAAAAGGAATTTCAGCAAAAGTTTTTTTCTCGAGCTACGGTTCTCCTTTTTATACTTGCGTCTGTAATTTTCTCTTCATCCAGAATGCTCCTTGTTTCCGTATAGAAAAAATGTGACCGTTGTGAATAGTTCGTACTTAGAAAAACTAGCCGTTGAGCTCTGGAGTCGCTATCACTTATGGCGGAAAACTTCAGTTGATGTTATTCAATTGGACGACTTCATGATTAAGATGATGTTGTCTATTTG
Source organism: Begonia masoniana (assembly GCA_022432975.1). Taxonomy (NCBI): domain Eukaryota; kingdom Viridiplantae; phylum Streptophyta; class Magnoliopsida; order Cucurbitales; family Begoniaceae; genus Begonia; species Begonia masoniana. The sequence goes on from CM039504.1 coordinate 19,128,953, forward strand.
GACGAAATCCTGATTCGGTTGATGTTCAAAGTCTGGACGATGTTGATTTCGGTTGACGTTCAAAGTCTGGACGACGTTGATTTTGGTTGACGTTCAAAGTCTGGACGACGTTGATTTCGGTTGATGTTCAAAGATCTGGCGTTAAGACTTTGGACGAGTGCGTCAGACTAATAACTCTAGACGACAACGTTTTTCTTTTAACTGTAGACGACTGCATCTTTCTTTTAACTGTGGATGACCGCGTCTTCCTTTTAAACGTGGACGACAGCGTCTTTCTTTTAACTGTGGACGACAGCATCTTTCTTTTAAGCATGGACAACAGCGTCTTTCTTTTGGGTGTGGAGAACTTCGACAGTCTCTTAACTGTGGACGACTACGTCAGTCTTTCACGTGGACAACTGAGACCTTGGACGTTTACATCTTTCTCTGTTTTCTTTTCACGTGGACGATTGACTTCGGACTATTAACACTTAGACAAAAATTGTCAGAAAAACTAATGCCTCTTTTTCAAAGGGCATTTCCAGATAAATACGATAAACTCAATAAATCAATTATTCAGCTCATATATTTCATATCAGTTCATACATTTCTTATTAATAATCATTTTCTATTCTTATATTTGTCATTAAACATTATCATAAAAAATATAGTTACTTAAAACATATTTTAAGTTAACAATCTCCCCCTTTTTGATGATGGCATATATAAGATGATGATCAACTAAATTCTCCCCCATAATAAGCTCAAAATAATCTCCTAATTCCCCCGTACTCTATGCAACCATAAATAACTAAATAAACATCAAGCATATGCTTATTCTCCCCCTTTGATGTTATAAAAAATGATCACACATGGAGGAATGATATTCAGCACAGCACAGCACAAGAGAGATAACAATAATAAAACTGGAACAGTTGGACATCATAAAAATATCATTCATAAAAAATAGTATCAGTGACAGACATAAATATTAATCCTAGTTCTCAGGCGAAGAAGGAGTATCCCAGCCCATAAGAGCTCGTAATTGACTAAGAAAATCGCCCTGAACAGGAGGGGATTCCACTGGAGGAACAATTTCCTCAACCGGAGGAGGAGAAGGAACACTGGCAACAAGAATTGCATCCACTGCATCTGCCATAGGGATATCAATAGGATCAGCAAGGGCAGAATCAGCAGGAACAGCAGAAGGAACTGGAAGAGTAGAAGCTTGCTGATCAAGAATAGGTGCAGGTTCTGGCTCATCCTCACAAGGAACAGCCTCTTCAGCAACACCAGGCCCAACAACTTGAGCAACAACCAAATGCTCAGAATGTGAAGGAACAACTGAAGGAACTGGATGAGCTGATACAGGTGCCTCTCCACTGCTGTCCAAAGGCTCATCCCCATGAATGGTCACACCATCACTCTTAACCAGAAGGTTATGGAGATCGCTAAACTGAGTGATGACATGAGCAGATTCGCGCTGCAAGTGACTAGTGACAAGATTGGAATGGAATCTAACCGAAGAGATGACATCATCAATGACTTTGCTATGCTCAAGTTCAGCTTGATCAATGCGATTGTGGACATTAGCAATAGCTTAATTTTGATGGGATTCAATTAGATCAAGGCGTTTGAGCAGACCTTGATTTGCAGCCGCGAGTTGTTCTAACTGGGAAAGGACAAGTGCCTCAAATTGAGCATGATGAGACAGATACAGGGATTGAAAGGATTCAAGACCTGTCCCAACGCTGGCAATGCTTGCCCGAAGTTCATCCTGTAGTTCCTCAGACATATTATTTCTCATTGTAGAACTGGGAGGACCTCTAGATCGAGGAGGAACACGTGCTGGTAGAGAAGGTACAGGGGTTGGAGAGGGAGCACGAATTGGACTGGCTGGACGGGGAACATCATCTTGGACTGGAGGGTTAAGATCACTCACCGGTTCTTGAGTGGGAGTAGGGTCATGACAGATTTCTTTAGGAGCTTGAAGAAGAAGAACTGGAGGTGAATGAGGTTCAAGGGCAGGAATGAGAGTGTCATCAGGAGCACTATTTGCCTCTTCTTCTTCTTCTTCTTCTTCTTCTTCTTCGGCAATGATTAATCTCCTGGAAACATCTCGTCGACTATCTTTGTCAACTAGCTCACCGAGATCATTTCGTGCTATTCTCATTCTGGACAAAGTGGAGGAGGAAAAAAAGTCAGATTTTTTAGGGATAACAACTTATCAGCTTCAGAAAGACTGACACCAAATCGTTGAAAAATCTTCATAAGGAGAAGATTGTAAGACAGAGATTTGGAGGCATTACACACTACTTGAAGCATCCGATTTAAGATAATGTATCCAACATTAAAGGGGCTGCCTTTGAAAAATTGACCAAGCAGGAAAAGATCCATGCCACGACATGGTCCCGATGACCTTCTACTGGTAAGATGTTGTAATAGATCATTTGGTGGAATACACGAGTCCTGAAGTTCAAGTCCTTGCTCTTTAATCGCAGTGGAGCATTGTTGGGATCCTTGGCAATTAAGTTAAGTAAATCCTTTCCAGCTGGTTTCTCAAGAAAAGATGGAACTTTGCTTGCCTCAAAAAATCTTTTTGAACTATTCAGAAGCTCACAGTTAAGGATTTCATGGATAACTTCCTGAGTGAGTTCTATATGTCGTCCATTGACATAACTCCTAATAACCAGAGGGCGAAGAGAGTGTTCTAAATTCGCATAGAACATTTGAATTGGGGTTTCACTATAAATAAACTCGGAATTAAACAACCCCATTAAGCCCATCAGCTGTATAGATTTTTCTAGGTTCAAACCATACAAATCGTGAAAGACGACACCACGAGAATGGATAATAGGTTTGAATTTGAAATCTTCATAATACCTCTTGAAAGTAGCATGATTTAGGAACTCGTGATTTGGCCATTCAAGAGGCAGAGGAACAAAAACAAACTGAGCATCCACTTGATGAGAGGTCTTTTGCTTTTTCCTCGAGAAGACCTGCGGAGCGTGAGAGGAAGATGTCATTTGTAGGTATTAGGTTTTCTGAGTAGAGATGGAGATTTGGAGGATTATGATTGGAGTTGAGTATCAGGAAAGAGTAGAAATCGCCGAACGAGGGAAAAGGGCGTGAGAGGTTTTAGAAGTGATTTTTGAAAGCTAGGGATTTTGAGCCTTTTCGAAGGAATTTAGTTCAGTGGGTGAACGTCCATAGTCAAAGTCCATTGACAACGTCCATTGTTAACGTCCACGGTCAACGTTCATAGTGACCACATTTTCACAGAGAAGGAAATTGTGTAGATCATCCATTTTGACAATATTGTCAACGTCCATTGTGACAACGTCCATGCCTTTATTGACCAATCTGCTCTATTGGTCAATATTCTCCAACAGAAGAAGAACCTCAGTTTTTCTCAATCCGAATGAGACCTAACCTTATTCTAATATTATTGAAGGTCTTTTCATCTAATGACTTAGTGAAGATATCTGCTAGCTGATCAACAGAATTAACAAATTCTAAGGTGATATCTCCTTTCTGAACATGATCTCTAATAAAATGATATCTAACCTCGATGTGTTTTGTTCTAGAATGTTGGATAGGATTCTTTGAGATGTTAATGGCACTGGTGTTGTCACACCGAATGGAAATCCTATCATAGAAAAGATTATAATCTTCTAGAGTTTGTTTCATCCAAAGCATTTGAGCACAAAACTACCAGCAGCAATATATTCACTCTCGGCAGTTGAAAGTGCTACAGAATTCTATTTCTTAGAATACCGGGACAAAAGAGATTCTCCTAGGAACTGACATGTTCCACTAGTGCTTTTTCTATCAACTAGACTTCTTGCATAGTCTGAGTCTGAATATCCAATTAAATCAAATGAGGTTCCCTTCGAATACCACAAACCTAAATCAGAAGTCCCACTTAAGTATTTGAAAATCCTCTTGACTGTACTAAGGTGGGATTCCTTAGGGAAAGCTTGAAACCTAGCACATAAGCACACACTGAATAGGTTATGTGGCCTGCTAGCCGTTAGGTATAACAGAGAACCAATCATACCTCTACACTTCTTAATATCCACACTTATCCCATTTTCATCTTTGTCCAATTTTGTAGTTGTGCTCATGGGAGTTCTAGAGGAGTTAGAGGAGTCTAACCTAAATTTCTTTAAGAGCTCCTTGATGTATTTTTCCTGACAGAAGAAAATGCCATCTGGATTTTTACTAATCTGAAATCTTAAAAAGAATTTTAATTCCCCATCATGCACATTTCAAATTCACTTTGCATTAGGGAGGAAAACTCTTCACACAAAGAGACATTAGTTGAACCGGAAATAAATTCATCGACATAGATTTGAACTAAAAGAATATATTTGTCCTTTTGCATGGTAAATAAGGTTGAATCGGTTTTTCCCTTTTTGAACTTCCTTTCCTCCAGGAAATTCTTCAACCTATCATACCAAGCTCTAGAAGCCTGTTTAAGTACATAGAGAGCCTTTCTGAGCTTATATACGTAATCAGGTTTGTCAAAAACTTCAAATCCTAGGGGTTGTTCTACATAAACTTCTTCTAAGATATAATCATTTAAAAATGCACTCTTAACGTCTATTTGAAAGAGTGTAAAGTTTTTGTAGCAAGTATAGGCTAAGAGCATCCTAATAGATTCTAGTCTAGCTACGGGTGCAAAGGTTTCTTCAAAGTCTATTCCTTCTTCTTGATTGTAACATTTGGCAACTAACCTAGCTTTGTTTCTAATAACACCATTTTCATCCAACTTATTCTTGAAAACCTATTTTGTTCCAATAATTGGATGATTGTCTGGTTTTGGAACAAGTTCCCAAACATTGTGCGCTTCGAATTAGTTTAACTCATCTTGCATAGCAACTATCCAATTTTCATCCAATTAGGCTTCTTCAAATTTCTTAGGCTCTATTTGGGAAATAAAAGCAACATTAGCACAAAGATTCATAAGGGAGGATCTAGTTTTTACTCTTAGGGAAGGGTCACCTAGAACTTCATCTAAGAGATGATTTCTTATATATTTCCAATCTCTGGGAAGTGCATCATTGTCATTTTTGACAGGGACAATTTCTAGAGATTTTGATGAAGATCCTAGGGAATTTTCTCCTTGAATGATTTTTGCAGGTTTGTCTAAGGAGAGAGAATCCATTTACTTTTCCAGAATATCTTCCTCATCTACATTGATTGTGGGTTGAGGGGTGTAACACCCAGAAACTTCCTACAACGCACGTAGGCTTTGGATTAGACGGTTAGGGGAGTTTAACATGCATCTTAGCACTATGCTAAGTATAGGAGTCAAGTAATGAGAAATTAGAGAGAAAACTATAAAGTTGGAAGCAAAAACTAAAGTATGTGGTGTTGTATTGTAATTTGGATTTTTTGTGCTTTAACTTAGTGGTGAGAAGAAAAGGAAAAGGGGAAGGCTTCAACGTGGGTTAAAGTGATGAGAAAAGTGGTGGGTTGTTATATAAAAAGAAAGGAAATAGGAAGTTTGAAAAGTCAAATAGAAGAAAAGTGAGATGAGGAGTTGTTTTTCACGTTGGAATGAAGAATGGAAGAGAAAAGAGAGATTGAAAAGTTAGTTTGAAAAGTCAACAAAATTCAACCAATAGAAAGGAAAGAAAAGTAAAGTGGAAAGAAGTGAAATGAATGGGGGAAAGAGATATCCACGTGAGGGAGGAAATGAAAGAGCATTAAGTGAAGGTTAATTTATAAATTGACAAAGTTTTGTGGTAAAAAGTTAAAAGAGAAAGTGAGGTTAAGTTAAAAAGGCAAAAACTTGTTTTGTTCTTCATCTTCTCCCACGAATGAAGGCTGCCTCCATTGAAGGGTTTCTCCTCCTTTCCTTGTTCAATTTCTTCAAGTCATAAGGTAAGAATTAAGTGGGGTTTTGGTTTTGTACATAATAGTAGTGGATTTTAGTGTTTTGAATGAGTTTTAGTGAGTTTTGGAGGGAGTTTTGGAAACCCTAAGATGAAGCTCCTAAATTCCTCATTTCTTTGCTAGATTTCTTCCTACTTTTGATTGTTTACACCTTAAATAAGTTGGTTTCGATTGTTTATGGAGTTAGATTAGAGATTTGGTTAATGTTATACAAAAATCGATTTTTAAATTATTGGGGGCCGAATCTGTTTCTGGAATTTCTGATCAGCCATAGTGTTTGGATGGTTAATTTGAGTATTTCAATGGATAGTAGACGTGTGGAGGTTTACGAAATGGGGTGACACGTCGAAATCCGTTAAAAAATGAATAAGTTATGGCCGTTTGAAGTTGGACACTAAAACTTGTGGGGAAAATCAGGTTTTTGTGGTTGTTTTGTTTAAATTTTGGTTAATGTGTTGATTGGACTTAGTTTAGGATTTTTAGATTTTTTCTAAGTATTTCCCTTAACGTGCTAGGTTGACGAGCGGGCTTTTAGTCTAGTCGAAAGGATCAATCACGTGCAGAGCAGACAGGTAAGTAGTGGAGTGTATGTGTTTTGCCTTCGGGCCTACACCATGGAACAGTAGGGATTGTTTGCTTGTTGTTGTGTTTTGTTTTGTGTTGAGCACTGTGTGTCATGCATCATTGTTTTCAAACTACGAAAACACGTGTTTTGAGCATTGTTTGTAAACAGTGAGAGTGGAATATAAAAGATAAGAAGATATGAAATGCAATGCGATTTTTTGATGGAGTCGCCTCGTTGATATACGATGCATGAAATAGGGCAATTTGAGAGGGAGTCTACAAAAGAAACGTGGAATAAAATACGTAAAAGGGGAACGCTTCGATGTTAAGTAGAAGGTTCCGTGAACGCTTCGATGTTATGTGCTAGTAAGAAAGCACTAGAAGGTTCAGCGATCGAGTATAATGCTTCGATGTTAGTGGGAAAGCACTAGAAGGTTATGCGGTCGTGTATGGGTGAAGATCATGTATGGCCGTCCCGTGTGTGAACACGATGTGTTCCTCAGATCTAGCTCTGTGGGGTCAATGCGTGACCATCTCGATAGGATAGGTATCTGCTTAACTCCCACGTGAAAGTGTAAGAGTAATAAAAAGAAAATGAAACGAACACAACCGAGGGTTAGAAACCGCATGTGTTAGGGTTGTGTGTGAGTGTTGTGGTGCATTGTGCATGGTTTTAAATTGCATTGTTCCCTACTTGCTAAACATTAGGCTTACGTTTTGTGTTCTGTGGTGTAGGTGGCGACGTCTTTACAGGTGAGAGCTACGAGGAAAGCTAGGTGTGGGACACAGTCGGTGATGTACGCGGTATGCCGGTGTAGGCAGTTATCTGGGCGTCACGACCATGATCTTCAGAAAGATGTGGGTAGAACGGTATTTTTGGATCATGTTTAGTTTATACTTATTTTGGAGGTTTGTAAAAGTTTGCCGTTTCATTGGATTTGTTGTATAAAAGCTAAGGATTTATAACGTTGTAAATAATGTTTTGGAACTGTTTTGAATATGTTTTATAAAATGTTAAATTTCAGGTTTTGGGTTTTGGTAATTTTAGTCGTTATGCTGCTCGTTTTGTTTTAAAATAAACTACGTCGGGTTTCACTGTTTCTACATTTTCGCTGACATTTTGAGGTTGGTTTTCCAAGATTTTTACGGTGTACGAAGTCGGGAATGTCGGGATTGTGTGGGATAAATTTTGGGTGAATTGGAATAGTTTGGCTTGGTGGAAAATTAAGGAAAAGTGAAAAAAAGGCGCAGAGGGGCCGAGAGGGGGTACGCTGGGCGTGTGCAGCGCCCAGCGCTGATCGATCCAATCGATCGGCAGGCGCCCCTGTAGCAGCGATCGATCGGCACGCGCACGTGGGGTAGCGCGCGCGGCGCCTTGACCGGGCCAGACCGGTTTTTTTTAAGTTTTCGATTTTCAAATATGTTTTAATCTGACATTTTTCGACATATTTTAAACGTATTTTAGGCACGTTTTCCAACCGGTTTCGAAAAAAACCTGAAAATCAAATAAAAAATTTATCAAAAATTATTTTAAATTTTGTTTTAAACGTGAGATTGGTTAGCAAAGTAGCTCACTTAGCCGGGGTGGGTTCAGAGGCGTTACAAAGGGTCTCATCAAAAATGACATGAACGGATTCTTCCACAACTAGTGTTCTTTTGTTGAACACCATATATGCTTTACTGGATAGAGAATAGCCAAGAAAAATTCCAAGGTCAGATTTGGAATCGAATTTTCCTAAGTTATCCTTGGTGTTAAGAATTAAACATTTACAATCGAAAGCTCTAAAGTACTTAACAGAAGGAATTTTTCCATTCCAAAGCTCATAAAGAGTTTTCTCAAGAATAGGTCTTATGGAGATCCTGTTTAGCACATATGAAGCTGTGGAAACAGCTTCTGCCCAGAGATACTTAGGAACAGAATTTTCATTGAGCATGGTCCGAGCCAGCTCTTGAAGAGACCTATTTTTCCTCTCAACAACACCATTTTGCTGAGGGGTTCTAGGGGAGGAGAAATTGTGCTCAATTCCATATTTGAGATGCAAGAGTTCAAATTTCTCATTTTCAAATTCTCCACCATGATCATTACGAATAGTAACAATGGTGAGCTCCTTTTTATTTTGAACTCTCTTCCTAAAGCTAGAGAAGGTATCAAAAGTCTCATCTTTTGACTTGAGGAAGAATACCCAAGTGAACCTAGAGAAGTCATCTACAATGACAAAAGCATAATGTTTGCCTCCTAGACTAGCAATATTTGAAGGACCGAAGAGGTCCATGTGGAGTAGTTGGAGAGGTTTGGACGTAGAAATTGCTTTCTTTGATGCAAAGGAGCTTTTGGTTTGTTTGCTCATTTGGCAAGCTTCACAGACTTTATGTAACACCCGAAAATTTCGTTTTAAGGATTTCGAGCAGTAAGTTTAGAATTTTAATATTTTAAGCATTTATAGAGTGATAAATTCGTAGAAATAAGAAATTAAGTCCAAATGGCCAACGGGAAGTTTCGTTGGAGCCCTAAAAATAAATAGAAATATTTGGAGGAATAAGGAAATTTTGGAGAAACCAAATCGATAGACGAAATGACGATTTAAGTTAAGAAGTTGACTAAGGGCATTTAGGTAATTTTGGAAGTCAAAATTTTAATAAAAACATAAAGTCTCTCCCTCTCTTTCTCATTTTCTCCTCCACGCACAAGCCCCTCCCTCTCCTTCGCCATTTTTCCTCCTCTCAATCGCCAAACTTCCAACGTCGACCTACTCCTCCGTTCTTGGCGTTTCCCTTCAAGTTTCTTCAACAAATCCATCCTCTAGGTAAGTTCTACACTCTAGACAAGTTTATTTGTGGTTTTAGGGTTTATTTTGATTTAGGGTTTGTGAGGAAATTTAGGGATTTTGTTAAAAATCGATAGGGTTGTTTATTTATTACTCATTGATGATGTATTAGTGATTATTGAGGTTGTTGGAATAAATTAATGGTGTAGGTTGAAGTTTAAGGTTTAGGGTTGGTTGTTGGAGGTGGTAAAACACCATTAATGGAGTCTTTGAAGTTAGTGAGCACAATGTGCTCGACAAAATGTCCCAATGGAGTGAATTAAAGTTTTTAGAGGAATTGTCCTAGCTTGAAACGTCGATTTGTTAGATTTGATATTTGAGAGTTGATATTAATGATTTGTTGTTAAATGCCCTAGGTAACTCAAGCTCAACGGACGGTGCTCGGCATATCTAGGACGCCAGGTAAGTGAATGTTAGGTTTCCGGCCACTAAGGCCCTACGTCGTACGATGTTGATAATGTTGGTTGTGATGAAATTAGGTAGTTACAGGGGTTGGTGTCAGACGAGTAGTTTAAGTAGTGCCTTAGCGATTAGTTAGTGGTCGTTCGATAGGTGTTTATGCGTATGTTACTCCTCATGCATCATGTTTTATTAAAGTGCATACGGACTATTTACGAGCATGTTTTATGAAATGTCAAATTAACGAACGATCATGAATTCCAAATGATGTATGTTTCTCACGGGACTAATTGTATGTTTCTCACGGGACTAATTGTATGTTTTCTCACGAGACAAATTGTATGTTTCTCACGGGGCAAGTCATGTGTATCTCACAGGGCAAGTTATGATTCTTTTAGGGCAATTTATGATTCTCACAGAGCAAGAAAATGGTTTAAAAAAAAAAAAGAAAACGAAATGAAATTGTTTTGCAAATGTCATGCATATATGTAATGTTATGTTTAGCACACTCCTTACTAAGCATTAGGCTTAATGTATTTATCGTATGATGTAGGTGACGAGAACGAAGGTGAGGAACCTCCCTATGATCAAGTGTAGTCGGTCGGTGGATGGAGCTTGTGGCGGCGGAGCGTGTTTTGGCAGGGCCGGTTGACTCACGGTTAGGTGTTTTTGAGAGTTTTTGGATGATGTTGGGTTAATTATGGATTTGATAGATTGATCGTAGATTTTATTACATTTTTGGGTGTATGGCGATTTGAATAGATTACGTAGTGTGTTTTATAGTGTTTTGATGATTTTCAAACAGGAAGGAAATGTTAAACGTTTAAACGGAACCACGCGGTTCATTTTTATGAAATTCGATTATGTTTAATGTTAGGTTTGGAGAGTATTTTATGGATTATGTATGTAAAGTGCAGGGCGTGTAAGGGTGAAGAAAAGAAAAGAAAAAGAAAAAGGGGGAAAGAAGAAGCTCGGCTCTCTGGAGAAATCCAGAGAGCCTGGCGATTACTCGCCTCTGGGAGGCGAGCAATCGCCTTTTTGGCGTATTTCAGGCGACGCTCTCTGGAGAAATCCAGAGAGCGTGGCGACTGCAACAGGCGACCAGTCGCCTGTTGCACTCGCACATGGGGCGATCAGTCGCCCCCCTTTTTGGGCGACTGATCGCCATGCTTTATAAAAAAAAAGGATTTTATTTATTAATTAATTGTTTTAAATGTTTTGTTTTTTTTTTAAGTTTTAATTGTTTTAATAATGATTTTAAATGATTTACTAAATGAACTTCGATTTCAATTCCGGTTTCGATTTCGATTGTGATTTCCGCCTTAAGTACAGTTAAAGTAAACGTGTGTAAAAAAAAAAAAAAAAATTCACTAGGATCCGGGATAGGGTCGTGACACTTTATCCTTCTCAAAGGATATTTTTAGAATCCATCTAACTAAATTCTCCTTAGTAATCTTGGCTAAGATATCCATTCCTACGTGACCTAGTCTTTTATGTCAAGTCCAACTATTATTTGAAGAATTTACAGCAAAACATTTTTCATCAACATACTCAAAATTATCCAAATCAATAAAATAAACATTTTCTTTCCTATAGCCTTTAAACAGAACATTGCTATTCGAAATATCTTTGATCACACATGCATTTGATTTAAATATTACTTTATAACCTTTGTCACACAATTGACTGATGCTAAGGAGATTGTGTTTTAGCCCTTCAACTAACAAAACATTTTCTATAATAGGGTTGGTAGGATTACCTATATTGCCGATGCCAACAATTTTTTCTTTTTGATTTCCACCAAAAGTGACATTCCCTTTATTCTTGTTGACAAAGGCAAACTTGGTTGAGTCTCCCGTTATGTGCCTCGAGCATCCACTGTCGAGGTACCACTAGTTTTTTGTGGGAGAAACTTCAACCTACAAAATAAAAGATCAAGGTGTCTTCTTTGGTACCCAAATCTTTTGGGTCCTAGAGTTAGGTCTGGTTCCCTTAGGAACCCATTGCAATCCCCTGCCAAGTTTAGTTTTTCCTAGTTTTAGAGGACATTCATAGGATTTATGTCCTACTTCATTGCATGCATGACAAATAGAAGATTTAACAAAGAAATTCTAATATACTTTCTTTTAACTAAACCTATCATCTTCTAAACCAGCTTTATCAAATGTAACTCTCTGGTTGCCTAATAGCATATTTAGTTTTTTGCTGCCATTAGTAAATTTCAGAACAATGTTATTTAATTTTTCATTTCTACTCTTAAGATCAACTATCTTCTTTTCATGCAAACTTATCTCTTTAGCATGTTTTTTAATTAGGTCAGAATTCTCCTTTTTCAATAAGATGTATTTAGACTTAAGCATACCAAATTGCTTAACTAAGTCATTAAAAGAATCAATCATATCACCATTATCGTCAGCTTCACTATCACTAGAAGAAATGCTAACCTTATTATCGTGTGCCATGAAGCAGAAGTTGGCTACTTCCTCATCTTCTGAAGATGTATCACCCTCACTGTCATCCCAAGTGGCCTTTATGGCTCTTTTCTTGAATTTCTTGGTATTTTTCTTTGCTTGAGGACATTCAGCCTTTATATGCCCTGGCTTCTCGCATTCAAAACAGGTGAGTTCCTTCTCCTTTTGAGGTTTCTCTCTCTTTGAGAATTTCCTCCCATACATCTTTTTTCTCTGGAGAAATTTGCTGAATCTTCTAGTAATGAGAGCTATGTCCTCATCATCATCTTCTTCCTCAGAGTCATTTTGTTTGCTCGAGGAAGCTTTGAGTGCAATATCCTTCTTTTTGCTGATCTCTTTCTCTTTGAGATCTTCCTTGTCATTGTCTCTTATGGTTATCTCATGAGTCATTAGAGAGCCAATGAGCTCTTCAAGCTCGAGAACCTTGAGATCTCGAGCTTCTTGTATAGCAGTCACTTTTGATTGTCAGGCTCTTGGTAGGCACCGAAGGATCTTTCTTACTAGTTCTTCACTAGAATAAATCTTACCAAGAGCTTTTAAGCTATTAGTAAAGTTAGTGAATTGAGTAAACAAAGATGAAATAGACTCATCCTTTTCCATAAAAAAAAGTTCATACTCCTATACAAGCATACTTAGTTTACTCTTTTTAACCTGGTTTGTTCCCTCATGAGTAATCTCTAATAAGTGCCATATTTCTTGGGCACTATCACAACCTTGTACTCTATTAAATTTATCTCTGTTTAGAGCACAGTATAAGGTATTTACTGCTTTGGTATTTAAACTCAAGTTTTTCTTGTCTGATTTAGTTAGTTCGTGTGATGCTTTGAAAATACTAACACCATTCTCAGTTTTTACAGCTATGTATGGACCATTTTCTATAATATTCCATAAAGCATAGTCCATAGTTTGAACAAATATTCTCATCCTAGACTTCCAGTAAACATAATCATTACCATCAAAGAACGGAGGTCTAGTGGTAGACTGGCCTTCTACATGTGGAGAGTTTGTGTTGAATGCCATTTTAACTATATCACAGTATATATCTAATTCACAAGTATGACAATATTTAACCTCGCTCTTAGTATACGATTACTAAGTTTACAGCAAACTAACAAGTAAGATAAAGAGATCGAGAGAGAGAAAGAGATAGAGAGAGAGAGAAACAACACCAAGATTTTTACATGGTTCGGCTAACTTTGTCTACGTCCACGCTTCAAGGATTTTCCCCTTGAAGATTCACTACGTCTCTTCCACGAGAAAACTTGATTGGAGTTCACGGACACCAATCAACTGCCTTTACACTTTGATTGATCTTCACGGGCGTCAATCACAGCCTTTACACTTTTACAAGATGAATACAGTTTGCACACGGCTACACTCTCTCAACAGTATAAATCTCAAGTTAGGGAAAAGTAGAGAGATGTAGAAAATTGCAGAGTATATCTCAGCCTTTTTGCTCGTGAGAGTTCAAAAGGAATTTCAGCAAAAGTTTTTTTCTCGAGCTACAGTTCTCCTTTTTATACTTGCGTCTATAATCTTCTCTTCATCCAAAAGGCTCCTTGTCTCCGTACAGAAAAAATGTGACCGTTGTGAATAGTCCGTACTTAGAAAAACTAGCCGTTGAGCTCTGGAGTTGCTATCACTTATGGCGGAAGACTTCGGTTGATGTTATTCAATTGGACAACTTCATGATTCAGATGATGTTGTCTATTTGGACGAAGTCCTAATTCGATTGATTTTCAAAGTCTGGACAACGTTGATTTCGGTTGACGTTCAAAGTCTGGACGACGTTGATTTCGTTTGATGTTCAAAGATCTGGCGTTAAGACTTTGGACGTGTGTGTCAGACTAATAACTCTGGACGACAGCGTTTTTCTTTTAACTGTGGACGACTGCGTCTTTCTTTTAACTGTGGACTACTGCGTCTTCCTTTTAAGCGTGGAATACATCGTCTTTCTTTTAACTGTGGATGACAACGTCTTTCTTTTAAGCGTGGACAACAGCGTCTTTCTTTTGAGTGTGGACAACTTCGACAGTCTCTTAACTGTGGACGACTACGTTAGACTTTCGCGTGGACAACTGAGACCTTGGACGTTTACGTCTTTCTCTGTTTTCTTTTCACGTGGACGATTGATTTCGGACTATTAACACTTAGACAAAAATCGTCATAAAAACTAATGCCCTTTTTTCAAAGGGCATTTCCAGATAAATACGATAAACTCAATAAATCAATTATTCAGCTCATATATTTCATATCAGTTCATACATTTCTTATTAATAATTATTTTCTATTCTTATATTTGTCATTAAACATTATCATAAAAAATATAGTTACTTAAAACATATTTTAAGCTAACATCAGCAATTGACTTATCAGCAGACTCAGATTGGGAGCATTCTTCCACAAACTTCATAAATTCCTTAGCACTTTCAGTTTTAGGAAATGTGGACTTGATGTTGTTTGCTAATGTCATTCGCAAAACCATTTAAGCTCAGTCTGTTTGATCTTTCCCAATCATTATAGGAAGATCTCTGATCAGCGCTGCTAATTACAGTAATAGCAGTTGGTTTCTCAGTTAAAAGTGTCAAATCAAGATACAAAACACCAAGGTAAAACTGAACATGTTCGCACCATTCAGGGAAATTGAGACCATAAAACTTTGTAATAGACGTAGCTTGCGAATGAAAAGAAACAAGAACAGATGCTGCAAAATATAACATATGCTCACTCATTAATATTTTGAGTAACAATGAAATCAAACCATCATAAGTATATATTGAAGTTTTCCTTTTGGTGACACAACAATATATAATAATAAACATAATCGATGCTCAATCTAATTTTGCATAATTGGCAACTAGTATACTCGAAATAGATATGTTCGCTATCTTTGGATATACTAAACACATCTAATCAAAATATATCAATTTACCACGATTATATTCATAATTATAAAATAATCAATCAACCTTTGGGCGATTCAAAATATTTTATAATAATAAAAATCAATACACTCATGTCAAAATTATAATTGTCATCATGTCATCTTATTAGCGAGTATCACATAAAACATGAATAATTGAATTTATTTAATTTGATATCTGAGAAACATTTTCTAATTTGGTCACTTTGGTGACTAACAAATATACATAATTTAGATATTAAATTAAATAATCATGAAACTGTAAATAATATCTTGATCCAGTTTCAATAATTAACAATTACAAAACGTAATTGCCATATATACAGTTAAAAAAAAATCCAAAACATCAAGAAATTATTTCAATATTGTCGAAGATGAACAGTAACCGACATGAACAATACAGGTGTGAACAGTGCGCGGTGAAAATTAGTAATCCCAAAATCTCTTGATCTCACAAATTATTCATTCTAATTTTGACAGAAATCTATACTATTAATCGGTAAACATTAGGCAGCGGATAAACATACGATTAATAAAATATAACTCATAATGAAAAATCAAATGTTCTAAAACAAGGCTCTGATACTACATGTAGGTTCATTTCTTTGTTTTGGGATCTCATATATACAGAAACCCTCATTGTCTGTATAAATCCAAACATTAAGATGTTGAACAAACTTATTTTCACAAATATAAGTAACAGAGAGAGCGTACATTGATTCATGATTAGGTTTGAAAGATTAATCCAGTCGTTAAGAAATTAGTTTCTCTCTCTTGACCCCTTAGGTTTTTCTGATAGTCTTGATGGAGAAGAAACTATCGTCTTCTGTCTAATTAGTAGAGAGAGGACCAATTCTTTTTTAATACTTTAAAAAGAAAACAAAACTAACTTCTATCAAATTAGTTAATTAAATAAATATATATCTTAATTAATTGATCAATAAGATTTAAGCACTTAATATTATTAAATCACAATTTAATTTGTACACATGGACCACATTTATTTAACCCAAGTGAATGGGTTACAAATAAAATATCTAACAAAGAGAGAGAGAGAGAGAGAGAGAGAGAGAGAGAGAGTTAATATCATTTCTTTCGAAGTCATGTGGGTTATGGCTAGGTCAACGACCAGCATAATAGTCAATCATGGGAGAAGATAAACGCACAAATGGGAGGGATTTACTAGCCGCTTTTAGTCGTCTCTGATCAAGAAACGATTAGTCATTGGCTCAAAGACGAGCCTAGCACCATCCATGAATCGGCTTTTTGAGTAGATATCGTGCAAACCATTATCCCCAAGCACAAAAATCTTCACCTAAGTTTAATCATAATCCTTGAATTTTCTTACCCTCTTCTCAGAACGCTAAACAACTTACAAGACTAAATTTATTCGACCATGAACCAGTATTTTCCATTAAAGCAATGAACTTGGAGTTCTTTCCCTGGCTACCCCTGCAATGTCGGCACCCTGAAGTCGACAATTTGAATTATTTCAAATCTTCTCCAACAAACTTTTAGAAGATGATTTGACAAAATTATTAGTCTTCGATTATTTATAATTGTATACCTTGCAATCCATGCAAATTTTAATATTTTTTATGTATGACGATAGCATATCTATTGATTTTCACAACTCCATCTACATTAGTATACTTGTAAGGCGCACATTGTTACACATGTGTAACAACATATCAATGTGTAACGTGATCAATGACATTTCAACAAATCAATGACATATCAATTCAAATTCCAATTTCAATTAAAGGACATATCAATTTCAATTCCAATTTTACATAGAGAACAGGAAAATGTCGGAGAAATCAATGACATATTAACCCTTTCTTAGGAAACACACTCTTACTCAAACAAACATAAAAAACAGGAACATAAAGAGATCAATTTATTAAATACATGAATATAGAGAAATCAAATACAAGAACACTTCTGCCCATTTGAGATTGTCTGACTGTCAAGTGAGAATGTCACATAGCTCTGTGCAACTTGTGAGAACTCCAACAGTCAAATGAGAGACATATAGTGACAAACAGCTCTCTAAGAGAACTCGAGCAATCGTGCAATAGACGAACAAAGGCACGAACTAGGAGGAGCGAATGAAAACAGATGGACAATGCGAGAGACGAATATATGATTGTCGTCGACGATTCATCGATGCTCGATTTGGAGGCACGAAGCACTCTGCTATGTGTTGGTGACTCAACGAGAGGAAGAAATTGATTTAGAGGCACTGATCACTCTAATTTGTGTCAGTGACTCAGTGCGATGAACAAATGTAGCTCTTTCCTCCTAGCCGATAGTCGTCGACAATGGAGACTGCAGTTGCTGGACGCTGAGTAGCAGATTGGAGGAGAATGCCGATTGGAATGGACGATGAAAATTAGGAGGGAAAACTGAACTTCAGTTTGGTTTTTTTCAAATCTTGTTAATTAAAAAAGAAAACCTAATTGAAGATTTCGGTTGCCCCTTGGTTCGGTCTCAATTTCGGTTTTCGGTTCTGTTCATCGGTTCGAACCAAATCGATTCCTACCCCAAGTTAAAACTCGATATTGAATGCGAGTCAAATCCAATCAGAACCAACTATAATTCGAGTCACACAACAATCTAACCGAGAATAGAGAGGAATAAAAGTTCCATCAACTAATTTATTACTACTTCTTGCAAAAATCCCAATAAATCCAATGGAAAAGAATGGATCACATAGCTTGTAAGGAGCTGAAACATTGCAATGCCACAAAAAATTGATGTCTTTAAGGAAATTGTAATGCCCTCGAATCCACCATGGCTCGGTGCGCTACTTTACTCACTAACCCTACGTTTAAAATAAAATTCGATAAAATTTTGACTCGATTTTTTGGGTTTTTTGAACCCTCAAAAATGGTTGTAAAACGTGTGTAAAATACGTGCAAAACGTGTCAGAAAAGATCGGGTTAAAACAAATTTGAAAACCAAAAATTTTGAAAAAAAACCGGGTAGGCCACCATGGGCGCCGCGCGCGCCTGCTGCGCGCGCTGGTGCGTGATCAATGAACAGGAGGTGCTGCCGATCGATCGGCGCTGGGCGCTGCGCGCGCCCTGCCTGCGTTCTGCCCGCTCTTCCAGCGCCCTATGCGCGCCAACCTTCGGCCACCAGCGCACATCTTTCACATTTCTCTCATTTTCTTCAAACCATTCACCTCCAAACTACCCAAAATTTACCCCACACATTCCCGACACTCCTGACTCTTTGACACGTAAAAATCCTGAAAATTCGACTCCAAAATATCGGCAGAAACGAGAAGACAGTTGAAACTGACGTCATTTACTTTACGAAAAATCGAGCAGCATAACCGCTAAACTTTTCTAAAACCAAATCCTGAAATCAAAAACTTTATAGAACATATTCAAAACAACATTCCCAAAACAGTATTTCCAAGATTTATAAAACACTAACATTTACACTCGAACAAAACCAACACAATCCTTATACAATCAAATGTACTCATCCCTCACCACTTCCCGAAGATCATGGTCGAGACGCCCCGACAACTGCTCGCACCGGCATACCACATACATCAACGACTACGTCCCAATCCTACCTTTCCTCACAGCTCTCACCTGTAATGACGTCGTTACCTACACCACAGAACACAAAACGTAAGCCTAATGCTTAGTAAGTAGGGAATAATGGATGCAAACACATACCATGTACACACAACCCTCACACACAACTCTAACACATGTGGTTTCTAAAACTCGTGTTCATCTCGTTTTCGTTTCGTTAATCTTTCACTTCCACGAGTGAGTCAAGCGGACCACGAGTGAGTCAAGCGGACACCTATCCTATCAGGATGGTCATGCGTTGACCCAGCAGAGCTAGATCAGAGACACACATCGTGTTCACATACGGGACGGCCATACACGATCTTCTCCCATGTCGATCATAGAACCATGTTCATAATCACGACAACTTATGTATTTTCACCCGTGCATTTTCACCCGTGCATCTCTTGTAGACACCTCTCGAATTGCCATCTTTCAGACACAAATTCGCGACGATGCGACTCCACAAGATACCACTGTGCATCTTTTGTTGTAACCTCCCGAATTGCCATATTTCAGGCACTATTTCGCGACGAGGCTACACCGTAAAAGACAACCATACATCTTTTTTGGAAACCTCCCGAATTGCCATCTTTCATGCACTAATTCGCGACGAGGCGACTCCACAAGAGACCCCACTTTGTTAGTGACACGTGCACTTGCGTTAGGTGTATAAAACCACTAACAATGTCCATTTTTCAGTGTATCACATGTATATGTTTTTCCACAGTAATTACATTTAGCTCTAGAATTTTTATCATCGCCATCGTTAACAATATTAAAATAATTCCAAACTTCAGATTTCTTTGCTCTTTTCCTTCGAACACTAACACTAGAACTAGTCATAGGAGGAATCGTTACATTTTGATTTTCATTCGTACTTTCTATTTCCATCATATAAAATACAACAATTTATCAAACCAATTAACCAAATCTAACAATCTAACAAACATCTACTAATCTTACAAAAAATAAATCAAAATACAAGAGATTCAGATTATCATTTTAAGTCACATTTCTTTCTAGAAACTCTAAAAGCTTAACATTAAAAACACAGCAAACACCAATGATAGGATTCATGTTTTGAATTCACAAGAATCAAGCTGCCCAAATAGAACAAAAAAGCACATAGCTAAAACGTAATTGATACAACCTACTTACTAAACAGAATGCACAACAATTGTTCAGAAAAATCTATTGATTAAGATAAACAAAATAGAGCAATAACTAGCAAGAGAAATAAACACCCTAATTAACTAAACAAAAAGTTCCTCCACTAAAATAAAATAGAAAACAAGAAGTGTCGGTGCTGCAATATGAAACCTAAAACAGAGGGTCGGTACTCTTTCAGTTAAGCGTAGAGAGTACCCTAAAATGCAAAATTCAGAATGAAGTATCACAAAAACAGGTTCAAAAATAAAAAATGTACGAAACTGCTAATGCGGCTAACCTATAATTGAAGAGCAAGAAGTGTGCAACACTGCGACAGAGGGTGAGTGACGACGAGGGCGAGAGAGTGAGGGTGAGCACTGAGCGACAGCGAGGGCGTGCGACGGTGAGGGCGAGCGACTACGGACTGCGAAGAATCGAAGATGAGACTCTGGAAAGTTGAGAGAACTCTGAACTCGACGATATGTTATTATGTTAGGGTTACTCCAGTTAAATATTAGTCCGGGTTAGTTTTTCAAATTTTTGTCTTCAAAATCGAAATTTGAATCGGGTATTTCGGTTTTGCAAAGGGCAAAACCGACTACTATTTAACTTTTGTTCAAAACCGACCAGAACCGGACCAACTAGGTCAGTTATGGTCCGGTTCTCGATTTTGGTCGGTGTAAATAGTAGAATTATATAAACCCGGTTCGCTACACATAATACTGAACCACACTATGATATTCTGAGAAAATCTTAAAATTTCACTCAAAAATAAAAATTTGATCATTAAACGTAAAAACTTGCAGCGAAAAATATTTGTATAAAACGACATTCATTAAATAATTAACATATTAAAGACTGTTGGTTGAAAGAAGAAAAAAGAAAAAAACAGAACACATCTACCGCTGAATAGTTCTAGCGGTATTATTAGAGACAGAATAGTCTTGGCGGTAGAAACAGGAATAAAAGACATCCCCCGCTAAACAGTGTCGGCGGTAGAAGCAGAAACAAAAGGCTCCTTCCGCTACCAACGTTCACTGCGCACGTTAGCCGAACGACACGTCGACTTCACACACGTCCACCGGTCACGTCAGTCGAACGACGCGTCGACTACACACGTCCACTGCTCACAAACGACAAACTCTATTACTCACATCTACGCTCACATCCACCGGTCATAAAACAACAAAAGCCTAATACTCACATCCACCGATCATAAAACGACAAAACCCATTACTCACGTCTACCGTTCGACAACATCCACCGATAAACTACATCTACCGATAGATTACATCCACCGATAGACTACATCCACCGGTGAACAGTAACACTCTAAACAAACAGACAACTCTGCCAACTAAAAGAACTTGTAACTTTTCACAGCAGCTATTCAAAACAACCTAAATCCACAACTTTATAAATCCATAATAACAATCTACAACAAAAACCAAATCGTGTTTTCATACTCAGAACAAGAAAACCATAAAGTTGTTAAAAACATCAAAACTACTAATGTTATTAAAACCCTCTGCACACTTCCATAAAACACCTAACCACTGAAACTTCATATATAGACAATAGTTAAACAGCCTCATCAGAACACCAAACCGTGTCATTGAAGTGCTCCCCCAACCAGCCTAGTCCTCAACATGCTCAGAGAACACATCTTCTGAGGCTTCTTTACCTACATCACAAAACTCATCTATTAGCCTAAGTAAGTAAAGCAACAATGAAATGATATGCTGAAACATAAATCCTAGACATGCAATTTCTACTTTCACATCTCTGTTGCATTCGCGTTCTTTCACTGATCTGATCCCTCGGTTCCATTGGGAGTTGGATCATTTTTTCCAAAGTCATACATCCTCTTCATAAATTAAGGGGCGGATTAGTTCCCTTAACAGCTGATCTGATCCTAAATTCCATTGGGAAGCGGATCAATTTTTCCAAAGTCATACATCCTCTTCATAAATTAAGGGGCGGATTAGTTCCCTTAACAGCTGATCTGTTACATTTTGTTCATACCTTGCCATGCCATTACATGTAAATTCATTTTCGTGTTCTTTCCAAAACATGATACATGACATACAGAAAACATTTAAACAAGCATAAACCTAATGTTTTGTGATGTAGACTCGAAGGCACACACATACTCTACTTACCTGACTTCCTGGAAAAAGTTGGGTTGCAAGCTATCTCGAGATTTTGCTCACCTAAAATCATAAACAGAGCGTTAATTCAATCTTCACTATAACTCATTCTAAACCATTCAGAAACTTAAGGAAGCTAACTTGGAACTCTATTAATCGTGCATTCTCGGTTTATCACCTAAACCCGAACATACTCTCATTCACAGCATTTCCAAAACACACATTGTACTCCCTCTACTATCTAGCCACTAAAACTCAAGAAAACTCACCTAGGTTGAGGAATGGAAATCAGAGAGGAAATCGCCTGGAGAGCTCTGCTGAGCTTGAGCTGAATACCGAAAGAGGAAGTATAGAAAATAGTGGCGGCTATAGTGCATTAATCGTAAAACCTCTTTCCTTAAATAGGTTATCACTATAAATCTCTATTTACCCTTATGCCCTTGCTTAGTCTCTCATTAACCTAATCAGTAATTCTCTCAATTTCATCCATAAAATGTACACTATTAGTTGACAAGGTAAAATCGGTTCAATGAAACTGGGTGTTACGGTCGGTTCTTGCTCACTCCTAATAAATAATTAAAACCCTAATTTTTAATCATTCGTTAATGGACGCAATCAATAAAGTTTCAATCATAAAATAAATTTAGATAAGTCGATTGATGTTTGATAGAAAGTTAAAAATAATTCTAAAAATAAATAAATTTGAAACGTCTCATTGATCTCTAAATGGACAACTAACAAAATTTCTAATAAAACAAATGATTAAAATAAAATATAAAATTTCTATCCTAGTTAAATTAGAGATCACCATGTGTTTTGCACATCCGCAACACTAGTCAAGTGGGAAAGACTGTCTTATAACAACTCAAAATTTATAAAAGTTTACATTAAATTATAAAAAAATGATGCAAAGCCCAAATAGCGTCCAATTTCATTGCGATTGTAAAATAAAATAGAATAAATAAAAAAAATCTTATATTTAGTCTCTAATTTTAATTTTTAAAAATTCTTCTGTTAAACAATAATGATGTAATTACAATATAATTAATGTAATAATCATTGTTAATACAATGATGATGAACTAATCATTATGGGACACGTCATTAAATATATTTAAAGAGTAAAAAAAAAAAAAAAATTATTTTAAAAAACAATGCAACGATCTTCTCGATGCCAATTCTTTATGATCAAAACTAAAAAAAAAAAAACAAATCATTTTTTTTTTCACAAAAGGAAAACGACATTAGAATGGTAAGATTGTAACATGTCGTTTGGACAAAACTCTCATCTCCTATTTTCGCCCCTTCCAAACCTCCCTCTCTTTTTCTGCAACTCTTTTGTTCCTTCGCGGTATGTAGTAACATCGTAAACCTGTTATTAGGGTTTGAAAACAATTCCCTGCGTCTATCTGAATGTAAGTTGTGCCTAATCACAAGCTTTAATTTCTCTTTCTCTGCCACAATAAGATGCCTTTAGTTTGTTGCCTAATATTATTCTGGCAATTGTTTCTTTCTGTAATTCTAATTCTCTGTTTTTTACTCACCATTTTTCTCAGCTGCCTCGCTATTTGAACTGCTTGCGCCAATACTTTTGGGGTTTTAGCTTCGAAATTTGTCATTTTTTGGGTGAAATTTCGGGATTTTCGAGTCAAATCTGGGCTTTTGGCTTTTTTTACGAAGCTTCAACATCTTGTTCTTCAGTCGTTAGCTTGGAGGCTGACGCCAGGCATTTCACTACTGGGATGAATAGTGTATTTAGCGAGCAGATACTTGCTGATAAGCTGTCGAAGCTCAATAGCACCCAGCAGTGTATTGAAAGTATCCTTTTTTTTTCAAGTTCAATTACTAAAACATTATTCCGCAGTTGCCTCTCGTTTCATTCTTTTGCAAAGGCAGTAGAAGTAATTCTTTGTTCTTCATGTTTTCAAAAGCTATGATTGCTTGATCACCTTGGAAGTTTTTCCGGAATTATTTGGTGTTATTTTCATTAGGTCATCTTTGGTTGGAGTCTTTCAGCATTCTTGAGAATCATAAGTCTGCGTTT
The DNA here is from genome assembly GCA_022432975.1 of Begonia masoniana. NCBI lineage: Eukaryota > Viridiplantae > Streptophyta > Magnoliopsida > Cucurbitales > Begoniaceae > Begonia > Begonia masoniana. The sequence continues at coordinate 19,152,959 of CM039504.1, forward strand.
GAAAAAATTTGAACATATTGGACAATTGCTCTTTTCTTTTGGTTGTTGGTGCTGTTCTTTACAAGTTATACTTGGTGGTACATAGATTCAATTTGAAAACTTTGATATGGTAAAATCTGATGAAAATCAAGACAATTCATGATATATGACTTGAATCATCTTTTTCATCATCTCTATAAGACTATTATGTCACCTTAACATATTCACAGCATTGTCACACTGGTGTATTTTTCATCGGGGCAAAGCAGAACTGGTTGTTGCAACATGGGACAAACAGTTTCATAGTTCCGATATGGTTCAAAAAGTTCCTCTTTTGTACCTTGCAAATGATATTTTACAGAACAGCAAGCGCAAAGGAAATGAATTTGTGACAGAGTTCTGGAAAGTCCTCCCAGGAGCACTTGCAGATGTGCTTGAGAAAGGCGATGATCGTGGGAAGAATACAGTCTCAAGATTGGTAAGCCCTATTTTTTTTCTTGAATTAAATGTCATTCTTTCAAATTTTTTAGTAGGTTATCAGTCTCAGGGTTTTGACTGATTGCAAAAATTGGCCAGCGACAAAAAATTACATATTTTATGTGGGGATATTTCATACTCAATTGAACTATTGCATACTTATAGGTTGATATATGGGAACAAAGGAGAGTCTTTGGATCCCGCCCACAAAGCCTCCAAGATATTATGCTTGGGAAAGAAGTTCCAGCCCCTTTAGAGTTCAACAAAAAACGATCACGGTCTGTCAGAATTGTTAGAAGGGATTTACGCTCTATCAGAACGGTAGGAATAACAACACTATTTCTTTTTCTTTTCTCTTAGTATTCATTTATGTTTATCTTGTAGCTTTGTTTTCCCATTAATGTCATTTTAGATATGTCATTCTTTCTTTTGCCTTGCTTCATATAGGAACCCTTCTATTTGGTTAACGTACGGTAGGCCAAAAAAGGGAAATAGCTTAACTTATTAATTTTAGTAAATTATTTGTTAGTTGTTCTTAATGGATACTGTAGTATTTTAATTATTCAATGGTTATTTTGAGATTTGTGGAATTGTTGGTCAATATTTTGTAGTGGAATGTTTCTATTAGGAGGTACGGGGAATAAAAGGAGTCATTATATAATTTTGGGGTATCTTGTTTTAAGGGAGTTAACATATCTCTCGAACATTGTGTGTAATCGTTCTATTCTCAATAGTAATTTACATATTTTCCTTTGAAACATGGGGTCCATATCAGTTTCCTTGTTTTCAAACTTTATGACGAGGCTTCTCACTAATTTTTTTTCTTCTTCGAATGCAGAAATTATCCATTGGAAGTGCAGCTGAAAAAATAGTATCTGCATTCCATTTGGTGCTTAGTGAACATGCCAATGAAGATACGGAGATGAGAAATTGCAAGACCGCAGTACATAGTGTGAGGAAGATGGAGAAAGATGTTGATATTGCATGCTCTAATAGTAAGGAAATTGATTACTCAATCTAGCATGCCATTTTTTTTTTTTTTTAAGAAATTTGAGGGTTGTAAGATTCTTCTCTTTTTTTCACCAGAAAAAGATCCCAAGCGAAAAACTTTGTCCAAGGAACTGGAGGAGGAAGAAAATATCTTGAAACAATGTATTGAAAAACTGAAGTCAGTAGAGGCAGGTAGAGCAGCCCTTGTTTCACAGTTAAAAGAAGCTTTACACGAACAGGTGCTGATTTTTTGTACGTTTAGCTTCTAATTTCCAAGTCTTCTCATTTGTAATACCTATGTTCCGCATGTGTTAAAAGAACTGACAAAGCCTTAAATTGCTATAAAATTGTGCAGGAGTCGGAGCTAGAAAATGTCCGAACTCAGATGCAGGTACTTTCTTCATTTTTTTTTTCAATTTTGAACAGTTTTGTTGTTTTTGTAATATACATATTTATGTTACGTTCCATATCTTTCAATTCGTTTGGAAACTGAGCATGCATTTAGTTTACACATTACAGAACTTTCTGTTCTCTGTCTTGGGGTTTGTAGGATATTACTGGACAATAGTGTTATTCTATATAAAGACTGTAATTTTAGCATAGAAGATGCCACATGGCTCTCTGTGGTTGCATAATAAAAGAAGCTGTAGTCTTTTAGTTTTTCAAATTTGAGGAAATCACATTATAGGATCTTCGTATTTGGTTCAATAATTCAGTTACTCACTAAACTCGTAAGTCTCTTCGGATATTCACGCCTTATCCTATGAATGTTAATATCAAATCTACTGGTCTAGATTTTGTCAACCAATAACTTTTTTTTTAAACAAAAATAAACTAATTAATTTGAGTTGACTTGATGTAAAAACTATTAAGTTTGAAATTAATGGCATAGATTTGGACAAGGATGAACAATGAGGAAAAATAAGCAATGAGTTTCTCTTATGTATGCTACAGTGGGATAATTAATTATTCCCATTTCTTTTTGACAATTGTAGGTGGCGCAAGTGCAAGCAGAAGAAGCAAACATTATGCGGAAGCGACTGAACGACGAAGATTATGTTTCAAAACCTTCCACTACTTCCAACGATAACAATAACATAGAAGCCAGACGAACACCAGTTAAGTCAGCTGCAGCAATTGCAGCTGAAGTAGCAGACAAGCTCACAGCCTCTACCTCATCTCAGATGATAATGACATCCGTACTTTCTACATTTGCTGCGGAAGAGGCAAAGAACAACGGCCTAACATCCTCAACCTCTGCCCCTGATTTGATTTCAAAACCCGAAAAATCAATGGCTATTTCTGATCCAAATGTTTATTTGTCTGTCCAGCCACTTTCAGCTCCCCTTAATCAGTCATACCAATCCGTTCTAGTAGCCCAACAGGCCATGCTTAGCCATGTTCCAAGCTCTCAACCTCAGTTTCACATGCTACCTAATGGAGTTCCCTCTCAGCAGTATATGAACAACCCCTATGGATATGCTAGTATTACACCCTTGCCTAGAGTAGCACCGCCTCCTCTACCACCGCACGTGGTGACTTCGATGATGCCTTTGAATCAGCCTTTGATGCAAATCACTCAACACCCATCTTCAATGACAGTTCCTGTGGCTAAGCAGCCGCCTGCTCCGCCTAGCTTCCGGCCACTTCCACAGCGGGGAATGGTCTACTACGGTCAGATTCATCCTCAATGAAAATGAGGTTTTTCTTTTTATTCCTTGTACTGTTTATTATTGAAATATGAGTACATGGCCATATTTTATGCAAAAGGCTTCTGATTTGGTTCTTGTTATATATGCTTGAAATTAAATGGATACTACTAAAAGGTCATGAGATCACTCTGCCTTCTCTCTCTGATTGTGCGTGGCTGTGAGAAAGGGGGAGAGAGAGAGATTGAGAATCCATTAACTATGGCTGTAAAATAAGTATTAAAATAGATTTGAAAGGTAGGGTCTATAAATGAACATCTTTTCATGAAAGTACATTTGAACTTCATATAGTCAAGATCAACAACCTCTATTTGTTCTGATTTTAAAGAGGATCTAGAAAAGATTTCATTTTTTAAGTTAATGTTCAAGATCTAGCTTACTTGGTTTAATGGATTTCTTGGTTTTTGCACTACATGTGTTAGTTTTAATGTTCAAAAGTAAATTCTCCACTGTCTCAAACAATACTTTCATATTTCCTATTCGGCCGTCTTCAGTTTGGATGCTGAGAAAGTGCATGAAAATGAGAATTTTCTATGTTCAATCTTGGTAACTTTAAAACCGTACTCGGTTTTATACGTAGTATAACCATAGTTCACAATTTTTGTGGTCAAAAATCATGAAAACCGAATTGAACCATAGGTTGAAAAATTCGACCCGAATTTGATCATAACTCGGGCAAAACTTGAAAATAATCCATAACTCGGCTAGAACCTGACTCAAAGCCCTCAAACATTGTGCCAAGATATCCATGCATTCCATAAAATTGATCAAAATTAAGTCCATCTTGAATGAGTTATCGTGGCTCCTCTTTCAATGGACTTATGAGTAATATTGAGTCTACATTTGCGTGGAAAACAAGATCATTAGAAAACTAAATGATAGTTACTCATAACACATTAAACAAACCGAATCTGAATGAGTTGTCTTGACAACTCATTAAAGATGCACTCTCTCTTTAGCAGGACCAAAGAGTGAAACATTGATCGTACACTTTTAGACTTATTTTTTTGACGTGTCATTTCATTAGTAATAGGATATTTACGAGAAATTATAAATAATTTAAACCAAAAGAATAAATCACACATCTGAACTTACGATTATATATTTGAAAATAAACTTTGAAGACAGTTCTGTACTGTATCAATGGGTGGTGAGATTATCAGATCAGAGTAACGTGTTCTCGCGTTGAAAATAGAAAACAAACAGGAAAAAAAGAAGATGATGATGAAGAAGAAGAAGAAGCCTGTAAAAGGTGGCTTATCTATGGCGAAGAAGAAAGCGTTTAGCAGATTCCAGCCTCTGCAGCCTCATATCTGAATTAATTTTGTTGATGAACTCCTCCGACCGTCGTTTCAACTCTTCCTGGCTCATCGACTTCTCTCTTTTATACGAAACCCTGTCGTTAAACGTGTCCGACTTCCTTAACTCTCTCTTTGCCCAAGCCACCGGATCCTCGTCGCCGCCGCCGTGTCCACCGTAGGCATTGGCTCGCCCCAAATTACTAGGGGGAGTTCCGAACGTTTCACTCTTCTTGAGATGTCTCTCATCGTTCCCTTTTGCTTCCATTATAGATTGCCACGTCGCTTCCAAACTGTCGTCGTCGTCGGCGACCGCCTCTTCTACGCATCCTTCTATCTCGCCGTAATCCGGGAAGAAATACTCCTTTGACTGTGGGTCGGCGACTGTCTCGTTGGACATAGCCGAAAAGTTCCAAACCATCTGTTTTTCTTCTTCTTTGTTTTCTCCTTTCTTTTCCATATTTAAATCTTCAGAAAGATTTGGGTCCGGCTGTTTATACTCGAAGGCTGTAGTTTCGCCGGAAATAGCGATTTTTTCATCAGAAGGCTGAGGTTTCGACTGATTTGGGGGGAAGGAACAGATAACAATGAAGAAGATGATGAAGTTGACGATGATGTACAGAAATGGCGGAGAGAGCCAGGACTGGAGAGAGATCCAAAGGGTAGAGAGAGTAGAGAGAAAATTAAATGTGTATGGAATTACAGCCACTTTGAACAAAAAAACAGTGGATATAAAACCAACAAAAACAAACACGAGCTTCGCAGCCCATATCAACGTCTCCAATCTAGGAAAAACGGAGCTTTCCAGCAATTCAGCCATGGAAGCCGACTCGAGCTCAAGACTTCCGAATCTAAAACTTCAAAATAAAAAACATAGCATCTAAAACCGCCATGTCTGTACGGAACCCATGGTTAAGAAAGGAACAGAGAGGGTTTAGGGAGGAATGAAACTGGTCATTCATGAAATCACGAGCCTTCCATTAGAATGGTGGGAAGAAAAGGACAGAAGAGAGATGAGAAGGGAAGAGACAGCTAGTGTTTGGCCATGAAATGATGGTCTTTAAGTATGTGGGATAGGAAGGAAGACCTAATCTCTTTATGAAAAGTTGAATGGAAGAAGGAAGAGGGATAGACTAGAAGGGTTGTAAAGAGAAGAAGAGTGGGATTGCCGTCCCTATTTCCACTAACACTAACTTTGAGAGCATGCACCACATTATCTCTCCATTTTTCCTTCTTTTTTTTTTTTTTTTTTTTTTTTTATCATGGATCTTAACTTTATGTTATTTTTACCATGCATGAGCCATACCTACCCTACTAAATAAATTAACCCTAACTCTAATTGCTCGCAAATTTGTACAAAATCTAGAGGTGTGCATTTGTCGGTCCGGTTCAGTTTTGGAGTAAAATCAAACCGAACCGAACAGACAAGCAACCAGTTTTTTGGATTTGATCCGAAATCGGTCAGCAAAACAACTAGAACTGAACCAAAAATCCAACTTTGAGTGCAAATAAGCGTCTCGACAGACTTTAAGGACAAAGAACTACGAAATGAATCAAGCACACGTTCTCCGCTACCAAAAGCTGACTCCGAAGCAACTATTGAAATGAGGATAACTATTACATCTCTTGCCATATTACTCAATAGTGGAAATTTCAAGGAATTCGTTTTCCACCATGCTAGAATATCACTTTTATCTGAAAACATTTCTAGTCCTTCAAATAAATATTGATGAACTTCAGTCTTATTATTTGAATCGTCATGCTCAGTATTACGATTACAAAACATCTCATACATCTTATTGTGAGTCAAACTACTACTTTGTCTCATCACGGTAGAAATCGTTTCAACTATTATACTAGAATTATCTTCTGAAATTTCAAAACCCAAATCAGATTTATACTCGAGATATAATCTTTCAATCACAATTTCTACTCGTCTCACCAAATCATTTGTCTTCTCGTTATCACACAACATGGTGAGACAATGTTTCAAAAATTCCAATTTACATATAAGATCTAGTACAATTGCCACATATATCTACAAATTTATTTTATCACAACTACTCCAATATTTGTCAAATTTTCTTTGCATGTCAATACTCATTCTCCTTATCAATGCATTATCACACTTAGAGTACTCATGGATAGCCATTTTCAAATTACACACTTTACTAATATAAATATTTGAGGTAACATGTGAGGAGGCCGAAACAACAACAGTTGTATCATAAAAAATCTTCAAAAACTTGATAAATTCTCTAATATTAGTCCAGTCTTCTATTGTAGGTGGTCTTTCGCTTTCCCCACCCAATTCAAGAAAATAATGACTATCAATTTCAATTAACTTAGCAAAAACTCTTTCATACTTTTCGGCGCTTTCTAACATTAAATATGTAGAATTCCATCTAATAGGTACATCAAGATAAACATTATTTTTGCAAATGATCTTTACATTTTCAACACAATTTCTAAATTGTTGTAGCCTTACAAGGGAAGATTGAACATATTTCACAACTCTACGAACTCTTGTGATAGACTTTTGATGATATTTTAAATCATCACGCACAATCAAATCCAAAATGTGTGCAAAGCATCGTACATGCATGTGTTCTCCATTCAAAACTAAATCATTCCAATTTTTAATAGTTTTGATCAAATACGAAATTGCAACATCATTCGAAGAAGCATCGTCAACTATAATCGTTAAAACATTTTCAATTCCTCATTCAAACAAGCATCTTTCTACTTTTCTACCAATCGTTTAGCCTATATGATTTGAAATGAAGCAAAAATTAATAATTCTATTACACAAGATCCAATCACTATCAATATAATGAACAATTAATATCATGTAACTCAAATTTTAAACAGAAGTTCATGTATTTGTAGTCAAGCATACTCGCTGAGATGTCTTTCTAAAATAATATTTCAATTTCATTTTTTCTTTCTCATAAATACTCAAAATATCTCGTGCAATGGTAATTTTAGAAGGGTTGAACATATTGCGAATATGTTCTAAAATCCTCTTCTTCAACAAATTTTAAAAGTAATTCATCAACAATAATCATCTTTGCAAGCAGTTCTCGACAAGTTGCAAGACTTAAACAAATTACATTCATCCCCCCTCCCATATTCTGATAGCTTAATGTATTTTGCTTCCTATCAACATTTGCCAACAATTTGTTGCAAGTAAGGATGTGTCTTTTCAAGTTTGATGTCCAATTTTCGATGCATGACATGCATATGGCTATGAACAATGATTACATTTTGCTCTAGGGTTGTCATTATCATAACTTTCAATCTTAGTAAAATGATTCCAAACTTCTGATTTTTTTCTTTTTGTTTGACTAAAAGTAGGACTTTCTACACTTTCAGTAATGTTTTACATCCTTAAACAATAGTTAATTAATCAAAGATACAATTAAAGTTATTAAACTACAAAGTTCACATTTTACATCAATGAAAATAAAATTAAAATACACAGTTCACATTTCAAAGATAAAATTAACTTCACGGTTTACACTTTACATAAAAATAATATTTTGAAAGGCTATTGGTTCTCTCTCCTCACTTCCTCTTTTTGTATTCGAGTAAAAGAGGAAAATAAAGGAGAAAATGATGACAAATTGGGGAACGAACACCATGAAATTAACAACAAGAAAACAACACAATAAAATAGCACAGAATGTTGCGAAAATGATAAAGAAGAAATCACAAACAGATTGCTCTCAGTCACGCCAGAAGAGTCTCACAAAACAGAACGAAAAAATTAATTTTTTGTCTTCTAGTTTTGAATTTAAGTATCCTCTACCAAAGATGTGAAAAACCAAACAAAAAAAGTCAAAAAACAAACCGTCGTTCTTTTGCCTAAACACAAAAAACAGAACGAACGAAAGAACAACAGAGAATAGAAAAAACGTACTCGGTACCTAGTGGGAGAAAGAACAGCATAAGCACCAGCCAGATAGTCAAGATTCGAGAAGTTGTCGAGGGAAGCAAACGAGATCCATTGTCGACCGGCCAGAGAGCTTCAGAATTGGGAGAAGAAGAAATTACTTAAGGCTTAGAACTGAGAACTTCTCAGTTCTCAGTGACAAGTAGAAATTAATACTAGAAGTAGAAAACTGAACCAATTAGGGTTTGATAGGTTCGGTTCATTTTCTGTCTGTTTTGAATGATCCAAAGTGAAAACCGAACCAATAAATTCGGGTATTACAAAATAGAACTGCATTTCAATTTTTTTTTGCTCAAAACCGACCAGAACCGGACCGATTTCACTGGTTCTGGTCTGGTTCCCAGTTCCGATTTGGTTTTACTCACCCCTACAAAAATCTTAGACCAAAAGGAATTACGGGCAGAAGATTTCATGAGCCGAAAGGATTTGCAACGAAAACAAAAAATGATCAGACTCTTAGGAGGATCTAACCTTCTAACTCTCGACTTAACAGATACAAATCTATGTGATAGCACTGCATTTTTTTTTCTATTTGGCACTTCCATCTATGATTTATTATTCATGGACGTTGATAAAATTCTTCTATTTAGTATCACCTTAGAATGGCTTAGCCTCTCTTCTCTTGGAGGGGCAAGGAGTTGATGCAAGTTGTTAGCATGTTAGCACTGTCCTGTTGATGCGCCGTTAATGTCTCTTGCTGGCGGAAAGACAAATGCCCAATGCTTTGAGAGCTAGCTCTTGGGGGAAGAGAAACAAATTTCCCTTATTGGATAAAAATTAATATATACTCGCGGTAGAAGCAAGTGGCCATGTCTAAAAAATGTCGGGTTAAAACCATAGTCTAACAGTGCACATTAGATAGTGTAATAATAAAGATCAAATATGAACAAAGTTCGGGTGAGTTAACTAAACTCAATAAAAATTTTATATGCTGTATTAAGTGTTTTAAAAGTATGATTGTGCGTGGATAGAACGTATTCGAAACAAGTTTCAAAAGCCATCAATATCAATAGGATTACCGATGAATGGATTTTTCATCACGTCGTGGTACTTCTCGCTCTTTGTGAAGATAAGACACAACGCACATGGCACCGCAACTCTCTCATAATTTTTAAGGAGTATCATGATGCTACTTGGGTTTCGCTAATTGGGATTCACCAAATCTCGATTCTTCCTCTGATCCATTCATCAGTTGCTGAAAAATCCATTATAGCGCCATCGATGATCTTTTTCGGTCCTCATATTCCAATTTAAACCAATGAGCTCGAGTTTCAACCATAAAATAGAATTTTTCAACAAATATATGAACACTTCAAAAGTTAAACAGAAAGAGGATTAAACAATCATACCCTTGAATAACGTAGTTAGATATCAACGACACGTATATCAATGACATGAATCTGTATTGAAATCCCGTCTCCTTTCTCCCTCTCTCTTGTTCTCTTGTTCCTTTTTTGGTCGGAAGTCTTTGCTTTGTTTAATTTTTATTACAATTAATATATTATTATATTATACAGGATAAAATCCATGCTAAATGTTCAATAATGGAGGATATGATTAACTCAACTTTAAACTAAAATTGTGAACAAACTGCCCCCAAATTATTCGCCCTTAAAAAATTGCCCCTCGTTGTAAAAAAGACTGTTAAAAAAACATTTCGGTACATGTTAGAGAAGAATTTTGCATTTGGGCAGAAATTTGTGGAGGGAATCTCTGTCGTTTTGTTCTGGTTTAGATTCTAGAGAGAGGGAACCATATTTTTTTAACTGTTTTTAATTGCATGAGACAATTTATTAACGGTAAATAGCTTGGGTATAGTTTGTTGTCCGGACACTCGTAGGTAAATTATTCATAGGAGAATAATAAAAATATATATTTTTGGGGATAATATTCGCCAAAGATATTATCTGCTTCCTAAGTTACGACTTGATTAATATCGAGATTAATACCTGCTTATGTCGCACATCAAGTATTTAGGAGCACAACTTGTGTCATCAAACTCTATCGCAAATCATAAAGAATGTCACACAATTCTCTTGTACATGCCTCTTGAGCTTAAACGACTTTCTTTTACGTTCAGGGATTTATAAAAGAGTGGACCCTCGTACCAAATATCATGTACATTTAAGCCATTAAACTTTGTAGACAACAATAATAACCCTAACAGTGGACAACCCCACCTATAAAAATCCACTTTCTATGCATTTTCAATTTTAAATATTTGACCTTTTGAAAAATTTGAATCATAGTTTCATAATCAAACCATGTCACGCCGTTTAGGGTACTAGACTTTCCATAGTGGTGGGTAAAGTCATTCCTACTTTATTTTAAATTTAAAATTGATCCCCTCCTGGCTTTTTGTCTAATCTTTTTTTATCATTTAAACGAACTGGTTTGTCCGTAGCAATTAACTACATAATGAAAATAAACATAATTTAGAGTTAACTCTGATCTTATACTCTGATGTATCATTTGAATGTTACGCTAAATTATGTTAAAATTCTACAAATAAAATTTGACGGTTCAACCGACTTTGGCCGATGATAATCTAAAGCAAGCTAGATTTGTGGCCAACGAGATCGATGAATTCCAGTGGAAGGAGATCAAAGTAGAAATAACTAGATTCGCGATAGAGTAACATTATTATACAAAATGAGAGTGTTTATTTTTCATGAATTAATACGTGAGGTACTTTCTTCTCCAGATGGAATTCTAAAGATTTTGTCGTTTTTTGTTGATTAGATTGCCTATTCTCTTACAATTTGGTACCTGTGATGTCAAAAATATTCCATAAGGTGGCCCAAATTATGTTTGGTTTTTTCAAGGCAAAGATTTGACAAAGATTCTTGGCCGTCGGATGAGCATATTTGTAATTGTCCAAGGTAGATGAATTAAAATAGAAGGAAAAAAAAAAAAATCATTGAATGTGTGCCAAATATTAAAATAAATATTTTGGATAAATAAATTGAAATTTAATAAAGTAATTAATAGAGTTGGTCGGGTCACGAACCTCCTCCCATACCTGAAATTAATGATAATAATCCTTCCAATAATTACAAACTAGGGTTGGACAATAATTAGATATTATTAAATAAAAAAATTAAGAGAAAATAATAAATAGATAAATAAATAAGAATGAATGAGAAAATATCAGGAGGAGGCTAGGTTGGCTTCGTCGTCTTGTCTCTTTCTCTGTTCTCTGTTCGACCCCAGGAAACAGATAAACCCCCTTGAATGGTGGGTACTGTTTTTTCCACTACAGCCGTTTCTATCGTATTTTTGTGCAACTGGATACTGTAAGCCAATCACAACTGAGCATCTTCTTGAAAATAAATACCAACCACTATAGTTGAGAGATAAAGGTTGTTAGTATGAGAGATTTGCTTGATTTAGAAGACTAGACCTTCAATTGGCTTCACAGTTGCTTTGCTGCCTATCCAAGCAAACAATTAGTCTCCCATCCCATTAGAGGCTCATGCCCCCACTTTCATCATTCCAATTACCACCTCCACTCTCCACCATTGTTCTTTAGTTTTTGATAGCGATTGGATTACGGATTGATTAACGTCGATGAGATTAACATCTACATCACGATATAAGATTATAATAGAAAATTAAACACATGCATCAAAACATTATATGTTGGGTAAAACTCTCGCCCTATCCAAACTCGCCCGATCTGTCAGAGCTATTTTCAAATCGTCTCAAAATGCATTTAGAAATGTTAGTACCATACCCATTAATGAATTCGATGAAATCGGTGAACCAAGAAATCATCGGCGATCATCGGATATTCCAATCTACAAGGAATGTGGTACCCAAAATTAACTTCAGAACTAACACGCTACCAAATTCATAGCTCACTTGGTACAGATTAAAATTATGAGACAAGTAAAGCCATATGCTGTGCTGAAGATAGCATATAGCTTTTGATTGGTAACCTAGTAGGTTTCACAGGAGAACCACACTGTCTCCAAGACAACAATTTTAGAGGTTTTAAAGATTTAAGAGAGGGAAACAGACCCATAAGACACTACTTCAGCAGGACCAGTCATGTATCTTCCTCTCTCCGTTCTATCTGCAGGGGCCCTCCAGGCACATCCACTTTACAATGCTAATACACAAAACAGATAGAAAGAATAAAGTAAAGTGGGCGTGTAAATAAGAGCACTTGAAAAATGTGAAAATCTCTCTATTATATGCCTAACGTAGCTATTCTATTTTTCTAAGCAGATTATTGGTCTATTAGTAGTGGAACTATTTCCTGATATGCTTATTCTTTCTGCATGGCCATCAAGAACCGCTGCCACAACTACTGTGCAGGCTCCGGTAGACATTGATAGCTAAAAACTTTCAAAACCAAGACCCGAAAAATTGTTGACAAAGTAATCGATACATTGAATTTTAAAAAAGTATACTTCATAAAATAAGTAACCTGCCCCATGCTCCCAAACCAGCATTTTAAGATGTGATCGAGAGAAAACTTGCACAAACTCTGTCAAAGAGAGGGAATAGGATGTATTGATCAGCGGAGAAGGATCAAGATAAGATAAACAGTTGCAGATTAGAAACCAAAAATGTAGTAAAACTAAAGATAACAAGTAGAATTTTCTGGTCAAATTAATCAGGTGAAATGCCTGCATTGAATCTCACAGAAAACTTTTCACTTGTTCTGATGCTAATATCATCAGGAAGCCATCTAACCAGTATTAGTTCTTGCAGGAAACATCTCATGGTGCTCAAATTTTTGACCAATTTCCGCTAAATTTAATTCATCCACCCGCAAATTCTGCTCATAAAAATAGAAAATGTACAAACCAAAATCAGAAAAATCACGCATTGAAAAACAAAATCTAAATAATTAGTCTTGTCAGTGTCATCATTTAGTTTATCAAGAGGAAAGGAAAGACAAACAACATCAAACATTGCCTTGGAAAGAAAATTAATTTTGACCAATCAAAAGATTAAGAGCTTTCACAAAAAAAAAAAAAAAAAAAGCATTGAAGATTTGATGAGTAAACAAGAAAAAAACATCAAATAATTAGTCAACCAAGCAAAACCATGCAGTGGTGTGTTATTCCAGAATGCTTACCCGATCATCTTTGGTACCAAGAGTGACAATGAGGATTTCCCATGCTAACACAGGTTACTTTCCACTTCACTAGATCTACTTCTAGTTCTGTCTCAACAACATATTGTCCTCTATTTCCAGGTAATTTAGTGGGTACTTCTGATTCTTTAAGAATTGGTTCGCCCATGTCTACTTTGACCTGAAATAGATAATATATTGGAAAAGAACCTTAAATACTAGAACGTCGTCCATTTTAGATGAAGAATAAAGATCTGTGAGACACAAGCCAATGAAAATTCATCAAGCTTTGCAAGCCCTGATGTCTGAAAATTATTCTACTGAAACAAGGGAACAAATAATTAAAAACCAATAATGCACCGTTCCATCATCTTGAATTTGTGGAACAATAAGGCCAGCACCCGTGGACAGTGAAACTGCAATGATTAAAAATAAAAGGAACCCTTCAATAAAACATATTCCCAAAAAATGCAGTTATTAAATTATAATAGACCATACAGTCTTTTGTCATCCATCAGAATCGTGAGAAAAAACAAAACAATTTGTCCTCAACAAAAAATTTGACAAGAACCGGTAGAATTTACAAAGAACAGTATGACTAAACGAAATTATAAAGATAACAGAGACATTCATAAAGTTTGCAAGCTCTCCCTGAACAATATTTTCCCAAAATATGAGTCCCCCTTAGATACTACAATCTTCTCTTTAAATAATTAACATATAAGAGAATACTAAAAGACACAATCAAAGTATTATCTAAAAAATTTTAAAAGACAACTAAATGATATTCATTTATCGTAAACTTTTATTTTCCTGTAACACTACATTAATAACTTATTATTTTTAAGATATTACTTCTAGAATAAGAGCACTTCATTGGTAGTCTATCAACTTTAACGAAGATATAATTTTTGAAAAGCCGTAAAATATAATAATTTATGTGTGATGCTAAAGAATAAAATTATGATATAAAACCTGAAGACTGACATACCTTTGTCTCCCATGTAAATTCTCAAGTTGTGCAATAAATTTGGCAAAATATCGTACTCCATTGCCACACATCTACGAGATAAGATGCTCAACTAAGAAAACAAAGTTAAATGGGGTTGTAATTGAACTTAGGAAAGATGACACCTCCAAGATGAATGCCAAAGAGAAGAGAAAGACCTAGAAATTATATTTTTAATGCTTACATACTTACTCATAAACGCACAATGCAAAATGTGTTGAATGAAATTACCTCAGGATCACTCCCGTCAGAATTAAAAATCCCCATGGTATAATCTGTGCCATTGATAAGATTACTCCATCAGCACCAATACCAAAATTTCAATCACAAAGCTTCACAGCTTGATCCGGGCAGACTCTAGGCTCCGAAGAGTCCCTATTATCAACCTATTCCACCTCGTTTACTACGAGCACGAAAATTAGAAGAAAATTATTTTGAGAGATCATAAATGAAAAAAAAAAAAAATCACAAATGAGAATTAAAACAAATAGAAAAATTCAATGTTGCTCTGTTTCATATCCCAGTACACCTTGCGGAAAAGTAAAAGAGCCACAGAAAAACCATTACCAAGATGAAGTCATTTCCGAGTCTACGGTACTTGACAAAATGGAGGAAACCACTATCTTTAAGGTCCAAAAAAGAAGTTAGAGACGCTTTCTCTGTGGCTTCAAGGCTAAGGGAGGATGCTTTAGAGGAAAAACCAAAGCTTCCACATCTAAAACTCTTCGAAAGAGAGTCCATTCTGATAGAAGAGAAGGGAAAAGAAGGTTGAAAAAAAATGGTAGAGGGTAAGGGGCGATGAGTTGTGGGAGTAAGCAAAAGAGAATGGACATTGGACATGGTCATAACTTCAGTTTCTATGAAGAAAAATGGAGCTAACGGCTGCTATAATGCTTTCTGCTGACACATATTGGGTTCATAGATTAGTCCATTTCACCTTAAGCATTACACAATTATTTACAGTCTTACAGATGTAACAATAAAAAAACCACCAGGATCCAGACAATGTTAAACAATATTACAAAACAAACTGCCACAAGTGTTGACAAGCCAAAAAAAGATAATATTTCAAACCAACAAACAAATAATTCGGTTCGAAATTGATTTTCTAGACAAAACAAATCATACAAACAAAGTAACCCGTTTGGTTTCAATGAGCTTCACCGATTGAGAAATACAAATTACCCATTCAAAACCACTATAAGTAAATTAAAATATTCCATGACTTCTCATTATGAAGTAGAAGATTTCATTAACAAAGTATGTACAGCAAGATTTCGATAAAGCAAACAAACAAACATCTAACAAAGAAAATCATACTTCAGATACACAAAAATGCTAACTAAGATACTTATAAAGCACGTAAAAATAGTCTTCATTCAAATCTCAGACCCAATCACATAAAATCGCAATAATCGTACAAGAAAAAACCCCGATATTAACACGCCTTCGTCTTAACATCAGCTCCTACTCAGGTTGAGTAAATATAAAGAAGAAAAATTACAGCAACTCTTCGTTTATACAAAGAGGATATGATCTGTACAAATTTGAGGCCCGGATCCTAACAAGTGATATTAGACCTTACCAAAAAGAAGAGCGGAGGGAGCGACACCCACGGCGACGTCGACGGCGATATATAATCACGTAGGCTGACACAGGAGCTCATGCAGTATGCAGAGAGTGAAAAATGGCGAAAATTGTAAGAAGCAGCCCCTGAATTGGGAAAATAACAGTATTTTTTTTTTTTTTTTTACAAACTTAGCACTTTTTTCGACGGGAAGAAAAGGCTAAAATTACGTAAACAAAAATTTCATTTACAGTGCGTCGTTTTGAGTGGGTTTAATAGAACCGGAAAACAACGAAAAATGGAACATTTTTACAGAAAACAAATGCTAAATTTCATTAAACTTCACTGCTAGTTGATGTGATGCTCGTTAATCAGTCTAATTAGCGTATAATTTAAGCTATTTATAATTATACCAATTAACGAGTGACGTATGTTCAGTGCAGATACCCTTTAAAAAAACATATTCAATGAGCACAACTAATCAATATATTGTTCATACTGATCTTGTATGCTTCCACAATCCCAAAGGAGAGAGTGAAAAAAAGAGAGCCATCCCAGCTGGTATTGTCACCCTGGAGAGACATTACAACATTATATCTCAAACTGGAATAAAACCCAGAGAGTGATTCTCAATCTGAAATGAATTCCAGCTCTGTTTCAACAATAGGGTTGAAAAAATGCCAACTCAAATCATGGAAAGCGCCAAAATAATCGTCCGAAACCGTATCCACTCCAACCTCCTCCTTGAATTTCCTCGTTGCCAAGATATACTTCGCAGACTTGATAAAATTTGAAGATTTAAACTCCGAAAAATGGCGTTCATATGCATCGAAGCCATTCCCAAACAATACGATATGATTGAGAAGCTCCACCTTCCAATTCGCCTGCAAAAGATTATCATACAACTCTGCCCCACAATGAGGCATAAAGAACATTGTCGGCTTAAAAGCACATCGCCTTCCAAGCTCATTTTTCGTCAAAACAGAAACATTGAGGGTCTCCAGGACTCGACATTCGGTTGTGCAAAGGATTGGATCGAATAACTCTATGCTCTCGATCCAGGTGAACTTTTGTTTCATCAAAATGGCGAGGCTGAGCTGCAGCCGAGGATCTGAGAAAGATTCGATACTGCCTATACCATATATGACCATTTGCAGCTTCTCCTCTGCTCCAATTACCCGCTTTAAGGAATCCCCAACGATTGATGACTCCATTTGGGTTATAAAAGTACTGTAAAAAACAGAAGCTTCGACTTTCTTTATGGAGAAGAGCATCTTTTTCAACAGTTTTGACTCTCTACCAGAGTCAATAATTGAATCGGTCGGAGTCCATAACTCTCGCCCTTGAGAAATGATCTCAGGCAATTTCTTTTTCTTCTTACCATTACGGTACGAAACAATTGTCCAATCTCCGTCTAGATAGTGATTTTCAACGATCAGAGTTTTTGCAGAAGCGGACATCGACACAACACTCTAACTTTCCTCCTTTCCTTCAGATTAACGACAAAATGCTGCGACAAAAGAAATATAAGGAGATTGTAACTTGTAAGTGGTCATCAATATTTGAACTGTTATTTACCAGTGTCACACATATTTTCCTGGACAAGGAAAAACTAAGCTATTAAGGAAGAATGAAAAACAAAATATCAAGAAACACCAGATACAACGTAAATCACAGCTGTTCATCATATTAATCTTCTAAGAGTCGATTAGTTAAACAAATACATTTTTGAAAACCTTCCATCCAGCTGAAAAGAGACAGCAAATCTTCCATCATATAAGCAAATAATACTCTTTTAACTCAACAAGTACTCCGAGTATTAGTTTCCATCACAGAACGTCAGATCAATTTTAAAATGAAATCAACTCATTCACATAGGAAAGCTCAAAACCAATGAAATTCTCATATGACCTAAAATCTACACAACCAATTTAGACTTCAGAGCATTACAGAAAGAATATCAAAAGTTAGACAGGTTGCATTCAACTTTTTAACAATTATAACAACGCAAATGAATGTTTTTTATTCGATAGAAAACATTGATAACCATTACCCAAACAATTACTTAAAAAAAAAGCACTCAAAACACATTATCCTTAAGCCTAACGACGATGCTGTCACCACACATTAATGGTCAAATGTTTGAAGAAAGAACAATGACATAATATGTTTCGAATCAACATCCCTTTTGGATATTATGCACACTGTAACCATCCGTATGATAGATAGGAAATCAAAGAAAACTCAAATAGAATAATTCATGAGTTATATATATATATATATATATATATATAACTAAAAGTTGTCCCCAAACTTTCGAATGACAAAGAAATATTTCACACAAGAAAGCTGATGGATAAAAAAAAATAGATGAAAGAATTGATCCTAGCCCAAGAGCATAGTATCAAAAAACCGAAATGAAATATAAAAAATCCAAGAAAAATTACCAAAAAAACAGAGATATAAATATATGTCGGGGCAAGGTAATCTCTGAGTAGTATCAAAGCCTTAGTTCAATAGATGAACATTTAAATGTTAAAACAGGAAAATAAGATACAAATACGCATGTATAGATCAGAAATTGGATACAGGAGATCAAGCAGTTAATACCATGGTATCCTTTTCTCAATTTCTCCAAAATAGATGAGGTTATTGAAATATCCCATATCAAGTGCTTTTCTTGAAATTAAATAAACGGGAGGCTTCTCAAATTCTTCAAACAAGTTGATTAACAAGCAGGAATATTTGAATACCAATGATGAGCTCTATTTTTGTTTAATGCATTGAAGAATATTTGAAGTACAAAGAGGAAATATGAACTTTGTTTTCTTTCCGTGCTTAACCGGTGGAAACAATGACAAGCACAGTGGCTGGAAAAGATTCAAAAAATAAAAATCATTCTAATGATTTAGCAAACGCAACTCCTCTTTCTGATGAGTAGAGACACTAAACGAGTCAAAAGAAAGATAAATTCCTCACAGTTGAGGGGGGTCAATCGCCTCACAAATGAATTCTTAGCTTTAGGGAAAAAAAAAAGTAAAAAAGCTCCTTCCTCATTTTATACATTAAAATATAAATCATCATGTTTCGATGACTTACTGAGAAGCACCAATAACCATTTTAAAGAACCTATAATTAACTCAAAATATTGCCATAGTTCTGACAATGTAAGTTGAACATCTCATTAACAAAGTAAAAAGGCAAGAATTCAAAGAATCACGCCAATATATTTAAAATAAAATCATCCTATTAAGACTAGAAAATTCTAATTCTAACATTTATAAAGCAATTACAACTAATCTTTACCCAAATCACAGACCCAACCACATAAAATCGAAATCGCCATACAAGCAGACACCCAATTTATGTACTTTAGTTTCTAAAATAAGCTCTCATTCAAGTTGAGAAATATAAAGAAGAAAACTTACCGCAACTCTTCGCAGAGGAAATTATCCGAACAAGTTCGAGAGTGGGTTCATAACGAGCGAAACAGACCTTTCCAAAAAGAAGGGGAGATTGAGAAGATACAAGACTCTTGTACCAAGAGCGACTGCGGCGACGGTGTATATAAGATCGTGGGTTTCTGCTGGAGCTTTTGCAAAGAGAGATGATGAAGATTAGAGAGAGAGAGAGAGAGTAGAGGCGAGGAGGAAAAGAAAGAACTTCCACGCAAAAACGCTCGCGACTTTGAATGAGAGCTTAAATATAAATATTTTAAATATTTATAAAATATTATTTAAATAATAAATGATTGACACGTATTTCAAAAAGAAGGGCACAAATGAGATGATAAAAGAAGTTAAAATCATTATAACCATATTTTTTTTTTTTTTTTTTTGAAAAACTCTCACCGTCTTAACTATAACAAAACAAATGTTAAACTATAAAAAACTTTAAAAAAAAATCTCTGATAGTCAACTTATAATTCTCTGTTCTGCATTTTACACATAGAATGAGGGACCGTTATAAAAAAAAAATCTCTGACGGTCAACCGATAATCTCATATTCTGCATTTTACACATCGAACGGGGGACCGTTCTAATAAGAACGGTCCCCCATTCTGTCGTGGAGTTCTCCCCGTGCGTTGAGAATGGAGGACCGTTCTCCAACAGAGGTCCACCGTTCTATACGGGGAGTGAGTTCAGGCACGTGCGTGCGATGGTCTCCACCCCCCATCTCACCCCCCGTAGAGAACAGGGGACCGTTGTTGGAGAACGATCTCTCGTTCTCCTGCAGCGCAGCCCGTGACCAACCAATAATTGATCACGGGCGGCAAATGGTCCCTTGTTCTTTCCGGAGTGGTCATCCGTTCTGTTGCCCGTGATCAATTATTGGCTGGTCACGGATTGCGCTGTTGGAGAACGGGGGATTGTTCTGGGAGAGCGGTCTCCCATTCTCCCGCCCTATTTAAAGGGCCGCTCACCCTCCATTATCACCACCTCCGCTTTCTTTAACTCTTTAAAATCTCTCTACTATTATATTGCACTGTAGAATTTTTGTTGTATAAGCGACGACGATGGATTCTGATTCACCTAGAGCAGTTGATTTAGACGAGCCAACAACTTTTGATGTCGATATGGATTGGTATTCGCACGCCACTCCTGCATATGGTGATTTTCGAGTATTCGATCACTTAGATGGATATAAAGAAATCGATGTGCATTCGACCTCCAGAACTCTAGACGAGGAGTTTCGAACACCGGTTGGTTTGGACGATGATGAGGAGGAAAACATACCGGTAAGAGAAGAATCCTCATCAAGTTTTTTTTGGGAAACAATATAGTTATTTTAAGGATATTAAAGCGGAAATAGTTGAATATTCTTTAAAAAATAGTTATGAGATCAAATTCATCAAAAGTGACAAACGGCGACTAACGGCTGAGTGTGAAACGAGTGCGAGTGGCGACTGCATGCTTTTCAGATGCAAGACGAGCTTAAGTTTCAAATAAAGAGTTTGATCGATTCTCACAGTTGTTTGAAAAAAATTGAGAATCGACACGCTAGTGCAAAATAGGTGGCATATCATTATCTGAATAGGTTCAAAAGTTAACCTATGTGGGAAATCTCTTCCATTATCGAGACAGTGAGGAATGATTTAACAGTCAACATTACACCAAGTATTGCCAGAAGAGCAAGAAGCGTAGCTCGAACAATTAACGAAGGCAAGAGCAATGAACAATACAAGCTAGTCTGGTTGTACGCAGCAGATATTGTAATATCCGGCTCGTACGGATTTCGGATTTAATATATATTATATTGTTATTTTATTATTTAATGGTATTTTTGTAAATATGTCAAATCAGGTCGGATTTACGAAAAGAAAGCGTCATTACGATCCAAATGGCTAATTGGAATTTTAAGGAAAGTTTGGGAATTTTCGGGATAGTAACACTATATTCCGAGTAATTACCACTATCGTAAAGTAAATGACGTTTTAGTAAAAATAGCAAACGAAGTCCAAATTGCGAACGGACAGTTTTGTTAAATCCCAAATAATGAATAGGAGTTATTGGCAAACTATGGAGTT
Source organism: Begonia masoniana (assembly GCA_022432975.1). Lineage (NCBI taxonomy): Eukaryota > Viridiplantae > Streptophyta > Magnoliopsida > Cucurbitales > Begoniaceae > Begonia > Begonia masoniana. The sequence continues at coordinate 19,174,559 of CM039504.1, forward strand.
TTGGAGAATTCAACTCGTTGGACGATTAACGAATCGAAGCACGAAATCAATATAAAAACTAAAGAAGGGCATTTTAGTAATTTGACAAATAAATTTTATAAAATCACTTAAACCTATTTTCATTTCACTTCTTCTTCATTTTGATTTCCAGAGAACGACTTTCTCTGTTTTCCTCCCTGGCCGCGCGAGGGTTTCTCCAATCCGTTGGCTTCCGACTCCGATTTCTCCTCCGTTCGTCCCGATTTCTTCGTGGTTTCTCCTCCATTCGACATTCTCGGTAAGTCTCTATAGTTTTAGAGCGTTGAAATTCGAGTTTCGTAAAGTTTTAAACGTTTAGGTTCGATTAGGTTTTCGATAAAAACTGAGATTTAGAGCTTGTAATCGATAGGTCGTCGATGATTTAGTATATATTGAACGTATTGGGCGTATTTGGACGAATCTAATCGATTTAGGAAAAATGTTAGAATTTACGAAATTTCGAGATTTTAGGATAAACTCGTAAATTGAGAAATTAGGTGCCGAGTGTAAATTTCTCGATAATCTAGTGCAACGAATCGAATTAGAGCTTTAAGAAATCTCTTAGTTAAGGTTTTGACAATTTGAACGTTTAGAAGTTTAAATTCGTTTTAACGATAAACGTTCTAAATTTCTTAGGTAAACAGTGCTCGTGGGCGAAGCTTGGATTGCAGCGTGCACGAGGTAAGTTCTCGTGATACCTTTCCGGCCGATAGGCCTACACCTTACATCGAAGTCGTTTCGAGGATTTTGATGACGCGCTAGTTTATATTGCTTTGGTTTGGGTAGTTAGGTTTATTTTGCTTTGTAGGTTTACGTTCCACAGTCTTGATGGTATGCATGCTTAGTGTTTATTTTATGATATAGAAATGTTCATGCATCACGTGGTTTAAAGAAAAGCATAAAAATGAATTTCCGCACGATGTTTTTAACTTGGCGATGTGGCCTGGAGAGGGGCAGGACCTACTGTGGAGGCCGATTACGGGCTGGTCACAGTACCACATCTATTATGTACTCACAATGTGGCCTGGAGAGGGGCGGGACCTACTGTGGAGGCCGACTACGGGCTGGTCACAGTACCACATTTATTATGCACTCATACGATGGTCATGCGAGGTGGGGCTCAGGCACGGCTGTACGTGTTGTAAGCGTGTACCCCCCTCTTCTAACTGGAAAGAGTAGTCCGCCCGCTGGATGTGCTCTCTCTAGTTAGGAGGATTAGATCTCGGTGATCCCTAATGAATAAGTAAAGAAAATGCTACATGATTTCTGAACTCACACGCATAGCATAGCATGTAGTTGCATTTACTAGAGCTTACTGAGATTTTTATCTCATAGTGTGTTATGTATGGTGTAGGTGACTTAGACATCGAGGTACCAGGTGAGGACGATGTCCCTCCACCTGAGGCATGAGTCCAGTTGATCGAGGGTGGCTGCGGTAGTGTGCTGGCGCAGTCGAGGCTTCACCGACCCGTGGGGAGTATGTATAGATTTTGAGGGTCTTTTTGGGGTATTTTGGGGATAATTGATAGAATATGTATAGGATGTTTATCGTTTTGAAATTCTGGAACTGTTTGGGTTTAATTGTATTTAACGTTATATAGATATGTTTTGATTTAACTGTATTTAAACGTTATGAAAATATTTTGAAATGTTTTAGGTTGTTACGGATTAGTTCGAGTTTTAGATATATTCACGCAGTTGGATTTCGCAAAGTCCGCTGTGAATTGGCGGAATTTAGATTATGTTTTAATCGGTTGAGTGCAGGTTATAAGTTATTATGATTAGTTATTGTGATGATTGGTGTAAATGTTATGGAGTTAGAGATTAGATGAAATGCATGTTGCTCTCTGGAATTCAAGATTCCAGAGAGCATAAGTGTGAAGTGAAAGACGCGAGAGAAAGAAGAAGGAAAGGCGTTGGAGGCCTGGTGGTGCGGCGACCGCGCGCTGCAACATGCAGCGATCGGGCGCTGCATGCTGCAGCGCTTGCAGCGACCGAGCGCTGCAACATGCAGCGATCGGGCGCTGCATGCTGCAGCGCACTCGGCGACCAGGCGCTGCAAATGGCAGCGCCCGGTCGCTGCTGCTTTTGAGGGCAGAATTCCGATTCTGCCCTCCCTCTTTTCTAATTGATTTTTTAGGTTTTAATTAATGTTTTAAGTTTTAAATTAATTATTAAATGTTTTGTTTTAAACGCTTTCAAAGTTCAAATTCAATTCCGATTTCGATTCTGGTTTCGATTTCGGTTTAGGTTCCGCCTAGAGTTTAACTAAAGATATTAGGATAAAAAAAAAAAAAATAATAAAATAATACGGGAAATACGGGTACAGTATTAGGGTCGTTACATTTATGGTATCAGAGCCCCCGGGTTTTAAAATCGGTTCTGTAGACTGCTCGACTGCACAGCCACTACGCGGACATTCTTCATCAACTGTAAGTATGCTTATAGCTTTGTTTGATTTCAGTTTTCTTAGTATTATTTGCTTTTAAATTTTATAGGAGTGATATAAACATGGTGCGTCAAAGAAAGGACCGAGATGACCGAGATGACACTATTGATACACTTAAGGACTTTATCGCCCAGCAGTCTCAGCATATGGAGAGACAGTCTCAGCAGATGGAGAGACAGTCACAGCAGTTGGGCACTATGATTGACCGAGAGGGCGTTAGAGCTCGGGATGCAGCCATTCCGGGTAACCGGGGGATGGAGAGTTTCCAGAAGCTCCAGCCTCCTATATTCAACGGACAGTCTACGGATCCCTCTTCAGCCGAGGAGTGGATTCGCACTATGGAGGATATGCTAGCCTATGCGAGTATTGTGGATGGGCAGAAGGTTGCATTGGCGACTTATCATTTGGCCTTGGATGCTCGATTTTGGTGGGATACCATCAAGTCTGGCACCGATGTGACTGTTATGGACTGGGAGAGATTCAGAGAGCTGTTCTACGATAAGTACTTTAGCCATACTGTTCGCGAGGCGAAGATGGTGGAGTTTATGCAGTTACGACAGACTACTACTATTGCCGAGTATGTCAGGAGATTTGAGGCGCTGTCTCGGTTTGCTCCACGACAGGTCAGCGTCAACGAGGATAAGGTACGGAGATTTTTACAGGGACTTAGCCAGGAGTTCCGGATGCACCTTACGGTATCAGGAGTACGTAACGTACCCTATGACGATCTAGTGGCTAGAGCGCTTGATATTGAGGCAGTTGGCCAGAGTTCTATTAGACCGAGGGAGCCATCCAAGGGCTTCTTCAGAGAGATCCGACCTCAGTCATTGAGTCGAGGTTGGCAGCCGAGAGCACAGCCCCAGCAGCAACCGAGGGGTGTGAAGAGACCTCTTGAGGGAGGTAGAGACAGAGGAAAGGGGAAGCAAGTACAGGGTGCTTCTCAGTTACCAGTTTGTCCTAAGTGTCAGAGGGAGCACACTGGCGAGTGTAGATATGGCTTGGGTGTATGCTACCGATGTGGTGATCCAGGCCATTTTATTAAAGACTGCCCGAAGCCCGGCGGAGATCAGTCGGGTAGTGATCAGAGGAAGGTTATGCCCAGGATCTTCGCTTTTATCGAGCCTGGAGATGTTGATAACGAGGATCAGCCTGCTGTGATTGCAGGTACTATATTGGTTACTGGTGTTCCTGTATTTTCTTTATTAGACACGGGGGCTACACATTCTTTTATTTCCACCGCTTGTGTGTCGAGATTGAGGCTTGCGCCTGAGTTAGCAGAGTGCGAGTATAGCGTTATGCTACCTTCAGGAGAACGTATGCAGTCAGGCCGTGTAGTTCAGGGCAGCATCATCTCGATTGGGGACCGTACTCTTTATGCTCGCCTTATTGTTATGGGCATCGAGCATTATGATCTTATTCTAGGGATGGACTGGCTAGCACAGCACTTCGCCACCATCGACTGTCGCTCCGGGATTGTGACCTTCCGACCCCCGGATAGAGTTGAGTTCTCTTATCAGGCGATGAGCAGATCGAGTGGATCGCCCATCTCTTATTCTATGAAGGTCAACGAGCAGTTCAAAGGTGCGTGCTCTATTTATATGGCCTCTGTATTTGATTGTCAGTTGCTCAGCGGAGTGAAGCCGAGCGACATTCCTGTTGTCAGAGAATTCTCTGGCATATTCCTTGATGATCTTCCCGGATTACCGCCGGACCGGGAGATTGAGTTTATTATTGATGTGTATCCGGACACCACGCCAAAGTTCAAAAATCCGTATCGGTTAGCACCAGCCGAGTTGAAGGAGCTGAAGATTCAGCTTGACGAGTTATTAGAGAAGGGTTTCATCCGACCCAGTGTTTCACCCTGGGGTGCTCCTGTTTTATTCGTCAAGAAGAAAGATGGGACCCTCAGGATGTGCATTGATTACAGGGAGCTGAATAAGCTCACGGTGAAGAACAAGTATCCACTGCCCCGGATTGACGACTTATTTGATCAGCTACAGGGTGCCCGAGTATTTTCCAAGATTGATCTACGCTCGGGTTATTATCAGCTGAAGGTCCGGAGGGATGACATACCGAAGACGGCGTTCCGAACGAGGTATGGGCATTATGAGTTCCTTGTTATGTCTTTTGGACTCACTAATGCTCCTGCAGCGTTCATGGATCTGATGAACCGTGTCTTCAGAGAGTACTTGGACAAGTTTGTAGTGGTGTTTATTGATGATATCCTGATTTACTCTAAGTCTAAGGAAGAGCACGAGGAGCATCTGCGGATTGTTCTGGGGATTTTATGCGAGCGCCAGCTATATCCCAAGTTTTCGAAGTGCGAGTTCTGGCTTGACAGTGTGAGTTTCCTAGGCCATATCATATCACAGGACGGAGTTTCTGTGGATCCGAGCAAAGTCCAGGCGGTCAGAGATTGGCCACAGCCGAAGAACGTATGTGAGGTGCGTGGATTTCTCGGATTGGCCGGTTATTACCGGAAGTTTATCCAGGGATTCTCGAAGATTGCACTTCCCTTATCACGCTTAACTCGGAAGAGTGAGAGGTTTATTTGGTCGTCTGCTTGCGATGACAGTTTTGCAGAGCTAAAGCAGAGATTGATCACCGCTCCAGTACTGGCGCTACCTGTTGAAGGTGTCAGATTCAGTATTTATTGTGATGCATCTGGAGTCGGACTCGGTTGTGTGTTGATGCAGGAGGGGAAAGTCATTTCTTATGCTTCTCGGCAGCTGAAGCCGTATGAGCAGAACTACCCTACGCATGACCTCGAGTTAGCAGCTGTGGTCTTCGCACTGAAGATATGGAGACATTATCTATATGGGCAGCAGTGCGAGATATTCTCCGACCACAAGAGCTTGAAGTACTTATTTACGCAGAAGGAACTGAATATGCGGCAACGCAGGTGGCTTGAGTTCGTCAAGGACTATGATTTTGATATCAAGTACCACCCAGGGAAAGCAAACAAGGTAGCTGATGCCTTGAGTAGAGTGCCTTCTGCGATTCAGCCTTCACTTGCAGCTATGTCAGTTACGCTGCGATCTGAGATTCAGAGGTTCGACGTAGAGATTGTGGCTGAGTTATCCAGTATGCTTGCCAATATTTCTATCAGACCGACTATTCTGGATCGTATACGTGAGGCTCAGCAGAGCGATTCAGAGTGTATGGAGCTCCGATCTAGTATGACCTTGGGAGACTCGTCGGATTTTCATTTATCAGAGGATGGCATTCTGAGATTTAGGCACAGGTGGTACGTGCCTAACGACGAGGGTTTGAAGCAGGAGATTTTGACTGAGGCACATTCTTCTGCATATTCTGTGCACCCGGGAAGTACTAAGATGTACCGGGATTTGAAACAGCACTTCTGGTGGCCGGGCATGAAAAGAGAGGTTGCCAGGTACGTTGAGACTTGCTTAGTATGTCAGCAGGTTAAGGCCGAACATCAGAGACCGGCCGGAACATTATTACCACTGCCGATTCCGGAGTGGAAGTGGGAGCAGATATCTATGGATTTTATTGTGGGGCTCCCGAGGACTGCGAGAGGCCATGACGGCATTTGGGTTATTGTGGACCGATTGACAAAGTCGTCCCACTTCTTATCTGTGAGGATGACATCGTCTATGGATCAGCTCGCAGAGCTCTATGTACAGGAGATTGTCAGACTTCACGGCGTGCCAGTTTCTATTGTCTCCGACAGAGATCCGAGATTCACGTCAAAGTTCTGGAAGAGTTTACACAGAGCTATGGGGACTCAGCTTAATTTCAGCACAGCGTTCCACCCTCAGACTGACGGTCAGACAGAGAGGACGAACCAGATTCTTGAGGATATGCTCAGAGCGTGTGTGCTGGAGTTTCAGGGCTCGTGGAGCCGATATTTACCTCTAGTGGAGTTCTCGTACAACAACAGCTTCCAGGCTACCATTGGCATGGCACCGTATGAGGCTTTGTATGGTCGGAAATGTAGGTCTCCGTTATATTGGGACGAGGTTGGCGAGGCCAGCATCGTAGGTCCTGAGATTCTACAGCAGACGGCAGAGAAGATTGCCATTATCCGACAGCGCATTGAGGTAGCTCAGAGCAGACAGAAGAGCTATGCTGATACTAGACGGAGAGAGCTAGAGTTCGAGGAAGGTGATGAGGTGTACCTCAAAGTTTCTCCGTTCAAGGGCATTGCGAGATTTGGAAGGAGGGGTAAGCTAAACCCTCGTTATGTGGGGCCCTTTCCTATTCTGAAGAGGATCGGGAAGCTAGCGTACAGACTACAGCTTCCAGCTTCTATGGAGGGTATCCACGACGTATTCCACGTGTCTATGCTTCGGAAGTGTCTCCGCAATCCGTCGCATATCATAGAGCCTACGGAAATCGAGGTACAGCCTACCTTGAATTACGAGGTGAGGCCGTTACGTATTTTGGAGTTTTCCACCAAGATTTTGCGCAACAAGGAAATTCCGCTAGTCAAAGTCCTTTGGCGGAACCATGAGGTGGAAGAGGCGACTTGGGAACGACAACAAGATATGATGACGAAGTATCCCGAGTTGTTTTCTTAGTTAAATTTTGTGGACAAAATTCTGAATAAGGAGGGTGGAATGTAATATCCGGCTCGTACGGATTTCGGATTTAATATATTATATTGTTATTTTATTATTTAATGGCATTTTTGTAAATATGTCAAATCAGATCGGATTTACGAAAAGAAAGCGTCATTACGATCCAAATGGCTAATTGGAATTTTAAGGAAAGTTTGGGAATTTTCGGGATAGTAACACTATATTCCGAGTAATTACCACTATCGTAAAGTAAATGACGTTTTAGTAAAAATAGCAAACGAAGTCCAAATTGCGAACGGACAGTTTTGTTAAATCCCAAATAATGAATAGGAGTTATTGGCAAACTATGGAGTTTTGGAGAATTCAACTCGTTGGACGATTAACGAATCGAAGCACGAAATCAATATAAAAACTAAAGAAGGGCATTTTAGTAATTTGACAAATAAATTTTATAAAATCACTTAAACCTATTTTCATTTCACTTCTTCTTCATTTTGATTTCCAGAGAACGACTTTCTCTGTTTTCCTCCCTGGCCGCGCGAGGGTTTCTCCAATCCGTTGGCTTCCGACTCCGATTTCTCCTCCGTTCGTCCCGATTTCTTCGTGGTTTCTCCTCCATTCGACATTCTCGGTAAGTCTCTATAGTTTTAGAGCGTTGAAATTCGAGTTTCGTAAAGTTTTAAACGTTTAGGTTCGATTAGGTTTTCGATAAAAACTGAGATTTAGAGCTTGTAATCGATAGGTCGTCGATGATTTAGTATATATTGAACGTATTGGGCGTATTTGGACGAATCTAATCGATTTAGGAAAAATGTTAGAATTTACGAAATTTCGAGATTTTAGGATAAACTCGTAAATTGAGAAATTAGGTGCCGAGTGTAAATTTCTCGATAATCTAGTGCAACGAATCGAATTAGAGCTTTAAGAAATCTCTTAGTTAAGGTTTTGACAATTTGAACGTTTAGAAGTTTAAATTCGTTTTAACGATAAACGTTCTAAATTTCTTAGGTAAACAGTGCTCGTGGGCGAAGCCTGGATTGCAGCGTGCACGAGGTAAGTTCTCGTGATACCTTTCCGGCCGATAGGCCTACACCTTACATCGAAGTCGTTTCGAGGATTTTGATGACGCGCTAGTTTATATTGCTTTGGTTTGGGTAGTTAGGTTTATTTTGCTTTGTAGGTTTACGTTCCACAGTCTTGATGGTATGCATGCTTAGTGTTTATTTTATGATATAGAAATGTTCATGCATCACGTGGTTTAAAGAAAAGCATAAAAATGAATTTCCGCACGATGTTTTAACTTGGCGATGTGGCCTGGAGAGGGGCAGGACCTACTGTGGAGGCCGATTACGGGCTGGTCACAGTACCACATCTATTATGTACTCACAATGTGGCCTGGAGAGGGGCGGGACCTACTGTGGAGGCCGACTACGGGCTGGTCACAGTACCACATTTATTATGCACTCATACGATGGTCATGCGAGGTGGGGCTCAGGCACAGCTGTACGTGTTGTAAGCGTGTACCCCCCTCTTCTAACTGGAAAGAGTAGTCCGCCCGCTGGATGTGCTCTCTCTAGTTAGGAGGATTAGATCTCGGTGATCCCTAATGAATAAGTAAAGAAAATGCTACATGATTTCTGAACTCACACGCATAGCATAGCATGTAGTTGCATTTACTAGAGCTTACTGAGATTTTATCTCATAGTGTGTTATGTATGGTGTAGGTGACTTAGACATCGAGGTACCAGGTGAGGACGATGTCCCTCCACCTGAGGCATGAGTCCAGTTGATCGAGGGTGGCTGCGGTAGTGTGCTGGCGCAGTCGAGGCTTCACCGACCCGTGGGGAGTATGTATAGATTTTGAGGGTCTTTTTGGGGTATTTTGGGGATAATTGATAGAATATGTATAGGATGTTTATCGTTTTGAAATTCTGGAACTGTTTGGGTTTAATTGTATTTAACGTTATATAGATATGTTTTGATTTAACTGTATTTAAACGTTATGAAAATATTTTGAAATGTTTTAGGTTGTTACGGATTAGTTCGAGTTTTAGATATATTCACGCAGTTGGATTTCGCAAAGTCCGCTGTGAATTGGCGAAATTTAGATTATGTTTTAATCGGTTGAGTGCAGGTTATAAGTTATTATGATTAGTTATTGTGATGATTGGTGTAAATGTTATGGAGTTAGAGATTAGATGAAATGCATGTTGCTCTCTGGAATTCAAGATTCCAGAGAGCATAAGTGTGAAGTGAAAGACGCGAGAGAAAGAAGAAGGAAAGGCGTTGGAGGCCTGGTGGTGCGGCGACCGCGCGCTGCAACATGCAGCGATCGGGCGCTGCATGCTGCAGCGCTTGCAGCGACCGAGCGCTGCAACATGCAGCGATCGGGCGCTGCATGCTGCAGCGCACTCGGCGACCAGGCGCTGCAAATGGCAGCGCCCGGTCGCTGCTGCTTTTGAGGGCAGAATTCCGATTCTGCCCTCCCTCTTTTCTAATTGATTTTTTAGGTTTTAATTAATGTTTTAAGTTTTAAATTAATTATTAAATGTTTTGTTTTAAACGCTTTCAAAGTTCAAATTCAATTCCGATTTCGATTCTGGTTTCGATTTCGGTTTAGGTTCCGCCTAGAGTTTAACTAAAGATATTAGGATAAAAAAAAAATAATAATAAAATAATACGGGAAATACGGGTACAGTATTAGGGTCGTTACATTTATGGTATCAGAGCCCCAGGGTTTTTAAAATCGGTTCTGTAGACTGCTCGACTGCACAGCCACTACGCGGACATCTTCATCAACTGTAAGTATGCTTATAGCTTTGTTTGATTTCAGTTTTCTTAGTATTATTGCTTTTAAATTTTATAGGAGTGATATAAACATGGTGCGTCAAAGAAAGGACCGAGATGACCGAGATGACACTATTGATACACTTAAGGACTTTATCGCCCAGCAGTCTCAGCATATGGAGAGACAGTCTCAGCAGATGGAGAGACAGTCACAGCAGTTGGGCACTATGATTGACCGAGAGGGCGTTAGAGCTCGGGATGCAGCCATTCCGGGTAACCGGGGGATGGAGAGTTTCCAGAAGCTCCAGCCTCCTATATTCAACGGACAGTCTACGGATCCCTCTTCAGCCGAGGAGTGGATTCGCACTATGGAGGATATGCTAGCCTATGCGAGTATTGTGGATGGGCAGAAGGTTGCATTGGCGACTTATCATTTGGCCTTGGATGCTCGATTTTGGTGGGATACCATCAAGTCTGGCACCGATGTGACTGTTATGGACTGGGAGAGATTCAGAGAGCTGTTCTACGATAAGTACTTTAGCCATACTGTTCGCGAGGCGAAGATGGTGGAGTTTATGCAGTTACGACAGACTACTACTATTGCCGAGTATGTCAGGAGATTTGAGGCGCTGTCTCGGTTTGCTCCACGACAGGTCAGCGTCAACGAGGATAAGGTACGGAGAGATTTTTACAGGGACTTAGCCAGGAGTTCCGGATGCACCTTACGGTATCAGGAGTACGTAACGTACCCTATGACGATCTAGTGGCTAGAGCGCTTGATATTGAGGCAGTTGGCCAGAGTTCTATTAGACCGAGGAGCCATCCAAGGGCTTCTTCAGAGAGATCCGACCTCAGTCATTGAGTCGAGGTTGGCAGCCGAGAGCACAGCCCCAGCAGCAACCGAGGGGTGTGAAGAGACCTCTTGAGGGAGGTAGAGACAGAGGAAAGGGGAAGCAAGTACAGGGTGCTTCTCAGTTACCAGTTTGTCCTAAGTGTCAGAGGGAGCACACTGGCGAGTGTAGATATGGCTTGGGTGTATGCTACCGATGTGGTGATCCAGGCCATTTATTAAAGACTGCCCGAAGCCCGGCGGAGATCAGTCGGGTAGTGATCAGAGGAAGGTTATGCCCAGGATCTTCGCTTTTATCGAGCCTGGAGATGTTGATAACGAGGATCAGCCTGCTGTGATTGCAGGTACTATATTGGTTACTGGTGTTCCTGTATTTTCTTTATTAGACACGGGGCTACACATTCTTTTATTTCCCACCGCTTGTGTGTCGAGATTGAGGCTTGCGCCTGAGTTAGCAGAGTGCGAGTATAGCGTTATGCTACTTCAGGAGAACGTATGCAGTCAGGCCGTGTAGTCCAGGGCAGCATCATCTCGATTGGGGACCGTACTCTTTATGCTCGCCTTATTGTTATGGGCATCGAGCATTATGATCTTATTCTAGGGATGGACTGGCTAGCACAGCACTTCGCCACCATCGACTGTCGCTCCGGGATTGTGACCTTCCGACCCCGGATAGAGTTGAGTTCTCTTATCAGGCGATGAGCAGATCGAGTGGATCGCCCATCTCTTATTCTATGAAGGTCAACGAGCAGTTCAAAGGTGCGTGCTCTATTTATATGGCCTCTGTATTTGATTGTCAGTTGCTCAGCGGAGTGAAGCCGAGCGACATTCCTGTTGTCAGAGAATTCTCTGGCATATTCCTTGATGATCTTCCCGGATTACCGCCGGACCGGGAGATTGAGTTTATATTGATGTGTATCCGGACACCACGCCAAAGTTCAAAAATCCGTATCGGTTAGCACCAGCCGAGTTGAAGGAGCTGAAGATTCAGCTTGACGAGTTATTAGAGAAGGGTTTCATCCGACCCAGTGTTTCACCCTGGGGTGCTCCTGTTTTATTCGTCAAGAAGAAAGATGGGACCCTCAGGATGTGCATTGATTACAGGGAGCTGAATAAGCTCACGGTGAAGAACAAGTATCCACTGCCCCGGATTGACGACTTATTTGATCAGCTACAGGGTGCCCGAGTATTTTCCAAGATTGATCTACGCTCGGGTTATTATCAGCTGAAGGTCCGGAGGGATGACATACCGAAGACGGCGTTCCGAACGAGGTATGGGCATTATGAGTTCCTTGTTATGTCTTTTGGACTCACTAATGCTCCTGCAGCGTTCATGGATCTGATGAACCGTGTCTTCAGAGAGTACTTGGACAAGTTTGTAGTGGTGTTATTGATGATATCCTGATTTACTCTAAGTCTAAGGAAGAGCACGAGGAGCATCTGCGGATTGTTCTGGGGATTTTATGCGAGCGCCAGCTATATCCCAAGTTTTCGAAGTGCGAGTTCTGGCTTGACAGTGTGAGTTTCCTAGGCCATATCATATCACAGGACGGAGTTTCTGTGGATCCGAGCAAAGTCCAGGCGGTCAGAGATTGGCCACAGCCGAAGAACGTATGTGAGGTGCGTGGATTTCTCGGATTGGCCGGTTATTACCGGAAGTTTATCCAGGGATTCTCGAAGATTGCACTTCCCTTATCACGCTTAACTCGGAAGAGTGAGAGGTTTATTTGGTCGTCTGCTTGCGATGACAGTTTTGCAGAGCTAAAGCAGAGATTGATCACCGCTCCAGTACTGGCGCTACCTGTTGAAGGTGTCAGATTCAGTATTTATTGTGATGCATCTGGAGTCGGACTCGGTTGTGTGTTGATGCAGGAGGGGAAAGTCATTTCTTATGCTTCTCGGCAGCTGAAGCCGTATGAGCAGAACTACCCTACGCATGACCTCGAGTTAGCAGCTGTGGTCTTCGCACTGAAGATATGGAGACATTATCTATATGGGCAGCAGTGCGAGATATTCTCCGACCACAAGAGCTTGAAGTACTTATTTACGCAGAAGGAACTGAATATGCGGCAACGCAGGTGGCTTGAGTTCGTCAAGGACTATGATTTTGATATCAAGTACCACCCAGGGAAAGCAAACAAGGTAGCTGATGCCTTGAGTAGAGTGCCTTCTGCGATTCAGCCTTCACTTGCAGCTATGTCAGTTACGCTGCGATCTGAGATTCAGAGGTTCGACGTAGAGATTGTGGCTGAGTTATCCAGTATGCTTGCCAATATTTCTATCAGACCGACTATTCTGGATCGTATACGTGAGGCTCAGCAGAGCGATTCAGAGTGTATGGAGCTCCGATCTAGTATGACCTTGGGAGACTCGTCGGATTTTCATTTATCAGAGGATGGCATTCTGAGATTTAGGCACAGGTGGTACGTGCCTAACGACGAGGGTTTGAAGCAGGAGATTTTGACTGAGGCACATTCTTCTGCATATTCTGTGCACCCGGGAAGTACTAAGATGTACCGGGATTTGAAACAGCACTTCTGGTGGCCGGGCATGAAAAGAGAGGTTGCCAGGTACGTTGAGACTTGCTTAGTATGTCAGCAGGTTAAGGCCGAACATCAGAGACCGGCCGGAACATTATTACCACTGCCGATTCCGGAGTGGAAGTGGGAGCAGATATCTATGGATTTTATTGTGGGGCTCCCGAGGACTGCGAGAGGCCATGACGGCATTTGGGTTATTGTGGACCGATTGACAAAGTCGTCCCACTTCTTATCTGTGAGGATGACATCGTCTATGGATCAGCTCGCAGAGCTCTATGTACAGGAGATTGTCAGACTTCACGGCGTGCCAGTTTCTATTGTCTCCGACAGAGATCCGAGATTCACGTCAAAGTTCTGGAAGAGTTTACACAGAGCTATGGGGACTCAGCTTAATTTCAGCACAGCGTTCCACCCTCAGACTGACGGTCAGACAGAGAGGACGAACCAGATTCTTGAGGATATGCTCAGAGCGTGTGTGCTGGAGTTTCAGGGCTCGTGGAGCCGATATTACCTCTAGTGGAGTTCTCGTACAACAACAGCTTCCAGGCTACCATTGGCATGGCACCGTATGAGGCTTTGTATGGTCGGAAATGTAGGTCTCCGTTATATTGGGACGAGGTTGGCGAGGCCAGCATCGTAGGTCCTGAGATTCTACAGCAGACGGCAGAGAAGATTGCATTATCCGACAGCGCATTGAGGTAGCTCAGAGCAGACAGAAGAGCTATGCTGATACTAGACGGAGAGAGCTAGAGTTCGAGGAAGGTGATGAGGTGTACCTCAAAGTTTCTCGTTCAAGGGCATTGCGAGATTTGGAAGGAGGGGTAAGCTAAACCCTCGTTATGTGGGGCCCTTTCCTATTCTGAAGAGGATCGGGAAGCTAGCGTACAGACTACAGCTTCCAGCTTCTATGGAGGGTATCCACGACGTATTCCACGTGTCTATGCTTCGGAAGTGTCTCCGCAATCCGTCGCATATCATAGAGCCTACGGAAATCGAGGTACAGCCTACCTTGAATTACGAGGTGAGGCCGTTACGTATTTTGGAGTTTTCCACCAAGATTTTGCGCAACAAGGAAATTCCGCTAGTCAAAGTCCTTTGGCGGAACCATGAGGTGGAAGAGGCGACTTGGGAACGACAACAAGATATGATGACGAAGTATCCGAGTTGTTTTCTTAGTTAAATTTTGTGGACAAAATTCTGAATAAGGAGGGTGGAATGTAATATCCGGCTCGTACGGATTTCGGATTTAATATATATTATATTGTTATTTTATTATTTAATGGCATTTTTGTAAATATGTCAAATCAGATCGGATTTACGAAAAGAAAGCGTCATTACGATCCAAATGGCTAATTGGAATTTTAAGGAAAGTTTGGGAATTTCGGGATAGTAACACTATATTCCGAGTAATTACCACTATCGTAAAGTAAATGACGTTTTAGTAAAATAGCAAACGAAGTCCAAATTGCGAACGGACAGTTTTGTTAAATCCCAAATAATGAATAGGAGTTATTGGCAAACTATGGAGTTTTGGAGAATTCAACTCGTTGGACGATTAACGAATCGAAGCACGAAATCAATATAAAAACTAAAGAAGGGCATTTTAGTAATTGACAAATAATTTTATAAAATCACTTAAACCTATTTTCATTTCACTTCTTCTTCATTTTGATTTCCAGAGAACGACTTTCTCTGTTTTCCTCCCTGGCCGCGCGAGGGTTTCTCCAATCCGTTGGCTTCCGACTCCGATTTCTCCTCCGTTCGTCCCGATTTCTTCGTGGTTTCTCCTCCATTCGACATTCTCGGTAAGTCTCTATAGTTTTAGAGCGTTGAAATTCGAGTTTCGTAAAGTTTTAAACGTTTAGGTTCGATTAGGTTTTCGATAAAAACTGAGATTTAGAGCTTGTAATCGATAGGTCGTCGATGATTTAGTATATATTGAACGTATTGGGCGTATTTGGACGAATCTAATCGATTTAGGAAAAATGTTAGAATTTACGAAATTTCGAGATTTTAGGATAAACTCGTAAATTGAGAAATTAGGTGCCGAGTGTAAATTTCTCGATAATCTAGTGCAACGAATCGAATTAGAGCTTTAAGAAATCTCTTAGTTAAGGTTTTGACAATTTGAACGTTTAGAAGTTTAAATTCGTTTTAACGATAAACGTTCTAAATTTCTTAGGTAAACAGTGCTCGTGGGCGAAGCCTGGATTGCAGCGTGCACGAGGTAAGTTCTCGTGATACCTTTCCGGCCGATAGGCCTACACCTTACATCGAAGTCGTTTCGAGGATTTTGATGACGCGCTAGTTTATATTGCTTTGGTTTGGGTAGTTAGGTTTATTTTGCTTTGTAGGTTTACGTTCCACAGTCTTGATGGTATGCATGCTTAGTGTTTATTTTATGATATAGAAATGTTCATGCATCACGTGGTTTAAAGAAAAGCATAAAAATGAATTTCCGCACGATGTTTTTAACTTGGCGATGTGGCCTGGAGAGGGGCAGGACCTACTGTGGAGGCCGATTACGGGCTGGTCACAGTACCACATCTATTATGTACTCACAATGTGGCCTGGAGAGGGGCGGGACCTACTGTGGAGGCCGACTACGGGCTGGTCACAGTACCACATTTATTATGCACTCATACGATGGTCATGCGAGGTGGGCTCAGGCACAGCTGTACGTGTTGTAAGCGTGTACCCCCCTCTTCTAACTGGAAAGAGTAGTCCGCCCGCTGGATGTGCTCTCTCTAGTTAGGAGGATTAGATCTCGGTGATCCCTAATGAATAAGTAAAGAAAATGCTACATGATTTCTGAACTCACACGCATAGCATAGCATGTAGTTGCATTTACTAGAGCTTACTGAGATTTTTATCTCATAGTGTGTTATGTATGGTGTAGGTGACTTAGACATCGAGGTACCAGGTGAGGACGATGTCCCTCCACCTGAGGCATGAGTCCAGTTGATCGAGGGTGGCTGCGGTAGTGTGCTGGCGCAGTCGAGGCTTCACCGACCCGTGGGGAGTATGTATAGATTTTGAGGGTCTTTTTGGGGTATTTTGGGGATAATTGATAGAATATGTATAGGATGTTTATCGTTTTGAAATTCTGGAACTGTTTGGGTTTAATTGTATTTAACGTTATATAGATATGTTTTGATTTAACTGTATTTAAACGTTATGAAAATATTTTGAAATGTTTTAGGTTGTTACGGATTAGTTCGAGTTTTAGATATATTCACGCAGTTGGATTTCGCAAAGTCCGCTGTGAATTGGCGAAATTTAGATTATGTTTTAATCGGTTGAGTGCAGGTTATAAGTTATTATGATTAGTTATTGTGATGATTGGTGTAAATGTTATGGAGTTAGAGATTAGATGAAATGCATGTTGCTCTCTGGAATTCAAGATTCCAGAGAGCATAAGTGTGAAGTGAAAGACGCGAGAGAAAGAAGAAGGAAAGGCGTTGGAGGCCTGGTGGTGCGGCGACCGCGCGCTGCAACATGCAGCGATCGGGCGCTGCATGCTGCAGCGCTTGCAGCGACCGAGCGCTGCAACATGCAGCGATCGGGCGCTGCATGCTGCAGCGCACTCGGCGACCAGGCGCTGCAAATGGCAGCGCCCGGTCGCTGCTGCTTTTGAGGGCAGAATTCCGATTCTGCCCTCCCTCTTTTCTAATTGATTTTTTAGGTTTTAATTAATGTTTTAAGTTTTAAATTAATTATTAAATGTTTTGTTTTAAACGCTTTCAAAGTTCAAATTCAATTCCGATTTCGATTCTGGTTTCGATTTCGGTTTAGGTTCCGCCTAGAGTTTAACTAAAGATATTAGGATAAAAAAAAAATAATAATAAAATAATACGGGAAATACGGGTACAGTATTAGGGTCGTTACAGATATATGTAGATCAAATCTGAGTAGCACATTAAAAATACATATTTAAAAGATGGGGGATGATTAATTGGTATGTCAAAGAATGTATATGTGCATCGCTGCTTGCAAAACAGATTTGTTGCAGTACGGTCGCCCTGTTATCTGTTTGGATAGTTGTCATCTTAAGGGCTCGTGTCCCAGCTAATTACTCACAGTCGTCAGTATTGATGACAACGATAAAATATATCTCGTTGCTCTTGCCAACGTCAAAAAAGAGTGCACGGACACATGTGCGTGGTTCTTACAATATTTGAAGCGAGATCTGAATACTAGATCAGGAGTCGGATGGACAATTATTTTAGATCGACAAAAGGTATAATATATTTCGAATTATTATTTCCAAAATAAGGGTGTTGTGGTAATTATATTGTTTAATGTTGACTATGTTTTTCTTTTCAATTATTAGTGGTGTAATTGTACTATATAAGTAAGTTATGTCTAGTAGACTGGATTTTAAGTGGGACCGTTTGTAACTCCTCCAGCCTTTCTTGGGAACTTACTTGGAAATGTAATTCTGTATAGGAAATTGTCTAGTACAGTCTTTCATGAGAATTATCCTGATCAGTATTCTCCACGTTATATTATTTTATGTTGACTCTATTTTTCTTTCAAATATTAAGGTTTGCTGAAGGCTGTGGAAGAGGAATTTAAAGAATCTGAACACCGCTACTACCTCTAGCATATGTACGTAAATTTTAAAGGCCAATTTCGGGGCAGAGCGTATATAGATGCGATGTGAAATGTGTCCAAGGCAACCACAAGTTATCATTTTGAGATAGAAATGAGGAAACTGCATCAACTTAACCCGAATGTCTACGCATGACTTCGAGAATAAGAGCCTAGATATTGGGCCAGTTATGCCTTCTCTTCGATCCCTAAGTACGAAATGGGTTTGAATAATTTATGTTAGTCATTAAATGCAGTTCTATTGCCTGACTAGGGACAAACCGATCCTAATTGTGTTTGAGATGATCTAAAAGTGTTTGACGACTCGCATTGTGAAAAAATTTGACCAGTTAGCCCAATCAATAGGCCTCTTGTGTCCCTATATAAAGAAAAAACTTGAGAAGCTGGAAAGTGTAGCTCAAAATTGGAGTGTTGTGTTTGCGGGAGTTGCACGATTTGAGGTCAGCAACAGCTACGAACAATACGTGGTCGACATGAATACAGGTGTGTGCAACTACACCAGGTGGGAGCTTACTAGAATCCCGTGTGTCCATTCTATTCCATGCATGCATTTCATGAGACTTGCACTAAAAAATTACGTACATCGACGCTATCACCGGGCAACTTACCTACAGATGTACTCATAGTTTATTCAACGCATGAGTGGTCCCCAAATGTGGCCGCAAATACTAGATCTGAAGGAACTAATCTCACCCAGAAGATATCACCAACCTGGTAGACCGAAGAAGACAAGAGTGGGAGATGTCGATGAGCCGTCAAGTTCGACAATTAGTAGACGGAACTCAAAGATGTTGTGTGATATATGTCGGCAGAAGGGGCACAATAGTTGCACTTGTCCTCATCGGAGATTCACTTCGGGCGCTACTTCTCAAGACACGTTTATGAGATTTCAACACATTTGACGAGACGTAGGTACAGCTCCACACATTTCACTCGTAAACACACTGTACATATGTTTTAATATAGTTTTCATTATGTGCAGAAATCTTATACACACGGCTATAGAAGAAGAAACATATGACTATCTTTGGGCTGTAATTTGTTATATCGGCTTCTTTGGATCAGAAGGACATCAGAAAGCTTAATGCTTGCAAGGCAGGTTTTAGTACTCCACTCTTTTTATAATGTAACGATTTTACCGCATGTTCACTGCCTCCTTCTCTTGAAACAAATCTCATTTAATATATGTATCGCTCCATCAATCTCGGAAGATCCATCAATGTGATTGAGTACTCCACTCTTTTCATAATCTAACGAAACGTATTTTGACAACTTTTTCAAACTTGCCTTGCAAGCATTAAGCTTGGAAACGTTATCAAAATACGTTTCGTTAGATTATGAAAAGAGTGGAGTACTCAATCACATTGATGGATCTTTTGAAATTGATGGAGCGAAACATATATTAAATGAGATTTGTTTAAAGAAAAAGAGACGGTGAACATGCGATAAAATCGTTATATTATGAAAAGAGTAGAGTACTCAAATCTACCTTGCAAACATTAAGATTTGCAATGTCTTTCTTGGCTGAAGAAGCCGATATAACAATTGTTAAATGAAGCCGGTCAAATATATCGATGGATCTCGGATCTCTCAACTGCTCTACAGTGGGCACATGAACCTTAGCTATAATTATTTATTTCTTTTATAATTATTAAAAAAACAAAATAAAATTGAAAAAATGGACAAAGTTTCGTTTGTTTTATGACTCCTTAATACTACCATCAAAAAATTCTTGCATATTGAAATAAAAAATATATACCCAACAGCCTAGATCCAGTACAAATATAAAATAAATGGTACTACAGAACAAAAATAAATTAAACTAAAATGTCAAACAGATACTAAATAATCAACAGCCAGATTCACCACATAACCTAAACTAAATGACAAGCATAAAATAAAGTACATTAAAATACAACATGAAATAAAGTTACAAACTAAAATTAAAAGTACATTAACTAAACTATAGTAAGGGTGAGACATCGTTGTCATCGCCCTCTTCATGCCAATGCTCGAAGGAGTTTACAAGCCGTATCTGAGCCAATTTGATCTCATTGATCCTATCCTCCATCCTATCCCACCTCTGCTTCCACTTTTGCTCCATTCTGTCAAGCCTCTGCTCCCACGTACTAGCCTCCGGCGGGTACAATGGCGGTGCGGTGGCCGTGGCAGTGGCGTCCTCGGTGGCGGTTGCGTCCTCCATTGGAACATCCTGAGATGTGGAGGCTTCGGGATCTCCCTTGAGCATCCAAGACCCGTCGACTTCGACTAGGCCCATTCGAGTCAAATGGGTCCTGTCAAATACATCGACAGATTTGTGTGATCTCATCTGCTCTCCACTGGCAGATGAAGCTAATATCGCTGGACGACCTTCGAAATCAAAGTCTCGTACGACAGATTCTTATTCTTGGTTTGCCTAACCTTAACATATAATCATGTATCCCGGGTCGAACATCGTGCCGCTGTAGAGCTTCTCCATGACATATAGATCCATCTAGTTGACGAGATCTCTATGACCATCCCTCGGCAGGAGCTTGTGGCTGATCAGGTTGTGAAGAACCCTAACTTTGACGTTCAGATTCTTCGATCTCAGCTTCACAAAAGTTGCAATGCCCGAATTACAGTGGATTTGCCTAAGGAACTCTAGTCCCTCTGTTGTTTTGGCAAAATCACACTCTCGGGAAGTGTGATAATATTTCTCTGCATCTTCTACGGCAAATCTGATCAATTTGTTGATAAGAGCTAGAGATACGACAATATTTGTATCGAATAGGTACGTCTTCAAGCAGTCCGACCTCCTGATACTAGTCAAGTTTGCATAAAATAAGCGAACAATTCTGTCGCATCTATCGCCCCTCATATCGTACACCCCGTGCAAGGAGATGACGTCAAACATCTCCTTGATCTCCAAAGACTCTTAACCGTTAAAGTTGGCAGTCTTTCCATAAATAATCGAGCGGATTCCCGTATCCTGCTCGAATTGCTCTTGACACCCCTAGTTACGAAATTCCATGGACAAATAACCAGGAGGCGGTTACGACACTTAATCTGGCGCCCGATTTGATGGGCCACCTTTTGCCATCTAGGGAGCCTTTTGACCAATAAACATTCTTGGGAAGGGGCATTTTCGGGTTCGAGGATTTTTTGGATTTTTTATTTTCGTTTTTTTTTTGGGATTTTCGACTAGAAAACAGACTAGATTTGGGGACTTCTAGCGGGAAAAAACCCTCAGTTTTGGGATTTTTGCAAAAAAATTGAGGGTTTTTGGCAATTTTCAGCTCAGGTTTAGGGTTTTGACTTGGTTTTGGGATTTCCTTGAAGGTTTTTTTGCAAATTTTGGCGAAAAAACCCCCTCATTTTTGGGATTTTTGAGTAAAAATCGAGGGTTTTTGGCGATTTTCAGCTCAGGCTTTTGGGTTTTGGCTCAGTTTTGAGATTTCTTCGAAGGTTTTTTGCAGATTTCGGCAAAATATGGTAGGATCTGAGAATGTTTGCTGCAAAAAGCTCGGATTTAAGGATTTGGATGAGAGAAAAATAGGTTTTATGAAGAAAATTAGTCCAAATAGGGTTGTCGACTTTTATCCTAACACATATCGGTCCCCCTGTTTGATGGTGAACACCCCCGCGTGTTCTTCTAAAGGGGACCATTCTAGTTGGGGGGGTCTTCACCCCCCATTCTCCACGTGTGTTGCACGAGGAGAACTCCCCAACAGAACGGGGGACCGTTCTAAAAAGAACAGTCCCCCGTTCTGTGTAAAATACAGAACGGAGGGTTATCGGTTGACAGCTAGAGGTTTTTTTGATAGTTTAAGATTTGTTTTGTTATGGTTAATACTTTGAAGATTTTTTTAAAAAAATAGCATACTTCGAGGGTTAAAATGATTTTAACCCTAATAAAAACCATTAGAACAGATTAAATGAGAAAATGAAAACCATATTACTAAGATATATGATACATTTAGGCCTTTTGCACCCAGAATCTATTAGTTACTATACGTACCAATACATAGAAACATTGGCCACGCAAAACCTATGCATCAGGAGCCTTCAAAAAATGCTAAACACGAAGACCTAAAACTGAAAAATCCAACCTATGTTTCTTGGTCAAGCGGAGTAGCCTCAACAATCCTGGAGAAGTTGAAGTGAGTTGTTACCATACCCTTCTTTTTTATCCTCCATCCAACCTTTCTCAAAGCATTCTGCTCCAAGTGAAGCTACCTGAATTGCCTCTGATGGTCTAGGAAAAAGCTCCCCCGCCCTTTTCAACAGATTGTAATAGAAGGTTTTTGGAGCAAAGCTTAGAATTAAGCGGTTTTGCGTGATTTATGCATGGTGTTCAATCATCCTATCTGCTTTGTTGAGTGCGTAATGAAGTAGAAATTCTGTAAATCAAATTCCATAAACCCAAAGAATCGTATTCATCACGTCAGAATTGCCAAGTTGAAATAGTTGCAGAACATATATGAATCTTATATAACCACATGGTTTTGTATAGGATCAAAGTGGCTTTCAACACACTTATTGGTAACTAAACACATCAATGGTTACGTATAGTTATATAACCAAATGATATAGATCAAACATGAGTGTGTAGCAATAATTTCTACCGGTCCAACTTTATTTTTTATGAGATCAATAGTACTAAGAATCATAGTAAAACCAAAAAAATCAAAACATTAAATGCATAATAAAATTAAACAATAATGTCTATTAACAAAACATCCAAATGTTAAAAATCAAAGTCAAACAACAAACTCCAACTAAAACAATATATCCTTAACTAATTTACCACCCGTATGAGCAGTTTGCTCATGAAAGACCTTGGATGCTAAACTCTTAACAGGTGTTTCCACAATCATGAGTTTGTATTAATATGTTTAATAGACAAATGATCAGTTTGAACTCTTTGTATAACAGCTCGGAACTTGTTGTCTAAGCTCCTATTATTATTGAAATATAGATTATTGACTTATTGTCACAATTTGACCTCAATGGTTTTTCAATTCTTTCTAAATTCTAAATTTCATTGACAAAATTTCATAGCTATATTTCACTATTAGATATCACATAATACAAGTGTTAATGTCATAGTTAAAGAAACTATAAATGCTAACTTGGCACTTTTCCTAAAAATAGTTCTCTAACTATTAGGTAGACATATCCTTACATTAATTTCCGACTATCTTGACATCTAATCAAAATCACAATATCTAATATAAGTTTTCGCTCTCTGTAAGTATCGTATAGTCCATTTGACTATAATCAATGATTCAATCAAAGGTTTTTGAATTATCTGCCTTATAAAATAACTATATACACAATATCTGAACAAGTACATACCTGAGCATACATTAAATTTTGACTACGACGCATAAGGAATATTTTGCATTTTTTTAGATTAACTGAATTCTAGGGACATCAATCTTTATTAAATTTGTTGTCTTTAGCGATAGGAGTAAATCTTGCATGCCAATTTTCTTGAGTACTATTTGAGTATAACTCTATGATAACCCAAGTATAACTCGAGAGCTATCTCGACGTATTTGTATTCATATGTCGTGACTAGTAAACAATACATCATTGACATATAAAACCAAAAATAAATTTGCTCCTCTGAACTTACAGTATATAACATCAACAAAATTCATCTCAAAACCAAAAAAAAAGATGATGACTCGATGAAACTAATAATAGCTTTGACGAGAGGCTCACTTAATTCAATTTTCTAAGCTAAATCACTTGCTCTCACCTCTTCTAACATTTGAGATTATTTTTTGTTTTGAGAAGATACTCAAAACTGTATTTTTTGAGTTGTGGAAAGGGTGAAGCCCTTGAGCTAGAAATGTAGGAATGATGCCCAAAAGATCAATCAATTGTAACCATAAGGGTTAGTAAAAAGGAATCTTGAGGGGGTATCTTAGAGCGCGGACTTAGGCAATTTGGTTGAACTGTGTTAACAACTTGCATTTGCACTCTCTGTCTATCTCTCTCTGTCTCCTACTCTAACATATTACTTATGATTTGGTTGATTGTTAGAGATAGTAAATTGTTTGTGCTTGAGATATATTATTAATTTTAGAACTTTAACGGGTTAGATTTTAATAATTTGAAAAGGCTTAGTAACCTAATTTACCTCTCCCTCCCCCAGGTTATATCACTCCTACAATTTGCTTGAGAGATTGGTCTCATTATATATGGGATAGTAAAGTTTTCTCAAAATTATTCATATTGCATTTAATGTGAAAACCCACATATAAATGGTCAGTCTATTTCTAAGCCACCATTCTTTGATGGAAATGATTATACATATTGAAAATCAATAATGATAATTTATGTTCAGTTTATTGATTATTATTTGTAGCATGTGATAGAATATTAAATTTGAAAACAATGGAAATGTTGTTAAGTTTCCTTTAAGTATGATGGCAATGATCAACAAAAGTTATGCCTAAATGATAAGGCAATGAAAATGTTATATTGTACACTAAATAAAGATGAATTTAATAGAGTTCAAGGGTGTGACATTACATATGAGGTTTGACATTTACTTGAAGTTACCCATGAGGGTACTAACCAATTTAAAGAAAGGGAATTTAGTTTACTTATGCATGAGTATGACTATTTTCTATGGATAATGATGAAATCAAAGGCTTACGCATTTTGCTAAAACAACTAATGGTTTAGAAACTCTTCATATAACATATTCTAATGAGGAGTTAGTAAGAAAGATTTTTAAACATCTACCTAGATCATGACAACCTAAAGTGATAACAATTCAAGAAGTGCATGACATTAAAGTGTGAAAAATGAAATAAGTAATCAAATCTGTAATGACCTATGAGATTACGATAAGTGTCATTGAACATGAAGAATTGAAAGAAAAGCAAGTGTTCAAGGAGAAAACATAGCACTTAAAGCATTATCTAGTAACCAAAATGAAATCAACATAGAAGAAGATGATGAGAAGCTAGCGTTTATAAAAAAAATTCACAATTTCGTTCAATGAAGAATATCTGAAGAAAATAAATTTTCAAGGGGAGATTGACCCTAAAGGGAAAAGAAATCTACATGATTCGAATGTGAAAAGTTGGGGAACTTTAAGGTGGAATGTTCTCAAGCAAAAAAAGGTTCAAGAGTCTTCAAGAAGAAGGCCATTAATGCCACATGGGGCGATAACAATGAAGACACTTCATTCGAAGAAAAAGTGGACAACATGTGCTTCATGGCTAAGGAGAATGAGGTATGTGATTCGATAAGTGATTTGGAAGATAATTGTGATAAAATGAATGACTTGAAGCTTTTGAGGAATCGCATGAACAATTTAATATGCTCAAGTCTAAGTATAAATTGTTGAAAATGAAAATGCTGAGATATCAAAAAAGCATGTCAGTATATTTTATCTTTAGTAAATGAGATTAAAAGCTTGACAAGCAAAAATGATACTTTGCATGCTATTGCATTTAAATTTATGAATGGAAGCAAAATTTTAAGTTTGTTGTTAGGTAAACAAAGAGTCATATTTGACAAAGCCGGTTTTAATTACGAGCTAAACCAAAAGAAGAAAGCATACTAGTAACATTTTTCTTAGACCATTAACTAGTAAGATTTGTAATAAAGTTGATCACAAGCTTTTTGTATGCTCAATTAAGAACACTAACGACCAATCTTCAAAAAAATTTAAATACTTGAAAAAACACTTAAATTTGCTTGTAGGTTGGAGACACTCCCATGAGGAAAGAATGATATCTAGATAACAAATGCTTTAGACACATGATGCGAGATAGTACAAAGTTCACCTTATTAAAAAAGAAAGGGCATGTCACCTTTAGAGATAACAAAAAATGAAAAATCATAGGTATTGGCAACATAGCTAATGTTGCTTACCCTATTATTTAAAATGTTTTATAGGTCGATGGTTTGAAGCATAACTTATTAAGTATTTGTCAATTATATAATAAAGAGTTTAAAGTTATCTTTGAATCAAAAGTATACATGATAGAGGATATTGAAGATGGCAAAAAATATTGTTTATTAGATATAAATATAAAATGTTTGTACTATTGATTTGAATAACTTATCTAAATTTGATGAAAAATGTTTTGAGGCTAATTCTTCATTTAATGATTGTTGGACTTGATATAGAAGATTAGAGCCTATAGGAGTGGATACCACAACTAATATATATTGGGACACGATCTAGTTAGAGGTCTTCATAAGATCTATTTTGAGAGTGACAAGATTTTTGCTGCTTGTCAAATGAGAAAGAAAACTAAGAGTTCATTTGGTTCCAAGAATGTTATCTTTACAACAAAACCTCTTCAACTATTTCACATGAATATTTTTCCTTCATAAAAAATTGATGGTTTAGATGGTAAACATTTATGTCTATGTGATTGCTGATGACTGCTCAAGATTTAGTTGGGTTTTCTTCCTAAAGACAAATGATAAAATTGTGAGCACATTTTCTAGCTTTAGGAAGAAAGTTCAAAATGAGAAAAATTTTTCTATTATTGGAATTCATAGTTACCATGGAGGAAAATTCTAGAATGAATGTTTTTAAGATTCTTTGTAATGAGTATGACATTGAATAAATATTTTTCGGTGATCATTGTAATACCTCGGGTTTTCAGGATAAATTAATTAATTTATTTTGAAATAATTATTCGGTTAGTTGTCGGATCTCTCGGGAGTTTCGATGGTGAGGTTTAAACCCAGCATGGAGTAAGAGTCAATTTAGGGGAAATTGACAAACCGAGAACAGAATTTGACAAAAATTTCGAAAGGGCAAAGCGGTAAATATCATTTTTATTATTGTGTTTTGTTTTAAAAGAAAATATCATTCGGCTATTTTTCTTTGCGGGGAGAGAACACACCGACTGGTAAGACTCGGTTTTCTTTTCTGCCTTGATTTCGATTCTGTTCATGGCCGAGGGTGACGAGCTTGATTAAGCTCCAATCACCTGCCTGTTTTTGGACGGTCTTGGCTCGAGATTGTCGGACATTGGGCCGGCAATAATCGCCCGGCCGTGAAGAGCCCTGTTTGGACAAAAATAGGCAAGCCCTAGTTCGGGCATTTTGATTTTGCTGTATGAAACCTCGGGATTTTGGTTAGATTATGCTAATTGAGGGTAAATGTGGTTGATTGGTGAGGTAACGGGTGAGAATCGATGAAAAACCGTGATGGGGAGAAATTTCTGGTTAAGGGGTAGATTCGGGTTTTGCCATTTTTGACCTAGCTGCGGCCGTTTGTTTTAATTTTTCTTCTGGCAGGTTAAACTAGGTTATTAGAGGAGTACGTGGCCATTGGAATCGTTCGATTCTGATAACCGACGCGAAAGTTACTCACGTCTGAAGTTTTGGGACGGTTTTTACCAAACCCAATTAGTAACCCGGTTAGTGGGGTTTTAGTTGGATTAGGCTAGAAATAGTGGTTTGTGAGTGAATGGGTGAGCTTAAGCTTGATTTTAATGGAGTTTGAAATTTTTGTCGTAGGTCGAGCTGTAGGTGGACGGGGAACCGAGCATTCTCAGCAAGCTAGGACGCCAGGTAAGTAGTAGTGTGGGTGTAAATGCTTGAGAGTCGCTCAGAAGGGTCTACACCATAATTGTATGTATGTTGTGAGTCTAGTGCAGGTTGTGGTCATAGGTACGTATGCGATGTGAAGTCGTCGTGAGTTGGTCATGGTATGTAGGTTATGAGTCTTGTACAGATTGTGGGTCATAGGTACGTATGTGATGTGAAGTCATCGTTAGTTGGTTATGGTATGTAGGTTGAGAGTCTTGTGCATGTTGTGGGTCGTAGGTACGTTTGTGATGTGATGGGTATGTGGAGTCGTAGTTAGTTGGTTATGGTCAACATGCATCATATTTTAAAAGCTACGCAAAATGTTTTGAGCATGTTTTTAAGCACGAAGGTGAGGTACTCCGTGAATTCCGGGTGGGACTCTGTAACGCCCCGAGTTATCTGAACCTGGTTCGTTACACAAAAGTTCGTACATGACTAAGAAATCTCAACTGTATTATATATTTTTTTTTAAAACTTTGCTCAACAATCAACATTTGACATAAGCTAAAATCTCAAAACATTTAAAACTTGCAGCGGAAATCTTTTGGACAACAATAGAGTTAAACAAAACTATGAACATTGTTGGAAATGTAAGAAATAACGGCTAAAAGAAATAGAGGTTTAAATCGTGAAATATTTGGGAAGTCGCAGAAGTCAAACGCATTTGCCGATGGATAAAGTCAACGGAATAAGCAGAAACAGCAAATAGAAGGCTTCTACCGATGACGTGGACCAGAAGAGTTGGAAACAAAAGACATCTCTCGGTGGACTGCATCTACCGATGATGTCAGCCGGATAAATCAATTATCCAACATCCACCGATCACAAGACGACAAGTTTTGCGACTCGTATCTACCGACGGCAAAACGACAAAATCTCTCATTCCCTTCTTCCGATAGGATAAACTACATATACCGGTAGTGCAAAATCTACATCTTCCGATAGAATTAAACCTACATCATCCGATGGCTTTTCTGAAGACATCTTCCGATATAATTAAACCTACATCATCCGATGGCTTTTCTGAAGACATCTTCCGATAGAATAACAGACCGACATTTCGACTATTTCTTGCTATGCAAGCACAACTCTAAGTACAGAAAAGAATTTACTTATTTCACCACAACCATTCAAAAACAATTCAAATCATTGCATTACTCAAGTCCAGTATAATCCAGTGTTAAAAATCAACGGAATACTATTATCAGAAAAGTCTCAAAGTACTTTTTGAAAATATCAAGCAACTTCTATCATCAGAAAGTTTAACATACTCAAATTGAAATCATTGTCCACTAAACCTTCTCAACCACTGACACCAGTTAAATCGCCCCATCAGATGCCAGATCGATGCCTAAATGCACCCCTCTAACCAGCCTAGTCCTCAACCAACTCAGAGAATTCACCTGCGGTATCCTCAACACCTACATCAAAAAACTCATCTATTAGCCTAATGCTAAGTAAGTAAAGCAGTAATGAAATGAAATGCTGAAACATAAATTCCTAAACATGCAATTTCTACTTTATCATCTCAGTTGTATTCACGTTCATTCATAGCTGATCTGATCCCTCGTTTCCCTTGGGAAGTGGATCAATTTTTCCAATGTTATACATCCTCTACTCGATTAAGGGGCGGATGAATTCCCTTAATAGCTGATCTGATCCCTCCTGTTCCCTTGAGAGTGGGATCAATTCTCCCAATGTTATAAATCCCTTCATAAGTTAAGGGGTGGATTAGTTCCCTTAATAGTTTGTCTGTCATATTCAGTTCATGCCTTACCATCCTTACTTGGAAATTCATTTTCGTAATCTTTAAAAAAAACATGATGCATGACATACAAAATCATTCACAAGATACATAACCCTACTGTTTTGTGATGTAGGCCCGAAGGCACATGCATACTTTACTTACTTGGCTTCTGGAAATTGTTTGGTCGCTAGCTACTTTGGAAATCTGCTCACCTAAGTTCATAACAGAATATAAATCAAAACTTCACTAAATCTCACCAAGAATTAAACAGTGGTTCGAGGAATCCAGTTAGAAACTCTACTACCCGAGCATCCCCCCTTTACCACTAAAACCCGAATCTATGCTCAATCTCAGAATCCTCAAAATCATCACATTGTACTCCTTCAGGTATTTAACCACTATATCATAAGAGAAATGAGGAAAACTTACTTAAGTCGAAGGAGAATCGGGCGAGGAAAATCACTTAGAGAGTTCGGCTGCTTGAGCTGAAAACCTGAAGAGAAAGGTATGAAATGGTGGTGGCTACAGTGCATTAAACCCAATCCCTCTTTCCTTAAATACGTTATCCACTTTTAAAAATGTAATTTACTCTAATGCCCTTGTCTAGTCTAATCATTCAATAACCCTACTTAAATTATTGACTAATAAAGTGTATACCATTAATAATAAAAGAGCTGATTCGATAGAACCGGGTGTTACAATCTACCCTCCTTAAAAGAATTTTGTCCTCAAAATTCAGTACCTGAATAACTCTGGATGTTGGTCCATCATGTCTTGCTGGCGTTCCCAAGTTGTTTCCTCAATATTCTGGTTGTGCCACAAGACTTTCACTACGGGAATCTCTTTGTTGCGCAATACCTTCACCGCATAATCTAAGATCTTTACTGGTTTCTCTTCGTAGGACAAGGGTAGGATGAATCTCAAGGTCTTGATGTTCCACGATTTGATATGGATCCCTTATGCATTTCTTCAACATAGAAACATGGAACACACTGTGTATCCCATCCATAGACGCCGGTAGCTGCAACTGATAGGCTGCTCTCCCAACTTTCTTCAGAATAGTGAATGGTCCAATAAATTTGGGGTTCAACTTTCCTCTCTTTCCAAATCTCACTACTCCTTTGAAATGTGACACCTTAAGGAAAACTTCATTACCTACTTCAAATTCTAGTTCTCTTTGCCTTTTGTCTGCATTGCTTTTCTGCCGGCTTTGAGCTGTCAAGATTCTTTGTCGGATAAGAGCAATTTTCTCCACTGTTTGCTGTACGATGTCAGGACCAATCAATCGTGCTTCTCCAACTTTCATCCCAGTACAGTGGAGATCTACACTTTCGTCCATACAATGCCTCGTATGGCGCCATGCCTATTGTTGCCTGAAAACTGTTGTTATAAGAAAATTCAATCAAGGACAAGTATTTGCTCTATGAACCTTGAAAGTCTAAGACACATGCATGGAACATATCCTTTAATGTTTGATTGGTTCTTTCGGATTGTCCATCTGTTTGAGGGTGGAAAGCTGTGCTAAAACTAAGCTGTGTTCCCATAGCCTTGTGCAAACTTTTCCAAAACTTAGATGTAAATCTAGAGTCTCGGTCTGAAACTATAATGCTTGGAACTCCATGCAGTCTAACAACTTCGTGCACATACAACTTAGCAGTTTATCCATCGAGTATGTTATCCTTATTGGCAGAAAGTGAGCAGATTTGGTTAAACGATCAACTATTACCCAAATTGCATCGTGACCCTTCGCTGCTCTAGGTAATCCTATAACAAAATCCATCGTTATTTGTTCCCATTTCCATTCGGGAACTAGGTAAGGGTTGTAATGTTCCAGCAGGCCTCTGATGTTCAGCGTTGACTTGCTAGCAGATCAGACAGGACTCCACATACTCCGCCACACTTCTTTTCATACCTGGCCACCAATAATGTTGCTTGAGATCTCTGTATATTTTCGTACCTCCGGGATGAACAGAGAGTCTAGAAGAATGTGCCTCAGATAGGATTTCCCTTCTATGTTCAGTATCAGCCGGAATAAACCATCTATTTCAAAACTTGAGAATTTCATCAATTGAGCAGTTGAAATCCGACTTGTCAGTAGAATCCATGCACAACTTATACCTATTGCATTCAGTGTCATTCATTTGAACTTCCTTTATTCTCTCCAAAATAGTAGGCCTCAAGGATATGGTCGAAAGTATGGCTGTTACACTAGACACAGCTTCTAGGTTGAATCTTTGGAATTCTGTCTCTAAAGCTATCGGCATGTCTAAAGTTAATGTAGAGACCGAAGGAGTCACTCTACTCAAAGCATCAGCCACTACATTCGCCTTGCCAGGGTGGTACTTAATCTCAAAATCATAATCTTTGACAAACTCTAACCACCTACGTTGCCTCATATTCAGTTCCTTTTGCGTGAAAATGTATTTCAGACTTTTATGATCCGAAAATATCTCACAAGTCTGTCCATACAGATAGTGCCTCCAAATCTTTAATGCGAAGACCACAGCAGCTATTTCTAAGTCATGTGTAGGGTAATTCTTTTCATGTAATTTTAACTATCAAGAAGCATAAGCTATAACCTTTCCATCTTGCATCAACACACAACCTAGTCCAATTTCAGAAGCATCACAATAAATACTAAATTTACCATCTTCAACTGGAAGGGTTAAGATTGGAGCATTGGTCAGTTTCTGTTTCAAGGTCTGAAAGCTACGTTCAATTTCCTTAGTCCACATATACTTCACATTTTTCCTTGTTAACCTAGTAAGGGGTGTGGTAATCTTTGAAAATTCTTCGATAAATTTTCTATAGTATCCTACTAATCCAAGGAAACTTCGAATATCAGTGGTATTCTTCGGTTGGGGCCACTCCTTGACTGCTTGAACCTTGGCTGGATCGACAGATATTCCATCTCCAGAAATCACGTGACCAAGAAAGTGAATTCTGTCCAACCAAAACTCACACTTAGAAAATTTGGCATACAGTTGGTGCTGCCTCAGTGATCCTAACACCAAGTTTAAATGTCCTGCATGCTCCTCTTTAGTTCTAGAATAGATTAGAATGTCATCTATGAACACAATGACAAACTTTTCCAAATACTCGCGAAACACCCTATTCATAAGATCCATGAAGGCTGCTGGTGCATTTGTCAAACCAAAAGACATAACCAAAAACTCATAATGTCCATACCTTGTGCGAAAGGCAGTCTTTGGAATATCTTCAGATTTAACCTTCAGCTAGTAATAACCAGATCTAAGGTCATTCTTAGAGAAAACTCTTGCACCCTTAAGCTGGTCAAATAAGTCATCAATCCTCGGCAAAGGGTACTTGTTCCTGACTGTTAACTTATTCAATTCTCTATAATCAGTGCACATACGCATTGATCCATCTTTCTTTTTGACAAAAAGGACAGGTGCACCCTACGGTGAAAAGCTAGGGCATATGAACCCTTTTTCTAACAGATCCTCCAACTGTTTCTTCAATTCCTTAAGTTCTGTTGGTGCTAATCTATATGGATTCTTAGATACAGGCTCAGCGCCGGGGTAAACATCCACAACAAACTCAATTTCCCTATCTGGTGGCAAACCAGGAAGGTCATCTAGAAATACTTCCGGAAAATCTTGGACAACTAAAACATTTTCGGGGCTCGCTTTTTCTACTAGCTGTGTGTCTAAAACACTGGCCAAAAAGCACAAATACTCTCTACATGGGGAGGGTCTACAATTGACAGAAGTCATTACAGTCATTTCCTTACTCTTCTTCAGAGCTTGGAAGGTTTGGTTTAAACCACCAGGGGGTTGAAAACTAACAACTCCAGTCCTACAATCTATTGTGGCATAATGTTTAAATAACCAATCCATTCCCAGGATTACATCAAATCCCATTATGTCCATAACAATGAGATCGGCAGGCAAATTCATGTTTCCTACTAATACAACACTATCAGGCATCATTTGGTTAGAGTGCATGCGTTCACCAGAGGGTAAGGCAACTTTGAATACATGTTCAAAAGAAGTAAACCGTACATCTAACTTATCAGCAAATGCAGAGGCTATAAAAGAATGTATTGCACCCGAATCTATCAAAGTAAAAGCAGGTATAGAGTTAATCAGTATTGTACCTGACACTACAACAGGCTGGTCCTCACCACATGACTCCATCATGGAGAATATTCTTGGCTTAATCTTGACAGGGCCACCCTTCAAAGCTAGGCAGTCTCTGTTGACATGGCCAACCTTGTTGCAATGGAAACATCGAATGACCCGGGGCTTTGGACAATCCTTGTACAAGTGTCCAACCTCTTCACAGTTGAAGCACTTACCCGTTCCAAATCTACACTCCCCCGAGTGATTCTTCGAACATTTCGGGCACTGAGGGAACTTCTGGGTATTCGGTACCTTCTTTCCAGATCCATGGCCACTCTGGCCCTCAATAGGCCTCTTCATTCCCCTCTGATGGTGTGGCTGGATAAACTTTTGTGGAACCTCCTTTGGTCCAGCACACTTCTTTTCAGCTTCTTCCACTTCTAGAGCAGTGGACACAACTTCACTAAATGTCAAGGCTTTAATGCCACAGAATTTGACTCCTCGGTAAATCTCCGGCTTCAGTCCATGCACAAATTTGAACACCTTATCCTCTTCCTTATGAGCAAAATGTCCAGCAAACCTGGACAGGGACTCGAATTGCCTACTGTAATCAGCCACAGACCCTGTTTGCTTCAAGTTCAGAAACTCCAACTTCTTCGCGGTCTAGGACAGTGCTGTTAAAATACTTCCCATAGAAAAGGTCCTTGAATTGTAACCAAGGCATCACTAAAACATCTGTGGTGGTCTCTATTGTTTCCCACCAGAGTTGAGCTTCTCCAGCTAAATGAAATGTTGCCAACGTGACCTTGTCTCCTTCTCCTATGTTGGCACACCTAAACATACTCTCAATCTTTCTAAGCCATCCTTCAGCAATAACTGGATCAGATGACTGTCCTATCAAACGTGGGTTGTCTTAGTCTCCGGAATATATCTCCAGAATGTTCACTGCTAGAACCCAAGTTGGCACTTCCTTGAGTCTCCCGGCTCAATAGCACTCCTAATTGGTCAGACTGTTGACGCACTATATCAGTCTGCTGACGCATCAATTCTGTCAGCTGCCTAATTACACTAGAGTCCTCCTTCCGTATCGGACTTGGTATCTCTCTTGGTAATCTTGGTCTTCCTGGTCGTCTAGACATTTGCTATATTCCTGTACAAAGTTAATTACACTCTTAAATATCTAATAGCTAAGGTTAAGATAAACACTTACAGTTGTTGGAGTACTTCCATGCAACGATTGGCACTGATGAGTAATCTTTTGAACGGTTTAACTGAATATCTCTGATACCATACTGTAACGCCCCGAGTTATCTGAACCCGGTTCGTTACACAAAAGTTCGTACATGACTAAGAAATCTCAACTGTATTATATTTTTTTAAAAAACTTTGCTCAACAATCAACATTTGACATAAGCTAAAATCTCAAAACATTTAAAACTTGCAGCGGAAATCTTTTGGACAACAATAGAGTTAAACAAAACTATGAACATTGTTGGAAATGTAAGAAATAACGGCTAAAAGAAATAGAGGTTTAAATCGTGAAATATTTGGGAAGTCGCAGAAGTCAAACGCATCTGCCGATGGATAAAGTCAACGGAATAAGCAGAAACAGCAAATAGAAGGTTTCTACCGATGACGAGGACCAGAAGAGTTGGAAACAAAAGACATCTCTCGGTGGACTGCATCTACCGATGACGTCAGCCGGATAAATCAATTATCCAACATCCACCGATCGCAAGACGACAAGTTTTGGGACTCGTATCTACCGACGGCAAAACGACAAAATCTCTCATTCCCTTTTTCCGATAGGATAAACTGCATATACCGGTAGTGCAAAATCTACATCTTCCGATAGAATTAAACCTACATCATCCGATGGCTTTTCTGAAGACATCTTCCGATAGAATTAAACCTACATCATCCGATGGCTTTTCTAAAGATATCTTCCGATAGAATTAAACCTACATCATCCGATGGCTTTTCTGAAGACATCTTCCGATAGAATTAAACCTACATCATCCGATGGCTTTTCTGAAGACATCTTCCGATAGAATTAAACCTACATCATCCGATGGCTTTTCTGAAGACATCTTCCGATAGAATTAAACCTACATCATCCGATGGCTTTTCTGAAGACATCTTCCGATAGAATTAAACCTACATCATCCGATGGCTTTTCTGAAGACATCTTCCGATAGAATTAAACCTACATCATCCGATGGCTTTTCTGAAGACATCTTCCGATAGAATTAAACCTACATCATCCGATGGCTTTTCTGAAGACATCTTCCGATAGAATTAAACCTACATCATCCGATGGCTTTTCTGAAGACATCTTCCGATAGAATTAAACCTACATCATCCGATGGCTTTTCTGAAGACATCTTCCGATAGAATTAAACCTACATCATCCGATGGCTTTTCTGAAGACATCTTCCGATAGAATTAAACCTACATCATCCGATGGCTTTTCTGAAGACATCTTCCGATAGAATTAAACCTACATCATCCGATGGCTTTTCTGAAGACATCTTCCGATAGAATTAAACCTACATCATCCGATGGCTTTTCTGAAGACATCTTCCGATAGAATTAAACCTACATCATCCGATGGCTTTTCTGAAGACATCTTCCGATAGAATTAAACCTACATCATCCGATGGCTTTTCTGAAGACATCTTCCGATAGAATTAAACCTACATCATCCGATGGCTTTTCTGAAGACATCTTCCGATAGAATTAAACCTACATCATCCGATGGCTTTTCTGAAGACATCTTCCGATAGAATTAAACCTACATCATCCGATGGCTTTTCTGAAGACATCTTCCGATAGAATTAAACCTACATCATCCGATGGCTTTTCTGAAGACATCTTCCGATAGAATTAAACCTACATCATCCGATGGCTTTTCTGAAGACATCTTCCGATAGAATTAAACCTACATCATCCGATGGCTTTTCTGAAGACATCTTCCGATAGAATTAAACCTACATCATCCGATGGCTTTTCTGAAGACATCTTCCGATAGAATTAAACCTACATCATCCGATGGCTTTTCTGAAGACATCTTCCGATAGAATTAAACCTACATCATCCGATGGCTTTTCTGAAGACATCTTCCGATAGAATTAAACCTACATCATCCGATGGCTTTTCTGAAGACATCTTCCGATAGAATTAAACCTACATCATCCGATGGCTTTTCTGAAGACATCTTCCGATAGAATTAAACCTACATCATCCGATGGCTTTTCTGAAGACATCTTCCGATAGAATTAAACCTACATCATCCGATGGCTTTTCTGAAGACATCTTCCGATAGAATTAAACCTACATCATCCGATGGCTTTTCTGAAGACATCTTCCGATAGAATTAAACCTACATCATCCGATGGCTTTTCTGAAGACATCTTCCGATAGAATTAAACCTAGAAAACAGACCGACATTTCGACTATTTCTTGCTATGCAAGCACAACTCTAAGTGCAGAAAAGAATTTACTTATTTCACCACAACCATTCAAAAACAATTCAAATAATTGCATTACTCAAGTCCAGTATAATCCAGTGTTAAAAATCAACGGAATACTATTATCAGAAAAGTCTCAAAGTACTTTTTGAAAACATCAAACAACTTCTATCATCAGAAAGTTTAACATACTCAAATTGAAATCATTGTCCACTAACCCTTCTCAACCACTGACACCAGTTAAACCACCCCATCAGATGCCAGATCGATGCCTGAATACACCCCTCTAACCAGCCTAGTCCTCAACCAACTCAGAGAATTCACCTGCGGTATCCTCAACACCTACATCAAAAACTCATCTAATGGCTTTTCTGAAGACATCTTCCGATAGAATTAAACCTACATCATCCGATGGCTTTTCTGAAGACATCTTCCGATAGAATTAAACCTACATCATCCGATGGCTTTTCTGAAGACATCTTCCGATAGAATTAAACCTACATCATCCGATGGCTTTTCTGAAGACATCTTCCGATAGAATTAAACCTACATCATCCGATGGCTTTTCTGAAGACATCTTCCGATAGAATTAAACCTACATCATCCGATGGCTTTTCTGAAGACATCTTCCGATAGAATTAAACCTACATCATCCGATGGCTTTTCTGAAGACATCTTCCGATAGAATTAAACCTACATCATCCGATGGCTTTTCTGAAGACATCTTCCGATAGAATTAAACCTACATCATCCGATGGCTTTTCTGAAGACATCTTCCGATAGAATTAAACCTACATCATCCGATGGCTTTTCTGAAGACATCTTCCGATAGAATTAAACCTACATCATCCGATGGCTTTTCGAAGGCACATGCATACTTTACTTACTTGGCTTCTGGAAATTGTCTGGTCGCTAGCTACTTCGGAAATCTGCTCACCTAAGTTCATAACAGAATATAAATCAAAACTTCACTAAATCTCACCCAGAATTAAATAGTGGTTCGAGGAATCCAGTTAGAAACTCTACTACCCGAGCATCCCCCTTTACCACTAAAACCCGAATCTACGCTCAATCTCAGCATCCTCAAAATCATCACATTGTACTCCTTTAGGTATTTAACCACTATATCATAAGAGAAATGAGGAAAACTTACCTAAGTCGAAGGAGAATCGGGCGAGGAAAATCGCTTAGAGAGCTCGGCTGCTTGAACTGAAAACCCGAAGAGAAAGGTATGAAATGGTGGCCGCTACAGTGCATTAAACCTAATCCCTCTTTCCTTAAATACGTTATCCACTTTTAAAAATGTAATTTACTCTAATACGTTTGTCTAGTCTAATCATTCAATAACCCTACTTAAATTATTGACTAATAAAGTGTATACCATTAATAATAAAAGAGCTGGTTCGATAGAACCGGGTGTTACAGACTCGGGCCGGAGGGTGATGTGCTCCCCGAATTCCGGTTGGACTTAGGCCGGAGGTGAGGTACTCTGCAAATTTTGGGTGGGACTCGAGCCGGAGTGTGATGTGCTCCACGAATTTCGGGTTGGACTCGGGCCGGATGTGAGGTTCTCCACGA
Organism: Begonia masoniana; assembly: GCA_022432975.1. Taxonomy (NCBI): domain Eukaryota; kingdom Viridiplantae; phylum Streptophyta; class Magnoliopsida; order Cucurbitales; family Begoniaceae; genus Begonia; species Begonia masoniana. Next base: position 19,212,805 of record CM039504.1, read on the forward strand.
ATTTCGGGTGGGACTCGGGCCGGAGGGTGATGTGCTCTGCAAATTCCAGGTTGGACTCAGGCCGGAGGTGAGGTACTCCGCAAATTTTGGGTGGGACTCGGGCCGGAGGGTGATGTGCTCTGTGAATTTCGGGTTGGACTCGGGTCGAAGGTGAGGTACTCCGCGAATTCCGGGTTGGACTCGGGTCGGAGGTGAGGTACTGAGGTGATGACAACGTGAGTGGAGATGTGCATGTGTTACAATTGCTTAATTGATTTTCATGCTTCATAGTTATTTTCAGCACTCTACTTACTAAGCTTTGAGCTTACTGTGTGTTATGTGGTGTAAGTGCCGTTGAGGAGGAAGGTGAGTACCGAGAGCCTGACCGGTAGTAGATGACAGTTGGTGACGTGCGACTAGGGCCCCGGCTGATGGCAGTGTTAGGGCGACCCGACCCAAGAGGAGTCGTGACATAGTGTTGATGGGGAGTAGAACTTCTCTTTTGTTCCTTTTGTGGGGGTATTTTGTATTTGTTGTATATAGTCACAGTTAAGGGTGAGGTGTCACCCTATACTGTGGATTTTCTTCATTTAGGGTTGATAGTACAGTCTTTCTTGCTTATAGATGATAGTACTCTAGTTTCCCTCGTTATTTCTATTTGGAGATTTCGTATGTTGGTTAGATGAGTAGGAATATTCTAGATGGGTTGAGGATTCATTTTTATGCAGGTACTTAGCATTTTGAGGGCGCCATTTATAGGCGTTACTCTGTCAAAATTTTTGGGGAGTATGCCGGGAAATCTAACTGTTAGGATTAGGGGAGATTAGTGGGTCTAGACAGCTAGGTAAGACATAAGAGAACTTCAAGAAATTAGTTTTAAATTCTGCTGCGTCAGTTTTATTTAAAATGGATTTTTTTTTCATTAGTAGTTTAAGTGAACGAGATAGTAGACACAGAGAGAGTCGTTTAGCTCAGAGCAGTCCCTGTAGCAAACCGGGTCGTGGAGACTCGGAACGTTACAATCATGGAGGAGAATTCAATAATGAATGCTTTGAGATTCTTTGTCATGAATATGACATTGAATAAAAAATTTTCTTTCCTAAAACCCTTCAACAAAATGACGTTGTTAAGAGAAAGAATAAATCCCCCCAAGAATTGGCAAGGAACATCTATAAATATTTTTGAAGAGAAGTCGTTGCCATGACATTCTGTGTCCTTAACCGTATTTTGACTAGACCAATTCTAGAAAAGACTTCTTATGTATTATGGAATTGAAAAATTCCTAATATTGGATATCTTAAGTTCTTTGGATGTAAATGCTTTAATATTAAAAGTAAGGACAATATAGGAAAGTGTTACTGCAAAACTTATCATCAAAATTTTATAGGCTATTCCACAACTATCAAAACTTATAGAGTATTATACAAAAAGAAATCTAGTTGTAGAAGAATATATGCATATTTTATTTGATGAATCCACACAATCACCAAATGAAAAGAAGTCAAATGATGAATTAGAAAAGGAGATAAAAATCCTTAACTTGGATGACAATAATCAAGGAGCAAACACATTTCAAGAGAAACCTTCTAATGAGTTAGAAATCGTTCAAATTGGAGAAATTTATGAGGATATGTTGAAAGATTGGAAATAAACTAAGAGTCATCCCATAGTTGACATTTTAGGTGATCTCACTCTAGACGTTAAAACTAGATCATCTCTTAAGAATTATTGAGCCAATATAGCATTTGTCTCTCAAATCGAAAACAAAAATTTTGATGAGGTCTAAAATGATGAAGATTGGATATGGCCATGCAAGAAGAATTGAACAAATGAGAGAAAAAAGTTTGGTAATTAGGTTCAAGAATTAAGGAACATTCAATTATTGGAACTAAATGTGTATTCAAGAACAAGTTGGATGAAAACGGTATAGTAGTGAGGAATAAAGCATGGTTGGTTGCAAAAGAATATAATAAAAAAGAAGAGATTGATCTTGAGGAAACCTTTACTTTGATAACACGACTTGAATCTATTCACATACTTGCTTTTGCTTTCTTTAAGAATTTTATCTTATATCAAATAAATGTCAAAAGTGGCTTCAAAATTGGATATAATAAGGAGGAAGTGTATGTAGAGAAACCATTAAGTTTTTAGGCACATGATAAGTTGACCATGTGTATAAGCTTAATAAAGCTCTTTATGGATTTAAACAAACTGTTAGAGTTTTGTACGAGAGATTAAACAAATTTCTGTCTAAAGAGATTTCAAAATAGGAAAAGTTGATTCATCATTGTTCACCAAACACAAAGATAAATGTATGTTTATTATGCAAATATATGCTGATGAGATTATCTTTGATAGGACGAATGAATCGATTTGCAGAGAATTTAGAGAATTAATACAAAATGAACTAGAAATGAGCATGATGGGAGAATTAAAATTCTTCCTTGGTTTACAGATTAGGCAATCTAAGGAGGGGATATTTTTTAACCAAGAAAAATCTATTGAAGTGCTCATCAAGAGGTTCAAAATGGATAGCTAAAAATCCTCTCGTACACGTATGGGTACCTCTATAAGATTAGATAAAGAGTGGTGAAAATACAAACGGAGATATCAAGGAATGGTTGTTTCATTATTGTACTTAACGACAAGTACGTAAATATTCTTTTTAGTGTTTTTTTATGTGCCTGGTTTCAAGCATGTTCAAATGAGTCTTATTTACATGCCATAAAATGATATTTAAATATCTAAGAGGAACAAGCGATTTGGTATTTTGATATTCCAAGGGAACTTCTTCCAATTTAGTAGCCTACACCGACTTCAATTATGCTGGGAGTCTACGAATAGGAACAGCACAAGTAGAATGTGCCAATTCCTTAGAGAATCCTTGGTTCAATGGTTCTCCAAAAAACAAAACTTGATGGGTCTTTTACGGCCAAAGGTAAGTATATAGTCTTCGCTAGTTGTAGTGTTCAAGTTCTTTGGATTAAACAAACACTTATGGTCAAATTTACGAGAACATTTGTATTAGATGCAATAATTGTAGTGGTATAAACATTTCTAAAAATCCTATTGAACACTCTCACACCAAAGAAATTGAGATTAGGTATTGATTCATCCAAGATCACGTCTAAAAAAGAGAGGTGACTCTAGAGTTCATAACTTCCAAAAATCAATTGACTTATATCTTTATAAAACTATTGGATGAGTTGACCTTCAACAATGTTAGGATCCAATTGGGGTTGTTTCGACTTGATTCCACTTAATTTTATTGTTGGTCTCATTTTTGGTTTATGAAATGAACATATCCAATCAATCGTAGGTTAAATTATGGTAGACCACCGAGACATATTTATAACACGCCTAGATGCATAGACGTGCTACGACACAAAAAAAATTATCCTCTCACAATTCCTAGCATAATCACACTTTCCCCATCGAAATCGTTCCTTTTAATAAATTCATCTCCTACCTTTAAATTGTGTTTTTCATTCGTACAACATTACTTCTCTTCCTTTTTATGATACCCTAACTTGCAAAACATAGTCTCCGAACCTCAAAAATTGGCAATTTTACTAAAATTACTTATCATTCGGCTTCCTCATAATATTAGTCACCATCACCAATGTCTGCCAATATCTCTTTTGTGAAAATTAGAACCTCAATGGCATAAGCTTTTTTAGCATCCAGAAAACTTGTGTAACCCAAGGTGGAACCTCCCGTCCTTCATCTTCAACGAAGTGTTTATCCCTTTCTTTCAAGTCAATCATATTCAAGGATTAGTATGACAATTTTAAACTTTGGTCAATTTTTTGTTCTATAACATTTTTATTTTTGAGTTTTGCAACCTTGGCTATTGAGAATACTTTTAGAGAAATGGGTCTTGAAGGTTTATGTAATTTGAATGGACCATATTATGAATGATTTATTTGGATGTTTAATGCAAACTTAGAGTATACTCCCCGACCTATGTAAATTCATAGTTATGTTATGGGAAAGAAAATTGATTTAATATTTAGGAAAATCAATGAATTATTAGGCATTGAGATTGATGACTCAGTTGAAAAAATTACACTACATCAATAGATCTCATCCTTTTTTGGAACAAGATGAATGACTTGATTGTCTTAAAAAAGTTCATAAGGATTTGAATGTTGAAGCTTATTTCAAACCAAGAGCCGAGTATCTAAACGTACATGCATGAGTTATTCACCATATACTCACATACAATCTATTACGTGAAGATGGTTATCAAAATCATATTAGTTGTATGGATTTGTATATCTTGGAGAAAATCCATAGTGGTCAGTGTTTTAGCCTTGTGCATAATCATGCATGACATGATCAATGTTTGCGCAAATTCAACGAAATCCTTTCCATACAATCTTCTATTGACCAACAATAATGTAATTCCTCCTTATGAGCCAACTAGCATGATATGTCAAATAGACATCTATAAAAAGCATATTTTGGTATGTAGGTCTTTGTAATGAATGCTCAAAGAATGTGGGACCTCAAGTCAACCATTGTCGAATATGCTTCAGCAGACCTATCAATACAACCTTTCAATCCATCCGATGGTCAAGATGTTCCGATGGAGGCTGTTTTGAGTCAGCAGTCTCCTCTACGTTCAACATAATCTCATTCTGAGGGAGGAATATCAAGCCTTGGATAGAAGCTAGATGTATTGACTGCATGTTTCTCCAATTTTAGGATTGACCTTGATGATCGTTCAATTGGATTGGTGCTCACTTTCAAGTGTTGGATCAAACAGTCAAGAATCAAAGTGCCTCCGTTATAAGCTTCTAGTGAGAGGGGCGTGCTAGAGTTGATGTGATAGATCACTAACTCAAACACATCACTGACACTTGTTGGAATCCCATTGTCAAGCCTAGAGTTTGGAATCCTAAAATCCTCTAGAGTTGATGATGATGGATTATTATCTGTGGTCCATTTATTTGGAACATATTATGGTTTGATGCTGTAGCACCCGGCAATTATTGACTTGAATTGACGATTGTGGTGTACGTTTTTATGGAATTAAGGGAGATATGACTAATTGCTTGAGTATGTTAATAGAGAAAAATGAGAGAAACAATGGCTAGGTTAAAGTTTGGATTGACAAGGGCATATGTGTAAATTTGTGAAATATATGATATAAATGAAGGGTTTAGTGAAGGGTTTTAGCCGCCACCTTATTCAACTTTTCCTTTTTGGTGCTTAGCTCAGCAGGTTTCTCCCGGCGATTCTCCTGCCCAATTTCTTCAACCTAGGTGAGTTTTACTTTGATTTCTTGCTATTTTAGTGGTTAGTTAATAGAGGAGTTGTAGATGAGTGTTTTGAGAGTGCTGTAAGTGAGAGTTGGGTTCGGGTTTTGTGGTGAATTGGGGAATGCACGAAGAACAGAATTCTCAACTAGCTTCCTTAGATTTCTGGATGGTTTAGAATGAAGTTTAGTGAAGATTTAATTAAAGCTGTGTTTATGATTTTAGGTGAGCAAACTCTTGAAGTAGCTTACAACCAAGAATCTCTCAGGAAGCCAGGTAAGTAGAGTATGTGTAGGACCGTAATTGTCTAAGAGGGGGGTGAATTAGACTTTTTAATTTTACTAAAATTAAACTTAATTTCTCTTCTTGATTAAAACTTAAATTTAACACAAGTGCTCAAATAATGTAAAGAGAGAGAGAGAGAAATTCGACACCAGTATTTTTACGTGGTTCGGCCAAACTGCCTACGTCCACGCTTCAAGGCTCACCCCTTGAAGATCCTTAACCTTCTCCTCACGAGAATGACTAGATCGGGATTCCGGGCTCCGATCAATTGCCTTTACAATTCTGGATTGAACTTGCCGGGCGTCAATCCACTGCCTTTACAAATAATTTGTGTTTGTGAAATTGATCACAGACTACACTCTCACAGCAGAAATCTCAAGTTCGAGTTTAGAGAGATGTACAGTGATTACAGAGTATGAAAACTTTTGCAGCTTAGGGCTATCAATTGAAAATTCGCAAAAAAGTTCTTCCTTCGTGTTTTGAGCTTGACTTATATACTCTGTATATTCTTCTTCTCCGAATTGAATGCATCTATCTTCAAATGAGAAAATGTTACCGTTGGGAAGCATCCGTACGAAACATTTATCCGTTGCATCTGAAAGTGTTGTTCGTCGTCGCCATTAATGTTCTGGAGTTAAAGCTTGAAAACGACGTCACTGTAGCTTCGCGGCTGGCTTTGAATTCTGGCGGAAATGCATCGGCAGAGACAGTTTAAAATAATGCCACGTCATCGGTAAATGCAGCTTGTAGAGCCATCGGCATATGAGGCTTCAAATGTAATCGGCAGCTGACTTAATATGTCATCAGCAGGAATACCATCGGCAAAAGAGTCTTCATATGTCATCGTTATAAGAATCTTTGGATGCCATCGGTATTTGGAGTGTAAAACTTCATCGGTATTTGAAGTGTAAGACCCCATCGGTATTTGCATCTTGTAGGGCCATCGGCAGATGAGTCTTTGAATGCCATCGGCATTTGAATCTTCGTAAGCTATTGGCAGATGAGTCCTTGGAGTTTTGTTGTCTAGTGATCGGCATGAGAAACCTTGAACGACATCGGCAGATGCAGCTACAAAGCAATCGGCATGAACATCTTTAAACGCCATCGGCACGAGTTTCTTTAAACGCCATCGGCACGAGTTTCTTTAAAATGCCATCGGCAGATGTAAACTTTGAACTCCATCGGCAGAGACAACCGTAAATACTATCGGCATGAGAATCCTTGAACAGTGTCGGCAAGAGTAGCTTCAAATGCTATCGGCAGATTGCATCTTGACACGTCATCGGCACAAGCACGCACTGAACGACTTCTTCTTCTGTCTTTTAGCAATCGGCAGAAGCCTTCATTTCTTTGTCGTCTTGTGATCGGCACAAGGAACAACTAATTTTAGCCCTGTTTAACTATTCAGCCCTGTATACTCAATACAATTTATTAGATAACTAAAATACCCTTTTCAAGGGTATTTCCAAATAACCTCATATTCATTATTCTCATTAAATACACATAATCAAATTACATTATTTATCCTTTAAATACATCATCAAAAACATATTATGACTTAAACACTCTATAAGTCAACAATCTCCCCCTTTTTGATGATGACAATATGAATTTGATTAATTTAAATACTCCCCCATAATTCTAGCTGCTCCCCCATAGTATATGCATTTTATTCAGTTAACCATACAGAGCAAATCCAAAAACACAGAGCAAGCATATATCCAAAAAAAATATATATCCAGAATGCTAACTAATCAGACTCAAAGCAAATATATATATTCAGAATGCTAACCAAGTCATACTCAATCATCAAATACACTATTCTCCCCCATTGACATTATCAAAAACAGATTATAGAAAGAGCAGAAGCAATGCATTAATGAAAGAAACAGAGAAATTGTATTTGAATACCAATTAATGTGTACAAGACAAAAAAAAATAAAAACTTAGGAATAACTACTTGAAGAAACCTACAAATCGTGTCCAAAAGGCTTGATGAAGCCATGATGGCACGGCACGATTTGAAGAAATATAAGCATCTACAAGCTCTGGAAGGGAGCGATTATTCAGAGGGATAGGTGGCTGATATACCACTATGGCCAGACAAGGAGGAGGCTCAACAATAGGGTCAGCAGGAAGAACAGCAGCAACATCAGCAACTTCAGCAACTGCATCAACTGCAGCAACTTCAGTAACTTCAGCAACTGCAGTAACTTCAGTCTCCTGAAGATCCAAAGGCATTAGGCGCACATCGTCAGCTACCTCAGGCCTGGAAAATGGAAGAAATAGATCTTCAAAACAAGGAACAGAACTTGAGGGCAGGTCGGGTTCAGGTTCAGGTTCAGGTGTCAAGGCAGCAATGGAGGATTGGAGTTTCTCAATTTCCCTGACAATCATGCGCCGATCAGCATCCACTTTTTGAGTCAGCAAACCAAGACCAGAATCTAAGTCAGTGGACAAGTCTTTGTGATTCTTTACAAGTTTGGCATCCAGAGACTGTTCAATCCGACTTTCCATGGTACTGAGAGCAGACTCAATGCGGTCAATAGAGGCTTTCAGCTCAGAATATCGAGTCTCATTCAGTGAGAATCTCCTCTGATAGGTTAGAGGAGTGGTTGGTATGGACGGCAGAGCAGGAAGGAGTGGAGGGGATGGAGGAGCTGGTTGGACAGGTGATGGAGGAGCTGGTGAGGGCAATCTGATTGGAGAGTGAGGTGGAGGTGGAGGAGTAGAAAGAGGAGTACTGAGGGGAGTAGTCGGGATTGGAGATGAAGGTGGTGAAGGTATAGCCGGTGGAGAAAGAAGTTGGACTGGTGATGAAGGAGCCGTAGCCAATTTGGTGGGAGACTGGGGAACAGGTGAGGGCAGTCGCATTGGAGATGGTGGTGCTGATGGTACTGGTGGGGGGCCATGTTGGAAAATTGAAGTAATGGCTTGCATCAGTGGAGAGATGGAGGGAAAGGCAGGCTGAGAAGGCAAGATAAGAGAAGGGGGAGGTGATTGAGGTTGTTCTGGAATTGGAGGAGGCAAAAGAGAGGGAACAGAGGTTGCCTCTGAGAGAGATGCTGTAGAGGAGGAAGTAGTTTTGTGCCTACGCTTCAGAGGAGAAGGTTCTGGTTCTGAGCTAGACTCCCTAGAAAGGGAAGGGGAAATGGCACTGACAGGAAGACCTGAAGCACCTTCTTCTTCAGCAGATTCCTCTGGCAGGATAAGTTTCCTCTTACCACGCCTGACAGGAACTGCCATAGTAGCCTTTTGCTTCGGCTTTTTCATGATTGGCTTTTCCTTGCTGACAAAATTAATTCCCATCTTGCTTAGAGTGATTTGGGAATAATAATTTCCGTCCTTAAGAACCACAGGTGCAATCTCCTCAGGAAAAGCAATGTCCAGCTTGACAAATAACCGCATAAGAAGCAAATTATACGGTAAGGAAGAAACCTTGGAGGAAACGGCAAGAATCATCCTTCGAATAACTATGTAGCCAATGTTGAAGGGTCTTTTAAAGTAGAGGGCAAACAGAACAAATAGTTCCAATGCGCTCACCTCGTTATAATGTCCACCCTTGGGAACAATATTGAAGTCAATCATATGACGGAATAGTTTGGCTCTAGGTAGCAGATGATTGCCTTTTAATTGATCATATGTTTGGTTGGGGTCCACTGCAATTTCTCTAAGAAATTGATCTCCATCAGACGTTCCAATGAAAGGTAGCTCATGCCCTGTCACATACTTGAAAGGGCAGTTGTCCAAATGAGAAGCACCCAGAAGGGCATTGATGGACTGAGGAGTGATCACAATGTGTTTATTATAAACATAACTCGAAATGGACGGGTGATCAGAGGCAAAGCTAAGGTTTGCATAAAACATTTTAATTGCTTCTGGGTAGTAGAAAGATTCGGTTTCAAATAAACCTATTAACCCCAGATCCGTCAAGGGTTCAATAATGTCCAAACCAGCTAGCTTTTCAAAGAAAAGACCTTTACTAAGAATCAACGATCGGTACTGATAATCATTGAGATATTTTACCTCAGTAGCATGAGAGACAAAGTAGAAAGATGGCCACTCTGTGCCACGAGGAATCTCTCGAGCATAAACATTGACCTTCTTCTTTGCTGGTTTGGGAACGGTACGAGATGATTGACCTTGAGATTCCATTTCTTGTAGAGGATTCGACAGAGAAGGTTTGGTAGGGCAGGGGTTTCAGAAAGAGCGCGAAAGATGAAGTGAGTCGGCAGTGAAAGACGAGTTTAAAAGACAAACAGAGTTGCCCGACTAAGAAGTCACACGTGTAACACCGATATCTTTCGATGGAGAAACACGTGGCGGCAGATTAAGGAAAACATTTCATCTACCGATAGAAATGCATCTGCCGATCCTTAGAGACTAGAACGGCATCTACCGATGCCTTCACAGAAAAGGAAAACTCTAACACTTAAGATTTACCAACAGAGGAAGAGCCTTAGTTTTTCTCAACCCGAATGAGTCCTAACCTTATTCTTATATTATTGAAGGTTTTCTCATCTAGAGGCTTAGTAAAAATGTCTGCTAATTGATCTACAGAGTTAACGAATTCTAAAGAAATATCACCTCTTTGAACATGATCTCGGATGAAGTGATATCTGACATCTATGTGCTTTGTTCTAGAGTGTTGAATAGGATTTTTAGAAATGTTAATGGCACTGGTGTTATCACACCGAATAGGAATCCTATCATAAAACAGATTGTAATCTTCCAAAGTCTGTTTCATCCAAAGCATTTGTGCACAACAACTACCAGCAGCAATATATTCACTCTCAGCAGTTGACAATGCAACAGAATTCTGTTTCTTCGAATACCAAGACACTAGAGATTCTCCTAGGAACTGACAAGTGCCACTAGTGCTTTTTCTATCAATAAGACTACCAGCATAGTCAGAATCAGAATATCCTATAAGATCAAAAGAGGTACCTTTCGGATACCAGAGTCCTAAGTCAATTGTCCCACTTAGATATTTAAAAATCCGTTTAACAGCAGATAAGTGAGACTCCTTAGGGGCAGCTTGAAACCTAGCACAGAGACATACGCTAAACAGAATGTCTGGTCTACTGGCAGTTAGGTATAGCAAAGATCCGATCATACCACGATATTTCTTTATATTCACATTTATTCCATTTTCATCTTTATCCAATTTGGTTGTGGTACTCATGGGAGTTCTAGAAGGTTTGACAGATTCTAAACCAAATCGCTTAAGGAGTTCCTTAATATACTTTTCTTGACAGAAGAAAATTCCATCAAGAGACTGACTAATCTGGAATCCTAAGAAAAACTTTAACTCCCCCATCATACTCATTTCAAATTCACTTTGCATGAGGGAGGAAAACTCATTACACAAGTTGACATTGGTTGATCCAAAAATGATGTCATCGACATAAATTTGAACCAGCAAAATATCATTGTCCTTTTGCATGGTAAACAGGGTTGAATCAGAGTTACCCTTTTTGAAATTTCTTTCTTCAAGGAAATTCTTCAACCTGTCATACCAAGCTCTAGGAGCCTGTTTAAGACCATAAAGAGCTTTTCTAAGTTTGTAGACATGACTGGGTTTATCAAATGATTCAAAACCTAAAGGCTGCTCTACATAAACTTCTTCCATAATATCCATTTAAAAAGGCACTCTTTACATCCATTTGAAAGAGTGTGAAGTTTTTGTAGCAGGCAAAAGCTAGAAGCATCCTAATTGACTCTAGTCTAGCTACAGGGGCAAAAGATTCCTCAAAATCAATACCCTCTTCCTGAGAGTATCCCTTAGCAACTAGTCTAGCCTTGTTTCTTATAACAATCCCATTTTCATCCAATTTATTCTTAAATACCCATTTGGTTCCTATAATGGGATGATCCTTAGGCCGTGGAACAAGTTCCCATACCTTGCTCCTTTCAAACTGATTTAACTCTTCTTGCATGGCCATAATCCAATTTTCGTCACTCTCGGCCTCTTCAAACTTCTTAGGTTCTATTTGAGAGATAAATGCCACATTGGCACAGAGATTCCTAAGAGAGGATCTAGTCTTAACTCCTAAAGAAGGATCACCTAAAATTTCCTCTATTGGATGACTTCTAATATATTTCCAATCTCTAGGTAGATCTGCAGATTCATCTTTAACAGGAACAATTTTTAGAGAACTAGAGGATGGTTCTATAGGAGAGGGATCAGTAGATTTTTCCAAAGAAAGAGAGTCAAGTTGAATGTCCAAAACATCATCCTCATCCACATTGATTGTGGGTAGAGGGGTCTCATCAAAGTTGACATGAACAGATTCCTCTACAACAAGAGTTCTCTTATTGAAAACTCTGAATGCTTTACTGGACAAGGAATAACCAAGAAAAATTCCAAGATCGGATTTGGAATCGAATTTCCCTAAGTTATCCTTAGTGTTAAGGATGAAGCATTTACTGCCAAAGGCTTTAAAATACTTAACAGAAGGAGTTTTTCCACTCCAGAGTTCATATGGAGTTTTCCCTAAGATTGGCCTTATGGAGACTCTATTAAGAACATAGCAAGCTGTAGCAACAGCTTCAGCCCAGAAGTATTTGGGAAGGGAATTCTCATTTAGCATGGTTCGGGCAAGTTCTTGGAGAGATCTATTTTTCCTCTCAACAACACCATTTTGCTGAGGGGTTCTAGGAGATGAAAAGTTGTGCTCAATTCCATGTTTGAGACACAGGAGTTCAAATCTTTCATTTTCAAATTCTCCACCATGATCACTACGAATAGCAATAATGGTGAGCTCCTTTTCATTTTGAACTCTTTTCCTAAAACTAGAGAAGGTGTCAAAAGTCTCATCCTTAGACTTTAAAAAGAACACCCAAGAAAACCTAGAGAAGTCATCAACAATGACAAAGGCATAGAATTTGCCACCTAGACTTGCTATATTGGAAGGACCGAAAAGGTCCATGTGAAGGAGTTGGAGGGGCTTAGAGGTAGATATCACACTCTTAGATTTAAAAGAAGATTTGATCTGCTTGCCCATTTGACAAGCCTCACAGACTTTATCCTTTTCAAAGGATATCTTAGGAATCCCTCTAACTAAATTATCCTTAGTAATCTTAGCTAAGGTATCCATTCCTACGTGTCCTAATCTTCTATGCCAAATCCAAGCATCATGAGAAGAATTAACAGCAAAGCATTTCTCATTAACATGCTCAACAACATCCATATCAATAACATAGATATTTTCTTTTCTATAACCAGAGAACAGAGTTTTATCATTAGATGCATTTTTAATTATGCAGGAGTTAGATTTAAAAATCACTTCATATCCTTTATCACATAACTGGCTAATACTAAGCAGATTATGCTTTAACCCTTCAACTAAAAGCACATTTTCAATAGACGGATTAAAACTGTTACCTATATTGCCGATGCCAACAATTTTGCCCTTTTGGTTTCCACCAAAAGTAACACTTCCTTTCTTTTTGTTGACAGAGGCAAACATGGTTGAGTCTCCTGTCATATGCCTCGAGCATCCACTGTCGAGGTACCACTGGTTCTTTCCAGGAGAACACTCAACCTGCAAAACAGAAATCAGGTTGTCTTCTTAGGTACCCAAATCTTTTGGGTCCTAGAGTTAGGCCTGGTTCCCTTAGGAACCCATTGTAATTTGCTACCTGATTTCATACTGTTATTTTTAAAGGACATACAAAAGACTTATGTCCTACTTCATTACACATATGGCAGACAGTTGACTTAACAAAGTAATTCTTATAAGATTTCTTTTTGCAAAACCTGTCATACCCTAAGCCAGTTTTTATCGACTTGCATTCTTTGATCACTTATCAACATGTTCAGTTTATTACTACTAAGAGTCAATTTCTTAACAAAATAGTCTAAAAATTCATTTTTCTTTTTCAGTTCATACACTTCCTTTTCAAGCTGATTGTTTTCATTTTCTTGCTTCTCAATTAAGCTTGCATTTTCCTTTTTCAATGCATTGTACTTAGTCTTTAACATGCTGAATTGTTTTACTAGATCATTAAAAGCATCTACTATATCTCCATCATCGTCATCAATTTCACTGTCACTTAAGGTACAAGGAGATATAGAACTAACCTTATCTTCGTGAGCCATGAAACAGAGGTTAGCAACTTCCTCATCTTCTGAAGAGGAAGTGTCACTTTCACATTCATCCCAGGTTGCCTTCATGGCCTTCTTCTTGAACTTTTTGGGATATTTTTTCGCCTGAGGACAATCTGCCTTCATATGGCCAGGCTTGCCGCACCCAAAACAGGTGATTTCCTTCTCCTTTTGAGGTTTTTCACCCTTTTGGAATCTTCTTCCCTGCATTCTCTTCCTTTGGAGGAATTTGCTGAACCTCCTAGTGATGAGAGCTATATCCTCATCATCTTCATCAACTTCTTCCTCATCAGATTCTTCATGTTTACTGGAGGAGGCAGAGGAGATCTTCAGGGCAATATCCTTTCTCTTAGAGACCTCTTTCTCTTTGAGGTCCTCCTTTTCGTTTTCCCTCATTGTGATCTCATGCGTCATGAGAGATCCAATGAGCTCCTCAAGCTTCAAAGTTTTGAGATCCTTAGCTTCCTGAATGGCAGTCACCTTTGGTTGCCATGCTCTCGGTAGGCATCTCAGAATTTTCCTTACCTGTTCTTCACCTGAGTAAATCTTACCAAGAGCTTTAAGACCATTAGTAATGTTAGTAAATCGAGTAAACATGGAACTAATGGTTTCTCCTTTTTCCACAGAAAACAGTTCATATTCATGAACTAACATGCTCAGTTTACTCTCTTTGACCTGATTTGTGCCTTCGTGTGTGACCTCTAATAAGTGCCAAATTTCTTGAGCACTCTCACACCCTTGTACTCTATTAAACTCGTCTCTATTCAGAGCACAGTACAAGGTGTTTATTGCCTTTGCATTCAGGCTCAAATTCTTCTTATCACTATCATTCAGTTCGTGAGAGGCTTTGGGTATCCTAATACCATTTTCTGTTTTAAAAGCTATATATGGACCATTTTCTATGTTATTCCATATGTCATAGTCTATTGCCTGAACATAAGTTCTCATTCTAGTCTTCCAGTACACATAATCAATACCATCAAAGAATGGAGGTCTAGTGGTAGACTGACCTTCCATTTGTGCAGAATGTGTGTTGAATGCCATTACAGATATCACAGTATATCTCAGATAGACAACTTAGACAATATATAAACCTCGCTCTGATACCAATTGTAGGACCGTAATTGTCTAAGAGGGGGGTGAATTAGACTTTTTAATTTTACTAAAATTAAACTTAATTTCTCTTCTTGATTAAAACTTAAATTTAACACAAGTGCTCAAATAATGTAAAGAGAGAGAGAGAGAGAAATTCGACACCAGTATTTTTACGTGGTTCGGCCAAACTGCCTACGTCCACGCTTCAAGGCTCACCCCTTGAAGATCCTTAACCTTCTCCTCACGAGAATGACTAGATCGGGATTCCGGGCTCCGATCAATTGCCTTTACAATTCTGGATTGAACTTGCCGGGCGTCAATCCACTGCCTTTACAAATAATTTGTGTTTGTGAAATTGATCACAGACTACACTCTCACAGCAGAAATCTCAAGTTCGAGTTTAGAGAGATGTACAGTGATTACAGAGTATGAAAACTTTTGCAGCTTAGGGCTATCAATTGAAAATTCGCAAAAAAGTTCTTCCTTCGTGTTTTGAGCTTGACTTATATACTCTGTATATTCTTCTTCTCCGAATTGAATGCATCTATCTTCAAATGAGAAAATGTTACCGTTGGGAAGCATCCGTACGAAACATTTATCCGTTGCATCTGAAAGTGTTGTTCGTCGTCGCCATTAATGTTCTGGAGTTAAAGCTTGAAAACGACGTCACTGTAGCTTCGCGGCTGGCTTTGAATTCTGGCGGAAATGCATCGGCAGAGACAGTTTAAATAATGCCACGTCATCGGTAAATGCAGCTTGTAGAGCCATCGGCATATGAGGCTTCAAATGTAATCGGCAGCTGACTTAATATGTCATCAGCAGGAATACCATCGGCAAAAGAGTCTTCATATGTCATCGTTATAAGAATCTTTGGATGCCATCGGTATTTGGAGTGTAAAACTTCATCGGTATTTGAAGTGTAAGACCCCATCGGTATTTGCATCTTGTAGGGCCATCGGCAGATGAGTCTTTGAATGCCATCGGCATTTGAATCTTCGTAAGCTATTGGCAGATGAGTCCTTGGAGTTTTGTTGTCTAGTGATCGGCATGAGAAACCTTGAACGACATCGGCAGATGCAGCTACAAAGCAATCGGCATGAACATCTTTAAACGCCATCGGCACGAGTTTCTTTAAACGCCATCGGCACGAGTTTCTTTAAAATGCCATCGGCAGATGTAAACTTTGAACTCCATCGGCAGAGACAACCGTAAATACTATCGGCATGAGAATCCTTGAACAGTGTCGGCAAGAGTAGCTTCAAATGCTATCGGCAGATTGCATCTTGACACGTCATCGGCACAAGCACGCACTGAACGACTTCTTCTTCTGTCTTTTAGCAATCGGCAGAAGCCTTCATTTCTTTGTCGTCTTGTGATCGGCACAAGGAACAACTAATTTTAGCCCTGTTTAACTATTCAGCCCTGTATACTCAATACAATTTATTAGATAACTAAAATACCCTTTTCAAGGGTATTTCCAAATAACCTCATATTCATTATTCTCATTAAATACACATAATCAAATTACATTATTTATCCTTTAAATACATCATCAAAAACATATTATGACTTAAACACTCTATAAGTCAACAGTATGTGTGTGCCTTCGGGCCTACATCACAAAACAGTAGGGTATATGTATGTTTTGTATGATTTTTGGTTTGACAAGTATCATGTTTTTGAAAGAATACGAAAATGAATTTACATATATAGTGGCATGGTAAGGCATGAACAGATTGAATCAGATTAACTATTAAGGGAACTAATCCGCTCCTTAATCGAGTCAGAGGATACATACTTTGGGAAAAATGATCAACTTCCCATCGAATAGAGGGATCATGAACAACTATTAAGGGAACTAATCTACCCCTTAATCGAATCAGAGGATACTTTTTTTGGGAAAAATGATCTGCTTTCCATCGAACAGGGGGATCAACAGGGTACGAACATAAATACAACTGAGCTATGAGAGTAGAAACTGCATGAATAGGGTTTATGTTTCAGCATTTCATTTTATTATTGCTCTGCTTATTTAGCATTAGGCTAATAGATGAGTTTTGTGATGTAGGTGCAGTGGTGACTATAGGTGAATTCTCCGAGTATATTAAGGAATAGAGGCAGTTGGAGGAGTGCATTCATGCAACGACTTGGTAACTAATGAGGCGATTTAACCAGTGGAAGTATGTGTGGAATTTAGTGGACAAATGTTTAGCTAATGTGAGCTGGAAATCTTAATAACAGTGGTAGTTTAATATTTTGATACTTTTTTGAAATTATTCTGACAATAAAACTTGGTTGGTTTTAACTGTAGCTTTTTTCTGGATTTTGAGTAAGTTATGGATTCACGTTGTTTTGAATGGTTGCTGTCAAAATTTTATAAGCTCTCTTGTAGTCAGAATCGTCCACCGATTAGTGTATAATCGGTTAAGCTATGTTTCTGTCATAGGAATAGTCGTCCAAAGTTGTAAGGGAAAATAGTCGTCCATTCTGTGGACAAGAACAGTCGTCCAAAATTGAAGGCTAAGTAGTAGTCCAAAGCTGTGGTCAATAAAGTCACGTGGATCGGGGACGATAAAGTCACGTGGCCTATGGACGATAAATTTAAGTAAGCCTATGGACGTTAGTCTGTGGACAATGAGTTTATGTAACCCGTGGACGATGAAGTCACATGGACCGGGGACATTAAAGTCACGTGGTATATGGACGATAAGTCTAAGTAAGTCTGTGGATGAAAATCCGTAGGCGATAAGTCTATGTAGCCGTGGACGACGAGGGACAGTTGTCCAAATTGTCATAGAGATTAATGGAAGAGTTATCGTCCAAAGTTGTCGTCCAGAGTGTTGTTGAAACGGTGTTGTCTAAATTAACGTTGTCTGAAGTGATATCGTCCAAAGCGATGTCGTTCAGCGTACGTCGTCCAGAGTCGCGACGTCTAAAGTCGCTTGTCCAGAGTTCGTCGTCTAGAGTCGTAGACGAGTACGTCGTCCAAGGTTGTGGACGACAGACTCTATGGATGCCAGATCGCCCTGTAGCGTTGAACTGGCTGTAGTTGTTGCAGAGATGTTTCGAACGTCTTTTTTTATTTAAATTGAAAGATTTTCTAGTCTGTTTTCGTAATGGCCCTGTTCCTTACATAAATGTCTTCCGCTGTAAGGTTTTGATGTTTTAAACAAATGCCGATTTTACCGCTGAGAGAAATTTTAATTTTTCCAGAACTTCCTAGCTCAGTTTAGTGAGTGTGAGTAGCAAACCGGGTTGATTAATTCGGGGCATTACAGATGCTTACTTTAAACGTGTGTTTGTTTTTTATGTTCTCCATAGCTTGTTTTATGTTTCTATGGATATTGTTCTATCATTATGTCTTTGAATATGCTTTGTTTCTTTGGTTGATCAAAGTTTGCATAGCTTGGATAACATGCTCTCTTTGTTGGATACTTGAATTCAATTGAATGTGTGTGTTCTCCTATTGAAGTTGTGTGCAGTAATTCGTTCGCTAATTTCAAGTGAGGAGAAAATATAAGGGATATTGTGCCTAAATTCTTACAAATTTCTAAATCTTCCTAACTAACCCAGACACACACTAAGAGGGAGAAATATATTTTATTTCATATATTAAGAGGGAGCGAACAATTAAAATTTTAAATAGTCAATCAAATTTGTCATCATAAAAAAAAGAGATTGTTAGCTCCATATAACTTAAGTACATTTATTTTTGACGATTAAATGCTTAAATTGACAAATTTGTACTAAGTTTAGTTTAATATTATTCACCTTGGAAACATCCTCATGTTAGGTATTGAAGGCTTTTAATGTGTTTATTAATTCCTTGAAAAATATTTCTAAGTACTATTTTATGAATCAAGCTCAAATGTTTGATCAATTTTCATACAAAGTTGAAAGCAACCATTTGCGGTCGACTAGGTCATTCCGTGGTAGTCTAATCCCGAGAGACATTTTGGAATGACATTTTGAGACTGACACCAACACAAGACGCGGTAGTCCAACGCATTAAACAAGGCATGCACATGCGATAGCCCAGACCCGAGGCATAGTACTCAATCAACTCTTGCAGTCGACTGTACCTAGGATGTGGTAGAGCAGAGATGCACTCATAACAATATAGACCCGAGACAGTTTTGCACAAAGATTTTTCGTAGTCGATCGGATCCAAGATGTGGTAGTTCTGAGAAGGATTCGTGGTAGACCAAATAAATTTTTGCAAAGACAACATATTTCAAAATTAGCCGTAACAAAAATATTATGGTTGGCCGAACGAAGCTTGTGGATGATCGACACTCTTCAAAAAATGACATAACGTTCATATCACGGTCGACCAGATTTTTAGTTGAGGTTGACCGCCGACTCAAAAATTAGCGCTAGTCTATAAATAGACTCACTCATCCATTGTGCATTAACTACTAAGTGTCTGAATCGTCAATTGTCTAAGAAAAGCATTCAATTTTATGAGTTTAATGATAACTCTCTAAAAGAGTGTTATTATGGCAGTAACTTTATAAGAAAATAATATAATATTTTGAGATTATTTATTAAATTTGTAGAAAATATTATCTTTTTTGGGAAAATATCGATTTTTAGTAGATTTTTGTGGATTGGTGATGGATTTTATGTTATTTTTTAGATTCTAGATTTAAGAAGATTTGAAAAGTTAATGTATGAAGAAAATCATTATTCAAGATAGATAGTTAAGCCAAATTTCAATATTTTGGATAAGATATATTTAAAGATATCAAATTTTGAAGAAAATCCAATGGAAAATACAATTTCAAAGAGAATATCAAACAAATATTCGACAAATTTTTGGGAAGTTGGTAGCACCCGGCTCTATTAAACAATTTTATAAAAGGGTAATTAGCAATTTTATAAATGGATAACTAGCGTCTCTTAATACTTTGATATATTTTAGTATTGCAATCTGAAATCTTGATTGAGGTATCAATGATGATTTAAATGATTGATTCATGCTTTGATTCCTTGAGAAATGCTGAGTAAAAGAGTGATTTGTTTTAGTTTGCATTGATTAGAGCTTACAGAGTTATCTTCAAAAATCTGAGCACGTTTTATTCTTATTTGATCCTATGTGTTGGTGATATTTGTGTAGTCTACTAAGAAGTGATAACCCATTAATCAGATAAACTACGCAATGCTCGAGAGAGATTGTACTAGAATTTAGTGAAATCGATCATCAACATAGGAAGGATAATTATGAATGTAATTGCGAAGAACGGAAATAAATATTGTCTTGGTGAAATCGTAGTACCTAGGCTTTTATCAATTTGATTTAATCCCATTTTATTTGCTTTGATATTTTACAATTAGTTTACTTTAATTATTTTAATTGTTTATTTTAATTTCAATCCTTGAAAACCATAAAAACGTGTGTTCAATTTTAGAATTAAGAGTAGTTATTTCGATTATTAATTACAAGTCCTCGTGGGTTCGACACTCTATTTTATCACTGTATTACTTGTTGCGACTCGTACACTTGCGAAATATTTTGCACAACAAGTTTTTGGCGCCGTTGCCGGGGACTTAATTATTAATATCGAATTAATTATTTTTAGTTTTATTTTGAATTCTATTTCTTTCATTTCTTTATTTTCGTGTTCTTTTTAGGTGCATGCGTAAAGAAGGAGACGCTAATCTTCTCCAGCTAAATCTTGAGATCGAACGTACGTGTCGACGCAATCGTAAAGAG
Source organism: Begonia masoniana (assembly GCA_022432975.1). NCBI lineage: Eukaryota > Viridiplantae > Streptophyta > Magnoliopsida > Cucurbitales > Begoniaceae > Begonia > Begonia masoniana. Next base: position 19,233,254 of record CM039504.1, read on the forward strand.
AGAAGAGAACTTATTCAACCAGCGTGTGTCATCATGGCAGATCAAGTGGTGGACGTTGTTGAAAACCGGACTTTGCTGGACTATGTTATACCTACGGTATCCGGGATTCACTCAGCTATTCGGAAACCGGCCATTGCTGCAAATTTTTAAATTAAGCCGGGCACCCTGCATATGATTCAACAATCTCAATTCAGTGGATTACCTTCCGAAGACCCCAAGGATCATATTGCAAATTTTTTAGAGGTATGCGACACTTTCAAATTTCACAATGTGGGGGATGATGCATTGAGACTGCGGCTATTTCCATTTTCATTACGAGATCGTGCGAAGAACTGACTTAACTCTTTGCCCGCTAATTCTATTACTACTTGGGAAGATTTATGCCAGAAATTCCTTTCCAAATTCTTTCCATTCGAGAAGACAGCTAGACTTCGCAATGATATAATTAATTTTACTCAGTTCGATGGGGAGACATTATATGAGGCATGGGCTCGTTTTAAAGAGATGTTGAGAAAGTGTCCCAATCATGGTCTACCGATGTGGATGCATATTCAGACTTTTTATATGGGATTATCAGCTTCTACTAAGACTCTGGTTAATGCAGCAGCAGGTGGAGCTTTAATGAGAAAAACGGAAGACGCCGCTTATGAATTATTAGAGGAATTAGCACTTAACAATGACCAGTGTCCAGTGGAGCGATCGATTATGAAGCGCACATCGGGTACTCCTGAACTATAGGCTTTGAAAGCTCTAACTCTACAAGTCGCCTCATTAACTAAGCAAATACAAGAGTCTCATATGGCAGCAAGTGTTGGGAATTCATCGAAAGTTAATTGTCAGTGGTGTCTCGGGCCGCATTTGAGTGAAGAATGTCAAGAGGGAAATCACATGTCAAAAGCGCCCGCAGAGCAAGCTAACTATATGGGCAATTTTAATCGTCACGGCAATCCAAATTCTAATACTTATAATCCTGGATGGCAGCAGCACCCAAATTTTTCATGGAGGAATTCTCAGAACTCTATGCAGCCACCTCCAGCAGCTCAACCCGGACCATTTCAGCAAGTTGAAAAGAAAAGTGATCTAGAAACGGCCCTTTTGCAGTTTATGACCGAGACTCGGACTACAATGCAAAATCAATCTGCCCAAATTCGCAGTCTTGAAAATCAACTTGGTCAATTCGCGAGCATTATTAATAGCAGGCCCCAAGGCTCACTACCAAGTAACACTGAAGTAAATCCGATAGAGCATTGTAATGCAATTACCACTCGAAAGGGCACAGTAGTTAAACCGGTGCAACAAGAGAAAGACGTGCCATAAGTTGTTAATGAGGAGTATAATACAGCTAAAGTTCAAAAATCACACCCAACTCACAACCACCGCCAGTGCCATTTCCACAAAGACTGAAGAATGTGAAGCTTGATAATCAGTTTTCTAAGTTCCTTGATATTTTCAAAAAGCTCCACATCAACATTCCATTCGTAGAGGCCCTTGAGCAAATGCCGAGTTATGCTAAATTTTTAAAAGATATTCTTTCCCACAAGCGCAAAATAGATGAGTGTGGTTTTATAGCTCTTACAGAAGAATACAGTGCTATTATTCAGAAAAAGCTACCTCAAAAATTAAAAGATCTAGGAAGTTTTACTGTACCATGCGAGATTGGCAGTTCTGTATCTACCAGGGCACTATGCGATTTGGGAGCGAGCTTTAATTTGATGCCTTTGTCTATATTCCGGAAACTCAATTTAGGCGAAGCAAAGCCGACAGAGGTTACATTATTGATGGCCGATTGTTCTATTAAACATCCGAGGGCAATCATTGAAGATGTGCTCGTAAAGGTCGACAAATTTATATTCCCTGCCGATTTTATTGTGCTTGATATGGAAGCAGATCAAAATGTGCCGATTATATTAGGGCGACCATTCTTAGCTACAGGTGGTGCTGTCATTGATCTTAGAAAGGGGGAGCTCAAATTGCAAGTACAGGATGAAGAGGTGACATTCCAGGTGTATAAGTTAATGGAGTACCCAATATCTAGCGCTGACATATCTCGGGTGGAACTCTCTAACACTGTTACAATGGAAGCTTCACGTCAACTAAGCAACTCTCATGAGCATAATGGGAAGCAGTACGTTAAAAATTTGTGGGAGTCGACATTACAGGTCACACCATCTATTAAGAAACCACCCGACTACGCAAAGCATCTGGCGAATGACAAGTTGGTACATGGGCAACACAGGACACCATATTGGGACGGCACAGTTAAAAATGCAAATTCCATTATATATCTCGACCCAACATGACGCAGCATATCGTCAAGCTGACGACGTTAAAACACGCACTCGGTGGGAGGTAACCCATTAGTTATTTATTTTCCTTTATTCATTTTTCTTTATTTTTATTTCTAATTATTGTTATTTTTGTTATTTTCATTTTCGTTTTACTTAGTTGTAGTTTCGTTTTCTTTTTTATTTCGTTTTCGTTTTCATTGTATTTCATTTGTTTTTATGTTATTTCATTTATTTCTCTTTTTTACGTTACTTCTCTTCTTTATTTTTATTTTTCTCTTTTAACAGGTTCTGATTAAGTCCTTTTATTTTCTTTTCATCATTTTATTTTTATTTTTATTTTATTTTTATGTTATTTTATTTTATTTTATTTTTCTTTCTCTTACTGTTATTTTTAGTTTTCTTTAGTTTTCTTATTTTATTTTCTTTTTATTTATTTTTCTTCTTTTATTTCATTTATTTTTCTTCTTTTAAATAGGGTCCGATTCAGTTATCTTAAATTCTTTTTATCGTTTTATCATTTTATTTTATTTTATTTTATTTAGTTAATTAATAAAAAAAAAAAAAAAAAAGCTTTTCTGCTCGATTACTTCTTCGACCGAAACTCCACGACTAGCTCAAGACATTATGAGGTACGCGACTTTTACCTTATATTTTTTATACATTGAGGACAATGTCTATTTTGAGTTTGGGGGTGATTTTAGCGTCTCTTAATACTTTGATATATTTTAGTATTGCAATCTGATATCTTGATTGAGGTATCAATGATGATTTAAATGATTGATTCATGCTTTGATTCCTTGAGAAATGCTGAGTAAAAGAGTGATTTGTTTTAGTTTGCATTGATTAGAGCTTACAGAGTTATCTTAAAAAATCTGAGCACGTTTTATTCTTATTTGATCCTATGTGTTGGTGATATTTGTGTAGTCTACTGAGAAGTGATAACCCATTAATCAGATAAACTACGCAATGCTCGAGAGAGATTGTACTAGAATTTAGTGAAATCGATCATCAACATAGGAAGGATAATTATGAATGTAATTGCGAAGAACGGAAATAAATATTGTCTTGGTGAAATCGTAGTACCTAGGCTTTTATCAATTTGATTTAATCCCATTTTATTTGCTTTGATATTTTACAATTAGTTTACTTTAATTATTTTAATTGTTTATTTTAATTTCAATCCTTGAAAACCATAAAAACGTGTGTTCAATTTTAGAATTAAGAGTAGTTATTTCGATTATTAATTACAAGTCCTCGTGGGTTCGACAATCTATTTTATTACTGTATTACTTGTTGCGACTCGTACACTTGCGAAATATTTTGCACAACAAGTTTTTGCACAACAAGTCGTTGTTGTATAGTGGTAAGTATTCCCGCCTGTCACGCGGGTGACCCGGGTTCGTTCCCCGGCAACGGCGCCAAAAACTTGTTGTGCAAAATATTTCGCAAGTGTACGAGTCGCAACAAGTAATACAGTGATAAAATAGAGTGTCGAACCCACGAGGATTTGTAATTAATAATCGAAATAACTACTCTTAATTCTAAAATTGAACACACGTTTTTATGGTTTTCAAGGATTGAAATTAAAATAAACAATTAAAATAATTAAAGTAAACTTATTGTAAAATATCAAAGCAAATAAAATGGGATTAAATCAAATTGATAAAAGTCTAGGTACTACGATTTCACCAAGACAATATTTATTTCTGTTCTTCGCAATTACATTCATAATTATCCTTCCCATGTTGATGATCGATTTCACTAAATTCTAATACAATCTCTCTCGAGCATTGCGTAGTTTATCTGATTAATGGGTTATCACTTCTCAGTCTCAAATCCTACATTAATCAAATACAAATAAATCAAGAAATCACAGTGATCACACCAATACCGTAGCTATCTCTAGCCTACGTATATTAATGACATTAATTTCAGTGCACGGGCGTTTATCACCTCTCGGTCTCAAAACACCCCAAAAATCAAGTAAAGATTTGGCCAGAAATTTACAGGCTTTACGAACAGAAATTAAATGTGCCAACAATGTTGGAAGAAATACTCAGTAAATATAATTAAACGAAGAACATAAAAACAAACATCGTCTGGCTACATCGTAGCCCCTAGTAAAAAGGTTAGTTCATGGTAATATAAAAATAAACAAAAATAACAATAGAATTCATAATTAAATTGTAGGAATTAAAAGAAAAGAAAAACAAAAACTATAATTGAAAATCGCTTCTCTGTCAAAGTAAATAACTTCCAGCGCTGCTCGCCGGAATCGTCGCCTCCTGCTCGCCGACAACCGATCGTGAATGCTGCTCTGTAGATCGCCGAACGCCTCGCTGCTGCGCTCTCACTCTCCCTCGCAGAATGCCCAGAAATCGCAGACTCGTTCTCTGCTCTCAAAGTCGCCCAACAGAATCGCCCAAGGCTCTCGCTCGCTGCCCAGAGCTCTGTCGCCTCCTTTTAAATCGCCCAATCGATGAATCTGCTGTTTCTTTCCATAATCGCTCAAAACCAAATCACTGCTCACCCGAATCCCTCACTACCCTTAGGTTTTTATTTTCTTTCCTTTTTACTCAATAAATGGTAGAGATTTAGCCTTTCTTTCAATTAATGGTTCTGATTCAAAATATTTAGCTTTCCAAATTTGCGCCCCTTTCCTTCTGCTGTGTAGTTCCAGATCTGGGTGGAGCTATAAGTTTCCCATTTGCCTTTGTGAATTTTAATGTCTTGAATCCAAGCATGAGAGACTTTGGGGACGTGGAGACACTGCCCTTTGAACATCTTGTAGAGCTCTTGAGCAGATTCTTTCCGTTTTATTTATGCAACTCTGATGCACCATTTCAACGATTTTTGTATAATGATATGCTTGATTGAGAAAAATTTGAACAAGGCTTGACGCTTTTTATTCCATCATTTTTATTAAGCTTTATAATTCTGCACACTTACACAAAATTCATCAAATTCTTTCAAACACTTGAGAAAAACTTATCAATTCAAGTATAAAAAAGTATAAATAAGTGTGTAAAATACACACTCATCAATAACGTATTTAATGGAGGGTTTAGTGAGGTTTAGCCGCCACTGTTTTCCTCATTTCCCTTCTCGGTATTCAGCTCAAGCACAGCAGAGCTCCAGGCGATTTCCCTATCCTATCTTCATTCCTCAAACTAGGTAAGTTTTCTCTTCGTTTTCTGAAGATTTTAGTGGCTAGATAGCAGAGAGAGTGCAATGTGTGTATTTTTGATAATGTTGTGAGTGAGTGGAGTTCGAGTTTAGTGTTGAATCGGAGAATGCACGAAGAACAGGATTCCTAACTAGCTTCCTTAGATTTCTGAATGAATATTGGTTGGTGCTTGGAGATTTAGAATCGGACAAATGTTAGAATGATGATATTATTGAATTTTCTGATTTATGGCATTGGTGATAGGATTCTAGGTGTTGTTAATGTTAGGATTGAGAATCTGACATTAGAATGAGTTTGGTAGCTTTAGTACACTAATGCCATCAGGGCCGGTGAGGGTTAAGCTACGCACACTAGGTGCTTGACTATATGACTCAGAGGCTTGAACTAATATCCATGAATGATTTCTTTAGTTAGGATTTTATCAGCTTTGGGTTTAGGTTATTCTGGGTGCATTTAACATTGAATTATGAAATGTCTAGGTGAGGAAGGATCCAAGTGAGGACACGGGATTTGCAAAGGAGCCCAGGTAAGTAGAGTTTGCATGTGCCTTCGGGCCTACATCACAAAACAGTAGGATTTGTATGTGCATGAATGTATGTTTCATTTCAGTTGCCATGCATCATATTTTGAAAGAAAACGAAAATGAATTTACATGAAGTAGCATGGTGAGATGCGAACAGACTGTGACAGTATACTTTTAAGGGAATTAATCCGCCCCTTAAATCGTACATACAGATTCATACCCTGGGAAAACTGATCCACCTCCCATTGTATCAGGGATCGATTCAGTTGTTAAGGGAATTAATCCGCCCCTTAATTGAGTATTTGGATTCATACCCTGGGAAAACTGATCCACCTCCCATTGTATCAGGGATCATCAGACCAGTGAACGAACGCAACATAACTGAGGAATGAAAGTAGAAACTGCATGTTAGGATTTACATCTCAGTACACATTTCATTTCTTGCTTTACTTACTTAGCATTAGGCTAATAGATGAGTTTTGTGATGTAGGTGAAGAAGTGACAGCAGGTGAATCCTCTGAGTTCATTGAGGGATAGACTGGTTGGAGGAGCACACTCATGCCACGGACCTGGTCAACTGATGAGGCGATTTAACTGATGTCTGTTGGTGAGAAGGTTTAGTCGACAGTGTTTAAATTTGGAAATGTTAAGTTCCCATAACAGTAGTGGTTTCAGTACTTTGAACACGTTTTGAGATTTTTCTGATAACGGTGACCTGTTGAGTTTTAAATGTTATTTTTACTGGATTTGATTAATGTAGGGGTTTGAGTTGTTCCTGAATGGTCTTGAAAAAGTAAGCAAATTCCGTTCTGTAATTAGTAATTTGTATGTATAATGAGGAGTAGATGAAATGTACTCTGTTTTCTACCGGTAGATGATGTCTATCGGTAAGTGTCGAGTTATGCTGTCTATCGGATGATGCTTTCAGAAAAGCCATCGGATGATGTAGGTTTAAGTCCATCAGAAGATGTCTTCAGAAAAGCCACCGGATGATGTATGTTTAATTCTATCGGAAGATGTAGAATAGGTTTTGTCGTTTAGTCATCGGTGGTTGTAGAGTAAAGTCGACTAGATGAAGGGAATCAACCGGCTGACGTCATCGGAAGATGTAGAAAATATTTTGTCGTCTAGCGTTCGGTGGACGAAGTGCATTCCTCCACCGGATGATGTAAATGGTGATTTGTCGTTTAGTGACCGGTGGATGTCGTGTATTTGATCCACCGGATGACTTAGAAAGTCTTTTGTCGTTTAGTCTCCGGCGGAGGTTTTGTGTTAATTCCACCGGATGTCGTAGCCGAAATGCTGTCGTTTTGGTTATCGGATGAATCTTTTGTTTCTGCTTCATCTGTTGACTCTATTCATCGGCAGATGCATTTGACTTTTACAACTCTTAAAGTATTTTGCCATCTAAACTCTATTTTCTTTTATCCGATTACTTTTAACATTCCAACTGACTATCCAAATATCATTTTCATGGTTTTGTTTTACTTATATGATTTTCCGCTGCAAGTTTTTTTTAAAAAAAATAAGGTAGAAGTTTTAGTCATGTACGAGTATGAAGTAGCAAACCGGGTTTAGATAATTCGGGGCGTTACAAAGTTACTATCATTCCCTAATATATTAAAAGAGCACATAATCATTAAGGAGAGTAGGGCTAGAGACCGGAGAATATGATAGAAAAATGAGATTTTTGACATCTAATCATTGACGATTCTTAGGGAAATCACAGCGACGCATGACATAATATCGAGATGGAGATTCAAATTAGTTTTGTATCACTTCCCTTTATTTTTATATTCGTTGCGATTTTCATGGAAATTGTTTATTATTATATTACTTATGTTGTTTCTCATTAACTTAATATGAACTAATTTCTTTTTTTAGTGTTACAATTCAAACTCTACATGTAGTCTGATTTATTTACTTTGGTTTGTCTATTCTGTCTTAGATTTATTGTTAATCTTATTAACTGGGCACTAATTAGGTTAATTTTATCACTTGTAAAGAATTTAGGAAAAATGACTAGTTAGATAGAGATAAAATAACATACGATTATCAAGTGAAAATCGTGAGTTTATGTTGACTAAAAATATACCTACATAATGTATGTAATTAAGCAGAGAACTTGAACTTAATGAATCATTGTAGTTTTTGTTCACATAGGGATATGGTGAACTGAATTTACATAGATATTTCTAATTGATCATCAAAAAAGGTTTTTGGATAATTAGGGTTTCTTGATTAACAAACTCGTGTAAATTATTAATTGAAAAAGATAGAATACATAAGGAGAAGTGTAGATGAGTAATTATAATCCTAGGTTTTATTTCAGAAAAAGTCACTATGTGCTTAAGTTTTGATTCATTTATTAGTTAGTTTAACAACATAAAACCACTATTTCATTGTTTAAATAAAATGGAAATAAAACTATATTGTTAATTAAAACTTTATACGTATAAATTTTTTGTGGATTCGACACTCTATTTCTATCTATATTTACTTGTGGCGAAATGTGCACTTGCGTTGTATAAAATCACCAACACTTAATCACTTATTATAACATTTGAGATTTCATTTATTAAGAGAAATTAGGTTGTTGTTATACCAAACACTCAAATACATATTTATTAAGGGTGAAGCCTTTGAGTTGTAAAGGTACAATTGACGTCTGAAATATCAATCAAATATAACAACCAAAAGGGTTAATAGAAAAAAAAAATCTTCAAGAAAGAGCCTTAGAGGACAGACATAGACAGTTTGGTGGAACCCCATTGACAACTTGCATCTACACTTTCTCTCTTGCTCTTACTGTAACGCCCCGAAAACCCACTCGGATTCACGGTTCGCCACAGGGACTACTCTGAGCTAAACGACTCGCTAATCTTCCTTAATCCTAACCAATAAGCACCACGGCGTCCTCCCCGAAAATTTCGACAGAGTAACGCCTGAAAATGGCGCCCCCAAAATGCTAAGTGCCTGCAAACGAATAAATCCCAAACAATCCGGAATACTTCTACACGACTATCTAGTATACGAAATCTCCAAACAATCTTCATAACAGGGCGAAAAATGCTATCGACCAAAATGAAGAAAGTCCACAGTATAGGGTGACATATCACCCTTAACTATGACTATATACAACAAATACAAACACCCCCACAAAAGGACAAAAGTCCTACTCCCAACAACACCATGCTACGGCTCATCCTGGGTCGGGTCGCCCTAACACTGTCATCAACCGGGGCCCTGGTCGCACGCCACCAACTGCCACCTACTCCTAGTCAGATTCTCAGTACACACCCACCAGCTCAGCAGTACCTACACCACAGAACACACCGTAAGCTCAAAGCTTAGCAAGTATAGTGCTGAAAAATAAACGTGAAGCATGAAAACTGTTTATGCAATCCTAACACATGCACGTCTCTACACACGTTGTCATTCCCTTGCTGCATCGCATCTCCCGGGGCGTAACGTATCGCTGTCCCCCGGTTTACAACGATCCCTGAGGCGTAACGTATCGCCGTCCCCCGGTCTACAACGATCCCCGGGGCGTAACGTATCGTCGTCCCCCGGTCTACAACGATCCCCGAGGCGTAACGTATCGCCGTCCCCCGGTCTACAACGATCCCCGAGGCGTAACGTATCGCCGTCCCCCGGTCTACAACGATCCCCGAGGCGTAATGTATCGCCGTCCCCTGGTCTACAACGATCCCCGGGGCGTAACGTATCGCCGTCCCCCGGTCTACAACGATCCCCGGGGCGTAACGTATCGCCGTCCCCCGGTCTACAACGATCCCCGGGGCGTAACGTATCGCCGTCCCCCAGTTTTAACCTCAACCACGTGGCGTTACGTCCCGCCGTCCCACGTAGTCAGGTGGCCCCTTAATCTAACCTTTCTAACGGACCCCGAGACGTCACGTATCGCCGTCCCTCGGTTTTAACCTCGACCACGTGGTGTTACGTCCCGCCGTCCCACGTAGTCAGGTGGCCCCTTTCCTCATCTCCTCTACTCCCTAGTGCTTAAAACATGCTGTATACTAACCATACCAACTAATAACGACTTCACATCCACATCCGTACCTACAACCCACCACGTACGCAAGACTCATAACCTCAGGATCTCACCAGACTCACCTCCTACGCACGACTGACCCACTACTTGCACAAGACTCACAATCTATGTACAACTCACCCACAGCCTGTACAATACCCACAGCCTACACATAACTAGCCCACATACGTACGACTGTCTCACAACCCTCACAAGGCTCATCACCTACCTACGACTGTCCCACAACCCTCACATGGCTCACCACCTACCTACGACTGTCCTACAACCCTCACATGGCTTACCACCTACTTATGACTATCCTACAATCCTCACAAGGCTCACCACCTAGTCCCACAACCCTCACAAGGCTCACCACCTACGCGCAACTAACTTACAACCTATGCACAAAAGACCCACAACCTCACCAAACTCGCAACCTATGCACGGCTGACCCTTAAGCTTGACAAGACTCACAACATACCTCTAACGACGACTACACTTATACATATGTACCTATGGCCACAACACACACAAGACTCACATCATGCTTACAACTAACCTACAACCTGCACAAAACTCCCAACATATCTACAACTGTCCCACAACCAGCACAACACTCACAACATACTTACAACCGACCATCAACCTACACTAGACTCACGATCTACGTACAACTGACCCACAACTCGTACAAAACTCACAACCTACGCAAAACTGGCCCACAGCTTGAACAGGACTCACAACATACCACTAACGATGACTACACATCCTCATTACATCACACACGTACCTACGACTCATAACTTGCATACCATGACCAACCCATAACGATTTCACATCCACATCACATACCGACTATTGACGACATACACACGACTCACAACATGCAAACAACTGTGGTGTAGGCCCTTCTGGGCGACTCTTAAACATTCTTAACCACACTACTACTTACCTTGCGTCCTAGCTTGCTGAGGATGTTCGGTTTCTTGTCCACCTACAGCTCGACCTACGACAAAAATTCAAACTTCATCAAAATCAACTTACATTCACCAATTACTCTCAAACTACTATTTCGAGTCTAATCCAACAAAAATCTAACTAAACGGCCACTAATTTGGGTTCGGTAAAAATCAACCCGAAACTTCAAACGTGCATAACTCTCGCGTCGGATATCGGAATCGAACGATTCCAGCGGCCACGTACTCCTCTAATAACCTATTTTAACCTGCCAAAAGGAATTTGAAAACAAACGACCCTAGCTAGGTCAATTATCAGAAAACCCGAACTGCCCTTCACCCATAAAATTTCCCCATTTCGATTTTCCATCAAATTCCACCCAATTCCTCACCAATCGATCTCTCACATACCTAATTAGCATAAACTAACCCAAAATCACGAGCTACACACACAAAACCCGAAATGCCCTAAATCGGCTTCACTGTTTTTCGCCCAAATTGGGCTCCTCACTGCCAGACGATTATTGCCAGCCCACTACCCGACAATCTCAGGCCAAAATCTACCAAAAATGGCCGGTGATCAGAGCCAATTTTGGCTCGTCACTGTCGGCCTTGAACAAAACCGAAACAGGGAGGAGAAATCGAGCTTACCTGGTCGGTCCTGCGCGAAGACGGCCGGAAGTCGCAGCTCTAGCACCGTCGACGTTATCTGGCCGGAAAACGTCAGAAAACGCCGGTGAACGGCGTCGAACTCCCCCTCGCGTCGCCTCCCCCTCTCCCCTGTTATCCTCTTCCCTCGCTGCCCGACGACAGAATGGTTTCGGCCATTCTGTCGTTTTGTTTTTATTTATTTATTTTTTAATAATAATAATAATAATAATAATAATAATAATAATAAAACTAACTGTTAATTAATCCTCATTTACCGTTTCGCCCTCCCGTGTATCCGACCATTTCGACTTTCGTTAAATCTCGTCCACTTTTTTTTTTTTGCAATAATAAAATCCCAAATTTTAATAAGCTATTTAACCCGTTAAAATCTCTCACGAAATCCTAACAAAACTTTAATTTATTCAATAAAATTTCTGGGTTATTACACTTACTCTAACGTGTTGCTTAATTGTGATTTGATTGTTTGTTAGCAATAGTAAATTTTTTGATCGAGAGAGATTATTTATTGTAGAATGGCAAACAAGTTAGATTTTAATAATTTAAAACGATAAATAACCTAATTCACCACCATTCCCTCTTAGGTTATATCGATCTTATAACTTTGATGATTATACTGGACACTTAAGAAAATCTCCATAACAAAACTTCCCATCCTCTATGTTCTCACCCGCTTCTCCATAATTATCTCTCAATATTTGCATACATTGGCACTTCGCTTAACTGTACTCCAAACAATTTCTCGTTAGGAAAATTATCTGAAAATTGTTTGTCATCTTTGCAATCTGTTTCGTCTTCTAATCTGGATAAATTTTCAGGAATTTCATTTTTAGTTGCTTTAGTGTATTTGATCTCTAGATCGAATTCTTGCAGTAGCAACACCTGTGAATTATCAATATAGACTGACTTGGTTCTAACTAAGTAGGCTCTGAATTTCCTGAATGCAAACACCATGGTTATTTGCTATTTTTCTATGGTTGTGTAGTTTAGTTGACCACAATTCAAAATCTTGCTTACATAATAAATAGAATGAAAAACCTTATTTTTCTTTGGCCGAAAACTACTCCAACTACGTAATCACTGACATCACACATAAGCTCAAGAGGTAGATGAAAATCTAGCGCCACGATTATTGGAGCTGTGATTAATATGTTTCTCAAATCTATAAAGACCGTTTGGCAAGCCTCATCGAATTTAAAATTCATATTTTGCTCAAACAATGAGTGGCTTGAAAATTTCAAAAGAGTATTTTATAAACCTCTTATTGAAGCTAACATGCCCAAAAAAAGCTTTGAATTCCCTTTATTGATTGTGGAGGCAGCTTCTCAATCACTTTTATTTTTGCTCTGTCAACCTAAATACCTTTCTTTGAAACTTTATGACCAAAGACAATTCTTCAAGCACCATGAAATGACATATCCATGCATATTCTCTAACTCGTATCAATTATGGTTGGAGTTAGTTCATTGTTATTGTTTTGAACCATGATAACTCCTCCCTTCTTTGGTACATATTGTACCAGACTCACCCGAGAACTGTTTGAAATATGATAGATGATCCCTGCGTTCAGCCATTTATTTAATTATTTTTTTCTTCACAACTTTTTTCATAATCGGGTTAAGTCTCCTATGCTATTCAACGGAGTTCATCAAGTAAAATTTTATGCATGCATATTGAGGTGTTGTTCCCCTTGATTTCTATTAGAGTCCAATCAATATTCTTCTTGAATTTTTGAAGCACCTCTAATACTGCTTTCTACTTTTCATTCAATGTTGTAGCAATATAACTTGTAAAGTATTATTCTGTCCAAAATATGTGGAGTCTTCAACTCAAAATTAGTTGGTTCTTCCATCGAAGACTGGAATTTCTTTAGCTCTTTTCCTAATAATTGCAACTACTTGAACTGTCTATTTGGATTGTTATAGACTTCATTAGTGTGAGGTCCTGCCATTTTGACGAGGGTCCCACCGAATTTAATATAAAATTGAAAAATGGAAAGAAGGAAAATTTTCCTTCTTTCAGCGCCTCCTTCAGCTTTCGGCGCCTCCTCTGAAGATGCTTTTTCCACTTAGAATTTTTCCTATAAATAGGGAAGTTGTAACACCCGTAATTTTTCTATAGCGTGCATAGCCCTAGTTATGGGTTGCGATGAGAGTTTCAAGGTTATATTATACATATAAATGAGTGGGTGATTTTGTGAAGAGAAAAGTGTATTGGTTGAAAAGTCAAAAAGGAGTATACTGAAAATTCAAAGGCTTGACAATTCAAAGGAAAATAATTATTGGTATTATACAATTTATGTTAATGAAAAGTGAATGAAAAGGAGGCATTCACGTGGGAATGCATGAGGAAAAAGAAGAGTGTGGTTGGTTTTATAAAAAGTAAAAGTTGTGGAAAACAAAAGAAAAGTAGAAAAATGTTAAGTTAAAAAGGTAAATTTGTAAAATACAATATTCATCTTCTTCCTCTTTCTTTCTCTCCACAAACCAGCCACCATCGAAGCCTTCTTCTTCCTTCTTTCCATAGATTTTTCAAGGGATTTAAGGTTAGTTTTAATTGGGTTTTGAGTTTTATACAACTAGGTGTTGGATTTTAGTGTTTTTAGGGGAGTTTGGTGGAATTTGTGTAGGGTTTGGAAACCCTGGGATGAAGGGTCCGAATTTTTCATGTATTGTTTAGTTCTTTTCCTATTCTTAGTGGTTTAATTCTTAGATATGGTGGTTTAGGCTATTTTTAGTGATAGATTGAAGTTATGGAGAAAGATTGTGAAAAATCGATTTTTAACAAATTGGGTGCCGGTTCTATTCTCTGATTTTCCGATCGGCCATGGTATTTGTGTAACACCCCGAATTAAATAAACCCGGTTCGTTACTCATAATACTGAACCACACAATGACATTCTGAGAAAATTTCAAAATTTCACTCGACGGTCAAAGTTTGACCCTTAAAATGTTAAAATTTGCAGCAGAAATTCATTTGTATAAAACGACATTTATTATCTAATTAAAATATTAAAGTCAATTGGTTGAAAGAAAACAAAACAAAACAGAACACGTCCACCGCTGAATAGTTCCAGCGATAGAAGTAGAGACATAATAGTCTCGGTGGTAGAAACGAGAATAGGAGGCATCCACCGCTAAACAGTGGCAGTCGAACGACACGTCGACTACCCACATCCACCGCTCAAGAGACAAAAGACATCTACCACTAAACAGTGACAGTCGAACGACACGTTGACTACTCACATCCACCGCTTTTGTAATCTTTGTAGAAAAGGAGGTGGTAGTCTAATAACTTGTAATTTTGGTTATTGTTTTTGTAGCAACTTCCTTTTCTGGAAATTTTTGTGTAGACAACTCTTCCATTGTTTCTTCTAGAAAGTGTTCCTCCGACTCTGTTATGCTTTCTTTCTGAGGTCGTTTTTGTGCTTCAATAATAATTTCATTCCTCAACGTGATAGCTTTTCGATGCTCCTTATTCTCAGCTCACGAATTTTCATTGTTGCTTGACAAAGCACTTTGAGGTCTGTTGTTTGATGAACTAGCAAACTGTCCAAACTAGTTTTCCAAGTTCTTCAACGATGCAACTTGACTTTGGATTGTGACTTTTGTTTCTCCATGAGATTTGTCAATAGCTTTTCTAAAGATGAATTCTGTTGTTGAGGTCAGTTATGTTGTCCGATACCAGGTGGGTTTTGAGGTCTGTTTTGAGCGTTTGAATGCCCAACTCTTAGATTTTGACCTTGAACACTCCAACTAAAATTTGGATGTTTCCTCCATCATAGATTGTACATATTGGAGTAGGCGTTATTGTTCCTATTGAAGTTCTGATTTTGATTATAATTCTCCACATAGCATGCTGATTCAAGAATGAAAGGCCAATTCTCGAAAGAATGTTCTTCTCTAGAATATAAGCACACAATTACTATTAGGTTGCTGGGTTCCTGGTTGCATATTATTTTTTTGGGTAAAGTACAATTTTGCCCCTACAACTAGGTGAAATGGACAATTTACACCGTAAACTTGGACAATAGGCAATTTGGCCCCTACAACTAGGGTAAAGTGCCATTTGGCCCCTACCGTCATTTTTTCCGTTAAAAACCCACGTTTTTGTCACGTGATCAACTTTTCTTCCTGAGATGCCCCTGCATGGAATCAGACCGGACCCGACCGGTTTGGTTAATCAAACTGCAGTTTTTTTCTTTAAACCCAGAGGGAAATCCTGTCTTTCTCCTCTTCGAAAGACAAGATTTCCCTCTCATTTCACCAAAACGCAGACCTCTCTCCCGAGACCCCCTCGCTCGCGTTCGCCGCCGCGCTCTCTCTCGCTCGCTCTCTCTCCCGAGACCCGCGCCTCGCTCGCGCTCGACTCTCTCTCGCCAGTCGCCAGACTAATGAAAATTAAAATTTCTCACTCTTACTAACAACGGTATGGTAAAAATTTCTCACGCTTTGTAACGCCCCGAGTTATCTGAACCCGGTTCGTCACACAATGCCCGTACATGACTAAAAATTTCAACCGTATATATTTTTTAAAACTTGCAGCGGAAATCGTTTAAGCAAAAATAGAATTAAACAAAGCCATAAAAACAATACTAAAATAATCGTTGGAAATATTAAGAAGTAATCGGCCAATAAGAAATAGAAGTTTAAGTTGAAATACTTGAGATGTCACAGGGGTCAAACGGATCCGCCGATTAATAAAGTCAACGGAAGAAGCAAAAACAGAAAGTAGGAGGCTTCTACCGATGACGTCACCAAATGAAAAACAAAGGACATCCCTCG